>OZ026523.1:6807000-8007000 GCA_964019695.1 Loripinus fragilis
GCTTAACGTTATCATATTTTTACTCATTTGCCATCTTCTTTCTCCAATAACTCGGTAAATCAAGGGAAATGAGGGTTGCGTTTGGCATAATGGACGGAAAGGGGTTGACCTTTCTCATGCAATAGGTACGTTTCTGATAAATGACGTTTAAATGTGATTTTGAGCGAGGTAGTTTTCCTTAAAAATTGCACATATTTCAATTGATTGCCCGTACACCAAAAGGCCGACCAGAGCCCAATTTCGTATGGTGGTAGACTAATCAATACCTAATTGAGATTCACCATTGGTTTGGATCAAATCCTGCGGAAACTGTTCAAATCAGATCAATTCTTACACTTTTCAAAAAAAAACACACAAAAAAACACGCCTTCGACCCGCGCCAACTGTGCTAAATGCATCATCTGTACTAAACGAACCGGGTTGGACGGTGTGACATTCCGTTTTGTAAGTGTACGTTTTAAAAGAAATAATAACTATTCTTATATCAACATTTCCGCAAAAGCAGTTTTGTACAATATCTCATCGAGATAGAGTCAACCCATTTAAGCCTAGCATCCTTTTTGCGGGACATTGGCAAACAGTGCAGACCAAGATTCGACGCCGCAGAGCGCGGCGTCTTATCGGGGTCTCCACTGATTGCTAACAGAATGCTCCATTTAAATTTGAATGAAAATGAAAAACACCACCCAACCCTTAAAACGGAAATAAACAGGTTCAATTGAAAGGAATGGGACAATCCATTCGGCTTAAATGGGTTAAAAAGAATGTTACTTTATGGGATGTTGGACCTTGAGCTGTGAATGTTTTCAACTCTTTGATTCCAATTTACATTAATTGGAGAGGACAGATATCGGACTTGAAAATAATATACCTGGACAGACAAAACCATAATAATATCCGACCCCCTTCCTAGTAGGATTATAGTACCCAACCTATATTATTTGTGTGAAGATGGGATAGAAAACCCGTCCCTTAGGGATCTCCTTTTGTCATCACTCAGCAATAATCGTGTTGCCAAATGGTGATCCTTGGGACGGATTTTCCATGCGCGGATCCAGAGGGGGGTAGGAGGTCCGGACCCCCCCCCCCCCATGTAAAATCACAAAAGTATAGCGTTTCTTAGCAAAACTGGTCGTTGTCCCCTAAAAATCACAAAGCTACCAAGCCAGCCATCATTGGCACGCCAGCGATAAATGGCGTTTCGCTGGCGGGTCAATTATGGCCTGCAGATAGTGGTATTTGGTTCTTCTCCCCTTCCCCTAAAAAAACCCTTGTCGAAGTTGGAAATTAAGTTGGACCCCCTCTGACAAAACTTTCTGGATCCGCGCATGTTTTCTGTCCCACCCTCACACACATGGTATATTCTTATAGTTCGACCCCCGTTCAGAGAAAGGCGCTAGTACTTACTTCTTAAAGCCCAGCTATCATTATTGGCTAGTGCAGTTGCAACGATCTTCATATCCTTGTAGCAAGGTGGTCTCACACCATAGGCTTCTAGAAAATTCTGTAAATATGCGTCCAAAGCTGTACCGCCAACGCTAAGTGCTTGCTGAAACTCGGTAGAGTTAACATATTCTGTGAAAGTGTCTGTAAGCCTGTCAGTCGCATTTGAAAAGTTGTCAAGAAGTTCTTGAACTGCAGTCTGGTTAAGTCCTAGAAAATCACTGATTTGTTGGAAGATGCTAGAATTCCCTCGTTGAGCACTGGTACTGGGTAGTAAAGGGTTAGCCATCCGAGAATTATAATCTGAAGGATTTTCATTTTGGGCTGCTATTTTAAACAACTGTTCAAGATCATAAAAGCTCAGATTTTGTGAGGCCAACACGGCACTGATATTAATACACGATATAAGCGCAAATGAAACAGCGCAACTAAACAATAAATTCATTTTCAGCAACTAAAACGCATTTCTTTCTTCAGAACATGTGTTTAAATTAAGCGCGTACAACCACACTTGCAGAAAAAATATTAGACAGTGCGACTTCAATGGCGAAAAAATGTCAAAAACTGTGCTATCTTGTGACTTATAACGGGCATTTCCAGTATGCGGTAATATGTTTACTTAACAATTCAAACGATCAAAACTCTGACACCACACAGATAAGGAGCGTTTACCCTTTAAATCCTAATAGGTTATTCTATCTCATTTGATACGACATACTTGGAACAGTTCATTGTTAATAGCAAGAGGCCACAGAATAGAGTTTCCAAATTATGACTTAAGCTGCCAAAATATTTAAGACCTAGAAGAAATGCTGCGTTCTGCAGAACGCAGCATTTCATATAGGTCTTCACTATTTCCATCCAAACTATCCGTTTTAGGGGTTTCTCGTGGTGTCTTTTTGGTTGTTGTGAGGCCCTTCCTCGCGGTGCCACGGGTTTGTCTGCAGTTTGTGATTGTGGTATTTCCTGATCATACTCATTAATTTCTAGTTAAATAGGATCAATGAATGCGAATCTATTGAGACCTTTTTCTCTGCTTTTTTCTTTGAGCACCGCCTTATATTACCTAGTCAAAAGTGACCGTCCCCAAGTCCAGAAATGGATGCATAGATGTGAATTATCCTGGGGTGGTGGTGGTGGTGGTGGTGGTGGTGGTGGTGGTGGTGGGGGGGGGGGTTATGGCACAGCCCCATATTTTGAAAACCACGCCGCGGGAGTTCTAGACCGTATGGTCTAACAACTAGGTTTTGGTGTAGGTGGTACCTTTAGTATTCGTATGTATACGTCTATCCGCGAGTTTAAAGTTGGCAATAAATGAGCGGTGCTACAAGAACGTCGAGGTATGAAACCCAACGGCTTCATTTAATCACACCCGTCATCTAGCGTTCCTAAAATAAAAGTGGGTGCGCCTTATTTAAAGGTGGCACCTACATGTGTATATTCGGATTTCTAGATTCTTTTGGCTATATAAGAACATGCGTTAAGGGGTCCCTGAAGTAAAGTTTGCATGATTTCAACTTAATTAACAACCATGTGTATTAGTTGAGGCTTTTAATCAAACGCCATCATTAAGAAAATAGATATTGCAAGGTATGCTTGCTTAAGACAGGTGTTTGATGGCAAAAGCCCCAAGGTTGAGTTGAGCATGAAAAAGGTGTTTTAACCTCGGGGCCAGGCTTCATAGTGCGATTAGTTTCTAGCTTAAATTCGGTGTTTTCAGGGATTCCGTATTCGACCTAATACTCTTTTCAAAATTTAATACCTCTTTTTGAAAACAGTGTAGATCGAGATCAGCTAATGAAGCCAACTAATCAGGATCAGCATGTGAGATTACACCACTGTGTTGACTGAAATCAGATGTTCATTTTGACAACACTGCGCATATAAACAATGTGTCTTATTGGGTCGAATAGAATATTTTGTAAAATTTATGAAAACGGTACACATTTCAAATTTGAAGTGGATACCCAATATTTAATCACGGAAAATCTCTGTAGCAATATCTGAAAATCTGTTGGGCTTAATAAGGTCATGCTGAATATTTGCATCTCGATGTTTCGTCTTGTTTACCTGCAGCACTCCAGGGCCCGAGGTTGTAAAACTTTTTATATGCTCAACTCAACTGAGCACGAAATTTCAACTGCTCATAAAAATTAAAATGCTGAAAAATAAATACTTTTCTTGCTTTCAAACTCTCAGATGTTTTATTTATCATGCTAATATGTGTTAAAATGCCAACAATTGTTGGCATTTTAACATTGATGAGCATGATAAATTTTATGCTCAGTTGAGTTGAGCACGAAAAATGTTTCATAACCTCGGGCCCAGTTTTAAGCATGTATTTTCAATCATAGTGGAAAACAGTGTTGATCCTGGTCAGATGACCTACAGTGTTTTCAAAAAGGACAAATTCGGGTTAATTCGGACAAAAGTTAAATTCTGGCTGTTTGCTGCAGTCGAATTGGCTATACGTGGGTGGCATTAATACTCATCAAGTCGTGGACATGCTATGCCGTGTTACACACCTTCCCAAAATGGCTAAATTAGGTTTGATTGTAAATATCTTATCACAAGTGAGGTGAATGGTCAATTTCGAGTTTTGGTGATATTGGAATGTTTAGGCTTCTTTTAAAGCTACATAGTCTGTAACTTTTGATATTCTAATTTTAAAAATAATGTTTTTATTTTTCAAGAACACAGTAAAAATACTCAAATTCAGGTAAACATTTTACCATTTTCGTAAATCTTAACAAGTTATCACTATTTAAACAACTGCATTTAAGTTAAAATTCAACGGTCTAGAATTATTGGAGGGACGCAAATAATTACCAACAAGAGAAAAATACACCGATTTGATAGGATAATTCACTTTTCCATGCAGTTTTCAGCTGTACTGACCATTTTTTATTGTGAAAACATAGCTTAATTCTACTTTTACAAATGATTTAAAAAGAAAATAAATTTTTTTCCAAAAATGTTCTTAGTTACAGAGTATGCAGCTTTAAGTTATTGATAACACATATACTGACCGACGGAAATAACCGAGCCAGCAGACAATATCGGCCCATCAGTGGAACGCTCTAATTTGACGTCTGATAGTGCGTTTACTGGCTGCCCTTTATAGCTATTCTTTTGGAAGTTTTCTATCAAAATCACGTTGTCAATTTACTATAAGTGCAACATGTTTGCATGTTTATGAAGTTTTGATATTTTAATAATTTTAATTTGGTCATTCTAGTCTTGATGGAACGGAAGGGCAAACAATCCATAAAATGTTTTAACGGATGTGTTCCTTTAGGCCTAAAAATAATAGATGTGTTGCCACTAACCCGACCGACCATGACCTGCATTTTTTTGCCATTAAAAATATATATATGTTCATACCGACCGACATTTTTCCCATGTTTCCATTATTCTAAAGAAAATTGTCAGACTAGGGGAAAACATGTCATTTGTTTCCCTTTTTCTTCCTAAATGCTCTATCAATAGATTACCTGCTTGTATTTTTAATAAAGCCTAGGGCTATGTGCTGGGCCCGGTCCTGTTCCTGGTCTACATTAATGGCTTTCCCGAAGACATTCTCTCGGAGGCGCGTCTCTTTGCTGATGACACTGCCATTTACCTGACCTTAGAAAACAAAGATTACAGTGACAAACTACAGAGGGTAGATGGGATATGGAGTTTAACCCCTCCAAGTGCCAGGCTGTAAGGGTGATATACTCCAGGACCCATTTCCGACCAGTAACAGTGGACAAGTAAATTATACTGCATGGACAAGTGTTGGAGGCTCTCAGTAGCGCCGGACACTTGGATGGATATCTCCAGCAACCTCAGCTCGAACACTCGTGTGGACAGACTCACAGCCAGCGTAAATAAGTCACTCAGATTTTCAAGCGAAATGTCAAAAATAAGTCCCCTCAAATCTCAGAAATGGCATTTCAATTCCATTGTTCGTCACCGAACTGGTCCGAAGACGTACACACAGGTTGACCTTAAGCGACTGCACCAGGACATCTACTGTCACTTCATTGCATTCTCAGATGAACTGGCAATTTATTGAAGAGAGACGACCTTAGGCCCGTCGGTGCCTCTTCTACAAAATTGTAAATGCCCCGTGCTCCTTCCTGACCACATACAGCACACACATAGGATCTCCAGCTATTGCCACTCAAATCCATACTGGCAAGGACTACTACAAATACTCCTTCTTTCCACTGCCCAATGAAATGCCCACCAGCCAATGTTGCGGTTGCTCCAGGTCTTGGGATCTTTAAGGCAGCAATTGGACAACTGCAGCATCATAAACCATAGACAGTACACTGCATATTTTAACCTTATTTTAGAAATTTTAGACCCATCCCGCATCATCAATTTTAATTGTCCAAGACATCTGTTTTATCACTCCTCATTATACCCCCTCTCCCAACCGAAGGGAGGGGGACATATTGATTTTGGTGCGGATGGTGTCGGCGTTGGCATAGGCCTCCGTGTAGTTTCGTTTCCGAAGAATATCTTCTGAACCAGTAGATGGATTTTGCCCATACTTTGCATAATTACATTGTTGGAAGGGCAGAAATAGTTAATTAGTTTTTGGTGACCTTGACCTTATTTTCAAGGTTACAGCGGCACTTTGAATTGCCTAAAATAGGGTTTCTGTGTGTTATCTTCTGAACCAGTAGATGGATTTTTACCAAAAAAAAGTAAGTGAGTATGATCAGGAAATACCATAATCACAAACCGCAGACAACCCCATGGCACCGCGAGGAAGAGCCGCTCAACCATCACGAGACACCAGGAAGACAAATTAAGCAAAGCAACCAGCTCTCTCTTCCCCATCAAGATGATTGCAATACTAGAATTGAGTAACGTATTACTTGGATTTTCGCTAACTGTAAAGGCGGCGCCTCATGAATGCGTAATTAGGACTAGTCAACCTTAGGCATAGGTAAAAGCTGAAATGGAGGCGTGGTTTTATTCAAAAGTAACTGTATCATCTTGTGCCATAACTTAAGTCATTATTTAGTCCTTAAAACGCCAGCAAAATAACTGCATCTGAAAATGTCTATTTAACATAAGCAGGGAGGCAAACATTGTGGTCCCAGATTAGACTGCTCCTACAAGAGCAGTCTGATCTGGGTTCGCACTGTTTATCTATGAGGCTTCAAATAGTTTAGTGGACGACATAAACATACATTTTGTGATTATGCGCTTTAAGGGTTAATACATGTGAGTTCAGTGTGTATACGGTTAGGAATTTCATAAAATGCACGCACGTTTGCGCGGCTCAAAAAGCTTATGAACTCTTTACCAAATTATAAATAAAACCTGATTTCCCTTCCTCAGCAGATGAAATAGCCGCACCACACCCAGATATGAATATTAAAGTTGCCGCCTTTACAGTAAGCGAAAAGTCAAGTAATACAACACAACATAAAACAATTACAGACTCCCACAATGGGAGTAACAATAAACAAAAAATCAACAACAACAGAACCACCGCCTTAGAACGGACAGCAGCCTAAGCCACCGGGGGGGGGGGGGGGGGGGGGGCTTAAATGCACTTTACTGGTACCAAATCTTCGCCCTAGATTCTGCTGTTGTTGAAGTACAAGAAATGTTCAGCTCGCATGGAAGCCTTCTAGCTAATGCAATGTATCAGCATGGAGAAACACTCTAATCAAATTAACACAGCATGATGAAACAAAGAAAAGGGCTCATGACTCACAGATAGTCAGAGCGAAAGAAAACCTCAAATTGAGCCACGGTGGGTCCAGCTACAGATAAGCATCAGGCACCAACCCACCGATTAAAGCTTTACGTCAGAGCCGTCATAGAGTATGAGGCCTGACTCACCGTCGTGCAATTAAGAGGAAACCATAGTTATAATCCGTGATTGTGTTTAAAACCAGACATGCAGACTGTCGCATGACATCAAAGTTATATCCAACCTTTATATAACTAAACGTTTTACAATCTCAAAGGCGTAGGATGCTTTACAATATTTAGGGGGGGGGGGGGCAAACCCAGCGTGGCCAACATCAATACTTGGGGGGGGGGGGGGGGGGGGTATATCCAAAAGTACATATACGCATACATGCACATGTATGCACACACCTGTATTAAATATTCATACACCCATGCATGCATGCACACACATGTATGCATGCATGCACAGCCTATGCAACATACATTTTACATCCTGATATGAAAATCATTAAAGTCAAAGCAAGCGATCTCTATGAAAAAACAGCAACAAATATATACAAGTGAAGTTTTGGTTATTTATATTGCCTAAAAGCTATTTGAATCTGCATACATTTATACACATGCATTATTAAAATCAAAGCAATAAATCTCCATTTATAAGAAGCCATATATATAAGGCTAAGAGGGACAAAACACAGAAAAAAAAATAATAATAAAATTTGACTCCGGGCAAGCAAAGCGAGCGAGGAAAATTTTTTGGTAAAGTTCTTCAGAGCAGAGGCTAAGAGGAATAAAAAACAGAGCCAAAAAACAACAACAATAATAATATTTTACTGCGAGCGAGCAAAACGAGCGAGGAAATTTTTTGGTAATGTTCTTCTGAGCAAAAGGCTAAGAGGGATAAAAAAACAGAGCACAAAAAACAATTATATTTTACTCCGAGCACGAATTTTTGGTTAAGTTATTGCAGATTAAAAAACTAAGATGGATAAAAAAAACAGACCCAAATACAATTTAAAATTAATATTTTACTCCGAGCCAGCGAGGAAAATTTGGTAAGGTATTTATGAGTTAAAAGCTACGAGGGAAAAAAAACAGAACAAAAAATAATTAATATAATAGTTGACTCAGGGCCGAGCAAGCGAAGCGAACAAGGAAACAAATTATTTGTGTATTTCAGAGTTAAAAGCTAGGAGTGATAAAAAATCTAAACTAAAAAGAAAAATAATCTTTTACACCAAGCGAGTGAAGAAATCTCTTTGTTTGAAGCCTATTGCCTGAAAGGTATTTCAGAGCAAAGAGCAAAGAGGTATAAAAGGTTAGAGCTCTTTAAAGTTTAGGATAGAAAATAGGAATAATAGGAAAAGCTTGTAAAGGCGGTTTATCTGAAAAAAGATACATTTATGCATTTAAACATGCATATACAAATACATACAAGGTAATAACAGCCTGCTAATCAAAATTATGAAAAAGTATTAAAATCTGAGCAAATTGTCTGCTCTCAGAGAATCTTAAACCAAATTCAAAAACTCCGAGCGAGCCAAGCGAGCGAAGAAAAAAAATCTAATAATTAGGTGTTGAAGTTGCTTATTTTACCCTGAGTGACAATTTAGACAAATTATGGAGGGGCCAAAGGCTATTCTGCTCCCCCCCCCCCCTACAAAATTATTAGGGGGCCTGACCCCTGCTGCCCTCCCCCCTTCTGTTCCTACGCCTATGAATCTTTTTGAACTGATCACTAAAATTAGATTTTCCAACAATTTGTTTTAATTTATAAACTAAATCACCATAAAATATAGGTTCTTATATGCCTTGTTGCAGAAGAGTTTTTAACCAAATGTTGTATTTAACAATAAACTCTGAGTGTCTGTGGTAGAATTTAGAAAATGCTTTTCGAATTTTAAGATATCTATAACCTTGTTTTAATAACTTAGCAGTTAAAATTAAGTTTCTGTTGTTGAAGTCATCAACATTAGAACACACTCTAGCAAAACGAAGAAGCTGAGAAATATATACACCATAGGAAGGGGAGCGAGGAACATCTCCATCAAGAAATAGGAAATTTACTATTTCAAAATTAAAATCATCCCGTTTATCATAAATTTTAGAAGAAACTATGCCATTGGTTATTGACAAGTTCAAGTCCCAAAACGGAGCTTCAGTATCAGAATAATTCGCCTTATTTAACTGAAGTTCTGTAGGATATATATCTGACCAACCATTTGTTCAAAATAAGAATTATTTATATTAAGTAGGTCATCTAAATATCTAGAGGTAGATTTAAAAGCTTCAATGATATCAGTTTGATTATTGTCTGACAGAGAAAACATAAAGTCTCTCTAATACAAAAAAAATCTGCAGCAAGAGCAGCACAATTAGCACCCATAGGAATACCTACAATTTGTCTATATAATTTCGAGCCAAATCTTATAAACATATTGTCCAAAAGATAATGGAGAGCATTACACATTTTCTGACATGACCACAATTTATATCGTTTAGGTTGTTCAGAAGTAAAAAGGCATTTTTATCATTACAAGCTAAATAAAGTGAGCCCTCTCTGTTAAATGTTTGTTCAATTAATTATGTTAGTTTTTCTTTGATTAGATTATGAGGCAATGCAGTATAGAGATTAGAGAAATTGTATGTAGACAAACAAGATGCTAGAAAACCTCTAGACTTCAATTTATTAAGAATTTCACCTGAATTTTTAATAGACCAAAATGATTTTTACCATTTCTTTCATAAACGGTTGTGCAATATTTAATGACATGGTTTTTAATCGCAACGAGGCAAGAAGTCAAAAGAATAGACAACTCGGTAGTTGTAAATGCACTAGAATTAGCAATAAAACGCGACTTATAGGGCTGTTTATGAAGTTTAGGTATCCAGTATAACGTAGGAAGCTTGCTATGGTCCTCATCAACAAACAAACCAAACTTAGCTGCCATATGGCATCGCTGTCTATCAACGATAGACATCTTATCAAGCCTGTTATGCTCATATGTTTTTGAAGTGCTAAGTTTTTGCTTTAGGGTGTTAATATAGTACCTTTTTCAAATGACTACAACATTGTTAGCAGCCTTATCTGTGGGGCCAAAACAAACCTCTTATGGAATTCCTGGATCCCTTTCTTCAAATGTCTAAAAATGAATTTAGGTTTAGGTGGTAAAAGATTTAAATTGTTGCAATAAAATGAAATTCTACCATCAATTATCTTAAAAATATTTAGTTTCCAACTATTTAAGGCATTAGACTCAACATGTTCTAGTTTACACCAACGTGGATAGGGTAGTGACCCTCAAGATCTAGATGAGTTCAATATGCACTTTGAGGAGACTACTTTTGTCTCCATGGATACCAAACCATATGGACGTCATTTAAGAACAAGATTACTAGTATCATGGCAGAGAGGGACCCTACAAAAATCAAGCTCCGATTAGAAGTACGGCTCCAGATCAGGGTTACATGCAGGAAGTAGTCAGCGATAGCTATAAAGGAAACCCAAAGAAGTTTTGATCCTATATCAAGAGTGCAAGTCAAGAAGCATCGGGTGTATCCTCATTCAAAAATGAAGATCGAATCCTCAAAAGTTATAGCCCGAGCAGAGAAAACATTATAAGCGGTCGGGACTGAAAGCCCCTTCCCAGCAGAGCTTCCGAGTGCCGACCTACATAATTTATTTTTTTCAAATTCATCCTCGGTGGAGATTTTTCATAAATAATTTTTAATTAAAATCATCACATATACTAAAATCGATAAGTGGAACAATAATAATAATAGTAAATAACATAATTTTGATTTTATTGCCATTTTATTGCTCGCATGGGGGCCTGTTAGCCACAGCCGAGTGAATCAAGGTTTCAGTTAATTTCTATTAGAAATTTGAGAGATCTACAGGCGAGTTTGGCAATTATTCTGAGAATAAAAGATAGGGGAAGAAAAAGTTTAAAGGAATCTTACTTAAAAAATCGTTAATTTCACGAAAATGGTCATTTTCCTCTCTGACCCAGTAATACACGTTTCCTAAAGGCCACCTCCAGTTCACATCCAGTTCTATTTATAGACATTTTTGTTAACCTTAATGAAATGGCAATTAAACCCAGATTATAACTATTAACTATTATTATTAATGTTCCACTTTTTGCTTTTAGTCTATGTGATGATTTTAGATAAAATTTATTTTTGAAAAATCTCCACAGAGGATGATTAAAAAAAGAAACTATGCAGGTCGGCAGCTCAGCTGGGCAGGGGATTGCAGACCCGACCATTATAAACAGGCAATTTGAATCTTTCTTCACTAAAGAGGATACCAGTACCAAGAATGACAAGGGACCAAGACCACACTCAGATATGCCGGGCATAGAGGTTAACTGGAAAAGGCTCCATAAACTGCTCAAAGGCTAAATCGGTTTAAGCCCTCCAGTAAAATATTTTACTGACCGTTCCAAGGCGGCACTTCTTTTGTGGATCTGTCATGTTTTTCCGTCTTGTGTTTGCTATGTCTTTGTGCGCGTCTGTTTATATGTGCTTTGTGGTCACTTGCTGGGAAAGGGCTGACCTCTTGGCTCTCGTTTGTGGTGTCTTCTGGATCTGGATAGTTACGTCGCAGGGCCTTTCAGCATATAGGCGACGGGAGAGAGCTGGGAATGGTAATTAGTCCCGTGGCGAGACGGCTTTCCTGAAGCCGTTCACTGTCTCTGCGCGCACAACACAATCTTCCAGATGGTTCCAGTCAATAATTGTTTTCGGAAAAAATGAGTTTTTAAAAAGTTCTGTTTTACACTGCACAGTTTTAAAGCACCTGCTGTTATAAGTAGCTTGACTGTCTATAATATTGTGGGTAACACAGTCTTTGAATTGCCTAGATTTAATTTGGCGTTTACCACGAACTGGTGTCAAATAGTCATGGGTCTGCAGTGCCGGCACCAGCCCCTCGACCACCTTGAAGAAGAATATCAAGCAATTTTCCTTCCTTCTGTCTCCGAGCGGCGGGAGATAAAGATCTGATAGCATCCGTGTAACACAACCATGATCCCTTGAAGTGTAGTCTCCTGAGGGTAGAGTTGGCTTTCTGAGGGTAGAGTTGGCTTTCTTGGTGATTTTGATGTGTGAACTCCACTTCAAGTCTTCTGATATTGTGACACCAAGGTAGGGGTTTTCTGGAACCTGCTGTAGAATGTGGCCATCCAGCTGATAGAAATGCGTTAACTTATTGTTGATGCTCATGATGTAGCATTTCTTGGCATTGAAACGCATTCCCCATGTCTTCGCCCATGTCTCTAGGTTCTGGAGATCATATTGAAGTGAAATGTGGTCTTCCCTAGACTTGATTTGTTACTGTGAGTTTGTCACTTTCCCATTGGTATCCTGGGTCAGGTTTGGTACTTGATTGTATCGATTCCTGAGTTTTGCACCCTTACTTACTTTGAAGACTTTCAAAGCAACAGGACCCGAATCCATGCCTGCCTTCATACTGAAAGCTGCCGCTGATCAACTGGCGCAGATGCTTATTTTCAAGAAAATATTCCTGAAAATATAACTCCCCTATGTTCCACTATGCCGGAAATCAAAATTGACCTTAACGGTGTGATAAAACTACTATCAAATCTGAAACCGGACAAGGCTGCTGGGCCTGATTCCATCAAACCAGTAGTCTTGAAACAGTTAAAGACAGAGATTGCTCCTGTTATATGCCTCTTGTTTGAGAAATCATTGCAAACCGGACAACTCCCCTCTGACTGGAAAAAAGCACAAGTCTGTCCCTTATTCAAAAAAGGCGACAAAACAGAACCTTCAAACTACAGGCCCATTTCTTTAACATGTATTTTGTGTAAAGTTATGGAGCACATAAGTGCTTCTAACCTTTCCAAACACCTTAACAAGCATAACATCCTCTATGAACTTCAACATGGGTTTCGCGAAAAACGCTCATGCGAGACCCAATTGATTCAACTAGTGGAAGACTTAGGAAGGCAGCTATCTTTGGGAAAGCAAACTGAGTTAATACTTTTGGATTTTAGCAAAGCCTTCGACAAAGTAAATCACCTAAAACTCTTATATAAACTTTCTTGTTTTGGTGTAAAAGGAAACAATTTAGATTGGATACAGTCATTCTTAATAGGTCGCACTCAAACTGTTGTACTAGATGGGAGTCATCTGAGGAGGTCAAAGTGACCTCTGGTGTACCTCAGGGCTCAGTACTGGGCCCACTCCTCTTTCTATTGTACATCAATGACCTACCTGAAAACATTCAGTCCCAGGTCAGGTTATTTGCTGGTGATACTGCCGTATACCTGACAGTCACTAATATGCAAGATAGTCAGGTACTTCAGTCTGACTTGGAGTCTCTTCAGCATTGGGAGAGAACCTGGGATATGGAGTTTAACCCAGGCAAATGCCAGGTAATCCATATTACCCGCTCAAAAGCCCGGTTAAGTCCAGATACTTCATGCATAACCAGGAACTAGAGTCTGTGGATGCAGCGAAGTATCTGGGCGTGACCATCAGCAAGGACCTGAGCTGGAACACCCACATAAACAATATTACTAGTACTGCTAACAAAACACTAGGTTTTGTCAAAAGAAATGTTGTGACTAAAAATAAAGATATAAAAACCATGGCATACAACTCCCTTGTCCGTCCACAGGTTGAGTACGCATCGGCCGTCTGGAGCCCTTATACCAAAGAAAACATAAACAAAATTGAAAAAGTCCAAAGAAGTGCAGCCAGATGGGTCTCAAATGACTACTCCTCATATAGTAGTGTAACGGATATGCTGAGCAACCTTGGATGGCGATCCCTAGAAAACAGACGCACCGACACGCGCCTCGCTATGTTTTACAAAATCGTATATGGCCTAGTTGCCATACCACTTCCGTCATATTTTGAGCATCCTGAAGTATACACTCGCCACATGCACTCTCTCTCTTACAGACAGATTCACACATCTGTCTGTTACTATAAATACTCCTTTTTCCCTATTTCCATTGTTCTTTGGAACAAGCTACCGGCTGATCTCGTCCTGGTTCATGATCTTGACTCCTTTAAAACAGGGGTCAGCAAGATCAATCATACACACCCTTAAATGCATACTGTTTTTAACCTGCTTTTAACTCCATCTTATTAACACCTAACACTATCATCTTTATTTTCATCTCACTATCATTCTTTTATCTTAACCTCTTGTTTTTAATCTTTCTTACTAACACACCATGCGCAAGTGAACATCCCAATAATACTCAAAAGAGGGTTCGGGATTATGAAGAGATAGAATGTACCAGACATCGCGGAATAGTAGGGAAGTACCACATCGGAAAAGTGCTTCTTTCCAGCCAAATGTCCGGTATCAGTCCAGTATCTAATGATCTCTGAAAACCAGGTTGCAGGATGTGAACTTATTCCTTGTGCAACGTTTAAAGAGCAATGGGTTTGAATTTATCAGGTCCTACAGCCTTATGTGGGTTCAAGCCTTCAATAATTGTCAATGTCTTTCACAGACGGTACCTAGATTTACCGGAAAGAATCGAATTACCGGAAAGACCGCCGAAATTTTATGCTTATGCCATGCCTTCTGTGTGGGGACTGGACTTGATTGGTAGGTTGACACCAGAGGCATACACTTCATACTTAGAGGGGGGGGGGGGGGGTATTGGCACGGCTCAACACTGAGTGAGACTGGTCGCGTTTGATTTTCCTGTTTACCAATAGAAGTACTCTATTTTCATTCTAGTTTTGCAATCATCTTGACGAGGAAGAGAGAGCTGGTTGCTTTGGTTTTTTTTATTGTCTTTCGGATGTCTTGTCACCACAAATGTCCTGTGGCTACTCATCACGGTCCTAGGGTTGGTCTGCAGTTTGTGGTGGTTTTTCCTGATCATACGCACTTACTTTTGTGACTGTTATTGTTCTGTGGCTCATCCTCATGGTGCCATGGGTTGGTCTGCAGTGTGTGAGTGTGGTAATCCTGATCATACTCATTCACTTTTTACAACGACGATTTTGTCTTGTCGGTGAACTATCTTGGCTATATGCTATATCAAGGGAAGTAACTCAGTCTATTATTTAATAAGGGATAACCTAGGGAATTTAGACATTTTCGATCTGCAAAAGTCCAGCTATTAAAGATGGAAACAACGGCTGTAGAGAAAGGGATGTCGGTATTTCTAGATGTAAGTTGTGTGACATCAGGTCGGTGCGACAAACGATATTGTTTTTCCTCACCAATATATGTTTATATCTTATTTTGTCTAATTATTGACAAAAATATTATTTCCGGAATGTACCTATTTTCGGATTTTTTGTCTAACTTGTTTATAGACAACAACAACATAGTAAATACATGTACCACCCGCTTAGAAAAATAAGTCAACCTTCTAAATATTTGTGTTAAGAACTGCAAGTCCAAATGCACATATATATTAACAGTTTTAACCTCAAAATGACATTCGTTTTTCTTTTCTGTGGAGTGAAGCAGGGGGCTGTGACTAAATGTCTGTATTGTACTGCACCTGGTAAAATACAGAACCATACCATCCGAAGCACATCGGAAAAATACCGATAATTGACGGACCGCCAAAGTGAATAACTTATCGCATGAAAAGCATAAATGCTGATCTCAAGTGTTAATGCAGTTGCAACACAAAACTGCAACTTTATTAAGGGAAAATATTATAGTAGGATAGCGGACGGATAATTAAAAATATTTTCTTTTCTTTGAATAATCTCGGACCCAGTACTTAATTTACACACATGATCATGAGTTTGGAGGTCAGATTGAGATATAATTCTCGGAACGGGAGTGAATTAATAGTCGCATCTTTCTATAGGCACAGGGCCGTCGCCGGCTTTTAGAAAGTGCTACGGCCATTGGACACCGATGGTGTTCACCGAGTGCCGACGGCACGATGGGGGGGGTCAGGACGAGAGGGGGGTTGATCTCCCTCTCGTAAGGGGGGGGTTGGGGGATCTCCCCCAAGAAAATTTTGTAATTCAAGATGACTAAAGAAGCGCTTCTATTGCACTTTGAGACCATTTTTGCTTGTGAACCTCAGCTTATTTTACAGGCATTATTGCCATTTTTCACATGCCTACCACAGCCTCTTTCGACTGCCACCCTCTCCCACAACCACCAAAATATCAACAACTATTTCGACCCCTCGGCGGGACTCATCAGGCGGTGTGGCGTCAAAGTTAACTGATTCTTCAAAATTTAAAGTAACAGTTAAATCTGATACAGATATCCCCGCTTTAGTTTTTTTTATATTTGTTTGTTTTGTTTTGTTAATTTTCTTTTTATCTTATTTATCATCTATTGTTTTCTTTTTTTTTCTTTTTTTTCTTTTTTTTTGTCTTTTTTGTCTATTTTTTAGTTTCTTTTCATTAATGTACGTACATGTAACCGTATATACATATTAACAGAACAGAACAGAACAGAAATTTTATTTTAGACTTAAGAATACAAGCTCATCGTCATTAACCAGGGCACAGCATTCTCAGGCCTCTAGATAAGAGTGTGTAATAAAAAATATTTTTCCTATTTCTCAACCAAAACATATGTCATGGGTACTCAAAAATACAGTCTCATTAAGGCGTTTTTTGTGAGAACCCAAAACAAATGCTAAATTTTCAACCGAAAGTTAAGCTGTGGGCCATGAGACGGTTGTTTTGCGCACTCAAAACGAATGTTCAAACTGATTGATGGGAAAATATTCACAATTTCACATGTATTTTTGCCTATCTGCATGATTCTGTCTGTGATAATCTTTTAATTGCGCCTCAACGTGAGAAAACCTGTCGGGGGTTTGCGAACAACAAAGGACCAGACCAGCCTGCGCATCCGCGTAGTCTGATCAGCTCCTTTGTTATTCGCTTATGGTAAAGTATTATATTTAGAATTATAATGAGTGAAATTTCAATTCTCTAGCTAGTCTCTGTAGCTGAGGAGACTGGTTTGAGCCTGGCTTTGTCGAACACCCCGAAAACAGGTTTTGTCGCATCGCGGCTTGATTATAATTACTGTCTTAAGACAGGTGTCAGTTTCTTAATCGTGTTTGTTTAACCACTTTCTTTCACACCCTGAGGCAGCCGAAATATTGACCAGCGCACGCTTCAGTAATCATTTAATAATTAATCTTCGATCATCAAAAAATAGATCATTAAATAAGGTCTAGAAGAAACGTGAGAAAACGGCCCTGCAAAAAACATATTTGACCAAAAATGTGGTCTGGCTAAAACCATTTCGGGCAAAAAAAGTGGTCCGGCCATAGCCGGACCGGCCGGACCGCCGACGACGGCCTTGAGGCATGTCCAACATCATGCTCTAATCTAAGATAATTCACAGATTAAAGCAAAGTTCTTTCAATTCTTTATCATTCTTACTGTGAAAATCTTAATTGGTACAGAAAGGGAAATATGTACGTATTGGTAACGTTTTTAGATGGATTTAATAGAAAAGGTACACATATTGAAATACTTTTTTTACTTTATCTCATACAACTATAAAGTGTAAGAGAAGAATATTTAGGTTCACAGCGCAACAATATCAAACAGCGATACATTTCTCAAAGTATAATAGGAGACATTTTGATTGCAGTGTACTTGTCTGTTCTCCTATTAAAATAAATCTAATGTTAATGCTCGAGCGTTAATGATTTAATAATGTTGCTATTTCTTTTTGCGACCGCCTTATAAATTGAAAGCTTGCAATTTAAGTTTTTGAAATAGTTTAAACCTAACAGCGGTCCATAAATTATCAGTACTTTCCGATGTAGTATGGTACTGTATTTTCCCTTGTACATTACAGTACTGTACAGACATTTAGTCACAGCCGAAGCAGGGCTGTTGTCAGCTTTTGAAAAAATGGTACTGCCATGGAACGTCATAGGCCTTTTCCCAAGTATATAAGGCGCGATTCAGAGTGAGAGTATACAAGATACAAGAAACTTTATTTAACGTCGGTTTCCATAAACAAATAACATTAGCTACAAGAGCTATTTTCCGACAAACAAGAGTATAAAAAGTAACAAATGAAAAACAGCTGTAAAATGAAAGTATATGTGCTCAAGGTAATTTTGACTACCATCAATACAGGAACTTATGTTTCCCCTAGGCCCTTTTAGAATGGCGCTGCACCATGCCTTTTTCTTGTAGCGCCATGCCATATAAAATAATGGACAGATGGAGGCGATCACACTATCCCCTTCTCTTTTAATGCACCAGTCATTTGCAGCCACGTACCCCCGGAGGGCCGGGATATAGCAGGGATATTGATTTTTCCATATGCAAAGCCCAGGTAAAATCCCTGCACTGCAGGGACTTTATTTTGGTCAAATCCCTGCTAAAAGTCCCCGCCCCCGAGATTTACTTCCTGATTCATGGGCATTTATCATGAACCCCTGCAATAAACCTACTACAAAGTCGTACTGATGAAATAAAAAAAGTCGCGGAATCTGGTGACATTGCTCTGTTCACCTCGAAATTTTCTATTCTAAGTGTGGCAACTGATAAACTCGATATGACTGCAATCTAGTCTAAATGGACATTCATTCTTCTTAATAGAAATTGATTTTTTGTCATTCTAAATCACGTAAACAGCCTGAATAAAACACTTCTTTAACTTACTCTCGATTTGTTGTCTTTCTGCCTTATTGAAATCTGGCATCTTGCGATACTTCAAATCCTGGCGAATATCCTGTAAAAACACTGCACTATATCCTGGTAAAACCCGGTAAAAACGCACCGCTATTTCCCTGGCTGTTTTCAGTGTTTTGGCGGGAGTCCTGAAAAGCCGGGCATATCCACGGCACTACAGGACACCTCGATGGTAAAATCATGACACTTTGGCATTGCTATGCCCCCGCTATCCCCGGCCCTCGAGGGGGCGTGGTTGCAAATGACTGGTGCATGCCCGTCGGCAGCAAATTTTGTATATCTGCTGATGAGCTTTGCAAACAGTTTAGACCCAGATCAGGCCCAAGAAAATGCCAGGCCTGATCTGGATCCAAGTTGTTTGACACCCAGATGATAATATTCCAGAAAGAATTCTTAAAAAAACCTGATTTTAAAAACAAGCAGCAGACGACAAAATCAATCGTGAAAAATTACCCAGCCTGCAAAGAGTTAAAATAAGAGTGGGAGGAAAAAACATGATTTTGTTTTTATAATCTCTATTTTCATTTCAGGTGTTCAGAAGAGCAGATAAGAAAGGTATGTAAAAACCTCCATCCATACATGTAGGCGTCGGCGAACCGGACCAGCGGTCCCTACTGGCTGATTTAACTGCGGTCCGACAAGAGTTGCTTCGTCGAAGGACCTACTGTCCGATGAATTTGCCTCATTTTATATAGAGGAAGTCCTGAGACCCATTTTGCAAGGGAATATGGGAAAACATTGATGCTGATCAGACTGTATAGATGATTTGTGATCTCTTGGTATTTGCCTGTATACAAATCTCCATTCTTGCATAGGAATTTGTTATGCGAAGCTGTTTGAAGCCGCAAAATCCATGTTCAAATCATGAGATTCACATGCTGTATGAACATGGCTTTTACTTGAAAAAGCCTAAACTGGGCCCTGATTTGCATGCATGACGTTACACTGGAATGCGTTGCAGCCGTGAATGATCATTTCAGCGATGTTTTCGTTTGCGAAAATGTTGCACGCGTTTATACGACGTTGTGGCGACGTAATGACATTCGAAAGTTGACGCTGAGGCCATTTTGTTTTGAAAAATCAAGTGTAAGAAAAGGATATAAGCGACATTTTCAGCGCGGTTTATGCTGAAATCAGGTAAGATATGCAAGAATAACGATCACACATGTTTGTTTCATTGCATTAACACTTGCCGGGTCCCTCGGACGATGTTTGAACACTCGGCCTAAGGGCCTCGTGTTCAAACAGCTTCCTCGGGACCCGGCAAATGTTAATGCATGAAAAAACATGTGTGATCCCTATATTATTTCAATGGCAGTCATGCCCTGATGCTTTTTAACCATTTATACATGTAGGTGAATCTGTGTCGTCATTGCTCAGGCCTCCAGATAAGTGCATATTGGAAAACTTTTTTCTTTATTTCCCATCCAAAACCTATGTTGTGGGTACTCAAAAGAACCGTCTCAATGAGACAGTTCTTTTGAGCACCCAAAACACATGTTTAAATTGATGGGTAAGAAAATAATTACAATTTTACTCTATAAAATTTCCTTATCATTGTTGCTTTCAGATGATGGAAAAATCTCCTGGGAGGAATTTGTAGCATTTTTCGCTGATGGTGTAATGGGTAAAGAAGAGTTGCGGGCCTTGTTTGAGAAAATAGATACTCACAATACCAAGTAAGTAGGTAAAAGTACCCTGCAATTTTAAAAATCCGGACTGGTTCGTAGAAAAGTGCGCAGTTATTCTGGCCATGAATGAACATGCTTACACAAGTTAATTGTGGATAAAAACTAAAAATCACTACGAGTTATCAGAAATCATTTTATATCACTGGATGTCGCATCTGGGAGTGATATAACGTCATGCTTTAAAATCGATAAACCACTAGTGGTTTACAGATTTTGGTAACACTATGTAATGATGTCCGTAATAACGTTGTGTGTAAATGGCAAAATCTTAGTGTTTTTTAATTCAAAAAAGCAATTTAAAAGTAGCTTTAGGGTCATTATGATAAATGCAATCTAACATTTGTGCTTCTGTATTATTGAATTTAGTAAACTTGTTGCGAAAAAGTGATAAAATGCTTGACAAGCCTTGCATTTGATCTTTTTTTCCCAAATTGTTTAATAAATTCAATAAACATGAGCACTCATGTAAGATCCTCTATGTTTGTTTGAATAGTACTTTAGAAAAAAAAGTGATGACATTTTAGACTCAGGGTAAGAACAAAACAGCCATTTAAATCTAGTCCTGCTGATCTTAGAAATATCCTGTGTTTTTTTTTTCTTTAAGAAGAAAAACTGTAGATTCAGATCTGCTGACGTCTGACAAAGCAATCCGATCAGGATCCCCACTGTTTTCCTCTCTGACTGAAGATATATGCTTACAACTGGAATGCTTCATGTTAAAAGGATATTCCGATAATAATCGAGGAGAAATGTATGGCACATAAAAATATTCAAGGAAGGGTTAGAATAGCCCATGAAACATGTTCCTGATACATATATCACAGGGAATAAGCTAGGGAGCGACTGGGGCGAAATAGTGGCCCAAGGGGCCAAAATTTCCCCCTAAATGGGATGCATGGAGAAGTGGGAGTTTCCCTAAAAAGAATTTTTTTAGGGGGACTCATTTTCCTTTTGTCACCACACAAACTCAAGCTGTGGTGACAATCTACTGCCACTGCATTGTATTTCTCCTTCCATTTAATGGCAATAGTATGTGTAATGGCTAATTTACTTCTAAACTAATAGAAAATGCCGTATTTTGCGCTATAACTTCTCCCTATCTGACTGTCACAGTGTCACTGCTCCCTAATTTTCCTGGAGGGAGAAGTCTTTTCTCCCTACTATCAGGATAGCTTGAGCCCTGTATCCCAGCAAAGTTTTGTCAGAGTTTGAATATTCTGTATAATAAGTGACATTATAAAAAGGTTTGATAGTATAATCTCATGTACTTTGTTTTCAGTTTTATTGATCCCCGAGAGTTATGTGACTATTTTGCTCAGCACCTAGGCCAGTTCAAGGAGATATATGCCCTGTTAGAGGAGTTGAATGCTAAAGTCAGTGATCTTCTTGTTGATACATCCAAGGTAAATTTATCACATTCAACATAGGCTTAGATAAGCAAAAATATTATATTTAATAAAGTTCAGTTCAGTTCAGTTCAGCAAAATTTTTGAGCGCGAAATTGTAAAAAAATTCTTACCCTTTAGTTTTAACATGTTTCGGGTACTCAAAAGAACCGTCTCATTGAGACGGTTCTTTTGAGTACCCACAACATATGTTTTGGTTGAGAAATAAGAAAATTATTTTTTCATTACACATTTTTAACTAAAGGCCTGATTCAAGTGAACTGGTCAAAAGAAGTCAAGCCCCAGGCTTAGGTGTAAATTTCAGGGCTTTATCTGCCATACCTGTGGGTCCTAATTTTGGCACCATTCCCAATGGAAAATAGCCACCTTTTTTCCCAATTGCCTGTATATTATTCCTAATTTAGAAAAAAAAATATTTTTGTTTTACTTTAGAGACCACTACCACTTATGAGAAGCGATGACACATATCAGAATGATACTCAAACACTTGTGCTTGGCATTTGACAATCTAAAAAACAGCTTGATTTTGAGGATAAATTTTGCTCCCATTGTATGTTTTATATCATTATTTTTCCCAATTTTGAGGTAAAGTTGATCATTTTCTCACAATTTTGGCCAGGGGCCTTTTCCCAAAATTGCTGTATAAAGCCCTGAGCTGATCTTTTATTGCTCCAATGACTTGGCTTGGCCCTGGAACACAAATATTCATGAAAACATCCAATCAGTTGTTGGCTGTGAAGCGGGGACAGAGTATGCTGCCTTTTCATATATGAGCTGCTACATGAGATTTCCAAAAATGTGGTATGTGTGACCAGCAAAGCCTCAGATCAGCCTGCGCATGTATGCAATCTGATCAGAGCTTTTAGTAGTTGCTTGAATATTCTATGAGTGTTAAGCTACTGACTGAGCATCATTTGGAGTTTCTAGGCTTAAAACTAGTCTGCAATTACACTTGTCAAAATGCCACATTGTTTGAAATTCAAATGTCGCGGCTCAATTTTGGTGAATATGTCATTGAATTTATGCAATAATAAAACCCCCCATTGTTTTTCAATGCATCAACATTAAAATTTGCCAGGTCCCTCAAGAGATGTTAAAATACCTACGGCATGGCCCTTGGTTTTAGACATTTCCATTGAGACCTGGCAGACATTAATGCATGAAACCTCTATACAGTAAAACCTGTGTAAAACGGCCACTTTTAATAAGACCAAAAATTGGTTTCAAGACCAATTGTCACTTAATGCGGGTCAAAAGTATTGCAGAATGCTCCAATGGGAGCATTCTGCAATACTTTCAACCTTCATTAAGCTACCATTTGCCATAATGATCGTTGTTTTGTCTATTTTGAGTGACCGTTTTACACAGGTTTTACTGTATTCCAATAATATGGTAGCTGCATTCTTTTAATTACATCACCAGGTATTTAAATGGAATTGTTTCCATTTTAAGAGTAGAATTAGGAGGAATTGAGGTGCCTGAATGTTCAAGTGTAAATACAATGCCAGCATTTTTATTTTGACAGAAATATCAACAAAGTTCAAGAACAGATCAGTTTGTGACAAGATTCCTAATGGGAGAGTTGATGAATCAGATATGTGCCCTTCAACATCCACTTGACTCTGCTACTGAGGCCTTGGATCAGCAAGCTAAGGATGAGAGGTAGGTCATTGAAACTAATGAATCAGATATGTGCCCTTCAACATCCACTTGACTCTGCTACTGAGGCCTTGGATCAGCAAGCTAAGGACGAGAGGTAGGTCATTGAAACTAATGAATCAGATATGTGCCCTTCAACATCCACTTGACTCTGCTACTGAGGCCTTGGATCAGCAAGCTAAGGACGAGAGGTAGGTCATTGAAACTAATGAATCAGATATGTGCCCTTCAACATCCACTTGACTCTGCTACTGAGGCCTTGGATCAGCAGGCTAAGGACGAGAGGTAGGTCATTGAAACTAATGAATCAGATATGTGCCCTTCAACATCCACTTGACTCTGCTACTGAGGCCTTGGATCAGCAGGCTAAGGACGAGAGGTAGGTCATTGAAACTAATGAATCAGATATGTGCCCTTCAACATCCACTGGACTCTGCTACTGAGGCCTTGGATCAGCAGGCTAAGGACGAGAGGTAGGTCATTGAAACTAATGAATCAGATATGTGCCCTTCAACATCCACTTGACTCTGCTACTGAGGCCTTGGATCAGCAGGCTAAGGACGAGAGGTAGGTTATTGAAACTAATGAATCAGATATGTGCCCTTCAACATCCACTGGACTCTGCTACTGAGGCCTTGGATCAGCAGGCTAAGGACGAGAGGTAGGTCATTGAAACTAATGAATCAGATATGTGCCCTTCAACATCCACTTGACTCTGCTACTGAGGCCTTGGATCAGCAGGCTAAGGACGAGAGGTAGGTTATTGAAACTAATGAATCAGATATGTGCCCTTCAACATCCACTGGACTCTGCTACTGAGGCCTTGGATCAGCAGGCTAAGGACGAGAGGTAGGTCATTGAAACTAATGAATCAGATATGTGCCCTTCAACATCCACTTGACTCTGCTACTGAGGCCTTGGATCAGCAGGCTAAGGACGAGAGGTAGGTTATTGAAACTAATGAATCAGATATGTGCACTTCAACATCCACTGGACTCTGCTACTGAGGCCTTGGATCAACAGGCTAAGGACGAGAGGTATGTCAACAAAGCTCAGATAGATGCAGCTTTTAAAAAAAATATTGGCCCATTACAACCACGCAACTACCAGGTTAGCAAAGAGGTAGTTCACAAACTCTAATTTTGAGCTGTAGCTGTCATGCAAATATAAACAATTTGCAGTATAGTGACAGGCATCTTAATACTAATTGGCAGTTTGAGATATTTAAAGAGGCAATGACAATGGACATGATACTTGGTATAAATGTTAATTCTAAAATAGTGTTTCTTATTTTCAGTAACATATGTTGTATGTTCACATTAGAATTGCCTCATGGAGGCAATTCCAATGTGTTCCAACAACATATGTCTTTTCAATCTATTTTCATTGTTTCAGTGAAATGAGGATGTAGAAATGAACAAGTTTTCTTGTAGTTTGTCATGCACCTGGATGACAATTATAGAATGCCTATTTTATGCTTTTGACAGCTTATCTTGAGATGTTTCATTGGAGTATATTGCTTAATTGGTAGTTGCGTGGTTGTAATGGTGTCACTTTTCATGGCTATTATTGAATAATTCTGGTAAATAATACATTATTAGTAACTCTATAATATCTGTACTTCAGCTAGAGTTTTTAATGGCAAAATGACATTTTTAAAATGGCACCTCAAGTCATGAGCAAGGGGTTTAGGGAGCGTATCCCAAGAAAATTTTGAAAAAATAATCCCAAAGAAGGCATCTAGTGAGTTTTGAGAAGAAATAATACACTTTTTTTATCATTCCCCAAATTGTCATTTTAGTTTTAAAGTTCCTTACTGTATATTAGAAATTGTTTATTCAAATGTGACTGTCTTTCGGCCAGAAGCCTTTATCAAGAAAAAGATGCACCTCAAATGACTAACATATTATAGGGTTTGCACAGGCTTGATGAGTACTTGAATTAAGAGGGCTTTCTTGAAAAGTCCTTGAAAATTAAATTTGCCTTGAAAGTACTGGAAAATCACTCAAAGGCCTTGAAAAGTTCTTGAATTCTTCTATTTTCTGTAGAACTTAACACTGTTGATAGAGATCTAAATCAGTATAAAATTGTTGTGCCTTTATTTGGTGCAGCAAATGCTGCACCAAATAAGGCACAACAATTTCATACTCATTTCCTAGTAAAAATTTCTCCTTTATCTCAGTCTAGCATTTTTGAAGAAGAATTTTAACACTTTGATCAGTATTTTTCCTAAACTTTTAGTCCTTGAAAACTGTAAAACAGACTTGAGAAGTCCTTGAGAGGTCCTTGAATTTTACTCATACTTCCCTGCATGAACCCTGTATTCACTGATCCACTATTTTGTATTTATTTATAACAGTGACATGGCATTGCTATGGTTCCACAACTTATTCAATGTTCAAGAGATCCATCCTTATTTGGCAAATAGAAATTAGCTGAAATTGACGATCATATTTATTTTCTCATGGAATTATCATTTGAAGATGACATGAAAAATAAACTTAATTGCAAAGCAAACTGAATAAAAACTTCTCATCTCTCCCACTAAAAATTCAACCCAACAAAAAATGTGCATTCACACCCATTTTTTTCTGAAGTACATTTTAGTTTCGAAATTAAGGCTCATTGTATGAAATCAGATGGAGGATTTCACTTATAAACTAAAGGTTAAAGGGAAACGCTCACCATATAATAAATGAGCTTTAAAAGAAAGGATTTGTCTAATAAATCAGTTTGCTGCAAATTTTATCGAAATCTATGTAGAAATAAAGAAGTTATATGTATTTGAAGTTTCCAATATTTTTTTATGGAAGCCGTCATATTTGTGAGTTTATGACATCATAGCCTCCTAATTCTATATGCAAAAATGAAACCAATAGGATTTGAAAAACAATTTTCTCTCTTTTTTATGTATATGTCTAATATAACATTAAAGGATCGTTTATACAAGAAAGTGTGTGATTATATGCTGAAATAAAGATTTTATGCATCTTAATAACTTTTCATGCATCTCATTAGCATCTCATTAGATATTGAAAATTGCGGCTGTGACAGGCTGTTATGAAAACTTCATTCATTAATAACATTCTTAATTCTCAACCGATTTTGATCAAGTTTGCACTCAAATTGTTTTTGTGCGAATGCCTGTCTTTTCATACACATTTACTTCTTGATCTGCGTTTTCCTCTAGCTCTAGTCTATTTTCAGGACAGATATAGTACCAGTTCAGTTAGAAGATATTGCTAAGAAACCGGCTGCTGACAAGATTATACCTGGCCGGGTAGTAAGGAGAGCTAAAAGACAGACCAGCTCCCAAACTAGCTATGAAGGTAAGCTTTTAGTTTTCTCACAGTCCTCATAGTCAGTTACTGTTCATGGCATCAAAATTTGGCATAATTAAGAAATGACATATTTGCTTATAGGGACCACTCTTAAAGGATAGAAGAAACGCCAATTTTAAGACAGTTTTACTGTTTGTGAAACAGACACTACCTTTCTCCCACCTTTGCTCATGTAAGAAATTTCTATCTTACATGACCACGTAACTGATTTCTTACATGGGCAGAGTAAAATATTCCTTTTTTCCGAAAAAGGAGTATTCAAAATACCAATATATTGCGGCTAATAGTGGGGCGGATATGTAACAATTTTGAGAAGAATCGTGCATTTTATGATAAAAGCATGAAACTTGGTACATGGCTAGTTGATAACAAAACAAAAAAAATAAGGGTCAGTGCCACGCCGAAAATGCCTTCTAATGGCCGCCATCTTGTTTTTCCAAAATGGCCGCCTTTTTTCAACTTATTCATTATAATCTCATTATTTATTTGCAAACATCATGTTTTCTTCAGTTAATTTTACTTAAATAGCCATCAGTTATATCTCAATACCTTAAAATCATCTTTCAATTTTAAAAAATCAAGATTGAGGCTGTATTTTTTCAAGATGGCCGCCACTTTTATAACTAAAAAGTGCAGTTAAGTTATAGAACTTTATAAAGTTATAAATTTTGATGCAAATTATTTCTAGCAAGTAGAAATAGTCCCATAAAACAAGTTCCTAATTTATCAGCATGGCTTTATTGTTGTGTATTGTTCAAATATGGTATTAAAGATGGCTACCAATGTACAAATCATAATATACTATCTGCTTTCATTTGGCACTGGAAGAATGTAGTTTGAAATTTATGCAAACGATTTTAAAGAATAACTTTATTTAATGGCTTTGAATAAAGAAGAGAGCATCCAACATACCATCCAAGACGGCTGTCAAAGAAGACAAATTATATGGACACCATTTATAAGGTGGCCGCCATCTTGGTTTTCCGAAATATGCAGTCTATTTTAAATTGCATTATTTTAAGCTCATACATTTGCAAGGCAATTTGTTGTCTTCATTAATTTCCACTTATTTTGTAGTCATTCAAACTAATTTGCCTCAAAATTGTCATTTAGGCTTAGCAAACACAAGATTTAGGACATAGTCTCAAGGTGGCTGTCACATTTTGCATCCAAAGGGAGCTCAGTGGCTCAATGGTGGATTGCTTGACTCGAGACCAAGGGGCCACGGGTTCGAGCCTCACCGGCGTCTCTGTGTTGTGGTCCTTGAGCAAGACACATTTATCCTAGCTTAGTACTGGTTCAACCCAGGAAGACCCTTCCCTGTTTAATTGAAAGATTGTTGATGGGATGAAAAGATTCAAATCAAACAAACAAAAACTCATTTTGCATTCTCAATAGTGGTGGTATACCAACTTGACAAATTATGAATTTCCATGCAAAATCATTATGCAATTAAGTAGAAATAGCTTCACAAACAAGGGACGAACTTATCAGACTTTATTTTTATTTTAACTTATTATAACATGGTATTCAAGATGGCTTTGTATTTAGTTATAGAAAAAAAAAGAAACATATTTTTACTTTCTATAGGTACATATTTTGAGGTTGTATGAAGCTATGAAAATAAGTTTCAAGAAATGATTATATTTAATGAATTAGGATAGTAAAGGGGACATCCAACCTGTCATCCACGGTGGTTGCCAAATTTGGTTTTAGACACTTATACAGATGTTGCTATTATGTGTGTTCTATATAAAATTGATATGATCAAAATGAGATACAAAGAATTTTTGTACCTACAGCAAACTAAATCTGTCGTTTGTAGAACTGCCGTTGCATAAAATATTATTTGTTTGCATCAGATTTTAGTGAAAAATCCTATAAAATCTGTAATAGAGATATCAAAGTTTCCTTTTGACCTTTCTCCTTCTCATCAAGTTACCATTGGATTAAAAGGCTATATGTCTCCTAAAACTGTATACACTTAAAAAAATGTACTTAGTCCACAACCCTCCGTTTTCACACACATCAACTTTTCAACTTGATCTTGTCAAATGACGTATTTGCTGCAGCCAACCTTATTAGGTTGTGTTGATGATGTAGCTGGCACTATCATATCTACTTGAAAGTAATCAAAGTTTATATTATTCTGAAGTCAATCCAATATATAATGTTGCAGACATCTTAGATTATAGCCAAAGCTTCCCTCACCAAATGCTTGCTAGTGAGACGGGCATTTGATTCCGTAATAGTTAAGCCCAAAAACCTCTTCGGTCTAGTTTGTTGAAACCAAAGCTTTTTGTCTATTTAGGTATGTAGGGTTTTTAAATGATGATGTTATTTTGCTCTGTATTTATAGTGATGGTCTTTTACAGCCCATGGAGCTTCAGCTAGGTGCCCCTACCGCATACGCAGTCGAATTCCTGCCCTTGCTGTATCAATTCTTGCTTTTCGTGATTTATTGTTCACTGTGGTTATTCATTGACTAGTTGAACATTCGTCCTATAAATCGTTCTAAGGTAGTAGTGCTGTTGTGGTTCTCATTTTATTATTATTGGTGTAAATGTGGTTTGTATGTACTTTAATATACATGCATGTGAATGATTTTGGTTATGTTAAGGTAGCCTAGTAACTGCCTTCAAGGGGAGAGCTACATCACCACTGTATACTATCTATCTGTATATTTAGTTTTCCCCACTTTGATTTTGTAGGAAGAATGTTAGCTCTGATTGTACTAGTTTCTGGTCATTGCTATGATTTTACCTAGTATATAAGCAAAAACGGGAATAACATGTCCGGAATGACGCAGGCCAACAGTCGCTTTGTGAAAAAGCGTGGAAAGTGCATTATGAAGTTACTCAAATTCGAACTCTTTGGAATGCAAAAGGCATGCCAGAGTAAATCCCAGATGAAGGTCTAGCCTGCTGATCAGTACAGAAATTATCACAAAAACAATTAGCAGGATGCGTTCTGACAAAGCAGACATCAGCAATTGTCATCCAGATGCTATAGACTACATGCATTTGGGAAACTGGCACAGTCGAGGACTTTGACCTAATCTGCAACATAATCTTGAGTGTTAGTACAGAGTGAAAATGACAGTATGAACATCGGCAAAGAGGGTGCTCTGAACAGAGGCTTGAAGATAATTAAGCAATTAATAAGGGTGTTAGAGTGCATATTGGAGAGACATGTCAGGCAGAGAACTGAGATTGACGAGATGCAGTGCAGATTTATGTCAGGCCATGGTGGCACTCCAGTTGTGGTCTTCATTTTAAGCCAGCTATAGAAGCTGCTCCTTACTTCTAAGAAGCCATTCTACGTCACATTCATCAACATAGAGAAGGACAGCAGGTAGCTAGTGTGCATGCTTTAAATCAACAAGTAGTTGGTGTGATTGATGAATGGCATGATCAAGGACATGAAAAGCAGGACGATAGTTGGTAATTGTCGCAGTGAGAAGTTTTTTGGTGTTGATGTTCATCGTGGCTCTGTTCTGACTCCACTGCTCTTAATTGTTAAGCAAGAGGCTCTAATCACGGAATTCAGAACAGACTGCACATAAATGCTGTTGTACAAATATGTACCGGTGATCAAGGTTGAGTCTATGGAGGAATTGCTAGTGAAATTGGATGCATGGAAGTATTGAAAGGAGAAGGCTCTTCATGTGAACATAATAATATGAGGTCATATACAATTAAAGTCGTCCCTTGAGCTAAAGTGCACCAAATGCCTGTGGCACAACACTACTTAATGATGGAAGATGGAGGTGATAGCACCTGATAAAAACCTGAGGAAGGAGATCTGTAATCATATGGACATTCTATACGCTAGAAACATCCTCGAGCTGCCTGCAGTCATACATTGCAAATGCACATGGCAGAAACTCCGTAAACTTCTTAACCTTATGATCATCTGCTGCGCTTGACACAAGACAGGTAGTAATAAACATGCATTCATTGTTTTGTTTTTGTTGAGTGTATATTTCCAATACGTCATTGATTATGAACAGTTCACTAGCATTATACATCCTAGCTTGTGATGTCGAAAACACCTAATAGCAAAAATGTATAGATTTATTTAGAAAGAACAGCAAAAATCACCAATAAATAGGATTTTACTATTCGGCGGCCATCTTGGATGCCATGCTTGAATTAACAGTAGAGAAAAATTTCAAAATTACATATTATATATAAGAAAAGAACATTCATTGCTACTAAAGCAAATTTCACTCATACAAATCTCAATGATATATTAATGTATAAAAAACGAAAACCATAAAATCATTCTTTTTTGGCAGCCATCTTGGATGCCATATTGTATCAAAGCTCTCTTATAAATTGTTCACAAATAATAAAGTCACATTTTGAGCCTTTCTATGCTTGGAACAGCTTTAATTTGATGCAATAATCTGAATTAAGTTCATTCTATGATGTTTTCATAAAGCAAGCTTGATGTAACATATAAAAATGGCGGCCATCTTATAAAATGGCCACCATCTTGGAAAATATGCCAATCTACATGTGATTTCAGATAATTACAAATGTTCTATTATTAAAATTCACACTTGCACAAGCTTTAAATAAAAGTTTATTGCAAAATGATACCCAACGTAACAGGCATTACATGAAAATAGGTCGCCATTTTGAAATTCAAGATGGCGGCCGTCAAGGTGCATTTCTGGCTTGGCACTGACCCTCAGAAATTTTGATAATTACTAATCTGGCCATGTACCAAGTTTCATGCTTTTATCATAAAGTGCACGATTTTTTCACATATCTGCCCCACTATAAGTAACACAAAGGCACGAAACAAGGTTATGCGTCACATACTGACATAATAAAGTTAATGATGTCATCAAAGGTGCACCACATAACGATAATGGCAATGTGACGCTAATTGCACAGGCGGGAGACTAGCAGGATTTATTTTGCATTTTGCAACTTAACTAATGCTCCAGTTTTGTTCTCTAGTCAATAACAAGGTACAAACAGAGTTAACACCCATTTTAATACCCAATAAAAACACTCATGAACTCGGAAATAAAGTAAGTCCAGCGAGCAAAAAGTTAAAATTTTCACGATTTTTTATGTTCTGACAAAATATCTTTGAAAGTGGGAGAAAAACAATTCATCTTGAGCCAGTCCATGTAGGATAGAGAAATCTCACCCATTTGGGCGGAATTAAACCAGGGACACGGCAAGCCTTGTCCCTGGTTAAAATTCCGACCCCTCATGGACACTCATGGTGGATGTTATTTTATTGATACATTAAAACATACTATGGACAAGTGTCCATTTATTACATATTATCACTCAATCATCAGTCAATGTGTAACTTAGTGAGTTCAAAACTGTCATTCATATTGTTGTTTTTGTAGGTTTCTTAAATTGTTCGGAACGAAAAATTGTTGACTGGAACATAAAGCATCAACACACATTAACAAGCACACAAAGTAAAATATTAAAAAAAAGTTATGTACATGGTACATTTATTATAGTCCGGCAGAATTCGGGCCAATTTTAGGAGGACCTGGAACTTGATTTTAAACTTTTTTTCTTGGCTGTTCTGGTAGAGTATACATTGTCCTTGAAGAATCCGAGTGATGCCACTCTGGCATCATTGAGCGTTTCGATATATCCAAGATGGCGTCCAAGATGGAGGCCAATTATAAGCGAAAGCATTGTGGGAGATTGAAAATTGTCTCAAACCCATCTTTTTCCCCTTAAATTGTTAGTTATGAAGTTGAAATCTAGTTGAAGACACAATTAGCTTTTAACAAAATATATAAAATATGAATGGAGACAAAATTGCCGCCAAAATTGCAGTTTATTACAAAAATATAAGAATTTTCCCTGAGACCGGCAAACGCCAGGGATTTGCATGCTAAATGCTACCAAATGCTACTTTCACTGATTCTGAGTTGCAGATATGCAACTGATGCATCACTCAGAATTTGATATATTTAAGATGGAGTGCAGGATGGTAGCTGAGAAGTTTAACGAACCAGTAACCATCCTTCTTCCATCTGCATTTGGCCAGTCAAATGTTGGTTGCATTGGCAACGGACCAGCAGGCATGGCCTATAGTGTGGCACCATACCAACAGACATTGGTGTTCTTGCGATACTACACCAGCAGGCATGTCCTATAGTTAGCCAACACACCAGAAGGCATAGCCTACAGTGAGGCACCACACTAGAAGGCATGTCCTGTAGTGAGCCATCACTCACATAGGCATGGCTGATAGTGAGGTACCACACCAAAAGGCATGACGTATAACGAAGCACCACACCAGCAGACATAGCTGATAGTGAAGCACAACACAAGAATGCATGGCCTTTATTGAGACACCACATAAGCAGGCATGGTCGATAATGAGACCCCACACCAGCAGGCATTGCTGATAGTAAGACACCACACAAACAAGCAGGGCCAATAGTGAAACACCACACCAGCAGGCACGACTGATAGTGAGACATTACACCAGCAGGTATGTCAGCTAGAGAAGCACAATGCCAGCAGAGATGCAAGATTGAATTTCAAAAGCTTGACCGGCATGCTGACTGAGTGGCAACTGTCCAGCAAGTACCCATCTTGCAGCAGCACTCAGCCAGAAGGCATGTCTCAACAGCAGCGGTGTTTGTGGCAATAACACCAGGCCAGCAGACATATATGTTGCAGCTGCAGCGACATAGCAATTTTTTACACGGCAAGTATTTTGAATTAACAATGTAGCAGTCTTGGTTGATAATATTTCACAGTGTTAGTTGACATATCTCAATGAAAGGGCATCGGTCAAGTAGCTATTATCTTTGATTTTCAATAGACCAGGAGGCATGTCTGATTGAATTGTACCTATTACGCAGGCATATCTGTTGAAGTTTCACTAAACAACGGCAATATAATGTCACAAGCTCATAATACCAGACATCCCCACCATCACACATGTTTGATTATGTGGCATTGAATCAGCACACATGCCATTTAATGAGACTCGGGGCCAGCAGTAATGGATGTTACAATTGCACTCATCTAACAGGAAAGCTAGGTTTTGTTACACTGGATCAGCAATCCTGTCTGTTCAAGTCATTTTGGGCCAGTGTGCATGGCTGTTCTACTTTCTCCCGACCAGCAGCCCAGGCATCATTGCCACAGGTCAGCAGACACATTTACCATTACGCATGTTTGAGAATGTGGCACTGGACCAACACACAAGTCTAAAACCAAACAGATATGTCTGTAACAGCTTCACCAGACTGGCAGGCTGGTTGCAGTAACCCATGTTTTAAATGTTGTCTCATATACAGCAGACATGAATGTTGTAGTTGTACCTGAATGCCAGTGGCACGTCGGTTACAATTAAACTCGACCAACATGCATGTCTGTTAGAGTTGCATCTCACCAGCAGATATGTTTGAATAAGTTGCAACCAGACCAGCAGGACTGTACAAACCAGCAGTCAAGATGGTAACGAACATCTGCAGCATGCATATACCTTAATCAGGGGGTTGTTTTTTGTGTTGAAATATGTTCTTAAATGGGTATCCTTTAGAAGCAAAGACTGCACCAAAGAACTGAAACCAAGAGTGTGCATATTTCCTGGGTCAGACTAGCTAGTTTCTGCCATTTAGTTGTCATCAGTGACTCTTTAATAGTTTCAAAGTTCCACAATGAAACCCATGATCCCAAAGGACACGAAAATAAAATCTACACTAAAGTCTCCACATGCACTCCACATGTATTTTTTCTTCTTTTTTTTTAAAATTGTATCCATCCTGATCTAGCTTTTTTTCCCTGCATAATGATTCAAAAAAGGTTTGTACTTTGATCAAACACTCTGTTACAAAGTTTTCACTGATATTGCCTGTTCATGAATACCAGTGCATTTATCACTTCATTTTTTGAAGAAATGTTTTCCAAAAGTAGGAATTTTTATTTGAATAATATGACATAATGGTATTAATAGATCCGGCCAAAAGTGGTCTGGAGAGTGGTACACAGATTGATGGATACGTTTCCAGAATAAAGACAAAAATATTAGCATTACAAAAATAAGATTTTGTTATTTTTTCTGTGCAGTGTATCATACCAAAAAACCACGTGATTCTCAAGCCTGATAATGCTGCCATCTTCGACGTCATCTTAAATATTTGACAACATTCAAAAAGCAACAATAACATGCCAGTCAAATTCTCCAAATACAGCCGAAAGATTTTTTTTTTTGTTGTTTTTTTGTTTTTTTTGTTTTATTTTTTTTGGTTTTTCTTCAAAATTCCAAAGTCGCACTCCCTGGCGTAATAATCATAATTTGATTGTGCCAGTATTAAAAGAAAGAAAGAAAGAAAGAAAGAAAATGATCAGAAAATAGTTACTTACTAGAATTTGATTTCAGGTTGAATTTCGCTTTTAAATGGCGGCCATCTTGGACACCATCTTCAATATTTCAACCTTCTAAATTAAACCAATCCTTCATTTTATCAATTGTAATATTAGGCCTACACACATTCATATAAAGTCAAAATTAAAATGCTTTATATCGAGATTATTTTTGTGATCAGACAGGTCTTTTGAAGCTAACTGACGGCCATCTTGGATGCCAACTGACGGCCATCTTGGACGCCCTCTTTAAATTTTTACCTTCTGAATCAAAACCATATTCTAATTTAATCGTTTGTATCATTTAGCCCCTAAGCATACATAACATAGTCAAAATTAAAGTGTTTTATCGAGTAAGTTGGTCATATATGTCTTATAAGCCTAAATGACGGCCATCTTGGGCGCTATCTTTAATATTTCAACCTTCTGAATCAAAATAATGTTCCATTTTAATTGAATAAGCCTCTTAAACAGTGATAAAAAGTCAAAATAAAAATTATTTCGATCGAGTATGTTGGTCATATATGACTTAGGAGCCTAATTGACGACCATTTTGGACGCCATCTTGAATATTTCAAAACGCTCAATGATGCCAGAGTGGCATCAGTTGGATTCATCAAGTACAATGCCTCAACAACAAGAATCAATAAAGAAAAAACTTAAAAATCAAGTTCCAGGTCATTCTGGTTTTCTACCAGACTATTAGGTCTATTATGGTATTGATATATTTGCTGTAAAACTATTACAATAGAATTAGTATATTTGAATGAATAGAGTTCTAGATATAGTATTGCTGTTTATGCTCAAACCAGCCTGCTTACAGGGTTCCCACAAGCTCTGTAAATCATGGAAAACCTGGAAAATCACTAAAAAAGTTCCATGCATAGAAAAATCATGGAATTTGAAAAAAACCCTGCATAATCATGGAAAAATTATGGAATTTTGTGAAATAATTTGATGAAACCACCAGTAGCCAGAAATCTATTTTTCTTGCTACTGGTGGTTTCAAGTTTTAATTATTTCAATATGCATGCATTGTCTAGAAGCATGCTGTTGTTGCTGCATTCCCCATTTATGCTCAGCATGGTGAAGATGCTGCTAAAAGGGGAGGTTGGAGGCCGTGCATGAAATAGTCATGGAATTTACGATTTTGATCATGGAAAATCATGGAAAAAGCATTGCATTGTGTTTTTGAATTTCTCTGGGAACCCTGTGCTTAGCTACATAGAATAGTTAGAATGTTGAAATGTTGTATGTTGCAAGTTTATCTACCATACTTTCAAGAGAAACACTAACAAAGGCATTGATAGCCTGCACAGATGCCCAGGCTGGTCTGCACTTTTGTTGTTTGCATGTAACAAAATTAGTCATTTGAGAGGACTAAGTAAACAGTTATTTACTCTAGAGGCATTATATTATGTTCTGTTTGTTTCTAATAATTATGTCAAATTTCAGAGTGCCAAAATTTTAGACCATGACATAATGTTTGCTAAGGATTATGGAGGTAGCTAGTTTTGAAACTTAAAAATGTGATGTTAGCATAGGTCGAGATAAACTAAATTTTTGAGCGTAAAATTGTGATTTTTTTCCTTATCCAGCAGTTTTAACATATATTTTGTTTTAAATAAGAAAATTAAAATCTAATTACGCACTCCACTCTAGGGACCTGGATAATATTTTGCTATTTTCAAGAAGCGCACAATTGGATAATGTAGTTGCTGGATAAGTTTAAAAACTTATAAAATCAAAATTTGATGACAAGCAAAATATTCTCTCATATTTTTCGATACTTTTTCCATGCTTGTTTCAAAGTTTTTAACAAGAACAAAACATTTTGGCTTGCTTTTATGACAATAAAACATAAATCTACAGCCCATAAGTAAAGTTATCACAAATTTAACTGATGTACTTTACAAAGAGTGACTAATCAAGGTGCTAATCAGAGTGTGCAGATGCACAAGCTGGCATGTGCCTTTGTTGTTCACTTGCAATCAAATCAGAGTGTCAGCCAGAATTAAAAGTTTTCTATTAATAGGTCCTGGAGTTCTCATGTTTCTTAAGGTTTTTTTTCTAATTTCAAGAACAAACAGCATGGCTTGACTTTGATATATGTGTCACAGTGAACAAAATTATGAACCTAGAGGTCATGATCACAAGTTGTGGTATCTAATTGTAAATACATAGAAAATTGACAAAATTTCCTTGAAATAAGCAAATTTCAGAATGTCAGCTCCATACCTTTGCATATGTTTTTCACCTGTACTAACCTGTAGTAGTTTTCAAATTGATTTTGCTTTACATTTCTTTTATATGTTTTGTTGCTGCTATTACAGAAGAGAGTAAGTTGTTTTTCAGATACTTTCACTGGAATTTTTGTCTCATAATATTCTCTTCCCATTTAACCATTTAATCCTTGTTTTGCTGTAGTAGTCCCTTTTTCTGTCAATATGGATACTTCCATTGATACAATTAGGGATGTTGGTAAATAACAAGAGAATAACCAAAAACAAGGCCTAGATAAAAGTTCCTATTAATTACATATAAATTTTGTGTTTTTCAACCAAAACATATGTTGTGGGTGCTCAAAAGAACCGTCTCAATGAGACGGTACTTCTGAGCACCCACAACATATACGCTCTAAATGATCAGTAAGAAATAATACACAATTTTACGATAAAAAAAATTTGCTTGTCGTAAGGTAGGTCAAGAGTATCCAGATTGCTAGTTTCTCACCAAAAAAATATGGGCTAGCTCACGATGTTTTGGTACTTAGCACATATGCGTAAAGTCACTCTTGAAACTCTTCATCTACTAACATACCTTACCATAGACTTTGTCTTCTGCCGATAGCCTTTGCAAACAGTTTGGACCCAGAACAGGACCAACAGAAAGTCAGTCCTGATCTGGCTCCAAACCGTTAGACACTCTGATAGTGTTCCTGAAAGAATATTTTGAAAAAATCATTTTGAAAAAAAGTCAGCAAATGACAACAAAAGCATGAAAAAATACCCAGCATGCAGAGTTAAAAGATGGGGAATATAAGGAAAATAACTCAGAAAGAAGCTTTTTCTGTTCTGAAGTCAATTTACTTTGACTTAAATAGATACTTTGACTCATCAGTATTTGAGCTATCTGAAGTCTATTGTAGCAGGTTGGGTAATGAAGCAAAATAGTAAATGGTCAATGGGCCACACTTAGTGTAGTTAACCTAAATACTAGGACACCAGGCGTCCAGATAAGAGAGCATAATTAAAAACTCATTACGGTCCTTTATTTTTAGCTCACCTGAGCCAAAGGCTCAAGGCCAGCTATTGTATTTGGTCTTTGTCCGTCGTTCGTCCATCTGTCCGCCGTCCATAAACTTCTTCTTTAAACGACATTGCCGGAACCACTGGTCCAAATTTTAAATACCTTCACATGAATGTTTCCCATAATGTCCTCTACCAGAATTGCACAAGGGCCCCCAGAGCTTCAGATAAGAAATCTTTTAGACAGCATCTCCTGAACCACTGGTCCAAATTCAAAATAATTTCACAGAATTGTTTCTCTTGATACACTCTACCAAAACTGCACAAATGGTTCTGCTGCACAGAACAAAGGGGTTTCCAGAGCTCTAGATAAGAAATGTCTTTTAATGATGTTTCCTTCTGAACCACTGGTCCAAATTCAAAACAGTTTCACAGAATTGTTCCTCATGATGCCCTCTGCTAAAGTTGCACAAATGGTTTTTTGCTCTGCCAAAAAAGAGCTCTAGATAAGTAATATCTTCAAATGAAATCTCCTGGACCACTTTCAGATCCAAAATCCAAATAATTTCACATGGTCCTCATGTTGCCCTCTACCAAAATTGATCAGAAGGTTCAACTTGGTTGAACAACATTTATCTACCAGAGCTAAAGATAGCAATATCTTTAAATCATATCATATATCCTTAGCCACAGGCCAATTCATAATCTACACATGTGTCAGGACTCGGTTGAGAGATCCAGGACCCTAGGACCCTCTTGTTTCTCGAGTAAAGCATATGTTGTAGGTACTCAAAAGAGGGTATCAATGAGAGGGTTCTTTTGAGCACCAAAAACATGCATTTAAATCTACTAATAAGAAAATAAACATAATTTTACACATATAGTGTTCACTTTTCTGAGACGATGGGACACCTTAAATTCTTTTCTATATTTATCCTAACATATGAGCAAGACCATTTAATCCTTAAAGAGCCAATCACGACTGCAGCAGACGACAAAATTTGCAACAACTTTCTTAGTTTTCAACAAAAATAAGGTATAATATTTCATGAGAATCGTCTGCCAGCAGACGATTCTCGTGAACTATCATGCCTTATTTGTTATTTTTGAAAAAGGAGCAAAATTTGAAATTGTCATCTGCTGCAAATTATAGGTGGCGCTTTATGGGTTAACTGATGAAATGTTGGAATGGCAAACAGTGTAATCCCTGATCAGACTGCTCCTATGTTTGTTTAGGCCTAACTGTCTGAATATTATGGATAAATATGGCACCTATGTATAGTTTCTTTGGTGTTGGGTATGTGCTTAATATATTTCACCGAATCATTAAAAGATATTTTCATCATAAATTATTCAATAACTTTCCCTCATGTTACTAACAACTATAGATGTACCACAACCTCTGATTAATTACATTTGGGTCTTTCTATTTCAAAAGATGGATGCAGAATGTGTAAAATGAGCCAGTCAGGCTTGAACATCTGTGTTTGTCAAAGCTTTTATAGTAAATGAAATTAAATGCCTGAAACACTTTATTCTAGAACAACATATCAATATTGTAAATATAGTCACACTTCAAAGCGTTTGGTTTATCTGTATATTCTTACAATTTATTAGATTATGGCAAATCTGCCTTAAACAGTTCTGTTTCTAATATCATGTAGTCACATTTTTAAAGAGGGATTGGTAGTTTGAGAGAATTTGTTCCAATAGGGTAATTGTCAATTTTTGAGTAAATGCAATGCAAAAAGTCAAAATTTGATTACTTTCCTATGTGATATATTGGTCTTATACTTTTAAGGTGTAAAAGTTGTCATAGCATTTGGTGTAAAACTTGTCAAAGCATTTGGTGTAAAACCTTGTCATAGCATTTGGTATAAAGTAAGGAAGAAGGCAAAGATCAGGAATTGATACAATCAAGTATGACACCTGACCCAGGACACCACATGGAAAGTGTGAAACACAAGAAAACATCACATACAAGAGAGCCAAGAGGCCAGCCCTCACCCAGCAGGTGACCACAAGGCTGCAATTAACAGACAAGGAATTTAGGATTTAGGAAATTACATTTTTTTTCAGCATTATACTGATTATATGAATTTTGAGCAAGCATTTCAATTCGTTTGATCTTCATGGCAAACTGCACTGTAAAATGATTCCAAAATGAGCCGTGACATGAGATTTCCAACATTGTGGTGTGTGCGACCAGCAAAACCTCAGATCAGCCTGCACATATGCTCAGTCTGATCAGAGCTTTTGCTAGTCACTTGAATATTCTATGAGTGGTAAGCTACTGATTGAACATCATTTATAGTTTCTAAGCTTAAAAGGAAGCTGCATAGGCTCGTCTGAGTCTACACTTGACAAAATGTCACTATGTTGGAAATCCCATGTCACGGCTCAAATACTCTTAGGGAACAGGTAAGTGATATGGAACCACAGGTTTAGATAATCAAAAAATTTTAGCGTAAAATTGTAAATATCTTCTTACCTGTCAATTTTAACATATGTTTTGGGTGCTCAAAAGAACCGTCTCGTTGAGACAATTCTTTTGAGTACCCACAACATATGTTTTGGTGGAGAAATAAGAAAATTAAATTTTCATTACACACTCTTAACTGAAGTCCTGGGGACCATACATTCTCATTTTGATATCAACTGAAGTTAGAGTTCCTTGATGTCGCTTGTGGATGTGATATACATGGGTGAAAGTTTTCAGGATTAATCCTGAATTCAGGATTTTGAGGCTGACTTTCTATCTCAAAATACTGCATAAGAGAGATTAGTATAGCTTCTCTGATTAATTTTCAGATTATCTAAACACATTTAACCATTTAAACATGAAATTATTGATTTTTGTAGGCATTCTGTAAGTTTAAAAATTTGAATCTTTAAAGTTCAGGATTTTGGAAATTTTGAACTTTCACCATGTAGAAAAATTGATAAACGACTAGTTACATGTTTAGTAACAATATGTTATGACATAACAACTAAACATTTTCACTACAAAAATCGGACTTCAAAGTAAGTTTGATGTCATATGATAAGTAGAATCCAACATTTGTGTTTGTGTATTATTGAGTTTGTTAAACTTGTTGCTAAAAAACGATACAATTCTAGCAAAACCTTGAATTTTATCGCTTTTCCTTAACTTGTTTAATAAAATCAATGGAATAAAAGAACTCATGTAGTAGTATTATGTTATTAATCAAGTGATTACGTATTGGCTCAGTTACAGGTCCGAGGTCAGCTGAATGGATCTTAGGCCAAAGGCAGAGGACCAATACAGCTGACCAAGGACCTGTGACTGAGCCAATAGGAAATCACTTGTTAATGCAATTTTTATTGATTAATTTTCAACTGACAGTCAATACAGTTTTATTAGTTATACTTCGACTGGCAGTCAATATGAGGAGACTTAATTCAGATTAGGGATTTTTTTTATTAGTTCTGATGGAAACAAATGCAAAGGCATAAAAATTATTGAGAATACATTTATCATTTAATTTAAATAGTTGAACTTGTAAAACAGGGTGAAATCCATATTGTCCAAGGTAAACTGTATAGGTCCTAGGTAAGCTGTATAGGTCTGATGTAAAATCAAATATGAACTGTATGAAAGTAGAATCATCATCAGTATGACACAGACACTGACACATTTCACTGTATAAGTGCTATATATTGAGTAGTTAATTGATAACTTACTATATAATTTGAGTCAGGTTCAACTGCACAAGTGGGAGCCCAGTGGCTCAGTGGTAAAATGCTTGGCTTGAGACTGAGGGGTTGCAGATTTGAGCATCACCGGTGTCACTGCGTTGTGTCCTTGAGCAAGACTCATGACTCCTTGCTTTGTACTGGTTCAACTCATGAAGACCCTTCCTGACATAACTAAAAAAATTGACTTGGACATAAAGAATCATATCAAATGAAATCATCTGCACAAGCAAGCAAACATTTAACTGACTCAATAGATGTTTCCAAACCACGCCGAGAAATAGTCACTCAAAAGTCATCTGATAGTTTATAACTGACCAATGCAAGGACAACTTAGCAAGTGACATAGTCCTACAAACAAAATTGCACGTGTTCAACCTCCCACATTTGATCTGAAGTTTATCTTGCAATTAGTTCATGGATATTTTGTAAACCTGTTTAGGTCCTTTCAAGATTGTTAATTTTTCTAAAGTCATCTTTTTCAAATAATTCTTTCAAGAATACCAATTTTCAGAGTTCCAAACAGTTTAGATCCATAGCAGGACCTCATTTGGGTCCAAACTGTTTAGAAAGATTATCAGCAGTGAACACAAGAAGATAAAAGCTTAAGTAGGTGTGGTTTTCAGAAAGGTAAAATAGCTGTTAATGGTTTTAAAAATTAGTCTGACACAATAAAATTGCAGATCAGCCTGTGAATCCACACAGTCAGATCAACATCTGTCATTCACTGCCTAGTTTGTATAGAGGATCTTACATGAGTGCTCATGTATTATTGAATTTATTAAAGAAGCTGGGGAAAGCGATAAATGTGAGGCTTGCCAAGCATGCAAAAAGTTAATATTTTGTAGGCATACTGCAAGTGTTAGGTGTAGACCTACAGGATTTAGGAAAGTTTGAACTTTCACCCATGGAAACATAAATACAGCAAATATAAACCTGTATAAAACATCCACCATCAAAAAGACCAAAAAGGTTTTCAAGACTGATTATCGCTTAATGCAGGTCTAAAGTGTTGCAAAATGCTCCAAGGGGAGCGTTCTGCAATACTTTTGACCTTCATTAAGCTACCAGTTGTCATTAAGATCTTTGTTTTGTCTATTTTTGAGTGGCCGTTTTCCACAGGTTTATCTGTATGCTTCTTCAAACTTTACTAACCCCAAAGGGAGGTATTTTAATGATTTGGTTCCTTATTTTCAGGTCAACAGGCACTGGCTGGTACAAAACAGGCTCTAGAGACACAGGTGGACAGACTTACTTCATTGTTAGATAGGCTGGAAAATAGGGTATGTATCAGACCAAGGGATTTTTGCCCATATCTAGGGGCCGATTACGGCCCCATTCCCAATCGAAAATAGCCACCCTTTTTCCCAATACCATGTTTTTTCCCAAATAAAGAAAAGTAAAAAAAAAAAATATATTTTTTTTTGCTTTTTTTTTTACTTTTTTTAGAGACCACTGCTACTTATGAGAAACAATGATCCATATCAGAATGATACTTAAACACTTGTGCCTAAGTGGTATGCTTAGCATTATACAATCACAAATAACTTGATTTTGAGGATATATTTTGCTACCCTTGTTATGTTCTATGTCGTTAATTTCCAAATTTTTGCCAGGGGCCTTTTCCCAATATTGCTGGAAAAAGCCCTGCAGACTGTTTTATCTCGGTTTAGCATGTTCAATATAGATTTTTATATGTAAATCAGTATTTGTCATTAACTTGTTGTTCTTGAAAAACATGGGAGAGTTTTTAATAAGTCCCTGAAAAGTTCTTTAGTTTGAAAAAAATCTTGCCTGTATGAAGCTTATCAGGCATGTTTGCCATATTCGTTCTGAAGTTTCAGGGGAATTTCTGCCCATGTCTAGTGGCCGAATTTCGGCCCCATTGCCAATCGAAAATAGCCACCTTTTTCCCAATACCATGTCTGATTTTCCCAATTAAGTAAAAAAAAGAAAAAACATTTTTTTTTTTTTTTTTTTTTACTTTTTTTTAGAGACCACTACTACTTATGAGAAACAATGACCCATATCAGAATGATACTTCAACACTTGTGCTTAAGTGGTATGCTTAACATAATACAATCTAATTTAACTTGATTTTGAGGATATATTTTGCTACCCTTGTTATGTTCTATGTTGTTAATTTCCCAATTTTGGCCAGGGGCCTTTTCCAAAAACTGCTGGAAAAAGCCCTGTAGACTGTTTTATCTCCATTTAGCATGTTGATTATTATAGGTAAATCAGTGTTTGTCATTAACTTGTTGTTCTTGAAAAACTTGGGAAAGTATTTAATAAGTCCCTGAAAAGTTCCTGAATTTAAAAAAAAATCTTGCCTGGGCCATTCACCTTAAAAATATTTTTGTTTCCCCTTACATGACCCTGTTTTACAAGTATTGTTCGGTCGATCGGAATTTTTTTTTTAACTTCTCAAATTCGATACCCATTAAACTTAATTGTAAATAGCCCTGCTATAGGCAATAAATGTAAATACAGTAAAACCTGCGTAAAATTGCCAATCAAAAATAGACAAAACAAAGGTATTAATGAGGGTCAAAAGTATTGCAGAATGCTCCCGTTGGAGCATTCTGCAATACTTTTGACCTGCATTAAGTGATAATTTGTCTTGAAAACAATTTTGGTCTTTTTGAGAGTGGTCATTTTAGGCAGGTTTTTCTATACACAAACAATTTGCTAAGAATATATTTTAATGATTTGACAAGTTTGCAATGAAATTAAAAAAAAATAATTCTTGTCTAAAAATCGTAATAAAATTTTTTGGGTAGGGGCTTTTTTCAGGGTCGGTCGGGTAAGGGGAAACAAATAAAATTGTAATTTAAACCCTCTCCGAACCTAGTAAGCTTATCAGGCATATTTGCCATATTCATTATGAAGTTTGAATGTTTGTATTGCAGGTGAACTTTGATGGTATTGTTGATGAAGAAGTTGATGCTACTAATGATGAAAAGGTTGGAGATGATTTTGATTCTTTCTACCATAAACTGATAAAGTCTTCCACTAGTTTGGTACAATAACATTTGGATGGTCACAGGGTTGGCACAGACCTGGAAAAGTCCTTGAATTTGACCTTGGTCCTGGAAAACTCTTGGAATTGATAAAAAGTGCCTTTTGTCCTGGAATTGTCCTGGAGTTTTATAAAATTATCCTTGAAAATATGAACTAGTCCTTGAAAAATATCAAATACAACAAGTCCTTTTGGATGTATTGGATGTGAAAAAAACTGTGTGTAAATAGCAAAAAAAGGATTGAAAATCGCTAGATACAAATCGAGGAGCGAGGTGTGACTCGTATTTTACTCTATTCAATTTGTGCGGTAGTCCCGGTTTTTATCACCGAAATCAGAATCAAAGAAAATGAGTGCGCTACTTTCCACTTCAACGTTTCTGGCCGAAAAAAGTGCATTTTTTCACATTGTTTTATACAAAATTGGGAAGAAATTGAGTCCTTGAAAAATGAAAAAAGTCCTGGAATAGTCCTGGAAAAGTCCTGGAATTCTGTTTTCCCATTTCCGTATGAGCCCTGGGTCAGATTTAAATCATGTGGGTTACAAGCATTGTCTATGAGAATTTATGTAGGTGCATAGGCCACATGATGTAGAGGGTACTGGGCAATGTTTCATGTGACATTGACTCCAAGGTGAATGTCAAATAATGTATTTCTTGTAAATGCATATCCTCCTAAACTGTTGGATGTAGCAACTTCAACCTTTGCAGATGCATTGGTCATATGATGAGGAGGGTACTGGGGCAACATTTTGTGTAACTCCAAGGTCAAGGTCATATAATGTATTTTCTTGTACATGCATCTCCTTAACCATTGGACATAGCAACTTCAAACTTTACAGGTGCATAGGTGACATGATGTAGAGAGTACTGGGCAACATTTTGTATGACATTGACCTATAACTGGGCTTATAATAGGAAATCACTCAACATGGCAATTTTATTAATTAACTGCATGTACATAATGAATAGCACTTTAACAGGCAAAGATATTCAGTTTGACCTCAGTGTAATACAGCTGACTGGAGGCCAATACTGTTAACCTCAAGCCAATATTGATATATCTCCGCTCAATACAGACAACCATGAAGTGTTGGTAATTTATAGAGGATCTTACATGAGTGCTCATGTTTTATTGAATTTATTAAACAAGTTGGGGAAAAGTGATAAATGCGAGGCTTAGGTTTAATAAATTTAATAATACAGGAACAGGAATGATAGATTCTATTTATTGCATGACATTACAATTACTTACAATCGCCTTTTTGGCGTGAAAACATCAAGATTTTGCCATCTTTAAGCCAACGTTATAATGGACATCATTACATAAGGTTACTTAATATATTCATTTTTATTGTATGGCATTATATTACTCCCAGACACGCTGTCATGTGATAATATATTGTAAATGATAAGTCAAGTTGATTTCATGATGTTTTTTAGCAACTTTATCTTCCGTTGTAAGTCTTTTATCTCTATTACTTAGTTGCTTCTACGACAAATGGACATGAAGATAGCCAGTGGGCAAGAGGAAGCATTCAGAGAAGGGATAAGAAACTACATTGAAGCCACTAATGCGGCCCCAGGTTGCCTCAGGTATGTCAGTGAGAATTCTAAGAGCAAAGGCATTCAATCATTCAGCATTATGTATTCTGCACATTATTATAATAGTAACTTGATCTGGCATGCTGTATGTATCACGTCAAGTGGATAAGGTCATACCATTGGATCATCCTAGACACGAAGCGCACAGGGAGATTCAATGCAAAGGCCTCATCCACAAGATGTGATACTGTATGCCAGATCAAGTTACTATTATAATAATATGTTTATAATATACCTTTTTCAGACATTATTCTGATTTTATAAATTGTTTGGTCTTTAATCCCGATAAATTGCGGGAACATTTGCCATAACGTTACGTTTCTTGGCGTTACGTCATCATGTTTCCGTCTCTTAAAATTCATTTTATGCAACGTCGCTGCAGAAACAGGTAACCAATGTTAGCCTCGTTTGAAAGGATAGTGATACAAAATCAGAAAACCTTAGTTCGTTGATCAGGCTTTCTGTATCAGATGGCCAGAAAACTGACAGTTCAAAAGATGTATCATTTATAGGTATATGATAAAAGCCAAGATCACTCTTTTTCTCTCATTGATCCTAATAGACAATCACAGATTTAGGGGCTAAGTACTTAGTGAAAAACTCTCCCAAACTGAACATGTTTAGATTTTTTGTTTGAAAATTTGCTGTGTTATATGACTGGAGAGAATCCTGTCTCCTGATTGGCCCAATTTGTCGTCATAAATCTCTATGTCTACCTGAAAACTGGTCTAAACTGGCTTACATGTTGATAAAGGATGAAAACCAGCTCAAACTAGTTTCTAGAAGTTAATATTTTTGACACTTTTCTAATATCACCCACTAGAGAGCTAAATATAGCATGATGAGTATGAAACTAGCATGGGTTGCATGACATTGGCATGATTTGCTGTTTCATCTGCCAACAGGTAAATTAAAGACTTTTAACAGCAGTTTTGTTTTGTTTTGTTTTGTTTCGTTTGTGTATTTTTCTTTGAATAAACAAAAATTAAAAAAGTTTTATGATTGAATTTTACGTTCCACATTCAGAGAATTTATATACATTTCAAAATGCAAAATACTGCATTAAAATATTTTAATAACAGTTGCTAAATCTTGTGAGAAAGTGCTTAGGTTGGACATGACTTCAACAACAAAAGTGAAAGTAGAAATTTTTCATTCATAGTTGAAAAGTCATATAACAAAACAATTATTGACTTCAATTTCTGTAGACATAAGGATTTATCAACCCTTAAAAGTGATATTCACCTCGGCCTTGTGGCCGCATTGAATATCACTTTTTCAGGTAGATAAATCCTCATGTCTACCTCATTGAAGTCAATAATTGTATAATATTGTATGCTTGAACATGCTTGAAGTAAGAAATTTAGCCGAAGAGCACATAGAAACACAAGATAAACAGCTCCCAGAATTCCATGGGTGAAAGTTTTCAGGATTATTTCTGAATTCAGGATTTTGAGGCTGACTTTCTGTGGAAAGTCAGCCTCAAAATGATGAATTAGGTAGCTTACAATATATTCTCTGATTAATTTAAAGTTTAAATAAAGACTATTGACTATGTAAGCTTTAAATATTAATCCTTTAAAGGCTAACTTGGCGATATAGGCCCAGTCCCATACTTTCGTGGAGATTGATCATGAAAAAAAATTCTACGGTCATTCCCCTCCCTTCGGCTGAATGAATCATTCAAAGAGGGTTGTTGTCAGTTACAAGCAAAAGTATGTGCAGGAAGTACTGGTTAACCACTTGTTCAAGCTTGTTCAGGAAAAAGTGTGGTTAGGAGAACTGACCGTCCCGTAATGACCATAGCTGTTGACTAGAACGTAAAGCAACAAAACAAACAAAACTTACTGGGTGTTTTAAGATTTGAAATTGTAAAATTCAGGATTTTCAAAATTTTGAACTTTCGCCCATGGAATTCCATTTTTGACCCCCCCCCTCTCTCTTAAAAGCTAATAAATAATAAATGGGGAAGTATTCAGTATATATTTTCAATATCTGTATTAAATAATAAAAGTTTTTGTTTCAGTGTGACAGTTAGAAGCGTGAAAGACAGCAATGATTTCTCCATGTATGAAGTGTGGGCTTCTCAATCACAGCAAGAAATGTTAGTACTGTTTATAGCAAATCTATTATTTTTTTCTTTCTACTACCTTATTTGCATTAAAGACACATTTTTGGTTGCATAATTTCTTTGCTCCAGATAAGGACATTTTATGATTCTTTTCTTATCCATCAATTTAAACATGTGTTTTGAGTGCTCAAAAGAACCGTCTCAATTAGAGGGTCCTTTTGAGTACCAACAACATATGTTTTGGATGAGAAATAAAGAAAATAGTTTTCCATACACACTCTTATCTGGAGGCCTGCTGACCAGAATATGAGGGGGGGGGGAAGCAGAGATAAGAAACTATCAATTATAATTATCTGGCTCTCTGACAAGCAGGGGTAAAGATATGGGGTATTAATTTTGTACAGTGGGATGGTGACATGCTCAAAGGAAAAGTAAGGAAGAACTGAATACTATTAATAATTTGTTATTTGAGGTGATGGGTGGATAAAAAATGATGAACGTTTAACACAATACTTTGAACAAAACTCTAAAAAGATATTTCTGATGTTAAGATTTTTGTGTAAAGAATACAGGGTTCGCACAGGCTTGAAAAGTACTTGAATATACAGGTATGTCTGGTAAAGTCCTTTAAAATTAAATCTGCCTTGAAAAGTACTGGAAAATCTGACACTCAAAGGCCTTGAAAAGTCCTTAAATTTTACTATTTACTGTAGGATTTAACACTGTTGATGGAGACTTATATCAGTATAAAATTGCTGTGCCTATAATTTGGTGCAGCATTTGCTGCACCAAATAAAGGTACAGCAATTTCATACTTATTTTCTAATGCTAAAATTTTCATTATCATGGTCGAGCATTCCTGAAATAGAATTTCATTGTGTAAATCAATATTTTCCATAATTTTATAGTCCTTGAAAACAGCAGGTAAGTCTTGAAGAAGTCCCTGAAAAGTCCTTGAATTTTACACAAACTTGCCTGTATGAACCATGAAATAAAACCACACTTATGGACAAGCATATGGCTGGTGGTATATAATATTTATAATCTTGTTTTGTACATATTTCAGGCATCCTCAGACCGATGCAAGCCAGGCATTTAAACAAAGCAATGAGAAGAGTCTAGATGGACCAGTCAAAGAAAGGTCTATTGTTATACCAGGTAAGTAGATCTAGGGGCCAGGCATTTAACCCTTTATGTTTGAGTGGCTCTTTTCAAAATGTATACTTTTGCAAATAGAGAAGACCCAGATGAAATGCTGCATAACGCAGCATTTCATTATGGTCTTTGTTTTGTTTGATTTGATTCTTTACGCCCCAGTCAATAATTTTTCAGTTATGTCAGTTCAAGAAAGTCATGGTTAGGGTTTGAAAGCTGTTGAATGGAAGGTTATACAATCAAGTGAAAGAGGCCTATGTTTGAGGGAGGAAAGGTTATTACCATCTTTATCTGATAATTAGCCTTACAGAAACGTGTCTATGCAAATATGAAATTTCATCTTCGTCACATGATTATGGCCTAGTGTTCACTTCATCCTTTTCTTAAAATGACAAAATCATATATTTGTAAAAAAAAAAGTTTCTTATTCCTCAACCAAAACATATGCTGTGGGTACTCAAAGAGACAGTTCTTTTGAGCACCCAAAATGTATGTTTGCATTTACCGCCCCGATAGAGTGTCAACTTTTGGAGCGGGAGGTCTTGGGTTCGAATCCGTGCCACACCATACCAAAGGTGTAAAAAATGGTACTAGCAGCTCCCTTGCTGACGCTCATGTAAAAGGTGTTGTGCTAGGAAGGCAGGTATGTATCTGTTAAAAGATATTGTTATGTCACAATAATACATGGGTGAAAGTTTTCAGGATTATTCCTGAATTCAGGATTTTGAGGCTGACTTTCCATAGAAAGTCAGCCTCAAAATCCGGAATTAAGCAGATTCTAATAGCTTCTTTGATTTATTTTCAGTTTATCTAAAGACAATTGACCATTTAAAACTTGAAATTAATGATATTTGTAGGCATACTGCAAGTTTTAAGATTTAATTTGAAAAAAGTCAAGAATTTGGGAAATTTTGAACTTTCACCCATGATAATAGCTCTACAGAGCTAATGTTGTCTGTTTCAAATAAGCGACATTTAATAAAGCTTCTTTATCTTTACATTGATGAGTTAGAAAATAATTACTATTTTGCACTCAAAAATTTTGCTTAACTGGACCTATGATTATGAACCTCAACAGCTGATTTATCACAAAATATCTTGTGCTTGTTCGGGGCTTTAGTAAGGAGTGCGTAACAGAAAAATATTTTTTCTTATTTGTCAACCAAAACATATGTTGTGGGTACTCAAAAGAATCGTCTCGAGAGAAGGTTCTTTTGAGCACCTAAAACATATCCTGAAAATTATGGGTAAGCAAATATTTACAATTTTACGCTGAAAATTTTTGTTTATCTATCTAAACCTATGCCTAATAGTATCTTCTACTGATAATTTTCACAAACATTTTGGACCCAGCTCAGGCCTGACATTTTCCTGAAAAATGTCAGGTCTGATCTGGATCCAAACTGTTAGACACTTTTTCGAAAAAATTGATTTTGAAAAAAATTAGCTGATGACAAAAAAAAAATCAAAATTACCAAATAGGTATAGTTAACTGATTGTGTCTTTTTCAGCTTCCTGGTGGAGAAGAGAATAGGAGGAGTTAGAAGTAACACAAATACCTCAGTACTGACCAACTATTAACCCATTCAGGGATTTTCCTACCTTTCTGAAGTCGGGGCCAGGGGCCTGTTAAATTTGGGGAAAAGCATTTGGACCATCTAAATTGGGAAAATTTGATGCAGTCTAAAAGAACTGGATTGCCTTTTTAAATTGGTTAAAAACATGTTATAAGAAATTAGCAGTGTATTTAGTATTTGTTGCTTTAATTGCCCGTCATAAAAACTCTTGAAAATTTGCATAAAAATGTGAATGAAAACATGTTTTCATTCACATTTTTATCCTAATTTTCATGTAACAGTAACTTTGCTATTTTGCTAGGATTTTCATGAAAATTTCACCAAAATGTAGAACTAAGAAATTGCGAATGATATACACTATTTTGGGAAGTTTTTACTCATTTTTTAATTGGGAAGGGGGCAATATTCGGCCCCAAATCAGGTCTAGGAAAATCCCTGCCATTTTGGCCCAAATAGATTCATCCCTTATGCATGTCTGTATTAACTTGGAGTAGTTAAATTTTCATATGATTGATTGTTTTAGAAAGAGGGGTTACATGCTTGATTGTTTTAGAAATAAGTCAGTTAAGGTTTGTTTTGACAAATAGTGCAGACCCTGGCCCGAGGTTATAAGACTTGTTTCATGCTCAACTCAACTGAGTATGAAATTCCAGCAGCTCCTAAAAACTAAAATGCTGAAAATTCAACATCTCAGACTTTGTATTTATCATGCTTATAATTGCTAAAATGTCAACAATTGTTAGCATTTTAACATTTATGAGCATTATAAAGCTCATGCTCAGTAAAATTGTTTTATAACCTCGGGGCCTGATGAGTCTTAGGCTGTTACATTTGTGGTATGCTGGGCATAGATGGGTTAATATGTCCTTTCACCCACCTTTCAAAATGCATTAAATTCTATTTTTTCCAAAAAACCTGAAAAAAAAATCTAGGTTTCACCAGTAAATTCAAGTAGGGTCTGGTTACCCTAAATACAGGTATTTTTTTTATTTTGGCTTTGGATAGAAATGTTGTCTGTTTAGGTATTTGGGGTTGAGTTGGTTTAACAGTTACAACTGAAAAACATGGGCATTAAATAAGATTTATCTAGTTCTGCTTTAATAGAGTGACTTCACAAATGAAATAAATGTTACATAAAGGCAGGGACCTTTTTAATGGAGCTAATTGTTTTGTTTGATAATTCCAAAGGGATTAATAAACTGTAAAGTCAATGAATTACATCCACCCTTTACCGAATTTTCGGCCTCAATCATGTACAATGACTCATCGGTATTTTCCAGTATGCTTGTATTGGGTCTGTTATTTATCAAGCACAGATCAATATTTGAGATAAACGGTAACCAGTGCTAGCAAATATAAAACTATAAATGATTTTTTTTTTTCTATGAACGAATAGCATTTAACTTAAAAAAGAAAAAACAACTGAATAATAAAAAAAATAAAATGTGTGTTATTTGTATTGGCGGTTAACATTTGTTCAGTTTAGGGTATCATTCATAAGTAAATTTTGGGGTCGAACCGCAAATATAGGATGCGACAAGACAAGAGAGGAGAATTCCGATTTCGTCAAACAAAAAAAATAATATTTTTGATTTACAGACCTTCAACTCGTTAGAAAAAAATAATCGGGTCAAACTTAATTGATTAGGAGAAGAAACATTGATAAATTGCGAAGGAAAAACATCAGAAATTTTGGAAATAACTCATCTTTAACACATTTTGTTGATTGTAGTAGATTTTGACCAGATGCATTTAAGATTATTTCACTTGTCCGAGGGCAAGCTGATCTTAAAACGGTACTTGTCCGGAGCTGTCAAGTACAAAGTCGGGCTTTGAAGACAATTGACCATTAAAATTGAAATTGTGATACTGCAAGTTTTAAGATAAGAGTTTCAAAACTTCAGAATTTTAGAAATTTTGAACTTTCATCCATGTACCCATACTGAAATATCCAACAGAGCTATAGGTCTTAATTTTGGTGTGATTGTGTAGCAAGTAGCAATGGCTTAGGCAAGTCTATGTATTTTTGCAAGTTTGCCTGAGCCTTAGTTGTTCAACACTGCAGTAAGTATGGGAGCGCGGTGGCTCAGTGGTGAGTGCTTAACTCAAGACCCAGGGGCCGCGGGTTCCAGCCTCAGCGATGTCACTGTGTTGTGGTCCTTGAGCATGACACATTTATCCTAGCTTATTACTGGTTCAACCCAGGAAGACACATCCCTGTTTTTACTGAAAGATTGTTGATGGAACGTAAAGAATCAAATCAAACAAAAAAACTGCAGTAAGTACCAAAATCTTATGTGCTGACCAATATGAATTTTGTCTGTTGATGCAGACATCAGTGTGTGAATGTTATTGCATGGGTACATTCATGGGTCCACAAACATCATTATTTAAGAAATGAATTCAATTTTTGGAATGTTCATGGAATCATGAATACTTTGGGTCTCCTGCAAAGGAAGTGAAGCCCTTCTTCCGGCTTCACATTAACTTTGCAAGAGACCCTTCGGGCTTCACATTAATTTTGCAAGAGACCCAAAGTATTCATGATTCCATCTCGGACCCAATAAACACGGACTGGTCACTTACATACAGATAAATGTATATATTGGAAATACGTTGTCGTGGCTAAACGGTGGCTGAGCTTTCAAAACTGACATATGTTGAAGATTTAATAATCATATTGATGTTATTTCTCTGCATATCTTTGAATTTTCTTCAAAAAGCAATGGTTCAATATACTATCTTTAAGACTGTCTTGTCAAAGTTTATCCTTCTTTATGAACATCAGCAAGAAACCTAGGTACCCTTTTTAACTATTTTCGGCCCTTTTAGCCAAAAATCGTCAAAAGTCAACATAAAAAGATGAGAAAACTTTAATTCTTTTTACTGTGACTCGTAATATTTCAGCTTGCATACTGGGAGTAACCTCTTATAATCTTGTGTATGTTCAGAGTCAATTTTATTGGCTGTAGTACTTTGAAATAGCGCTAAAATTAAGCCTTGACAGCATAAATTTGTATTTCAGTCAGTAACCAGTCCGTTTATACTGGGTCCGAGATTCCATGAACTTTCCAGAAATTGAATGTATTGCTTATATTTACATTTTTTAATAAATATCTAAAATATGAAAATTATTTTTAATTTAGAATTAAAACAGTTTTATTTAAAATATAATCGTATTAACAGTTTAGTGGGAGTGTAAAATGGAAAAGCTGAAAAGCCAGCTTGAACACGGACAGCCATTGGAGCAAACAAGAATCTTGTTTTGGACGTGCAACTTAGTGTGGCTCGCTGTCAATCACAACACCAGTGTCACTCCTGGCAAATGAATTTGATATTCGAAGCATATTGCACGGGCAAGTGAGCTTGTCAGCTGTGAATCAAATTTATGTCATTCATGAGGCTATGAACGGTTGGAAAAATCTAAAGATTTATTAAAGGCTTGCTTTGAAAATGTAAATATTTGATTAAGAAGACAGAGAGCTTCTTCTTCCAGAATTAAATTTTCTTTGTGTGCAACAGGCAATTTTCAACAATCACATGCATTTCGAGACACTTGATTTTTTAAAGCTGTTGTCACCTGATTCTTGAAAGTATTGGTAAAGTGCATTGTGGTTTCCACTGATCTTCGGTAAAGATATGTGAAAGACCCACATTATGAATACCAGTGATAAGGCAATATTGAACATTGTAATCACAGGGTTCGCACAGGCTTGAAAAGTACTTGAATTTAGAGGGGCTTTCTTGAAAAGTACTTTAAAATTAAATCTGCCGAAAAATCACTGAAAAGCTCTTGAATTTTACTATTTTCTGTGGGACTTAGCGCTGTTTGATAGAGACCTAAGTCAGTATAAAATTGTTGTGTCTATATTTGGTGCAGCAAATGCTGAACCAAATTTAGGTACAGCAATTTTATATTAATTTTCCAGTACTAATGTCTCAATTATCTCAGTCTAGCTTTTCTGAAGTAGAATTTTAATTTTAACACTTAGATCAGTATTTTTCATTAACTTTAAGTCCTTGAAAACAGTTGGAGAGGCTCTGTTTTCAAGGCTTTTAGATGTCCTTGAAAAGTCCTTGAATTTTACTCATACTAGCCTGTATGAACCCTGAATCTATACTGTAGAAAATTTACATTTTTGGCCGGATTGTTTGGTTTTATTCTTTACATCTCAGTCAACAGCTATGGTCATGATAGGACAGTCTGTTCACCTTACCATGATTTTTTCCTGGACAAGCTTGACTAAGTGGTTAACCAGTACTTTGTACACATACTTTTGCTTGTATCTGACAACAACCTTTCTTGAATCAGCAGAAGGAGGAGAAATTATTTCATGATCAATCTTCACGAAAGTATGGGACCGGGCCTGGATCGAACTCGCAATCCCTTGATCTGCAGTTCAAATCACAATATTGACATGTTCAGTGAATGAGTTAATGTAGTTTGAAAGATGCATGATAATAGGACTATACCATCTTTATCGAAGCAGGTAAATAATGGTAAATATATTAATACAGGTAAATACAGTATAGGATATATATAAAGCATTCATTACCTGGATTGGTTTATACTTTTTAGCTCACCTGAGCCGAAGGCTCCGAGGTGAGCTATTAGTATACCAGTGACTCCGGCGTCCGTCGTCCGGCGTCCGTCCGTCCATCAACATTTTCAAACATCTTCTCCTCTGAAACCACTGGGCCAATTGAACTCAAATTTCATATGGAGACTCCTTAGGATGGGGGAACGAAAGTTTGTTCAAATGGTCCTGGTCACATGACCAAGATGGCCGCCATGCCCATATATGGTAAAAACCCTTTAAAAATCTTCTTCTCCAGAACCAGAAGGCTGATGACCTTGGGACTTGGTATGTAGCATCGGGGATGTGGGGCCTACCAAGTTTGTTCAAATGATGATCCTAGGTTGACCTTGACGTACTTAACGTCAAGGTCAAATTTGCTTCCTAATGCATTTAAATGGGAAAATTTCTGAAAAGTTGATTTTTTTGAAAACTGTGGAAGCCTTAGTCATTACTCTCACTTGATATGTTTAACCTAATGAGACAATGGCTGTAAATAAGTTCCAAAGGTCAAGTTTGACCTTGACCTTTCAGCTTAGGTCACTCATATTAGAGTCCTATCAATATATTAAAACATATTTATCTCACAAACCATTGGCCCAATTGAACTCAAATTTCATGTGAAGACTCCTTATGATGTTAGCCAAAATGTATGCAAAATATTTTGGTCACATGACCAAGATGGCCGCCATGTCCATATATGGTAAAAACCCTTTAAAAATCTTCTTCTCCAGAACCAGAAGGCCGATAACCTTGGGACTTGGTATGTAGCATTGGGGATGTGGGGCCTACCAATTTTGTTCAAATGATGATCCTTAGTTGACCTTGACCTGCTTAACATTAAGGTCAAATTTTCTTCCTAATGCATTTAAATAGGAAATTTTTTGAAAAGTTGATTTTTTGAATACTGTTGAAGCCAAAGTCATTATTCTCACTTGATATGTCAAACCTAATGAGACAATGGCTATAAATAAGTTTCAAAGGTCAAGGCCACCACACCTATAAAAGGTAAAAACCCTTTAAATATCTTATTCTCTGGAACAAAAGGCAAATGGCCTTGGGACTTGGTATGTAGCATTGGAGATGTGGTCTCTACCAGGTTTGCACAAATGATGAATCTAGCTTGACCTTGACCTACTTTATGGCAAGGTCAAATTTGATTACTAATGCATTTATGTGGGAAAAATTTGATTACTAATGCATTTATGTGGGAAAAATCTGGAATTGTTCATTTTTCTTTATCTGTTTAAGCTTTAATCATATTATACTTTCAAGAAATGTTTAACCTTATAAGACAGTGGCTTTATATAAGCACCAACTGTTAAACTGACCTGTGACCTTTTATCTGATGCCACTCATTTAGACTGTCACATGCCTATCTAAACGTTGGTTTCTCAGAAATCACTGGGCTGTTTGATGGAGTATTCAATAGATTGTTTTAGGTCACTCGACCAAAATGGCTACAACCCCCAAATATGGTAAAACAAAATATGTTTTATTAATATACCTTGTAGTTGACCTTAACCTATTTTAACATGATTAAAGAGATCAGGTGAGCGCCTCAGGACCTTCAGGTCCTCTAGTTGTTTACAACGATTATCTATACCAGCCCTGCCCTTGTGTAACTGAGTTTAACAATTCTCTTCCAAAACAAAATCTTATAAATGTAAACATGAAAACAAAGGTTTTATAACCTCAGGCTCGATTGCTAGAAAAGTAATAGCATATCTTGCTGAATTTTTCAAAGTAATTACATGAAAAAAAGTCTTAAAATTATTTTTTCTAATTTCAAAATTAGGGAAGTTTGTATGTTATAAATGAGATTAGATGAGAGTATGTATCTTAGTTTATGGATCCATGAATAATACAATATACAGTAAAACCTGTGTAAAATAGCCACTCAAAAAAAGACAAAACAAAAATCTTTATGTCAAATGGTAGCTTAATGAAGGTGGAAAGCATTGCAGAATGCTCCTTGGAGCATTCTGCAATACTTTTGACCTGCATTGAGCAATAATTTGTCTTGAAAACCAATTTTCAGTATTTTTGAGAGTGGCCGTTTTACACAGGTTAAACTGTATATAATCTTGTCTTTTTAGCAATTTACTTATTTATATTTACATAAAATGAACCCATTTGGTTTAGTCACATAGAACAATGACTTTTTTGTATGATACATTATTGTTATGTAGAACACTTTTATATTGTCATATATATTTGCAATATGTGTATTTTTGTTTTGTTTTCCTTATACAATGTATGGCAGATCATTATGAGAAAGCCTCCCTTATGTCATATTGGGTCAACTTAGTCACATAACAGCCTGGGCATCTGAGTAATATTTTACAATACAGGGTTAGCACCAGCTTAAAAGTACTTTAATTTAGGGCGCTTTCTTGTAAAGCCCTTGAAAATTAAATCTGCCTTGAAAGGTACTGGAAAATCACTCCAAAGCCTTGAAAGGTCTTTGAATTTTTCTATTTGTAGGACTTAGCACTGTTGATAGAGACCTAAATCAGTATAAAATTGTTGTGGCTTTTTTGGTGCAGCATATGCAATAGGCACAACAATTTTATACCAATTTTCCAGTACTAATGTCTCAATTATTTCAGTCTAGCATTTCTGAAGTAGACTTTTAACACTTAGATCAGTATTTTTCATTAACTTAAGTCCTTGAAAACTGTTGGAGAGACTTAGAAGTCCTTGAATTTTACTCATACTTGCCTGTACGAACCCTGTGGTTTATGAGGAGCGCAGTGAATAAGTGGTAGAGTGTGAGATGTGATCAAGGGATAGATAGTTCGAGACTTACTGGAGCCACCGCCTTGAGCAAAACACTGTATCCTTGGCTTAGTTCTGGTCTAACTCAGGAAAACAGGAATCTTCCTGACATAACAGAAAATTATTGACTGCCCTGACATAAAGCATCAAAACAAACAAGGAACCAGGCTGGTTTGAGTGTTACATGATCACATATTCCAAAGATACATTTAGGGAATATTCAAAATTTTCATTTGGGTAGGTATTTTGTCAGATATACGGTCGGAAATTTAGTTTTACTGCGACGCGCCAGCGGAGCTGTAAAATGTGATTTCTGAACGAAAATCCGAGGATATACCTTCCCAAATGAAAATTTTGAATATTGTTATCTCCATTCTAATGCACTTCTGCAGTTTCTTCTCAAATTGGAGCGTTGCAAGCAGCATAAGACCAAACATCATCCAACGAAATGTAATGTTATTTATGATGTCAAACGATTTCTATCAATTTAGCGCAGGATATACTGTCACAAAATTTTTTGAACTTATCCAATCAGACGTGGTGTTACAAAAGCAAGTGCATTAGAATTTCTCATGGTGTGGCTCATAAATTCATTATTAAATATGATAGTTTTGTGTATAATTTTCTTTGTGTGTAATCTTTGTGGCATATATCACAATGGAAAAAAGATCTGATAGTTTTAGGATTTTGTCATGATTTGAAAATAATATAAATCATGTGAGATACCCATCTCCATTGCAAATTTCCTTATTTAACCCTTAAAGCGCCAAGAAAAAAATGCATCTGAAAATATCGTCTGCTGAAGTTGCCTGCTGCAAATAACGCTCAAACATTACTGATGAATTAAGTATAGAAGTAAACAGCGTGGACCCAGAACAGACCGCTCCTATAAGTCTGATCTGGGTCCGAACTGTTTGCCATAGAGGATTCTTAAACCTTTCAGCAGACAACTTTTGTTGCGAATTTTGGCGCATTAAGGGTTAAGAAGAGGGAAAGGCAAATTATCTTTCTAAAGACAAAAAAAAGACATACGTCTGTCTACAATCTTATATCCTCTGAGCACACCACCTTGATGGTTGAGGCAAATCTAGATACATTTCAACAATTTCCAATCTTACCTTAGAGATTAGCTACTGTTGTGCCAACCAAGAGTGACAGTGACATAATACTTTGTTTACAATAGCTTAGTTAAACAGTAACATGTACACTTCACTTGAGCTAACGTTAATCGATAGATCACTCGTGTATTAATCCTATCCAGTGGATAGGATTAATACACAAGTGATCCATCGATTCTAAGTCCCCTATAACATTGTAAACGAAGCATGCCGTCATTGTCACTCTCGGCTGGTAGGACAGTAGAGTAGATCAGCAACTGCCTGTTTGTGATTGTTTTTATAGTTGACAGTGTTGTTAGTTGTAATATGTACTTAAATATTCTATGTCTTTTTTACATAATATTTACTCAAAACAGAAGCTATACATACTTATCATTGCCAATGTTCAGGCTGGTCTGTGCCATTTTGTTTGCATGCAACAAAATCACGTTTTCTGACCATGAAGCCCATTTTTTTTATCTAAAATATGTGCATAATGTACTGATTCTTAAACCAGAGGACCATTTAAAATCTCCCTAATTCAGGATTTAGAGGCTGACTTTCCATAGAAAGTCAGCCTCAAAATCCTGAATTCAGGAATCCTGAAATTTTTCACCCATGACTTACCTACCCTTATCAGAAGTAGGAGCCTATTTCCCATTTTAGGGGTGTCGGGTGTTATTTTTTTAAATTTATTTTCTTCAAACTTTAATTCAACTTTTTGTAAGCAAACTCAGACACCACATTATGTGGGGTCTTATTAGGATCTTCATTGTTTGTCTATGCCCCATAAAAAGGACACTTGGGAGCTCAGTGGTAGAGTGCTTGACTCGAGACAGAGGGGTTGCGGGTTTGAGCATCACCGACGTCAATGCATTGTGTCCTTGAGCATGTCACGTTAATCCTTGCTTAGTACTGGCTCAACCCAGGAAGACCCGTCCGAACTTATCAGAAAAATTGTTGACTGGGACGTTAAGAATCAAACTCAGACAAAATAGACAATGAAGATCCTGATAAGACACCGCATAATGTCTTCATTGTTTGGTTACAGAATGTTGAATTAAAATTGCTTTTTTAAAAAAAAATACCATCTGACACCCCTAAAATTGAAAATAGGCTCATACTTCTGATAAGAGTAGGTAAGCCCATTCAGCTTAAATGGGTTAAGGACTGTCACAATAATTGAGCCGCGACATGTGATTTCCAACAATGTGGCATTTTGACAAGTGTAAACTCAGACGAGCCTGTGCGGCCTCCTTTTAAGCTTAGAAACTCCAAATGTTGTTCGGTCAGTAGCTGCTTAACACTCATAGAATGTTCAAGCAATTAGCAAAGGCTCTGACTAGACTGCGCTAATGCGCAGTCTGGTCTGAGGCTTTGCTGGTCACACTTACCACATCGCTGGAAATCTCGTGTCACAGCTCAACATTGTCATAGCTCAGACTTGATGTGTTAAAGGTGTTCCATTAATTATAATATGTAACCTTGATTCCAGGGAAATGAGGGTCAGAGTTACTCTTTAAAGGGGACGGCAACCCTAATGATTACTATGCTTAATATGAAAGATCTTAATAAACCATGAATTTTGATAGCAGTTTCATCTAAATCGGTTGAAGAATTTGAAAGTTGTGGGCGTTTGAATATTTGCAAACGGACTGTAATGGAAGGGGCCATATTGTAGGCTTAGTGACGTCACAAAGCCTAATTAAATATGCGTAATCAAAATAAAAGACAAACCAACAGATTATTTGTGTTAATCTTTAATAAAACATTTTCCTTATGTATAAAGCTTCTTATCTGCTGAAACACAGAATGATGATGTGATAGTATTGATAGCTAAAAAGTAAGCAGTTGAAAAATTCTGAAAACTAATTAAATATTCAAAACGGCAGCTAAATGTTGGCCATATTAAATTCTTTAAATGCCTATTACTTTCCCATTTTTAACCGATTTTTATGATATTTGTGTCAAAATTCATAGATCAAAGAGCTCTTTCTGATAAAACATACTGATCATTAAAATGCTGCTATAAAGTTAATTTTTAAGAAAGCATTTTCAAAACGTGGATGCATATGAAGAGTATATATAGTTTCCCTTTCCTGTGTCAGTATACTTGTTGACAAATAAACGTTAAAGAAAATAGGTGTTAGTCATGTTCACCCCATCTCGATTTTACCATTGGTGTAGCTCCCAATACGCAGTTACGTACATGCATAATAAAAATAGTAACATTCAAGGGATTTCACCCAATGTGGCAAAAGTGATTTTCCATTTTATAAGGAACTGCTCTTAAAGGAAAGAATTCGCTCCTTCTGGGAGCAAATCCTTTCCTTTAAGAGATGTTCTCACTTTGAAAAGGGGCGCGATTGAGCAGCAGAGATGAGAAGCACTGCTTGATCCAGTAGTCTCCCTTTGATGTGGGTAACTTTTTCAGCGTTCAGGCTACGCCATTGTCTACAACCTAGATATGATAACCCTCAATGATCATTATATTTGAAACCTTACCATATATTTCAAAGTCATTCGGAAAATTTCTGCTCAATTTGAGAATCAAGCCTCGGATGTATATAAGGCATAGTGCTATGTATGAAAAAGCTCCATTTTATTAGCTGGAACTGGCATAAGGAAAAATAGTACTGTTGCATGTGGGTCCAGTCCTATTATTTTTTTAAAAAATCAATTAATTTGATAACCCAAAACATTTTATCAACAGAATAAATAAAGTTGTAATTTATTCAATAAAATATATATGTAATGTCAGGGTCACAATATCAAAGAAGATCCTTGATGTACATCCGAGGTTTGATTCCACGGAATTGGCCGAGGCAGTTCCGATTGATTTCAAAGTGTGCATGCAATTTTTGAAGATAAAGTGCTGGCTTTATGAAAGCTTAAATTCGTGGCTAAATGACCTATTGACAAATTTGAACTCCCTTAACCTGATATATGACATAGTGTATGATGTGGAGAATGTATTGGAGACCTTTCATGAGACTTGCATAGGTGAAAGCTGTGGATAACTTTTTGAATTCAGTCAGCCTTGAAATATGAAGATATGCAGATTTTGATATCTTCTTTAATTTATTTTTAGGTTATTTAAAGACAATTGAAATTCTATTTTGAAATTTTAAATGTTTTTAGGCATACTGTAAATTTTAAAGCTGCATAATCTGTAACTTTTGATATTTTCATTTTGAAAATAATGTTTCTATTTTTCAAGAACACAGTATAAATACTAAAACTCAGGTATACATTTTACCTTTTTCGTAATAATTAACAAATTATTAGTGCCAAAACAACAGCATTTATGTTAAAAATCAACTGTCTAGAATTATTGGAGGGACGCAAATAATTACAAACAAGAGAAAAAAACCCTGTTTTTATAAGATCATACACTTTTTCATGCAGTTTTCAGCTGTAGAAATTAGATCTATAGTGACAACATAACTTTATTCTGCTTTTGCAAATGATTTAAAAAGAAAATATTTTTTCTCGAAAAATGTTCATAGTTACAGAGTATGCAGCTTTAAGATTGAATTTCCCAAATTCAGGATTGGGGATATTTTCATCTTTCAAACATGGATTCGGTACTTAATATCATTCTTTATGCATGCACATGCATCTATCTAGTTTGAGCTAGATACCTTACTTTTCTTCCAAGCCTTTAGTGGAGCGTGTTGGCTTAGTGGCAGAGTGCTAATAACTCAATATCGTGGGGTTGCAGATTCGAGTCTCACCGGAGTTACTGTGTGGTCACCTCGAGCAAGACACTTTATCCTCTGCTTAGAAATGGTTAAACCCAGGAAGGCCTGTCAGACATAACTGAAAAATTGTTGACTAGGATGTAAAGAATCAAATAAAAAACAAACAACATAATTTGACTACAAAAAAAAAAAAAAAAAAAATGAGCAATTACGTGAGATTTATGAACTTATTACATATGTGATCAGGGAAGGCTCATCTACAGTCTTGCTTAACCCTTGTCCTGCTGAACTCGTATCCTTTTTTGAAAACACTAAAGATTCAGATCAGCTGGCTTCTGACGTAGCCATCTGATCAGAATCAACACTGTTTTCCACACAGCTTTCACACATGCTTATAGCTGGAACATTGCAGGTTAACCCTTAATGCGCCAACCACAAGAAAGTCGTCTGCTTTTCTCGTCTGCTGAAAAATTTAAAAAGCCTCTATGGCAAACAGTGTGAACCCAGATAAGACTGCCTATGACATTTCAGATGCATTTTTTTGCGCTTTAAGAGCCATTCTCTGTAAGCACCAAACATGCTATGTAGGGGGTTGGGCACGCATGGTCTCAGATTTTGCTGAAATTTTCAGGGTGCATCCATAATCACTCAAAAACAATTAATCCATGTTCCATTCTCTCAATTTATTGCTCGTTGCCATGGTAACCAACAAAGAAAAATTTGGGCTAAAAATGACCAAAAAATCTGTGAAAATAGACAGTTTTTGCACCTTCATATATCCTATAACACAGCGATTTTGATTCTTATATTTATATGCTGAAGCATAATGGTTAAAAGGGAGTAGTTTAATTATACATCAAACACAATGTGATTTTCGGTCATGTCATGCAGGGTTACCAATGGTGGGTGGGGTAACCGGATATGAAAAAAACTCTATTTTAAGGCATTTTTGAACAATAACAGCACATTCCCCTGCCTACTTGGAGGCATATACAGTAAATGATTAGTTCTAGATGGTATTCATCTTTCATTAGATTAAAAAACATGCGTGGGGTTTTGTCTTCTTCTTGTCGTTACCATTGAAACAATAACTGTACCATACAGAAAATGCAAAAACGCACAACCGTTTTAAAAACACTTTTAATGTAATATTGCAATGAATATCTGTAGAATTAATGCTGAATATATAAAAATAATATAAAATAGTCAATGGGTACATACCAGAACACATGGATCTATTTATAGCCACAAAAAGGGTCATTATTGGTGTAAAATTGGCAATTTTCCTCCAAAATTCAGATTTTAATTTTTATATGTAACTTGGGATTAAACAAAGATCATTCTTATTGCATTTGAGGCTTTGTATATTTCAGCATAATAGCTTCAAATAAGTACATTCAAAGTAAATACAATTCATTTTTAACTTTGTACATGTCATACGGGGTTACTGAAGGTGGGTGGGGTAACCGGGTGCTAAAAAACCCCATATTTTTTGGCCTCTTTTGAGCTACTATAATAGCCAAAAGTTCTATCCAGCCACCTGCATTTTATTAGTTTTCTTCAATCGTGAAATGCTGTGACTAGTCCTTTTGCATCCCGAAATAGCAAGACGTGTCATGTACCCAAGACAGTAAAGATATTGACAAAAAGTTTAACAGTACATGCAGGATGCCAATTTGAATAGTGGTACCCCCATTTTCAAAATTCGCAATTTGGCACAATTTGCGAGTCGTGACTTTTTGAAATAACCCCCTATCACACGCATATTGTTTTCATTCAAAAGGCCAACCTCATATTGAACACTAAAATGTTAAAATGAACACTCCATCTGCATGAGACTCGTTGCTATTGGCCAATATGTCAAAAATTACCCCACCATCTAATGCAAATTCTTGTGAATTTTGTAATTGAGGGTACACGTGTTTGGCAAAACCTCCCGGATACAATTTAATGAATATTGCTTAGCCGTTTTCTGGTATCATTTACTAATAGGCTGACCTATTCGGTAATGCCAATGAAATTGATATAGTGCTTACGACTTTTCAGAAAATCGGTAAAAACACACGTGGCCGATTAGAACTTTTGAGTAGTATATAACCTTTAGTGCCAGCTATTTTACGATGTATATGCTAGTAATAAGTTCTAGCAAGGTCTGCAGCTTTCACAAGATAAAAAGAAAATATGTAGGATCTTGACGGTTTCATCTCGTAACCATGGAAACCATATCAGCACAGCATGAAAATTTAAAAACATGCCAATGTTTTAAAATCGCATGTGCCATACCATAGTTGCTGTTATATTGCATGTAATACATCTATAACTACTTCTGAATGCACACGTATGATTTGAAATAGAAGAATGCTATCAATTGGGAGGTGTGGCTCTATTTATAGCCAAACATTGCTTGAAAAATGATGTAAAACTAGCAATTTTACCAAAAATTAAGATTATTTTGTGAGGTACCAATGAAATTCAACAGTGATTGTAATAATTTTCTTCAGATGTTGACAGGATTTAGCATTATCACTAAAATTAAGTATAATGAATGGAATAAATCTAATATATTTCTTATTTAAGATGGGTGGGGTACCTGGATATGGAAAATATTTTATGGGACAGGTGTGGTGCTTGATTGTATCGATTCCTGATCTTAGTCCTCTTTCTGGCTTTGATTATCAGAGTTGCTTTGTCTGTTCTGCGTGGCAGCCCAAAGTCTCTCCGCAATTTCTTTTAATGCTCTTATTGTTTCAATCCTCAGGATTGTGTGTAAAATCTCCTTCCATTATGTCAGGTGTGGTGCTTGATTGAATTGATTCCTGATCTTAGCCCTCTTTCTTACTTTGATTATCAGAGTTGTTTTGTCTATACTGCGTGGCAGCCCAAAGTCTCTCCGCACTTTCATTTAATGCTCTTATTGTTTCAATCCTCAGGATTGTGCTTAAAATCTCCTTCCATTATGTCAGGTGTGGTGCTTGATTGCATCGATTCCTGATCTTAGCCCTCTTTCTTACTTTGATTATCAGAGTTGTTTTGTCTGTGCTGCGTGGCAGCCCAAAGTCTCTCCACACTTTCATATGATGCTCTTATTGTTTCAATCTTTCTGATCTTTGCCCTCTTTCTTACTTTTATAACCCTCTACAATCACTGACACTGGCGATTCAGATACATATAGTTTTAAATTGGAATTTCTATAGATGGTCTTCAGTTTAAAAAATATGTCTGAGGGTCTAACTAGTCTCCTGCAGTAACCATGGACACAATAACTTTGCCATAAAGAAATTGAAAAATAAACAACTGTTTCAAAGATACACTTTTAATTCCACATGTATTGCATAGAGCTTTCATAGAGTTTTCATAAAATTAATGCCCTGTAGCTATATACACCCAAGTGGCTCAACTTGAGGTTTTCTTTAGATCTGACTATCTGTGAGCCCTCTTCTTGTTTCATCATGATGTGTTAATTTGATTAGAGTGTTTCTCTATGATGATACATTGCATTAGTTAGATGACCTCCATGCGAGCTGAACATTTCTTGTACTTGAACAACGGCAGAATCTTGGGCGAAGATTTGGTACCAGTAAAATGCATTTAAGCCCCCCCCCCCTGTGGCTTAGGCTGCTGTCCGTTCAAAGGCGGTGGTTCTGTTGTTGTTGACTTTTTGTTTATTGTAACTCCCATTGTGGGAGTCTATAACTGTTCTATGTTTTGTTGTACGTTACTTTATGTCCATTCTAGTATCGCAATCATCTTGATGGGGAAGAGAGAGCTGGTTGCTTTGCTTAATTTGTCTTCCTGGTGTCTCGTGATGGTTGAGCGGCCGCTTCCTCGCGGTGCCATGGGGTTGTCTGCGGTTTGTGATTGTGGTATTTCCTGATCATACTCACTTACTATTTTTGAGTCCGACCCGTTAGGAAACAATGAGGAAAGGCCTTCTTGCGACGCCGCTTGTCAATAAAAAGTGTCATGCAATGCCATGAATAGTTGTACATTTATGGTCCTTCGTAATTCTAATCTTCGCACACGTGCAACCACTCTGTGTGGGAGGGCAAAAGGATTGAGCTTGTCACCGCCGATGTACCCAGTTTTCCAGTCCAGCTTAATAAACAACAACCTAATGTTTTTGTGTGATATCCATAACATTTCCAACAGCGCCGGGGGTCCTCCCCCAAGAAAATTTTGAAAAAAGGTGCTTTTTGGTGACTTCTGGCTGACATCCTGTAGTTGTTATATCTTGTTCAGAAAGCATTACATTTCAAAAGTTCCTCAATGTGACCTAACCGCCCCTCTCGCGTTAACGAGCACAACCTAGAAAAAACACCCGGTGCCCCGGTATTCATAAATAATGGAATGGTAGGCAGAAAACGCAGAAAGTCAATTAAATAATTGTATTTTATTGGAGCGTCACCAATGTGGCATCTTTGAATTTAGATATCTACACGTTTACGAGCCTAGCGAGCAAGAAAAAACAGACATTTTTATAATTGACAAAAATATCTGCTCCTATAAATCATATTAAAAACTATATGTTTTAGCGGGGGGGGGGGGGGGGGGGGGCTTGAATCCACCTATGAAAATTTATCTTTTAAAAATGCTTTATTCTGTGTTGCATAACTAGTGTGTTTTTATCGTGTATCGTAGGGATCAAACATGCGTTTCTATTAACATCTACTGGACGCATACGGCATATAAGCCAATTTTAGATGCATTATCCCTATAAAGTCTGCTAGACCATTTAACGTCTTTGTTGCAAGCATTGCCGACCAAGATCAGACTGCTCTGATCCGGCGGCACAATGTTTGTCTGTATGATAAAATTAGCAATTGATGTAAGCACTATCACGTAGCAGAGGACTCCTGTAGTCGTCATTCAAAATTACAGAACCGAAAGATGTGGCAGTAAAACACAGAAATACAATAAAATAATGGGAGTTTAGCCGGGCGCCGCTGCTGTGGCACCTTTGAATTTAGGTACATGTATCTACGTTTATGAGTGGAGCGAGCAAGAAAAAATCTGACTTCTTAAAATCGAAAAAGTTCAACAACAAAAAAACAATATCTGCTGCTCAAAATCATTAAAAAACCTTTGCTTTGGTGATTTTAGGGGTAGGGGGGGGGAAGCGGGCACGCTCCTCCTTGAATCCGCCAGTGTTAGGATACCCCAGATCTCGGACCCAGTATAAAAATCTTAAGCACAGTGTATCGAAGAACAATGAATATGATAATGTGACCAGCTTGCATTCATCGCTGGTTTATTAAGTTAGGCGTCGAAATAAGTAGTAGATTTGTGCGCTCTACTGCCTATATTTATGGTCCTTAGATGCTATAAAACGCTATCAAACTCTTTAATCAAAATCATTTATAGATATTTGATAATCAGCTATATTATAAGCACATTGAAACTTGCATTATAACCAGTTGGAACAATTTTAATCACTTAAAGACGCAATTATTTTGATTTCAATTTCGCGACAGTACCCTGATTGTTTCCATGATTACGGCTAGAAGGAGTATAAAACCAACACATGTTTTTTAATCTTATCAAAGATGACTACCACCTTTAACTTATCATTAACTGTATATGTCTCTAAATAGGCGGGGGAATGGTCTGTAGCGGTTCAAAAATGCCTAAAAATACGTTTTTTTTCTGTATTGGGTTACCCCACCCACTTTTAAGGCACATTATGGATACAAAAAATATTAAATTCATTTTTCCGCTTACCACATCGACATTTGTGGTTGTTTTTGTCCATATATAAATGCCTTTTGGCTATAAGTTATTTTATCCATGATACATTAAACTTAACAAACAAACAAAAACATCCAATTTTCTATAATTTTTTGCCAATTTCCTTGCAAAAATTCGATGGCAGTTTACATGGCAACGGATCACCAAATAGAACAAACCATATACTAACATTTTATACTCAGCTAAATAAGCACATTGAAACTTACATTATAACCAGTAGGAACAAGTTTTAATCACTTAAAGACGTTATTATTTTGATTTCAATTTCGCGACAGTATCTCCATTGTTTCCATGGTTACGGCTAGAAGGACGTAAAAACCTACGCATGTTTTTTAATCTTATAAAAGATGAATACCACCTCTAACTTCGCATATGCAATAAATACCAAACATTGATGCGCTGGCTGGCTCGTTGTAAATTTCCATTAAATGCCATTAACCTAAAACAGTAAGTGAGTATGATCAGGAAATACCACAACCACAAACTGCAGACAACCCAATGGCACCGCGAGGAAGAGCCACTCAACCATCACGAGACACCAGGCTCTAATGAAGCATGGAGTTATATAAACGTCCAATGGTTCACGTTGTTTTGGCGGTTGTTAACAAAGGTATATAGGACACTTGTTACGTTGGTGTATACTAAGACCTTGATTTGTTCGTGGAGCTGCAGCATGTGGCAGCAATATTTTGCTGCACAAGTGTCCTTCACCTCAAGCAGAGTAATAATGAAGTACAGAGCTCCTTTGCTCAATCAAAATAAGGCTTAGGCTAAATGTACAATGTAGCTTATAGCACTATGTACGCAAAAGCTGCATTCTGTTTGATAGAGGCAGGCTGCGTTTAAAGAACTTTTCATCGAATTGATCATGGCAAGATGAAGCCCTCAGTTCACTGTCTTGCAACTTAGTATCGTGTTGTCATGGTTTCTGTGACGCACTAATCATGTGACCATAGTAATCTGAGTGCACCGAATAGGACGAAGGTATCTATGTCACCCTAGTTTCGTATTTCATTCATCCTGTAGAGACATTCACCCTACAAGTCTTTCAGTTCGAATTCATTCATATGTCATCATTTTAATACCCAAATAATACATTATTGGCCCCTGTACAAGAATAACCTGAAAATCGTCCACTCCCAAATTCGAATCGGTTGCTCGATGCCTGATCAAGTAATAGGAAAACATGTAAGCTCAGTTAGATGTGCGAGCACATGAGCTTTTTATAAACAAATATCTTATCGTAGTTGTGAGCAACAGAATGCTCAATTGCGTCTACACAGCTGCACAGACTCGCCAGAGCCTTCAATGCTCGCATACACAAAGATGAAGGCACGTGCCAATATTAATGTCTATAGCCCTACTAAGTAGCTGTCCATGTATATTTATCAAACAACTTAATGCATATTCGATGTTTGTGCTAGCCCAATTATTGTAATTAGCTATGTCAACGTCCAATCGTGAGTTTAACAGTAATGTTGAATCTATGTTGATCCACGGATCTTTCAATATTAGGTCCGTGGTTATTTCAATAACATTCTCAAGAAAATATTCAATAACCAAAAGTGCATGCATTACTCTTTAGGTGAGTCAACAATTCAAACATGCCACAAGATGCATACAACATTTACTTGGCATTATATCAACATTGGGGTGGGAATAAACATTCATCTTGTCATTTTTGGACGCCTAGCGAACAGTACCACACAAAATAAATATTTTAATTGATAGTTCATACCTGCAATTAAACGACCTAACATATCACCTCATTTTCCCTATGTTGGCAGGTGAACCTCCACCTGCTAAAGGACCACCCGACTGCCACCCTCCTTAAAAAGATGCATGAAAAAAAAAATGCTAAAAATGCCAAGGAAAAAAGGGAAGTGAAATTAAAAAAAAAAAATGGAAAAAAAGAAAAGGGGTCTTTCTTTACGAATCCTCCCTCGGAGAAATTCGTTTGATGACAAGCCCTTTTATAAGGTCTCGTCATGCACCGTCCAAACAAATTAATATTTGGACAGAGTAGCCAAAGCACATAAATTCAGCAAGAAGCGATTCACTTGACTAAAATGTATAGAAATTATTAATCAATTTTGGTAAAAATAAAGTTGCTTTAGATAATTCTGATTGCTGCTTTATTATTTTGATGTATTCTTCAATAGGAAAATAAGACCAAAGTGCACATTTTAAAATCCCCCTTCCTTAGTCTGTTTCATGTCTGTTCTGAGTTAAAACTGTTAATCCACATGAGTAATGCCCCTTAACTTACTTCCTACATCTATTTAAATGTATTGTACACCTGTAGAGTATTAGGCCCAAATAGCTGAGGGGTCTAGAGCGCCAGTCTAATGCACAGGACTGAGCAAAATACGCTCATGGCGCAGGTTCGAACCCTGTCTATAAAAAAATGAAATAAAAATATTTTTTTATTGTTTTTCTATGTATTTTTTAATAATTGCTTTGGTTTTATTCTCTTTGTTGGTGCATTTGTGCTTTAGATCATTATCAACATTTTTTCAGTCATTTAACTTAGGACAATTATCATATATAAGTGTTTTGGACAGGTTGCTCTGAAACGGTTTAGTCGTACTCTGTGCATGCATACTGTCATGTTCATATGCTGTGTGTGCAAGGCGCAATAACACAGATTAGACTGTGCAGATGCATGATTTGATATAAGAGAACAACCGCTATTTTCAAAAGAAAATGGCTGCTTTGTATGACTCATGAGACTTTTGACACTTATTAAATATTTGATCATCTAATGCTCAGACGCGTCTGCGCATACACTCAGTTTGGCCAGAGCCTTCACTGCTCGCACACACATTAAATGGATGTAGATAAATGTTCAGGCAAAATTTGATGTATCTAGCCTCTCTTCGTAGCGGACGATGCATGTTTAGTGAGTTACTTTAGGCATGTGCGATAAATACAAAAAATGACTTGCCCTGGTTTGCAAGTTATATTAAAGTTTAAATGCCATCTGAAATAAGAGAATACCACTACTTTTCATTAGATATGGCTGCTTGGGATAGAAGTGGGCCAGCTCATGAGAATTGTTATTCATTGAATATTTGACCAGTCATTGCTGAGATACACCCGTGCATAGGAACAGCATCACAATGAAATTCACTGCTTGTACAATGTGGCTTATAGCACTATGTACGCAAAAGCTGCATTCTGTTTGATAGAGGCAGGCTGCGTTTAAAGAACTTTTCATCGAATCTTTCATGGCAAAATAAAGCCCTCAGTTCACTGTATTGCAACTTAGTATCGTGTTGTCATGGTTTCTGTGACGCACTTATCATGTGACCATGGTAATCTGAGTGCACCAAATAGGACGAAGGTATCTATGACACCCTAGTTTCGTATTTCATTCATCCTGTAGAGACATTCACCCTACAAGTCTTTCAGTTCGAATTTATTCATATGTCATCATTTTAATACCCAAATAAAACATTATTGGCCCCTGTACAAGAATAACCTGAAAATCGTCCACCCCCAAATTCGAATCGGTTGCTCGATGCCTGATCAAGTAATAGGGAAACATGTAAGCTCAGTGAGATGTGCGAGCACATGAGATTTTTTTTAAACAAAATTCTTATCGAAGTTGTGAGCAGCAGAATGCTCAATTGCGTCTACACAGCTGCACAGTCTCGCCAGAGCCTTCAATGCTCGCATACACAAAGATGAAGGCACGTGCCAATATTAATGTCTATAGCCCTACTAAGTAGCTGTCCATGTATATTTATCAAACAACTTAGTGCATATTCGATGTTTGTGCTAGCCCAATTAATGTAATTAGCTGTGTCAACTTCCAATCGTGAGTTGAACAGTAATGTTGAATCTATGTTGATTCACGGATCTTTCAATATTAGGTCCGTGGTTAATTCAATAATATTATCAAGAAATTTTCAATAACCAAAAGTGCATGCATTACTCTTTAGGTGAGTCAACAATTCAAACATGCCACTAGATGCATACAACATTTACTTGGCATTATTCAACATTGGGGTGGGAATAAACATACATCTTGTCATTTTTGGACGCATAGCGAACAGTACCACACAAAATGAATATTTTAATTGATAGTTCATACCTGCAATTAAACGACCTAACATATCACCTCATTTTCCCTATGTTTGCCTGTCAAAGGACCACCCGACTGCCACCCTCCTTAAAAAGATGCATGAAAAAAAAAATGCTAAAAAATGCCAAGGGAAAAAGGGAAGGGAAATTTAAAAAAAAAATGGAAAGAAAGAAAAGGGGTCTTTCTTTACGAATCCTCCCTCGGAGAAATTCGTTTGATGACAAGCCCTTTAATAAGGTCTCGTCATGCACCGTCCAATCAAATTAATATTTGGACAGAGTAGCCAAAGCACATAAATTCAGCAAGAAGCGATTTACTTGACTAAAATGTATAGAAATTATTAATCAATTTTGGTAAAAGTAAAGTTGCTTTAGATAATTCTGATTGCTGCTTTATTATTTTGATGTATTCTTCAATATGAAAATAAGTCCAAAGTGCACATTTTAAAATCCCCCTTCCTTAGTCTGTTTTATGTCTGTTCTGAGTTAAAACTGTTAATCCACATGAGTAATGCCCCTTAACTTACTTCCTACATCTATTTAAATGTATTGTACACCTATATAGTATTAGGCCAAAATAGCTGAGGGGTCTAGAGCGCCAGTCTAAAGCACATGACTGAGCAAAATACGCTCATGGCGCAGGTTCGAACCCTGTCTATAAAAATGAGATAAAAATATTTTTTTTATTGTTTTTCTGTGTATTTTTTTTAATTATTGCTTTAGTTTTCATTCTCTTTGTTGGTGCATTTGTGCTTTAGATCATTATCAACATTTTTTCAGTCATTTAACTTAGGACAATTATCATATATAAGTGTTTTGGACAGGTTGCTCTGAAACGGTTTAGTCGTACTCTGTGCATGTACACTGTCATGTTCATATGCTGTGTGTGCAAGGCACAATAACACAGATTAGACTGTGCAGATGCATGATTTGATATAAGAGAACAACCGCTATTTTCAAAAGAAAATGGCTGCTTTGTATGACTCATGAGACTTTTGACACTTATTAAATATTTGATCATCTAATGCTCAGACGCGTCTGCACATACAATCAGTTTGGCCAGAGCCTTCACTGCTCGCACACACATTAAATGGATGTAGATAAATGTTCAGTCAAAATTTGATGTATCTAGCCTCTCTTCGTAGCAGACGATGCACGTTTAGTGAGTTACTTTAGGCATGTGCGATAAATACAAAAAATGACTTGCCCTGGTTTGCAAGTTATATTAAAGTTTCCATTAAATGCCATCTGAAATAAGAGAATACCACTACTTTTCATTAAATATGGCTGCATGGGATAGAAGTGGGCCAGCTCATGAGAATTGTTATTCATTGAATATTTGACCAGTCATTGCTGAGATGCACCCGTACATAGGAACAGCATCACAATGAAATTCACTGCTTGAACAAACACGATGAGAGTAGATAAAGGTTAAGGCCAATATAAAGGCATTTAACCCCAGCAGGTAACTGATAATGGATGTTTAATGAGTGACTTTACGCATATGCAATAAATACCAAACATCCATGCGCTGGCTGGCTCGTTGTAAGTTTCCATTAAATGCCATTTACTTAAACCAGGAAGTGAGTATGATCAGGAAATACCACAACCACAAACTGCAGACAACCCAATGACACCGCAAGGAAGAGCCACTCAACCATCACGAGACACCAGGCTCTAATGAAGCATGGAGTTATATAAACGTCCAATGGTTCACGTTGTTTTGGCGGCTGTTAACAAAGGTATATAGTACACTTGTTACGTTGGTGTATACTAAGACCTTGATTTGTTCGTGGAGCTGCAGCATGTGGCAGCAACATTTTGCTGCACAAGTGTCCTTCACCTCAAGCAGAGTAATAATGAATTACAGAGCTCCTTTGCCAAATCAAAATAAGGCTTAGGCTAAATGTACAATGTAGCTTATAGCACTATGTACGCAAAAGCTGCATTCTGTTTGATAGAGGCAGGCTGCATTTAAAGAACTTTTCATCAAATCGGTCATGGCAAGATGAAGCTCTCAGTTTACTGTATTGCAACTTAGTATCGTGTTGTCATGGTTTCTGTGACGCACTTATCATGTGACCATAGTGTATCTGAGTGCACCGAATAGGACGAAGATATCTATGACACCCTAGTTTCGTATTTCATTCATCCTGTAGAGACATTCACCCTACAAGTCTTTCAGTTCGAATTTATTCATATGTCATCATTTTTATACCCAAATAATACATTATTGGCCCCTGTACAAGAATAACCTGAAAATCGTTCACTCCCAAATTCGAATCGGTTGCTCGATGCCTGATCAAGTAATAGGGAAACATGTAAGTTCAGTGAGATGTGCGAGCACATGAGATTTTTATAAACAAAATTCTTATCGAAGTTGTGAGCAGCAGAATGCTCAATTGCGTCTACACAGCTGCACAGACTCGCCAGAGCATTCAATGCTCGCATACACAAAGATGAAGGCACGTGCCAATATTAATGTCTATAGCCCTACTAAGTAGCTGTCCATGTATATTTATCAAACAACTTAATGCATATTCGATGTTTGTGCTAGCCCAATTATTGTAATTAGCTATGACAACGTCCAATCGTGAGTTTAACAGTAATGTTGAATCTATGTTGATTCACGGATCTTTCAATATTAGGTCCGTGGTTATTTCAATAATATTCTCAAGAAAATATTCAATAACCAAAAGTGCATGCATTACTCTTTAGGTGAGTCAACAATTCAAACATGCCACTAGATGCATACAACATTTACTTGGTATAATATCAACATTGGGGTGGGAATAAACATTCATCTTGTCATTTTTGGACGCATAGCGAACAGTACCACACAAAATAGATATTTTAATTGATAGTTCATACCTGCAATTAAACGACCTAACATATCACCTCATTTTCCCTATGTTGGCAGGTGAACCTCCACCTGTCAAAGGACCACCTGACTGCCATCTTCCTTAAAAAGATGCATGAAAAAAAATGCTAAAAATGCCAAGGGAAAAAGGGAAGGGAAAATTTAAAAAAAGAATGGAAAAAAAAAGAAAAGGGGTCTTTCTTTACAAAACCTCCCTCGGAGAAATTCGTTTGATGACAAGCCCTTTTATAAGGTCTCGTCATGCACCGTCCAAACAAATTAATATTTGGACAGAGTAGCCAAAGCACATAAATTCAGCAAGAAGCGATTCACTTGACTAAAATGTATAGAAATTATTAATCAATTTTGGTAAAAATAAAGTTGCTTTAGATAATTCTGATTGCTGCTTTATTATTTTGATGTATTCTTCAAGTCCAAAGTGCACATTTTAAAATCCCCCTTCCTTAGTCTGTTTTATGTCTGTTCTGAGTTAAAACTGTTAATCCACATGAGTAATGTCCCTTAACTTACTTCCTACATCTATTTAAATGAATTGTACACCTATATAGTATTAGGCCGAAATAGCTGAGGGGTCTAGAGCGCCAGTCTAATGCACAGGACTGAGCAAAATACGCTCATGGCGCAGGTTCGATCCTGTCTATAAAAATGAAATAAAAATATTTTTTTTATTGTTTTTCTGTGTATTTTTTTTAATTATTGCTTTAGTTTTCATTCTCTTTGTTGGTGCATTTGTGCTTTAGATCATTATCAACATTTTTTCAGTCATTTAACTTAGGACAATTATCATATATAAGTGTTTTGGACAGGTTGCTCTGAAACGGTTTAGTCGTACTCTGTGCATGCATACTGTCATGTTCATATGCTGTGTGTGCAAGGCACAATAACACAGATTAGACTGTGAAAGAGAACAACCGCTATTTTCAAAAGAAAATGGCTGCTTTGTATGACTCATGAGACTTTTGACACTTATTAAATATTTGATCATCTAATGATCAGACGCGTCTGCGCATACAATCAGTTTGGCCAGAGCCTTCAATGCTCGCACACACATTAAATGGATGTAGATAAATGTTCAGGCAAAATTTGATGTATCTAGCCTCTCTTCGTAGCAGACGATGCACATTTAGTGAGTTACTTTAGGCATGTGCGATAAATACAAAAAATGACTTGCCCTGGTTTGCAAGTTATATTAAAGTTTCCATTAAATGCCATCTGAAATAAGAGAATACCACTACTTTTCATTAAATATGGCTGCTTGGGATAGAAGTGGGCCAGCTCATGAGAATTGTTATTCATTGAATATTTGACCAGTCATTGCTGAGATGCACCCGTGCATAGGAACAGCATCACAATGAAATTCACTGCTTGAACAAACACGATGAGAGTAGATAAAGGTTAAGGCCAATATTAAGGCATTTAACCCCAGCAGGTAACTGATAATGGATGTTTAATGAGTGACTTTACGCATATGCAATAAATACCAAACATTCATGCGCCGGCTGGCTCGTTGTAAATTTCCATTAAATGCCATTTACTTAAACCAGGAAGTGAGTATGATCAGAAAATACCACAACCACAAACTGCAGACAACCCAATGACACTGCGAGGAAGAGCCACTCAACCATCACGAGACACCAGGCTCTAATGAAGCATGGAGTTATATAAACGTCCAATGGTTCACGTTGTTTTGGCGGCTGTTAACAAAGGTATATAGGACACTTGTTACGTTGGTGTATACTAAGACCTTGATTTGTTCGTGGAGCTGCAGCATGTGGCAGCAACATTTTGCTGCACAAGTGTCCTTCACCTCAAGCAGAGTAATAATGAATTACAGAGCTCCTTTGCCAAATCAAAATAAGGCTTAGGCTAAATGTACAATGTAGCTTATAGCACTATGTACGCAAAAGCTGCATTCTGTTTGATAGAGGCAGGTTGCATTTAAAGAACTTTTCATCAAATCGGTCATGGCAAGATGAAGCTCTCAGTTCACTGTATTGCAACTTAGTATCGTCTTGTCATGGTTTCTGTGACGCACTTATCATGTGACCATAGTGTATCTGAGTGCACCGAATAGGGCGAAGGTATCTATGACACCCTAGTTTCGTATTTCATTCATCCTGTAGAGACATTCACCCTACAAGTCTTTCAGTTCGAATTTATTCATATGTCATCATTTTAATACCCAAATAATACATTATTGGCCCCTGTACAAGAATAACCTGAAAATCGTCCACTCCCAAATTCGAATCGGTTGCTCGATGCCTGATCAAGTAATAGTGAAACATGTAAGTTCAGTGAGATGTGCGAGCACATGAGATTTTTATAAACAAAATTCTTATCGAAGTTGTGAGCAACAGAATGCTCAATTGCGTCTACACAGCTGCACAGACTCGCCAGAGCCTTCAATGCTCGCATACACAAAGATGAAGGCACGTGCCAATATTAATGTCTTAGCCCTACTAAGTAGCTGTCCATGTATATTTATCAATCAACTTAATGCATATTCGATGTTTGTGCTAGCCCAATTATTGTAATTAGCTATGTCTACGTCCAATCGTGAGTTTAACAGTAATATTGAATCTATGTTGATTCACGGATCTTTCAATATTAGGTCCGTGGTTATTTCAATAATATTCTCAAGAAAATATTCAATAACCAAAAGTGCATGCATTACTCTTTACGTGAGTCAACAATTCAAACATGCCACTAGATGCATACACCATTTACTTGGCATTATATCAACATTGGGGTGGGAATAAACATTCATCTTGTCATTTTTGGACGCATAGCGAACAGTACCACACAAAATAAATATTTTAATTGATAGTTCATACCTGCAATTAAACGACCTAACATATCACCTCATTTTCCCTATGTTGGCAGGTGAACCTCCACCTGTCAAAGGACCACCCGACTGCCACCTTCCTTAAAAAGATGCATGAAAAAAATGCTAAAAATGCCAAGGGAAAAAGGGAAGGGAAAATTCAAAAAAAAATTGAAAAAAGAAAAGGGGTCTTTCTTTACGAATCCTCCCTTGGAGAAAATCGTTTGATGACAAGCCCTTTTATAAGGTCTCGTCATGCACCGTCCAAACAAATTTATATTTGGACAGAGTAGTCAAAGCACATTAATTCAGCAAGAAGCGATTCACTTGACTAAAATGTATAGAAATTATTAATCAATTTGGTAAAAATAAAGTTGCTTTAGATAATTCTGATTGTTGCTTTATTGTTTTGATGTATTCTTCAATAGGAAAATAAGTCCAAAGTGCACATTTTAAAATCCCCCTTCCTTAGTCTGTTTTATGTCTGTTCTGAGTTAAAACTGTTAATCCACATGAGTAATGCCCCTTAACTTACTTCCTACATCTATTTAAATGTATTGTACACCTATTTAATATTAGGCCCAAAAAGCTGAGGGGTCTAGAGCGCCAGTCTAATGCACAGGACTGAGCAAAATACGCTCATGGCGCAGGTTCGAACCCTGTCTATAAAAATGAAATAAAAATATTTTTTTATTGTTTTTCTGTGTATTGTTTTTAATTTTTGCTTTAGTTTTCATTCTCTTTGTTGGTGCATTTGTGCTTTAGATCATTATCAACATTTTTTCAGTCATTTAACTTAGGACAATTATCATATATAAGTGTTTTGGACAGGTTGCTCTGAAACGGTTTAGTCGTACTCTGTGCATGCATACTGTCATGTTCATATGCTGTGTGTGCAAGGCACAATAACACAGATTAGACTGTGAAAGAGAACAACCGCAATTTCAAAAGAAAATGTCTGCTTTGTATGACTCATGAGACTTTTGACACTTATTAAATATTTGATCATCTAATGCTCAGACGCGTCTGCGCATACAATCAGTTTGGCCAGAGCCTTCACTGCTCGCACACACATTAAATGGATGTAGATAAATGTTCAGTCAAAATTTGATGTATCTAGCCTCTCTTCGTAGCAGACGATGCACGTTTAGTGAGTTACTTTAGGCATGTGCGATAAATACAAAAAATGACTTGCCCTGGTTTGCAAGTTATATTAAAGTTTCCATTAAATGCCATCTGAAATAAGAGAATACCACTACTTTTCATTAAATATGGCTGCTTGGGATAGAAGTGGGCCAGCTCATGAGAATTGTTATTCATTGAATATTTGACCAGTCATTGCTGAGATGCACTCGTGCATAGGAACAGCATCACAATGAAATTCACTGCTTGAACAAACACGATGAGAGTAGATAAAGGTTAAGGCCAATATTAAGGCATTTAACCCAAGCAGGTAACTGATAATGGATGTTTAATGAGTGACTTTACGCATATGCAATAAATACCAAACATTCATGCGCTGGCTGGCTCGTTGTAAGTTTCCATTAAATGCCATTTACTTAAACCAGGAAGTGAGTATGATCAGGAAATACAACAACCACAAACTGCAGACAACCCAAAGACACCGTGAGGAAGAGCCACTCAACCATCACGAGACACCAGGCTCTAATGAAGCATGGAGTTATATAAACGTCCAATGGTTCACGTTGTTTTGGCGGCTGTTAACAAAGGTATATAGGACACTTGTTACGTTGGTGTATACTAAGACTTTGATTTGTTCGTGGAGCTGCAGCATGTGGCAGCAACATTTTGCTGCACAAGTGTCCTTATACCTCAAGCAGAGTAATAATGAATTACAGAGCTCCTTTGCCAAATCAAAATAAGGCTTAGGCTAAATGTACAATGTAGCTTATAGCACTATGTACACAAAAGCTGCATTCTGTTTGATAGAGGCAGGCTGCATTTAAAGAACTTTTCATCAAATCGGTCATGGCAAGATGAAGCTCTCAGTTCACTGTATTGCAACTTAGTATCGTGTTGTCATGGTTTCTGTGACGCACTTATCATGCGACCATAGTGTATCTGAGTGCACCGAATAGGACGAAGATATCTATGACACCCTAGTTTCGTATTTCATTCATCCTGTAGAGACATTCACCCTACAAGTCTTTCAGTTCGAATTTATTCATATGTCATCATTTTAATACCCAAATAATACATTATTGGCCCCTGTACAAGAATAACCTGAAAATCGTCCACTCCCAAATTTGAATCGGTTGCTCGATGCCTGATCAAGTAATAGGGAAACATGTAAGTTCAGTGAGATGTGCGAGCACATGAGATTTTTATAAACAAAATTCTTATCGAAGTTGTGAGCAACAGAATGCTCAATTGCGTCTACACAGCTGCACAGACTCGCCAGAGCCTTCAATGCTCGCATACACAAAGATGAAGGCACGTGCCAATATTAATGTCTTAGCCCTACTAAGTAGCTGTCCATGTATATTTATCAAACAACTTAATGCATATTCGATGTTTGTGCTAGCCCAATTATTGTAATTAGCTATGTCAACGTCCAATCGTGAGTTTAACAGTAATGTTGAATCTATGTTGATTCACGGATCTTTCAATATTAGGTCCGTGGTTATTTCAATAATATTCTCAAGAAAATATTCAATAACCAAAAGTGCAAGCATTACTCTTTAGGTGAGTCAACAATTCAAACATGCCACTAGATGCATACAACATTTACTTGGCATTATATCAACATTGGGGTGGGAATAAACATTCATCTTGTCATTTTTGGACGCATAGCGAACAGTACCACACAAAATAAATATTTTAATTGATAGTTCATACCTGCAATTAAACGACCTAACATATCACCTGATTTTCCCTATGTTGGCAGGTGAACCTCCACCTGTCAAAGGACCACCCGACTGCCACCTTCCTTAAAAAGATGCATGAAAAAAAAATGCTAAAAATGCCACGGGAAAAAGGGAATGGAAAATTTAAAAAAATGGAAAAAAAGAAAAGGGGTCTTTCTTTACGAATCCTCCCTCGGAGAAATTCGTTTGATGACAAGCCCTTTTATAAGGTCTCGTCATGCACCATCCAAACAAATTAATATTTGGACAGAGTAGCCAAAGCACATTAATTCAGCAAGAAGCGATTCACTTGACTAAAATGTATAGAAATTATTAATCAATTTTGGTAAAAATAAAGTTGCTTTAGATAATTCTGATTGCTGCTTTATCATTTTGATGTATTCTTCAATAGGAAAATAAGTCCAAAGTGCACATTTTAAAATCCCCCTTCCTTAGTCTGTTTTATGTCTGTTCTGAGTTAAAACTGTTAATCCACATGAGTAATGCCCCTTAACTTACTTCCTACATCTATTTAAATGTATTGTACACCTATATAGTATTAGGCCCAAATAGCTGAGGGGTCTAGAGCGCCAGTCTAATGCACAGGACTGAGCAAAATACGCTCATGGCGCAGGTTCGAACCCTGTCTATAAAAATGAAATAAAAATATTTTTTTATTGTTTTTCTGTGTATTTTTTTTTAATTATTGCTTTAGTTTTCATTCTCTTTGTTGGTGCATTTGTGCTTTAGATCATTATCAACATTTTTTCAGTCATTTAACTTAGGACAATTATCATATATAAGTGTTTTGGACAGGTTGCTCTGAAACGGTTTAGTCGTACTATATCTCTCAACTCATTCGTTTTGCTAGAGCATCTAGCTATGTTACTGACTTCAACACTCGCAATAAATTGTTAACTCAGAAACTTCTTAAACAGGGCTATCGGTATCATAAACTTCGTAAAACATTTTCAAAATTTTATAGACGATACTTTGATTTGATTTCTAAATTCCAAGTTGGACTTAAATCTCTCTTGCGCCAAGGACTTTCGGAACCTGATTTCTATGGTGACTTGGTGTATAAGTTGAAGAAGATTGTTGGCTCTAATAATTTTTCAGCGCAGTTCATTAAAATAATTTCCCATTATAAAAAGATTGGCTATAACATTAATGTATTGCAACAGACTGCATGCTTGGTAGTCAACCCAATCACAGTTGGCAACTTTGCTTTCCTCTTTAATTGCACGCCGGTGGGTCGGACTTCAGACTCTATGATGGTTCCGACTTAAAGACTTATCTATTGATGAGATGGTATGGGCCTGATGCTTTGGCTGTTTGTCGGGCCCACCGGGGTTTACCTGTTGGATTTCTTTTGCTCCGGTATTCAGTTTAATTTACTGTTGAGTCCTTATCCTTGCTTTATCTCCTTGTTATATCTTGATTTATATGTTTTAGGAGATGATGCATTGATAAGTTAGGGGTCTTTCATGCAAACCAAATATCTATGTGTCTTGATCCACATCTGAATTAAGGGTGAGGTTGGCGCCGTTAAACCGGTTTAAGCCCTCCAGTAAAATATTTTACTGACCGTTCCAAGGCGGTACTTCTTTTGTGGATCTTTTATGTTTTTGTTCTGTCTTGTGTATCCTATAATTTGTGCGCGTCTGTTTATATGTGCTTCGTGGTCACCTGCTGGGAAAGGGCTGACCTCTTGGCTCTCGTTTGTGGTGTCTTCTGTGAGTTTGTCACTTTCCCATTGGTATCCTGGGTCAGGTGTGGTACTTGATTGTATCGATTCCTGATCTTTGCAACCTTACTTACTTTAGTCATACTCTGTGCATGCATACTGTCATGTTCATATGCTGTGTGTGCAAGGCACAATAACACAGATTAGACTGTGCAGATGCATGATTTGATATAAGAGAACAACCGCTATTTTCAAAAGAAAATGGCTGCTTTGTATGACTCATGAGACTTTTGACACTTATTAAATAGTTGATCATCTAATACTCAGACGCGTCTGCGCATACAATCAGTTTGGCCAGAACCTTCACTGCTCGCACACACATTAAATGGTTGTAGATAAATGTTCAGGCAAAATTTGATGTATCTAGCCTCTCTTCGAAGCAGACGATGCACGTTTAGTGAGTTACTTTAGGCATGTGCGATAAATACAAAAATGACTTGCCATGGTTTGCAAGTTATATTAAAGTTTCCATTAAATGCCATCTGAAATAAGAGAATACCACTACTTTTCATTAAATATGGCTGCTTGGGATAGAAGTGGGCCAGCTCATGAGAATTGTTATTCATTGAATATTTGACCAGTCATTGCTGAGATGCACCCGTGCATAGGAACAGCATCACAATGAAATTCACTGCTTGAACAAACACGATGAGAGTAGATAAAGGTTAAGGCCAATATTAAGGCGTTTAACCCAAGCAGGTAAGTGATAATGGATGTTTAATGAGTGACTTTACGCATATGCAATAAATACTAAACATTCATGCGCTGGCTGGCTCGTTGTAAGTTTCCATTAAATGCCATTTACTTAAACCAGGAAGTGAGTATGATCAGGAAATACCACAACCACAAACTGCAGACAACCCAATGACACCGCGAGGAAGAGCCACTCAACCATCACGAGACACCAGGCTCTAATGAAGCATGGAGTTATATAAACGTCCAATGGTTGACGTTGTTTTGGCGGCTGTTAACAAAGGTATATAGGACACTTGTTACGTTGGTGTATACTAAGACCTTGATTTGTTCGTGGAGCTGCAGCATGTGGCAGCAACATTTTGCTGCACAAGTGACCTTCACCTCAAGCAGAGTAATAATGAATTACAGAGCTCCTTTGCCAAATCAAAATAAGGCTTAGGCTAAATGTACAATGTAGCTTATAGCACTATGTACGCAAAAGCTGCATTCTGTTTGATAGAGGCAGGCTGCATTTAAAGAACTTTTCATCAAATCGGTCATGGCAAGATGAAGCTCTCAGTTCACTGTATTGCAACTTAGTAACGTGTTGTCATGGTTTCTGTGACGCACTTATCATGTGACCATAGTGTATCTGAGTGTACCGAATAGGACGAAGATATCTATGACACCCTAGTTTCGTATTTCATTCATCCTATAGAGACATTCACCCTACAAGTCTTTTAGTTCGAATTTATTCATATGTCATCATTTTAATACCCAAATAATACATTATTGGCCCCTGTACAAGAATAACCTGAAAATCGACCACTCCCAAATTCGAATCGGTTGCTCGATGCCTGATCAAGTAATAGGGAAACATGTAAGTTCAGTGAGATGTGCGAGCACATGAGATTTTTATAAACAAAATTCTTATCGAAGTTGTGAGCAACAGAATGCTCAATTGCGTCTACACAGCTGCACAGACTCGCCAGAGCCTTCAATGCTCGCATACACAAAGATGAAGGCACGTGCCAATATTAATGTCTATAGCCCTACTAAGTAGCTGTCCATGTATATTTATCAAACAACTTAATGCATATTCGATGTTTGTGCTAGCCCAATTATTGTAATTAGCTATGTCAACGTCCAATCGTGAGTTTAACAGTAATGTTGAATCTATGTTGATTCAATATTAGGTCCGTGGTTATTTCAATAATATTCTCAAGAAAATATTCAATAACCAAAAGTGCATGCATTACTCTTTAGGTGAGTCAAGTATTCAAACATGCCACTAGATGCATACAACATTTACTTGGCATTATATCAACATTGGGGTGGGAATAAACATTCATCTTGTCATTTTTGGACGCATAGCGAACAGTACCACACAAAATAAATAGTTTAATTGATAGCTCATACCTGCAATTAAACGACCTAACATATCACCTCATTTTCCCTATGTTGGCAGGTGAACCTCCACCTGTCAAAGGACCACCCGACTGCCACCTTCCTTAAAAAGATGCATGAAAAAAAATGCTAAAAATGCCAAGGGAAAAAGGGAAGGGAAAATTTAAAAAAAAATGGAAAAAAAGAAAAGGGGTCTTTCTTTACGAATCCTCCCTCGGAGAAATTCGTTTGATGACAAGCCCTTTTATAAGGTCTCGTCATGCACCGTCCAAACAAATTAATATTTGGACAGAGTAGCCAAAGCACATAAATTCAGCAAGAAGCGATTCACTTGTCTAAAATGTATAGAAATTATTAATCAATTTTGGTAAAAATAAAGTTGCTTTAGATAATTCTGATTGCTGCTTTATTGTTTTGATGTATTCTTCAATAGGAAAATAAGTCCAAAGTGCACATTTTAAAATCCCCCTTCCTTAGTCTGTTTTATGTCTGTTCTGAGTTAAAACTGTTAATCCACATGAGTAATGCCCCTTAACTTACTTCCTACATCTATCTAAATGTATTGTACACCTATATAGTATTAGGCCCAAATAGCTGAGGGGTCTAGAGCGCCAGTCTAATGCACAGGACTGAGCAAAATACGCTCATGGCGCAGGTTCGAACCCTGTCTATAAAAATGAAATAAAAATATTTTTTATTGTTTTTCTGTGTATTTTTTTTTAATTATTGCTTTAGTTTTCATTCTCTTTGTTGGTGCATTTGTGCTTTAGATCATTATCAACATTTTTTCAGTCATTTAACTTAGGACAATTATCATATATAAGTGTTTTGGACAGGTTGCTCTGAAACGGTTTAGTCGTACTCTGTGCATGCATACTGTCATGTTCATATGCTGTGTGTGCAAGGCACAATAACACAGATTAGCCTGTGCAGATGCATGATTTGATATAAGAGAACAACCGCTATTTTCAAAAGAAAATGGCTGCTTTGTATGACTCATGAGACTTTTGACACTTATTAAATATTTGATCATCTAATGCTCAGACGCGTCTGCGCATACAATCAGTTTGGCCAGAGCCTTCACTGCTCGCACACACATTAAATGGATGTAGATAAATGTTCAGGCAAAATTTGATGTATCTAGCCTCTCTTCGTAGCAGACGATGCACGTTTAGTGAGTTACTTTAGGCATGTGCGATAAATACAAAAAATGACTTGCCCTGGTTTGCAAGTTATATTAAAGTTTCCATTAAATGCCATCTGAAATAAGAGAATACCACTACTTTTCATTAAATATGGCTGCTTGGGATAGAAGTGGGCCAGCTCATGAGAATTGTTATTCATTGAATATTTGACCAGTCATTGCTGAGATGCACCCGTGCATAGGAACAGCATCACAATGAAATTCACTGCTTGAACAAACACGATGAGAGTAGATAAAGGTTAAGGCCAAAATTAAGGCATTTAACCCCAGCAGGTAGCTGATAATGGATGTTTAATGAGTGACTTTACGCATATGCAATAAATACCAAACATTCATGCGCTGGCTGGCTCGTTGTAAGTTTCCATTAAATGCCATTTACTTAAACCAGGAAGTGAGTATGATCAGGAAATACCACAACCACAAACTGCAGACAACCCAATGACACCGCGAGGAAGAGCCACTCAACCATCACGAGACACCAGGCTCTAATGAAGCATGGAGTTATATAAACGTCCAATGGTTCAGTGACACGTTGTTTTGGCGGCTGTTAACAAAGGTATATAGGACACTTGTTACGTTGGTGTATACTAAGACCTTGATTTGTTCGTGGAGCTGCAGCATGTGGCAGCAACATTTTGCTGCACAAGTGTCCTTCACCTCAAGCAGAGTAATAATGAATTACAGAGCTCCTTTGCCAAATCAAAATAAGGCTTAGGCTAAATGTACAATGTAGCTTATAGCACTATGTACGCAAAAGCTGCATTCTGTTTGATAGAGGCAGGCTGCATTTAAAGAACTTTTCATTAAATCGGTCATGGCAAGATGAAGCTCTCAGTTCACTGTATTGCAACTTAGTATCGTGTTGTCATGGTTTCAGTGACGCACTTATCATGTGACCATAGTGTATCTGAGTGCACCGAATAGGACGAAGATATCTATGACACCCTAGTTTCATATTTCATTCATCCTGTAGAGACATTCACCCTACAAGTCTTTCAGTTCGAATTTATTCATATGTCATCATTTTAATACCCAAATAATACATTATTGGCCCCTGTACAAGAATAACCTGAAAATCGGTCACTCCCAAATTCGAATCGGTTGCTCGATGCCTGATCAAGTAATAGGGAAACATGTAAGTTCAGTGAGATGTGCGAGCACATAAGATTTTTATAAACAAAATTCTTATCGAAGTTGTGAGCAACAGAATGCTCAATTGCGTCTACACAGCTGCACAGACTCGCCAGAGCCTTCAATGCTCGCATACACAAAGATGAAGGAACGTGCCAATATTAATGTCTATAGCCCTACTAAGTAGCTGTCCATGTATATTTATCAAACAACTTAATGCATATTCGATGTTTGTGCTAGCCCAATTATTGTAATTAGCTATGTCAACGTCCAATCGTGAGTTTAACAGTAATGTTGAATCTATGTTGATTCACGGATCTTTCAATATTAGGTCCGTGGTTATTTCAATAATATTCTCAAGAAAATATTCAATAACCAAAATTGCATGCATTACTCTTTAGGTGAGTCAACAATTTAAACATGCCACTAGATGCATACAACATTTACTTGGCATCATATCAACATTGGGGTGGGAATAAACATTCATCTTGTCATTTTTGGACGCATAGCGAACAGTACCACACAAAATAAATATTTTAATTGATAGTTCATACCTGCAATTAAACGACCTAACATATCACCTCATTTTCCCTATGTTGGCAGGTGAACCTCCACCTGTCAAAGGACCACCCGACTGCCACCTTCCTTAAAAAGATGCATGAAAAAAATGCTAAAAATGCCAAGGGAAAAAGGGAAGGGAAAATTTAAAAAAAAAATGGAAAAAAAGAAAAGGGGTCTTTCTTTACGAATCCTCCCTCGGAGAAATTCGTTTGATGACAAGCCCTTTTATAAGGTCTCGTCATGCACCGTCCAAACAAATTAATATTTGGACAGAGTAGCCAAAGCACATAAATTCAGCAAGAAGCGATTCACTTGACTAAAATGTATAGAAATTATTAATCAATTTTGGTAAAAATAAAGTTGCTTTAGATAATTCTGATTGCTGCTTTATTATTTTGATGTATTCTTCAATAGGAAAATAAGTCCAAAGTGCACATTTTAAAATCCCCCTTCCTTAGTCTGTTTTATGTCTGTTCTGAGTTAAAACTGTTAATCCACATGAGTAATGCCCCTTAACTTACTTCCTACATCTATTTAAATGTATTGTACACCTATATAGTATTAGGCCCAAATAGCTGAGGGGTCTAGAGCGCCAGTCTAATGCACAGGACTGAGCAAAATACGCTCATGGCGCAGGTTCGAACCCTGTCTATAAAAATGATATAAAAATATTTTTTTATTGTTTTTCTGTGTATTTTTTTTTAATTATTGCTTTAGTTTTCATTCTCTTTGTTGGTGCATTTGTGCTTTAGATCATTATCAACATTTTTTCAGTCATTTAACTTAGGACAATTATCATATATAAGTGTTTTGGACAGGTTGCTCTCAAAAACGGTTTAGTCTTACTCTGTGCATGCATACTGTCATGTTCATATGCTGTGTGTGCAAGGCACAATAACACAGATTAGACTGTGAGAGAGAACAACCGCTATTTTCAAAAGAAAATGGCTGCTTTGTATGACTCATGAGACTTTTGACACTTATTAAATATTTGATCATCTAATGCTCAGACGCGTCTGCGCATACAATCAGTTTGGCCAGAGCCTTCACTGCTCGCACACACATTAAATGGATGTAGATAAATGTTCAGGCAAAATTTGATGTATCTAGCCTCTCTTCGTAGCAGACGATGCACGTTTAGTGAGTTACTTTAGGCATTTGCGATAAATACAAAAAATGACTTGCCCTGGTTTGCAAGTTATATTAAAGTTTCCATTAAATGCCATCTGAAATAAGAGAATACCACTACTTTTCATTAAATATGGCTGCTTGGGATAGAAGTGGGCCAGCTCATGAGAATTGTTATTCATTGAATATTTGACCAGTCATTGCTGAGATGCACCCGTGCATAGGAACAGCATCACAATGAAATTCACTGCTTGAACAAACACGATGAGAGTAGATAAAGGTCAATTCCAATATTAAGGCATTTAACCCCAGCAGGTAACTGATAATGGATGTTTAATGAGTGACTTTACGCATATACAATAAATACCAAACATTCATGCGCTGGCTGGCTCGTTGTAAGTTTCCATTAAATGCCATTTACTTAAACCAGGAAGTGAGTATGATCAGGAAATACCACAACCACAAACTGCAGACAACCCAATGACACCGCGAGGAAGAGCCACTCAACCATCACGAGACACCAGGCTCTAATGAAGCATGGAGTTATATAAACGTCCAATGGTTCAGTGACACGTTGTTTTGGCGGCTGTTAACAAAGGTATATAGGACACTTGTTACGTTGGTGTATACTAAGACCTTGATTTGTTCGTGGAGCTGCAGCATGTGGCAGCAACATTTTGCTGCACAAGTGTCCTTCACCTCAAGCAGAGTAATAATGAATTACAGAGCTCCTTTGCCAAATCAAAATAAGGCTTAGGCTAAATGTACAATGTAGCTTATAGCACTATGTACGCAAAAGCTGCATTCTGTTTGATAGAGGCAGGCTGCATTTAAAGAACTTTTCATCAAATCGGTCATGGCAAGATGAAGCTCTCAGTTCACTGTATTGCAACTTAGTATCGTGTTGTCATGGTTTCAGTGACGCACTTATCATGTGACCATAGTGTATCTGAGTGCACCGAATAGGACGAAGATATCTATGACACCCTAGTTTCATATTTCATTCATCCTGTAGAGACATTCACCCTACAAGTCTTTCAGTTCGAATTTATTTATATGTCATCATTTCAATACCCAAATAATACATTATTGGCCCCTGTACAAGAATAACCTGAAAATCGTCCACTCCCAAATTCCAATCGGTTGCTCGATGCCTGATCAAGTAATAGGGAAACATGTAAGTTCAGTGAGATGTGCGAGCACATGAGATTTTAATAAACAAAATTCTTATCGAAGTTGTGAGCAACAGAATGCTCAATTGCGTCTACACAGCTGCACAGACTCGCCAGAGCCTTCAATGCTCGCATACACAAAGATGAAGGCACGTGCCAATATTAATGTCTATAGCCCTACTAAGTAGCTGTCCATGTATATTTATCAAACAACTTAATGCATATTCGATGTTTGTGCTAGCCCAATTATTGTAATTAGCTATGTCAACGTCCAATCGTGAGTTTAACAGTAATGTTGAATCTATGTTGATTCACGGATCTTTCAATATTAGGTCCGTGGTTATTTCAATAATATTCTCAAGAAAATATTCAACAACCAAAAGTGCATGCATTACTCTTTAGGTGAGTCAACAATTCAAACATGCCACTAGATGCATACAACATTAACTTGGCATTATATCAACATTTGGGTGGGAATAAACATTCATCTTGTCATTTTTGGACGCATAGCGAACAGTACCACACAAAATAAATATTTTAATTGATAGTTCATACCTGCAATTAAACGACCTAACATATCACCTCAGTTTCCCTATGTTGGCAGGTGAACCTCCACCTGTCAAAGAACCACCCGACTGCCACCTTCCTTAAAAAGATGCATGAAAAAAAAATTCTAAAAATGCCAAGGGAAAAAGGGAAGGGAAAATTTAAAAAAAAAATGGAAAAAAAGAAAAGGGGTCTTTCTTTACGAATCCTCCCTTGGAGAAATTCGTTTGATGACAAGCCCTTTTATAAGGCCTCGTCATGCACCGTCCAAACAAATTAATATTTGGACAAGTAGCCAAAGCACATAAATTCAGCAAGAAGCGATTCACTTGACTAAAATGTATAGAAATTATTAATCAATTTTGGTAAAAATTAAGTTGCTTTAGATAATTCTGATTGCTGCTTTATTATTTTGATGTATTCTTCAATAGGAAAATAAGTCCAAAGTGCACATTTTAAAATCCCCCTTCCTTAGTCTGTTTTATGTCTGTTCTGAGTTAAAACTGATAATCCACATGAGTAATGCCCCTTAACTTACTTCCTGCATCTATTTAAATGTATTGTACGACTATATAGTATTAGGCCTAAATAGCTGAGGGGTCTAGAGCGCCAGTCTAATGCACAGGACTGAGCAAAATACGCTCATGGCGCAGGTTCGAACCCTGTCTATAAAAATGAAATAAAAATATTTTTTATTGTTTTTCTGTGTATTTTTTTTTAATTATTGCTTTAGTTTTCATTCTTTTTGTTGGTGCATTTGTGCTTTAGATCATTATCAACATTTTTTCAGTCATTTAACTTAGGACAATTATCATATATAAGTGTTTTGGACAGGTTGCTCTGAAACGGTTTAGTCGTACTCTGTGCATGCATACTGTCATGTTCATATGCTGTGTGTGCAAGACACAATAACACAGATTAGGCTGTGTAGATGCATGATTTGATATAAGAGAACAACCGCTATTTTCAAAAGAAAATGGCTGCTTTGTATGACTCATGAGACTTTTGACACTTATTAAATATTTGATCATCTAATGCTCAGACGCGTCTGCGCATACAATCAGTTTGGCCAGAGCCTTCACTGCTCGCACACACATTAAATGGATGTAGATAAATGTTCAGGCAAAATTTGATGTATCTAGCCTCTCTTCGTAGCAGACGATGCACGTTTAATGAGTTACTTTAGGCATGTGCGATAAATACAACAAATGACTTGCCCTTGTTTGCAAGTTATATTAAAGTTTCCGGTAAATGCAATCTGAAATAAGAGAATACCACTACTTTTCATTAAATATGGCTGCTTGGGATAGAAGTGGGCCAGCTCATGAGAATTGTTATTCATTGAATATTTGACCAGTCATTGCTGAGATGCACCCGTGCATAGGAACAGCATCACAATGAAATTCACTGCTTGAACAAACACGATGAGAGTAGATAAAGGTTAAGGCCAATATTAAGGCATTTAACCCCAGCAGGTAACTGATAATGGATGTTTAATGAGTGACTTTACGCATATACAATAAATACCAAACATTCATGCGCTGGGTGGCTCGTTGTAAGTTTCCATTAAATGCCATTTACTTAAACCAGGAAGTGAGTATGATCAGGAAATACCACAACCACAAACTGCAGACAACCCAATGACACCGCGAGGAAGAGCCACTCAACCATCACGAGACACCAGGCTCTAATGAAGCATGGAGTTATATAAACGTCCAATGGTTCAGTGACACGTTGTTTTGGCGGCTGTTAACAAAGGTATATAGGACACTTGTTACGTTGGTGTATACTAAGACCTTGATTTGTTCGTGGAGCTGCAGCATGTGGCAGCAACATTTTGCTGCACAAGTGTCCTTCACCTCAAGCAGAGTAATAATGAATTACAGAGCTCCTTTGCCAAATCAAAATAAGGCTTAGGCTAAATGTACCATGTAGCTTATAGCACTATGTACGCAAAAGCTGCATTCTGTTTGATAGAGGCAGGCTGCATTTAAAGAACTTTTCATCAAATCGGTCATGACAAGATGAAGCTCTCAGTTCACTGTATTGCAACTTAGTATCGTGTTGTCATGGTTTCTTTGACGCACTTATCATGTGACCATAGTGTATCTGAGTGCACCGAATAGGACGAAGATATCTATGACACCCTAGTTTCGTATTTCATTCATCCTGTAGAGACATTCACCCTACAAGTCTTTCAATTCGAATTTATTCATATGTCATCATTTTAATACCCAAATAATACATTATTGGCCCCTGTACAAGAATAACCTGAAAATCGTCCACTCCCAAATTCGAATCGGTTGCTCGATGTCTGATCAAGTAATAGGGAAACATGTAAGTTCAGTGAGATGTGCGAGCACATGAGATTTTTATAAACAAAATTCTTATCGAAGTTGTGAGCAACAGAATGCTCAATTGCGTCTACATGGCTGCACAGACTCGCCAGAGCCTTCAATGCTCGCATACACAAAGATGAAGGCACGTGCCAATATTAATGTCTATAGCCCTACTAAGTAGCTGTCCATGTGTATTTATCAAACAACTTAATGCATATTCGATGTTTGTGCTAGCCCAATTATTGTAATTAGCTATGTCAACGTCCAATCGTGAGTTTAACAGTAATGTTGAATCTATGTTGATTCACGGATCTTTCAATATTAGGTCCGTGGTTATTTCAATAATATTCTCAAGAAAATATTCAATAACCAAAAGTGCATGCATTACTCTTTAGGTGAGTCAACAATTCAAACATGCCACTAGATGCATACAACATTTACTTGGCATTATATCAACATTGGGGTGGGAATAAACATTCATCTTGTCATTTTTGGACGCATAGCGAACAGTACCACACAAAATAAATATTTTAATTGATAGTTCATACCTGCAATTAAACGACCTAACATATCACCTCATTTTCCCTATGTTGGCAGGTGAAGCCCCACCTCCACCTGTCAAAGGACCACCCGACTGCCACCTTCCTTAAAAAGATGCATGAAAAAAAAATGCTAAAAATGCCAAGGGAAAAAGGGAAGGAAAAATTAAAAAAAAAATGGAAAAAAAGAAAAGGGGTCTTTCTTTACGAATCCTCCCTTGGAGAAATTCGTTTGATGACAAGCCCTTTTATAAGGTCTCGTCATGCACCGTCCAAACAAATTAATATTTGGACAGAGTAGCGAAAGCACATAAATTCAGCAAGAAGCGATTCACTTGACTAAAATGTATAGAAATTATTAATCAATTTTGGTAAAAATGAAGTTGCTTTAGATAATTCTGATTGCTGCTTTATTATTTTGATGTATTCTTTAATAGGAAAATAAGTCCAAAGTGCACATTTTAAAATCCCCCTTCCTTAGTCTGTTTTATGTCTGTTCTGAGTTAAAACTGTTAATCCACATGAGTAATGCCCCTTAACTTACTTCCTACATCTATTTAAATGTATTGTACACCTATATAGTATTAGGCCCAAATAGCTGAGGGGTCTAGAGCGCCAGTCTAATGCACAGTACTGAGCAAAATACGCTCATGGCGCAGGTTCGAACCCTGTCTATAAAAATGAAATAAAAATATTTTTTTATTGTTTTTCTGTGTATTTTTTTTAATTATTGCTTTAGTTTTCATTTTCTTTGTTGGTGCATTTGTGCTTTAGATCATTATCAACATTTTTTCAGTCATTTAACTTAGGACAATTATCATATATAAGTGTTTTGGACAGGTTGCTCTGAAACGGTTTAGTCGTACTCTGTGCATGCATACTGTCATGTTCATATGCTGTGTGTGCAAGGCACAATAACACAGATTAGACTATGCAGATGCATGATTTGATATAAGAGAACAACCGCTATTTTCAAAAGAAAATGGCTGCTTTGTATGACTCATGAGACTTTTGACACTTATTAAATATTTGATCATCTAATGCTCAGACGCGTCTGCGCATACAATCAGTTTGGCCAGAGCCTTCACTGCTCGCACACACATTAAATGGATGTAGATAAATGTTCAGGCAAAATTTGATGTATCTAGCCTCTCTTCGTAGCAGACGATGCACGTTTAGTGAGTTACTTTAGGCATGTGCGATAAATACAAAAAATGATTTGCCCTGGTTTGCAAGTTATATTAAAGTTTCCATTTAATGCCATCTGAAATAAGAGAATACCACTACTTTTCATTAAATATGGCTGCTTGGGATAGAAGTGCGCCAGCTCATGAGAATTGTTATTCATTGGATATTTGACCAGTCATTGCTGAGATGCACCCGTACATAGGAACAGCATCACAATGAAATTCACTGCTTGAACAAACACGATGAGAGTAGATAAAGGTTAAGGCCAATATTAAGGCATTTAACCCCAGCAGGTAACTGATAATGTGTGTTTAATGAGTGACTTTACGCATATGCAATAAATACCAAACATTCATGCGCTGGCTGGCTCGTTGTAAGTTTCCATCAAATGCCATTTACTTAAACCAGGAAGTGAGTATGATCAGGAAATACCACAACCACAAACTGCAGACAACCCAATGTTACCGCGAAGAAGAGCCACTCAACCATCACGAGACACCAGGCTCTAATGAAGCATGGAGTTATATAAACGTCCAATGGTTCACGTTGTTTTGGCGGCTGTTAACAAAGTATATAGGACACTTGTTACGTTGGTGTATACTAAGACCTTGATTTGTTCGTGGAGCTGCAGCATGTGGCAGCAACATTTTGCTGCACAAGTGTCCTTCACCTCAAGCAGAGTAATAATGAATTACAGAGCTCCTTTGCCAAATCAAAATAAGGCTTAGGCTAAATGTGCAATGTAGCTTATAGCACTATGTACGCAAAAGCTGCATGCTGTTTGATAGAGGCAGGCTGCATTTAAAGAACTTTTCATCAAATCGGTCATGGCAAGATGAAGCTCTCAGTTCACTGTATTGCAACTTAGTATCGTGTTGTCATGGTTTCTGTGACGCACTTATCATGTGACCATAGTGTATCTGAGTGCACCGAATAGGACGAAGCTATCTATGACACCCTAGTTTCGTATTTCATTCATCCTGTAGAGACATTCACCCTACAAGTCTTTCAGTTCGAATTTATTCATATGTCATCATTTTAATACCCAAATAATACATTATTGGCCCCTGTACAAGAATAACCTGAAAATCGTCCACTCCCAAATTCGAATCGGTTGCTCGATGCCTGATCAAGTAATAGGGAAACATGTAAGTTCAGTGAGATGTGCGAGCACATGAGATTTTTATAAACAAAATTCTTATCGAAGTTGTGAGCAACAGAATGCTCAATTGCGTCTACACAGCTGCACAGACTCGCCAGAGCCTCCAATGCTCGCATACACAAAGATGAAGGGCACGTGCCAATATTAATGTCTATAGCCCTACTAAGTAGCTGTCCATGTATATTTATCAAACAACTTAATGCATATTCGATGTTTGTGCTAGCCCAATTATTGTAATTAGCTATGTCAACGTCCAATCGTGAGTTTAACAGTAATGTTGAATCTATGTTGATTCACGGATCTTTCAATATTAGGTCCGTGGTTATTTCAATAATATTCTCAAGAAAATATTCAATAACCAAAAGTGCATGTATTACTCTTTAGGTGAGCCAACAATTCAAACATGCCACTAGATGCATACAACATTTACTTGGCATTATATCAACATTGGGGTGGGAATAAACATTCATCTTGTCATTTTTGGACGCATAGCGAACAGTACCACACAAAATAAATATTTTAATTGATAGTTCATACCTGCAATTAAACGACCTAACATATCACCTCGTTTTCCCTTGTTGGCAGGTGAACCTCCACCTCTCAAAGGACCACCCGACTGCCACCTTCCTTAAAAAGATGCATGAAAAAAAATGCTAAAAATGCCAAGGGAAAAAGGGAAGGGAAAATTTAAAAAAAAATGGAAACATGGAAAAAGGGTCTTTCTTTACGAATCCTCCCTCGGAGAAATTCGTTTGATGACAAGCCCTTTTATAAGGTCTCGTCATGCACTGTCCAAACAAATTAATATTTGGACAGAGTAGCTAAAGCACATAAATTCAGCAAGAAGTGTTTCACTTGACTAAAATGTATAGAAATTATTAATCAATTTTGGTAAAAATAAAGTTGCTTTAGATAATTCTGATTGCTGCTTTATTATGTTGATGTATTCTTCAATAGGAAAATAAGACCAAAGTGCACATTTTAAAATCCCACTTCCTTAGTCTGTTTCATGTCTGTTCTGAGTTAAAACTGTTAATCCACATGAGTAATGCCCCTTAACTTACTTCCTACATCTATTTAAATGTATTGTACACCTATATAGTATTAGGCCGAAATAGCTGAGGGGTCTAGAGCGCCAGTCTAATGCACAGGACAGAGCAGAAAACGCTCATGGCGCAGGTTCGAACCCTGTCTATAAAAAATGAAATTAAAATATTTTTTTTTATTGTTTTTCTGTGTATTTTTTTATTTATTGCTTTGGTTTTCATTCTCTTTGTTGGTGCATTTGTGCTTTAGATCGTTATCAACATTTTTTCAGTCATTTAACTTAGGACAATTATCATATATAAGTGTTTTGGACAGATTGTTCTGAAACGGTTTAGTCGTACTCTGTGCATGCATACTGTCATGTTCATATGCTGTGTGTGCAAAGCGCAATAACACAGATTAGACTGTGCAGATGCATGATTTGATATAAGAGAACAACCGTTATTTTCAAAAGAAAATGGCTGCTTTGTATGACTCATGAGACTTTTGACACTTATTAAATATTTGATCATCTAATGCTCAGACGCGTCTGCGCATACAATCAGTTTGGCCAGAGCCTTCACTGCTCGCACACACATTAAATGGATGTAGAATATGTTCAGGCAAAATTTGATGTATCTAGCCTCTCTTCGTAGCAGACGATGCAAGTTTAGTGAGTTACTTTAGGCATGTGCGATAAATACAAAAAAATGACCTTATATCGATTCTGAGGTCAACCATAAACGACATTTTATCAAAATTCCATTCATTAACAAAGGTATTGAGTTTATTGATTTACATAGTATCTTCAAGGATAATTCAGTGATTTCATCTATTCCAAATTACTTTAATAATTCTGAAACTCCTATCATTTGTTATAAATATAACACACCAATAAGGTCTACGATATTTAACTTTAATAAAATTGTAAATGATTTAGATATAGATTCCAATACTCCTGCCTCCTGAGATTGTAAAAATTCAAATTATTTATATCCCTCTGCAGGGCATGTTATTACAGGTAATCTAAATGTCATTCCTGACGCTAGAGTTCGCAATATCATTTCTAAAGGTCCTAAATATAGATTTCCCTCTAATATTGATTTCTCTAAATGTCGTAGAGAGATCGCTGCTTCTTTAAATGACTTCAGTAATCGATGGTGCAAATGGGAAAATGTTGAACCTGATGCTTTGAAGGAATGGAAGATTAACATTTTTAAAATAATTGATACTCGTATTTCATTTTACTCTCGTAATACACATCTTTTGCCCCCTAAACCTAAATCTTCTTTTCGTCATCTTAAACGAGGTATCCAGGATTTTCATATGAACTATGTTTTGGTTCCAGCAGATAAAGCTGCTAACAATGTTGTAGTTGTGTGACGATTGTATTATATTAATACTCATAAGCGTGAGCTTGTTGACACTATTGCCTAAAAACTGCAGCCTTCTTTAAGTGAAAGGGTGATTGTTGATGGGCATGGTTGTCATACAGCCCTACATTTTGGTGTCAAAGCTAAAGAAAATCAAGACAAAGTTCCTACGTTGTACTGGTTACCTAAACTCCATAAAAAAACCCTATAAAGCAAGATTTATTGCAAATTCTAGTTCTTGTACGACAACAGAACTTTCTAAATTGTTAACCTCGTGTCTTACAGCTGTTAAAAAACATGTTATCAAATATTGTGAAAAAGTATATGAGAGATCCGGTAAAAACCTATTTTGGTGGATAAAAAATTCAGGTGAAATTTTAGATAAACTTAAAGCTAGAGATTTCAATGCGACCAGTTTGTCTACTTATGATTTTTCTACTCTTTACACTACTTTACCTCATAATTTAATTAAAGATAAACTTATTGATCTTATTGAAAGAACCTTCCAGAGAGAAGGCTCTCCTTTCCTTGCATGTAGTGACAGAAATGCATTTTTTACTTCAGAAAAACCTAAAAAATATCATGCATGGTCGTGTCAAAATGTATGTGATGCGCTGACCTTTTTGTTGGACAACATTTTTATTCGATTTGGCACCAAGCTCTATAGACAAGTAGTTGGGATTCCTATGGGCACTAATTGTGCTCCCCTGGTTGCAGATTTATTCCTGTTTTGTTATGAAAGGGACTTTATGATGTCTCTTTCTGATGATAAGCAGGCTGATGTTATTGATGCGTTTAACACTACTTCCAGATATTTGGACGATATTTTAAATATTAATAATGTTTATTTTGAAAATATGGTTAGTCAAATATACCCTTCAGAGCTCCAACTTAATAAAGCCAATGCCTCTGATACCGAAGCCGCATTTTTAGACTTGCATTTGTCAATTTCTAATGGTATTGTTTCTACCAAAATTTATGATAAACGTGACGACTTTGATTTTGAAATTGTCAATTTCCCATTTTTAGATGGTGATGTTCCTCGTTCTACATCCTATGGAGTCCATATCTCTCAACTCATTCGTTTTGCTAGAGCATCTAGCTATGTTACTGACTTCAACACTCGCAATAAATTGTTAACTCAGAAACTTCTTAAACAGGGCTATCGGTATCATAAACTTCGCAAAACATTTTCAAAATTTTATAGACGATACTTTGATTTGATTTCTAAATTCCAAGTTGGACTTAAATCTCTCTTGCGCCAAGGACTTTCAGAACCTGATTTCTATGGTGACTTGGTGTATAAGTTGAAGAAGATTGTTGGCTCTAATAATTTTTCAGCGCAGTTCTTAAAATAATTTCCCATTATAAAAAGATTGGCTATGACATTAATGTATTGCAACAGACTGCATGCTTGGTAGTCAACCCAATCACAGTTGGCAACTTTGCTTTCCTCTTTAATTGCACGCCGATGGGTCGGACTTCAGACTCTATGATGGTTCCGACTTAAAGACTTATTTATTGATGAGATGGTAGGGGCCTGATGCTTTGGCTGTTTGTCGGGCCCACCGGGGTTTACCTGTTGGATTTCTTTTGCTCCGGTATTCAGTTTAATTTACTGTTGAGTTATTGATGTTGAGTCCTTATCCTTGCTTTATCTCCTTGTTATATCTTGATTTATATGTTTTAGGAGATGATGCATTGATAAGTTAGGGGTCTTTCATGCAAACCAAATATCTATGTGTCTTGATCCACATCTGAATTAAGGGTGAGGTTGGCGCCGTTAAACCGGTTTAAGCCCTCCAGTAAAATATTTTACTGACCGTTCCAAGGCGGTACTTCTTTGTGGATCTTTTATGTTTTTGATCTGTCTTGTGTTTGCTATGTTTTGTGCGCGTCTGTTTATATGTGCTTCGTGGTCACCTGCTGGGAAAGGGCTGACCTCTTGGCTCTCGTTTGTGGTGTCTTCTGTGAGTTTGTCACTTTCCCATTGGTATCCTGGGTCAGGTGTGGTACTTGATTGTATCGATTCCTGATCTTTGCAACCTTACTTACTTTGCCCTGGTTTGCAAGTTATATTAAAGTTTCCATTAAATGCCATCTGAAATAAGAGAATACCACCACTTTTCATTAAAAAATGGCTGCTTGGGATAGAAGTGGGCCAGCTCATGAGAATTGTTATTCATTGAATATTTGACCAGTCATTGCTGAGATGCACCCATGCATAGGAACAGCATCGCAATGAAATTCACTGCTTGGACAAACACGATGAGTGTAGATAAAGGTTCAGGCCAAAATTAAGGCATTTAACCTCAGCAGGTAGCTGATAATGGATGTTTAATGAGTGACTTTACGCATATGCAATAAATACCAAACACTCATGCGCTGGCTGGTTCGTTGTAAGTTTCCATTAAATGCCATTAACCTAAACCAGGAAGTGAGTATGATCAGAAAATACCACAACCACAAACTGCAGACAATCCAATGATTCCACGAGGAAGAGCCACTCAACCATCACGAGACACCAGGCTCTAATGAAGCATGGAGTTATACAAACCTCCAATGGTTCACGTTGTTTTGGATATGTTAACAAAGGTATATAGGACACTTGTTACGTTGGTGTATACTAAGACCTTGATTTGTTCGTGGAGCTGCAGCATGTGGCAGCAATATTTTGCTGCACAAGTGTCCTTCACCTCAAGCAGAGTAATAAGGGCATACATATTACAGAGCTCCTTTGCCAAATCAAAATAAGGCTTAGGCTAAATGTACAATGTAGCTTATAGCACTATGTACGCAAAAGCTGCATTCTGTTTGATAGAGGCAGGCTGCATCTAAAGAACATTTCATCGTATTTATCATGGCAAGTTGAGGCCCTCAGTTCACTGTTTTGCAACTTAGTATCGTGTTGTCATGGCTTCTGTGACGCACTTATAATGTGACCATAGTAATCTGAGTGCACCGAATAGGACAATATTCTATGACACCCTAGTTTCGTGTTTCATTCATCCTGTAGAGACATTCACCCTACAAGTCTTTCAGTTCGAATTTATTCATATGTCATCATTTTAATACCCAAATAATACATTATTGGCCCCTGTACAAGAATAACCTGAAAATCGTCCACTCCCAAATTCGAATCGGTTGCTCGATGCCTGATCAAGCAATAGGGAAACATGTAAGCTCAGTGAGATGTGCCAGCACATGAGATTTTTATAAACAAAATTCTTATCAAAGCTGTAAGCAACAGAATGCTCAATTGCGTCTACACAGCTGCACAGACTCACCAGAACCTTCAATGCTCGCATACACAAAGATGAAGGCACGTGCCAATATTAATGTCTATAGCCCTACTAAGTAGCTGTCCATGTATATTTATCAAACAACTTAATGCATTTTCGATGTTTGTGCTGGCCCAATTATTGTAATTAGCTATGTCAACGTCCAATCGTGAGTTTAACAGTAATGTTGAATCTATGTTGATTCACGGATCCTTCAATATTAGGTCCGTTGTTATTTCAATAATATTCTCAAGACAATATTCAATAACCAAAAGTGCATGCATTACTCTTTAGGTGAGTCAACAATTCAAACATGGCACTAGAAGCATACAGCATTTACTTGGCATTATATCAACATTGGGGTGGGAATAAACATTCATCTCATACCTGCAATTAAACGACCTAACATATCACCTCATTGTCCCTATGTTGGCAGGTGAACCTCCACCTGCCAAAGGACCTACCGACTGCAACCCCTCCTTAAAAAGATGCATGAAAAAAAAAATGCTAAAAAAAGCCAAGGGAAAAAGGGAAGGGAAAATTTAAAAAAAAAAGAAAAGGGGTCTTTCTTTACGAATCCTCCCTCGGAGAAATTCGTTTGATGACAAGCCCTTTTATAAGGTCTCGTCATGCACCGTCCAAACAAATTAATATTTTGACAGAGTAGCCAAAGCACATAAATTCAGCAAGAAGCGATTCACTTGACTAAAATGTATAGAATTTATTAATCAATATTGGTAAAATACAGTTGCTTTAGATAATTCTGATTGCTGCTTTATTATTTTGATGTCTTCTTCAATAGGAAAATAAGACCAAATTGCACATTTTAAAATTCCCCCTCCTTAGTCTGTTTTATGTCTGTTCTGAGTTAAAACTGTTAATCCACATGAGTAATGCCCCTTAACTTACTTCCTATATCTATTTAAACGTATTGTACACCTATATAGTATTAGGCCCAAATAGCTGAGGGGTCTAGAGCGCCAGTCTAATGCACAGGACAGAGCAAAATACGCTCATGGCGCAGGTTCGAACCCTGTCTATAAAAAATGAAATAAAAATATTTTTTTATTGTTTTTCTGTGTATTTTTTTATTTATTGCTTGGTTTTCATTCTCTTTGTTGGTGTATTTGTGCTTTAGATCATTTTCAACATTTTTTCAGTCATTTAACTTAGGACAATTATCATATAACAGTGTTTTGGACAGATTGCTCTGAAACGGTTTAGTCGTACTCTGTGCTTGCATACTATCATGTTCATATGCTGTGTGTGCAAGGCGCAATAACCCAGATAAGACTTTGCAGATGCATGATTTGATATAAGAGAACAACCACTATTTTCAAAAGAAAATGGCTGCTTTGTATGTCTCATGAGACTTTTGACACTTATTAAATATTTGATCATCCAATGCTCAGACGCGTCTGCGCATACACTCAGTCTGGCAAGAACCTTCACTGCTCGCACACACATTAAATGGATGTAGATAAATGTTCAGGCAAAATTTGATGTACCTAGCCTCTCTTCATAGCGGACGATGCACGTTTAGTGAGATACTTTAGGCATGTGCGATAAATACAAAAAATGACTTGCCCTGGTTTGCAAGTTATATTAAAGTTTCCATTACATGCCATCTGAAATAAGAGAATACCACTACTTTTCATTAAAAAATGGCTGCTTGGGATAGAAGTGGGCCAGCTCATGAGAATTGTTATTCATTGAATATTTGACCAGTCATTGCTGAGATGCACCCGTGCATAGGAACAGCATCGCAATGAAATTCACTGCTTGAACAAACACGATGAGTGTAGATAAAGGTTCAGGCCAAAATAAAGGCATTTAACCTCAGCAGGTAGCTGATAATGGATGTTTAATGAGTGACTTCACGCATAAGCAATAAATACCAAACATCCATGCGCTGGCTGGTTCGTTGTAAGTTTCCATTAAATGCCATTAACCTAAACCAGGAAGTGAGTATGATCAGGAAATACCACAACCACAAACTGCAGACAACCCAATGATTCCACGAGGAAGAGCCACTCAACCATCACGAGACACCAGGCTCTAATGAAGCATGGAGTTATACAAACGTCCAATGGTTCACGTTGTTTTGGATATGTTAACAAAGGTATATAGGACACTTGTTACGTTAGTGTATACTAAGACCTTGATTTGTTCGTGGAGCTGCAGCATGTGGCAGCAATATTTTGCTGCACAAGTGTCCTTCACCTCAAGCAGAGTAATAAGGGCATACATATTACAGAGCTCCTTTGCCAAATCAAAATAAGGCTTAGGCTAAATGTACAATGTAGCTTATAGCACTATGTACGCAAAAGCTGCATTCTGTTTGATAGAGGCAGGCTGCATCTAAAGAATATTTCATCGTATTTATCATGGCAAGTTGAAGCCCTCAGTTCACTGTTTTGCAACTTAGTATCGTGTTGTCATGGCTTCTGTGACGCACTTATAATGTGACCATAGTAATCTGAGTGCACCGAATAGGACAAGTTTCTATGACACCCTAGTTTCGTGTTTCATTCATCCTGTAGAGACATTCACCCTACAAGTCTTTCTGTTCGAATTTATTCATATGTCATCATTTTAATACCCAAATAATACATTATTGGCCCCTGTACAAGAATAACCTGAAAATCGTCCACTCCCAAATTCGAATCGGTTGCTCGATGCCTTATCAAGCAATAGGGAAACATGTAAGCTCAGTGAGATGTGCCAGCACATGAGATTTTTATAAACAAAATTCTTATCAAAGTTGTAAGCAACAGAATGCTCAATTGCGTCTACACAGCTGCGCAGACTCGCCAGAGCCTTCAATGCTCGCATACACAAAGATGAAGGCACGTGCCAATATTAATGTCTATAGCCCTACTAAGTAGCTGTCCATGTATATTTATCAAACAACTTAATGCATTTTCGATGTTTGTGCTAGCCCAATTATTGTAATTAGCTATGTCAACGTCCAATCGTGAGTTTAACAGTAATGTTGAATCTATGTTGATTCACGGATCCTTCAATATTAGATCCGTTGTTATTTCAATAATATTCTCAAGAAAATATTCAATAACCAAAAGTGCATGCATTACTCTTTAGGTGAGTCAACAATTCAAACATGGCACTAGAAGCATACAGCATTTACTTGGCATTATATCAACATTGGGGTGGGAATAAACATTCATCTTGTCATTTGGGATGCATAGCGAGCAGTACCACACAAAATAAATATTTTAATTGATAGTTCATACCTGCAATTAAACGACCTAACATATCACCTCATTTTCCCTATGTTGGCAGGTGAACCTCCACCTGCCAAAGGACCTACCGACTGCCACCCCTCCTTAAAAAGATGCATGAAAAAAAAATGCTAAAAAATGCCAAGGGAAAAAGGGAAGGGAAAATTTAAAAAAAAAAGAAAAGGGGTCTTTCTTTACGAATCCTCCCTCGGAGAAATTCGTTTGATGACAAGCCCTTTTATAAGGTCTCGTCATGCACCGCCCAAACAAATTAATATTTGGACAGAGTAGCCAAAGCACATAAATTCAGCAAGAAGCGATTCACTTGACTAAAATGTATAGCAATTATTAATCAATTTTGGTAAAAATAAAGTTGCTTTAGATAATTCTGATTGCTGCTTTATTATTTTGATGTATTCTTCAATAGGAAAATAAAACCAAAGTGCACATTTTAAAATCCCCCTTCCTTAGTCTGTTTCATGTCTGTATTGAGTTAAAACTGTTAATCCACATGAGTAATGCCCCTTAACTTACTTCCTACATCTATTTAAATGTATTGTACACCTATATAGTATTAGGCCCACCTATATAGTATTAGAGCGCCAGTCTAATGCACAGGACTGAGCAAAATACGCTCATGGCGCAGGTTCGAACCCTGTCTATAAAAAGTGAAATTAAAATATTTTTTTTATTGTTTTTATGTGTATTTTTTTTTTAATTATTGCTTTGGTTTTCATTCTCTTTGTTGGTGCATTTGTGCTTTAGATCATTATCAACATTTTTTCATTCATTTAACTTAGGACAATTATCATATATAAGTGTTTTGGACAGGTTGCTCTGAAACGGTTTAGTCGTACTCTGTGCATGCATACTGTCATGTTCATATGCTGTGTGTGCAAAGCGCAATAACACAGATAGACTGTGCAGATGCATGATTTGATAAAAGAGAACAACCGTTATTTTTAAAAGAAAATGGCTGCTTTGTATGACTCATGAGACTTTTGACACTTATTAAATATTTGATCATCTAATGCTCAGACGCGTCTGCGCATACACTCAGTTTGGCCAGAGCCTTCACTGCTCGCGCACACATTAAATGGATGAAGAATATGTTCAGGCAAAATTTGATGTATCTAGCTTTTCTTCGTAGCAGACGATGCAAGTTTAGTGAGTTACTTTAGGCATGTGCGATAAATACAAAAAAATGACTTGCCCTGGTTTGCAAGTTATATTAAAATTTCCATTACATGCCATCTGAAATAAGGGAATACCACTACTTTTCATTAAAAATGGCTGCTTGGGATAGAAGTGGGCCAGCTCATGAGAATTGTTATTCATTGAATATTTGACCAGTCATTGCTGAGATGCACCCGTGCATAGGAACAGCATCACAATGAAATTCAATGCTTGAACAAACACGATTAGAGTAGATAAAGGTTCAGGCCAAAATTAAGGCATTTAACCCCAGCAGGTAGCTGATAATGGATGTTTAATGAGTGACTTTACGCATATGCAATAAATACCAAACATTCATGCGCTGGCTGGCTCGTTGAAAGTTTCCATTAAATGCCATTTACCTAAACCAGGAAGTGAGTATGATCAGAAAATACCACAACCACAAACTGCAGACAACCCAATGGCACCGCGAGGAAGAGCCACTCAACCATCACGAGACACCAGGCTCTAATGAAGCATGGAGTTATATAAACGTCCAATGGTTCACGTTGTTTTGGCGGTTATTAACAAATGTATATAGGACACTTGTTACGTTGGTGTATACTAAGACCTTGATTTGTTCGTGGAGCTGCAGCATCTGGCAGCAATATTTTGCTGCACAAGTGTCCTTCACCTCAAGCAGAGTAATAATGAATTACAGAGCTCCTTTGCCAAATCAAAATAAGGCTTAGGCTAAATGTACAATGTAGCTTATAGCACTATGTACGCAAAAGCTGCATTCTGTTCGATAGAGGCAGGCTGCATTTAAAGAACTTTTCATCGAATCGGTCATGGCAAGATGAAGCCCTCAGTTCACTGTATTGCAACTTAGTATCGTGTTGTCATTGTTTCTGTGATGCACTTATCATGTGACTATAGTAATCTGAGTGCACCGAATAGGACGAAGGTATCTATGACACCCTAGTTTCGTATTTTATTCATCCTGTAGAGATATTCACCCTACAAGTCTTTCAGTTCGAATTTATTCATATGTCATCATTTTAATACCCAAATAATACATTATTGGCCCCTGTACAAGAATAACCTGAAAATCGTCCACTCCCAAATTCGAATCGGTTGCTCGATGCCTGATCAAGTAATAGGGAAACATGTAAGCTCAGTGAGATGTGCCAGCACATGAGATTTTTATAAACAAAATTCTTATCGAAGTTGTGAGCAACAGAATGCTCAATTGCGTCTACACAGCTGCGCAGACTCGCCAGAGCCTTCAATGCTCGTATACACAAAGATGAAGGCACGTGCCAATATTAATGTCTATAGGCCTACTAAGTAGCTGTCCATGTATATTTATCAAACAACTTAATGCATTTTCGATGTTTGTGCTAGCCCAATTATTGTAATTAGCTATGTCAACGTCCAATCGTGAGTTTAACAGTAATGTTGAATCTGTGTTGATTCACGGATCTTTCAATATTGGGTCCGTGGTTATTTCAATAATATTCTCAAGAAAATATTCAATAACCAAAAGTGCATTCATTACTCTTTAGGTGAGTCAACAATTTAAACATGCCACTAGATGCATACAACATTTACTTGGCATTATATCAAAATTGGGGTGGGAATAAACATTCATCTTGTCATTTTTGGACGCATAGCGAACAGTACCACACAAAATAAATATTTTAATTGATAGTTCATACCTGCAATTAAACGACCTAACATATCACCTCATTTTCCCTATGTTGGCAGGTGAACCTCCACCTGCCAAAGGACCACCCGACTGCCACCCCTCCTTAAAAAGATGCATGAAAAAAAATGCTAAAAAATGCCGAGGGAAAAAGGGAAGGGAAAATTTAAAAAAAAATGAAAAGAAAAGAAAAGGGGTCTTTCTTTACGAATCCTCCCTCGGAGAAATTCGTTTGATGACAAGCCCTTTTATAAGGTCTCGTCATGCACCGTCCAAACAAATTAATATTTGGACAGAGTAGCCAAAGCACATAAATTCAGCAAGAAGCGATTCACTTGACTAAAATGTATAGAATTTATTAATCAATATTGGTAAAAATAAAGTTGCTTTAGATAATTCTGATTGCTGCTTTATTATTTTGATGTATTCTTCAATAGGAAAATAAGACCAAAGTGCACATTTTAAAATCCCCCTTCCTTAGTCTGTTTCATGTCTGTTCTGAGTTTAAACTGTTAATCCACATGAGTAATGCCCCTTAACTTACTTCCTACATCTATTTAAATGTATTGTACACCTATATAGTATTAGGCCCAAATAGCTGAGGGGTCTAGAGCGCCAGTCTAATGCACAGGACTGAGCAAAATACGCTCATGGCGCAGGTTCGAACCCTGTCTATAAAAAATGAAATAAAAATATTTTTTTATTGTCTTTATGTGTATTTTTTTTAATTATTGCTTTGGTTTTCATTCTCTTTGTTGGTGCATTTGTGCTTTAGAACATTATCAACATTTTTTCAGTCATTTAACTTAGGACAATTATCATATATAAGTGTTTTGGACAGGTTGCTCTGAAACGGTTTAGTCGTACTCTGTGCATGCATACTGTCATGTTCATATGCTGTGTGTGCAAAGCGCAATAACACAGATTAGACTGTGCAGATGCATGATTTGATATAAGAGAACAACCGTTATTTTCAAAAGAAAATGGCTGCTTTGTATGACTCATGAGACTTTTGACACTTATTAAATATTTGATCATCTAATCCTCAGACGCGTCTGCGCATACACTCAGTTTGGCCAGAGCCTTCACTGCTCGCACACACATTAAATGGATGTAGATAAATGTTCAGGCAAAATTTGATGTATCTAGCCTCTCATCGTAGCGGACGATGCACGTTTAGTGAGTTACTTTAGGCATGTGCGATAAATACAAAAAATGACTTGCCCTGGTTTGCAAGTTATATTAAAGTTTCCATAAAATGCCATCTGAAATAAGAGAATACCACTACTTTTCATTAAAAAATGGCTGCTTGGGATAGAAGTGGGCCAGCTCATGAGAATTGTTATTCATCGAATATTTGACCAGTCATTGCTGAGATGCACCCGTGCATAGGAACAGCATCACAATGAAATTCACTGCTTGAACAAACGCGATGAGAGTAGATAAAGGTTCAGGCCAAAATTAAGGCATTTAACCCCAGCAGGTAGCTGATAATGGATGTTTAATGAGTGACTTTACGCATATGCAATAAATACCAAACATTCATGCGCTGGCTGGCTCGTTGTAAGTTTCCATTAAATGCCATTTACCTAAACCAGGAAGTGAGTATGATCAGGAAATACCACAACCACAAATTGCAGACAACCCAATGGCACCGCGAGGAAGAGCCACTCAACCATCACGAGACACCAGGCTCTAATGAAGCATGGAGTTATATAAACGTCCAATGGTTCACGTTTTTTTTGCGGTTATTAACAAATGTATATAGGACACTTGTTACGTTGGTGTATACTAAGACCTTGATTTGTTCGTGGAGCTGCAGCATGTGGCAGCAGTATTTTGCTGCACAAGTGTCCTTCACCTCAAGCAGAGTAATAAAGAATTACAGAGCTCCTTTGCCAAATCAAAATAAGGTTTGAGCTAAATGTACTATGTAGCTTATAGCACTATGTACGCAAAAGCTGCATTCTGTTCGATAGAGGCAGGCTGCATTTAAAGAACTTTTCATCGAATCGGTCATGGCAAGATGAAGCCCTCAGTTCACTGTGTTGCAACTTAGTATCGTGTTGTCATGGTTTCTGTGACGCACTTATCATGTGACTGTAGTAATCTGAGTGCACCGAATAGGACGAAGGTATCTATGACACCCTAGTTTCGTATTTCATTCATCCTGTAGAGACATTCACCCTACAAGTCTTTCAGTTCGAATTTATTCATATGTCATCATTTTAATACCCAAATAATACATTATTGGCCCTTGTACAAGAATAACCTGAAAATCGTCCACTCCCAAATTCGAATCGGTTGCTCGATGCCTGATCAAGTAATAGGGAAACATGTAAGCTCAGTGAGATGTGCCAGCACATGAGATTTTTATAAACAAAATTCTTATCGAAGTTGTGAGCAACAGAATGCTCAATTGCGTCTACACAGCTGCACAGACTCGCCAGAGCCTTCAATGCTCGCATACACAAAGATGAAGGCACGTGCCAATATTAATGTCTATAGCCCTACTAAGTAGCTGTCCATGTATATTTATCGAACAACTTAATGCATTTTCGATGTTTGTGCTAGCCCAATTATTGTAATTAGCTATGTCAACGTCCAATCGTGAGTTTAACAGTAATGTTGAATCTATGTTGATTCACGGATCTTTCAATATTGGGTCCGTGGTTATATCAATAATATTCTCAAGAAAATATTCAATAACCAAAAGTGCATTCATTACTCTTTAGGTTAGTCAACAATTCAAACATGCCACTAGATGCATACAACATTTACTTGGCATTATATCAAAATTGGGGTGGGAATAAACATTCATCTTGTCATTTTTGGACGCATAGCGAACAGTACCACACAAAATAAATATTTTAATTGATAGTTCATACCTGCAATTAAACGACCTAACATATCACCTCATTTTCCCTATGTTGGCAGGTGAACCTCCACCTGCCGAAGGACCACCCGACTGTTACCCCTCCTTAAAAAGATGCATGAAAAAAAATGCTAAAAAATGCCAAGGGAAAAAGGGAAGGGAAAATTTAAAAAAATGAAAAAAAAAGAAAAGGGGTCTTTCTTTACGAATCCTCCCTCGGAGAAATTCGTTTGATGACAAGCCCTTTTATAAGGTCTCGTCATGCACCGTCCAAACAAATTAATATTTGGACAGAGTAGCCAAAGCACATAAATTCAGCAAGAAGCGATTCACTTGACTAAAATGTATAGAAATTATTAATCAATTTTGGTAAAAATAAAGTTGCTTTAGATAATTCTGATTGCTGCTTTATTATTTTGATGTATTCTTCAATAGGAAAATAAGACCAAAGTGCACATTTTAAAATTCCCCTTCCTTAGTCTGTTTCATGTCTGTTCTGAGTTAAAACTGTTAATCCACATGAGTAATGCCCCTTAACTTACTTCCTACATCTATTTAAATGTATTGTACACCTATATAGTATTAGGCCCAAATAGCTGAGGGGTCTAGAGCGCCAGTCTAATGCACAGGACTGAGCAAAATACGCTCATGGCGCAGGTTCGAACCCTGTCTATAAAAAATGAAATAAAAATATTTTTTTATTGTTTTCATGTCTATTTCTTTTTAATCATTGTTTTGGTTTTCATTCTCTTTGTTGGTGCATTTGTGCTTTAGATCATTATCAACATTTTTTCAGTCAATTAACTTAGGACAATTATCATATATAAGTGTTTTGGACAGGTTGCTCTGAAACTGTTTAGTCGTACTCTGTGCATGCATACTGTCATGTTCATATGCTGTGTGTGCAAAGCGCAATAACACAGATTAGACTGTGCAGATGCATGATTTGATATAAGAGAACAACCGTTATTTTCAAAAGAAAATGGCTGCTTTGTATGACTCATGAGACTTTTGACACTTATTAAATATTTGATCATCTAATCCTCAGACGCGTCTGCGCATACACTCAGTTTGGCCAGAGCCTTCACTGCTCGCACACACATTAAATGGATGTAGATAAATGTTCAGGCAAAATTTGATGTATCTAGCCTCTCATCGTAGCGGACGATGCACGTTTAGTGAGTTACTTTAGGCATGTGCGATAAATACAAAAAATGACTTGCCCTGGTTTGCAAGTTATATTAAAGTTTCCATAAAATGCCATCTGAAATAAGAGAATACCACTACTTTTCATTAAAAAATGGCTGCTTGGGATAGAAGTGGGCCAGCTCATGAGAATTGTTATTCATCGAATATTTGACCAGTCATTGCTGAGATGCACCCGTGCATAGGAACAGCATCACAATGAAATTCACTGCTTGAACAAACGCGATGAGAGTAGATAAAGGTTCAGGCCAAAATTAAGGCATTTAACCCCAGCAGGTAGCTGATAATGGATGTTTAATGAGTGACTTTACGCATATGCAATAAATACCAAACATTCATGCGCTGGCTGGCTCGTTGTAAGTTTCCATTAAATGCCATTTACCTAAACCAGGAAGTGAGTATGATCAGGAAATACCACAACCACAAATTGCAGACAACCCAATGGCACCGCGAGGAAGAGCCACTCAACCATCACGAGACACCAGGCTCTAATGAAGCATGGAGTTATATAAACGTCCAATGGTTCACGTTTTTTTTTGCGGTTATTAACAAATGTATATAGGACACTTGTTACGTTGGTGTATACTAAGACCTTGATTTGTTCGTGGAGCTGCAGCATGTGGCAGCAATATTTTGCTGCATAAGTGTTCTTCACCTCAAGCAGAGTAATAAAGAATTACAGAGCTCCTTTGCCAAATCAAAATAAGGCTTAGGCTAAATGTACTATGTAGCTTATAGCACTATGTACGCAAAAGCTGCATTCTGTTCGATAGAGGCAGGCTGCATTTAAAGAACTTTTCATCGAATCGGTCATGGCAAGATGAAGCCCTCAGTTCACTGTGTTGCAACTTAGTATCGTGTTGTCATGGTTTCTGTGACGCACTTATCATGTGACTGTAGTAATCTGAGTGCACCGAATAGGACAAAGGTATCTATGACACCCTAGTTTTGTATTTCATTCATCCTGTAGAGACATTCACCCTACAAGTCTTTCAGTTCGAATTTATTCATATGTCATCATTTTAATACCCAAATAATACATTACTGGCCCTTGTACAAGAATAACCTGAAAATCGTCCACTCCCAAATTCGAATCGGTTGCTCGATGCCTGATCAAGTAATAGGGAAACATGTAAGCTCAGTGAGATGTGCCAGTACATGAGATTTTTATAAACAAAATTCTTATCGAAGTTGTGAGCAACAGAATACTCAATTGCGTCTACACAGCTGCACAGACTCGCCAGAGCCTTCAATGCTCGCATACACAAAGATGAAGGCACGTGCCAATATTAATGTCTATAGCCCTACTAAGTAGCTGTCCATGTATATTTATCGAACAACTTAATGCATTTTCGATGTTTGTGCTAGCCCAATTATTGTAATTAGCTATGTCAACGTCCAATCGTGAGTTTAACAGTAATGTTGAATCTATGTTGATTCACGGATCTTTCAATATTGGGTCCGTGGTTATATCAATAATATTCTCAAGAAAATATTCAATAACCAAAAGTGCATTCATTACTCTTTAGGTGAGTCAACAATTCAAACATGCCACTAGATGCATACAACATTTACTTGGCATTATATCAAAATTGGGGTGGGAATAAACATTCATCTTGTCATTATTGGACGCATAGCGAACAGTACCACACAAAATAAATATTTTAATTGATAGTTCATACCTGCAATTAAACGACCTAACATATCACCTCATTTTCCCTATGTTAGCAGGTGAACCTCCACCTGCCGAAGGACCACCCGACTGTTACCCCTCCTTAAAAAGATGCATGAAAAAAAAATGCTAAAAAATGCCAAGGGAAAAAAGGAAGGGAAAATTTAAAAAAATGAAAAAAAAAAGAAAAGGGGTCTTTCTTTACGAATCCTCCCTCAGAGAAATTCGTTTGATGACAAGCCCTTTTATAAGGTCTCGTCATGCACCGTCCAAACAAATTAATATTTGGACAGAGTAGCCAAAGCACATAAATTCAGCAAGAAGCGATTCACTTGACTAAAATGTATAGAAATTATTAATCAATTTTGGTAAAAATAAAGTTGCTTTAGATAATTCTGATTGCTGCTTTATTATTTTGCTGTATTCTTCAATAGGAAAATAAGACCAAAGTGCAAATTTTAAAATCCCCCTTCCTTAGTCTGTTTCATGTCTGTTCTGTGGTAAAACTGTTAATCCACATGAGTAATGCCCCTTAACTTACTTCCTACATCTATTTAAATGTATTGAACACCTATATAGTATTAGGCCCAAATAGCTGAGGGGTCTAGAGCGCCAGTCTAATGCACAGGACTGAGCAAAATACGCTCATGGCGCAGGTTCGAACCCTGTCTATAAAAAATGAAATAAAAATATTTTTTTATTGTTTTTATGTGTATTTTTTTAATCAGTGCTTTGGTTTTCATTCTCTTTGTTGGTGCATTTGTGCTTTAGATCATTATCAACATTTTTTCAGTCATTTAACTTAGGACAATTATCATATATAAGTGTTTTGGACAGGTTGCTCTGAAACGGTTTAGTCGTACTCTGTGCATGCATACTGTCATGTTCATATGCTGTGTGTGCAAAGCGCAATAACACAGATTAGACTGTGCAGATGCATGATTTGATATAAGAGAACAACCGTTTTTTTCAAAAGAAAATGGCTGCTTTGTATGACTCATGAGACTTTTGACACTTATTAAATATTTGATCATCTAATCCTCAGACGCGTCTGCGCATACACTCAGTTTGGCCAGAGCCTTCACTGCTCGCACACACATTAAATGGATGTAGATAAATGTTCAGGCAAAATTTGATGTATCTAGCCTCTCTTCGTAGCGGACGATGCACGTTTAGTGAGTTACTTTAGGCATGTGCGATAAATACAAAAAATGACTTGCCCTGGTTTGCAAGTTATATTAAAGTTTCCATAAAATGCCATCTGAAATAAGAGAATACCACTACTTTTCATTAAAAAATGGCTGCTTGGGATAGAAGTGGGCCAGCTCATGAGAATTGTTATTCATCGAATATTTGACCAGTCATTGCTGAGATGCACCCGTGCATAGGAACAGCATCACAATGAAATTCACTGCTTGAACAAACGCGATGAGAGTAGATAAAGGTTCAGGCCAAAATTAAGGCATTTAACCCCAGCAGGTAGCTGATAATGGATGTTTAATGAGTGACTTTACGCATATGCAATAAATACCAAACATTCATGCGCTGGCTGGCTCGTTGTAAGTTTCCATTAAATGCCATTTACCTAAACCAGGAAGTGAGTATGATCAGGAAATACCACAACCAAAAATTGCAGACAACCCAATGGCACCGCGAGGAAGAGCCACTCAACCATCACGAGACACCAGGCTCTAATGAAGCATGGAGTTATATAAACGTCCAATGGTTCACGTTGTTTTGGCGGTTATTAACAAATGTATATAGGACACTTGTTACGTTGGTGTATACTAAGACATTGATTTGTTCGTGGAGCTGCAGCATGTGGCAGCAATATTTTGCTGCACATGTGTCCTTCACCTCAAGCAGAGTAATAATGAACTACAGAGCTCCTTTGCCAATTCAAAATAAGGCTTAGGCTAAATGTACAATGTAGCTTATAGCACTATGTACGCAAAAGCTGCATTCTGTTCGATAGAGGCAGGCTGCATTTAAAGAACTTTTCATCGAATCGGTCATGGCAAGATGAAGCCCTCAGTTCACTGTATTGCAACTTAGTATCGTGTTGTCATGGTTTCTGTGACGCACTTATCATGTGACTGTAGTAATCTGAGTGCACCGAATAGGACGAAGGTATCTATGACACCCTAGTTTCGTATTTCATTCATCCTGTAGAGACATTCACCCTACAAGTCTTTCAGTTCGAATTTATTCATATGTCATCATTTTAATACCCAAATAATACATTATTGGCCCTTGTACAAGAATAACCTGAAAATCGTCCACTCCCAAATTCGAATCGGTTGCTCGATGCCTGATCAAGTAATAGGGAAACATGTAAGCTCAGTGAGATGTGCCAGCACATGAGATTTTTATAAACAAAATTCTTATCGAAGTTGTGAGCAACAGAATGCTCAATTGCGTCTACACAGCTGCACAGACTCGCCAGAGCCTTCAATGCTCGCATACACAAAGATGAAGGCACGTGCCAATATTAATGTCTATAGCCCTACTAAGTAGCTGTCCATGTATATTTATCGAACAACTTAATGCATTTTCGATGTTTGTGCTAGCCCAATTATTGTAATTAGCTATGTCAACGTCCAATCGTGAGTTTAACAGTAATGTTGAATCTATGTTGATTCACGGATCTTTCAATATTGGGTCCGTGGTTATTTCAATAATATTCTCAAGAAAATATTCAATAAGCAAAAGTGCATTCATTACTCTTTAGGTGAGTCAACAATTCAAACATGCCACTAGATGCATACAACATTTACTTGGCATTATATCAAAATTGGGGTGGGAATAAACATTCATCTTGTCATTTTTGGACGCATAGCGAACAGTACCACACAAAATAAATATTTTAATTGATAGTTCATACCTGCAATTAAACGACCTAACATATCACCTCATTTTCCCTATGTTGGCAGGTGAACCTCCACCTGCCGAAGGACCACCCGACTGTTACCCCTCCTTAAAAAGATGCATGAAAAAAAATGCTAAAAAATGCCAAGGGAAAAAAGGAAGGGAAAATTTAAAAAAATGAAAAAAAAAGAAAAGGGGTCTTTCTCTACGAATCCTCCCTCGGAGAAATTCGTTTGATGACAAGCCCTTTTATAAGGTCTCGTCATGCACCGTCCAAACAAATTAATTTTTGGACAGAGTAGCCAAAGCATAAAATTCAACAAGAAGCGATTCACTTGACTAAAATGTATAGAAATTATTAATCAATTTTGGTAAAAATAAAGTTGCTTTAGATAATTCTGATTGCTGCTTTATTATTTTGATGTATTCTTCAATAGGAAAATAAGACCAAAGTGCACATTTTAAAATCCCCCTTCCTTAGTCTGTTTCATGTCTGTTCTGAGTTAAAACTGTTAATCCACATGAGTAATGCCCCTTAACTTACTTCCTACATCTATTTAAATGTATTGTACACCTATATAGTATTAGGCCCAAATAGCTGAGGGGTCTAGAGCGCCAGTCTAATGCAGAGGACTGAGCAAAATACGCTCATGGCGCAGGTTTGAACCCTGTCTATAAAAAATGAAATAAATGTATTTTTTTATGTTTATTTTTTTTTAATTATTGCTTTGGTTTTCATTCTCTTTGTTGGTGCATTTGTGCTTTAGATCATTATCAACATTTTTTCAGTCATTTAACTTAGGACAATTATCATATATAAGTGTTTTGGACAGGTTGCTCTGAAACGGTTTAGTCGTACTCTGTGCATGCATACTGTCATGTTCATATGCTGTGTGTGCAAAGCGCAATAACACAGATTAGACTGTGCAGATGCATGATTTGATATAAGAGAACAACCGTTATTTTCAAAAGAAAATGGCTGCTTTGTATGACTCATGAGACTTTTGAAACTTATTAAATATTTGATCATCTAATACACTCAGTTTGGCCAGAGCCTTCACTGCTCGCACACACATTAAATGGATGTAGATAAATGTTCAGGCAAAATTTGATGTATCTAGCCTCTCTTCGTAGCGGACGATGCACGTTTAGTGAGTTACTTTAGGCATGTGCGATAAATACAAAAAATGACTTGCCCTGGTTTGCAAGTTATATTAAAGTTTCCATAAAATGCCATCTGAAATAAGAGAATACCACTACTTTTCATTAAAGCTGCATACTCTGTAACTGTGAACATTTTTCGAAAAAAAAATTCTTTTTAAATCATTTGTAAAAGTAGAATTAAGCTATGTTTTCACAATAAAAATGTTCAGTACAGCTGAAAACTGCATGGAAAAGTGAATTATCTTATCAAATAGGTGTATTTTTCTCTTGTTGGTAATTATTTGCGTCCCTCCAATAATTATAGACCGTTGAATTTTAAAATAAATGCAGTTGTTTTGATACTGATAACTTGTTAAGATTTACGAAAATGGTAAAATGTTTACCTGAATTTGAGTATTTTTACTGCGTTCTTGAAAAATAAAAACATTATTTTTAAAATTAGAAGATCAAAAGTTACAGACTATGCAGCTTTAAAAAATGGCTGCTTGGGATAGAAGTGGGCCAGCTCATGAGAATTGTTATTCATTGAATATTTGACCAGTCATTGCTGAGATGCACCCGTGCATAGGAACAACATCACAATGCAATTCACTGCTTGAACAAACACGATGAGAGTAGATAAAGGTTCAGGCCAAAATTAAGGCATTTAACCCCAGCAGGTAGCTGATAATGGATGTTTAATGAGTGACTTTACGCATATGCAATAAATACCAAACATTCATGCGCTGGCTGGCTCGTTGTAAGTTTCCATTAAATGCCATTTACCTAAACCAGGAAGTGAGTATGATCAGGAAATACCACAACCACAAACTGCAGACAACCCAATGGCACCGCGAGAAAGAGCCACTCAACCATCACGAGACACCAGGCTCTAATGAAGCATGGAGTTATATAAACGTCCAATGGTTCACGTCGTTTTGGCGGTTATTAACAAATGTATATAGGACACTTGTTACGTTGGTGTATACTAAGACCTTGATTTGTTCGTGGAGCTGCAGCATGTGGCAGCAATATTTTGCTGCACAAGTGTCCTTCACCTCAAGCAAAGTAATAATGAATTACAGAGCTCCTTTGCCAAATCAAAATAAGGCTTAGGCTAAATGTACAATGTAGCATATAGCACTATGTACGCAAAAGCTGCATTATGTTCGATAGAGGCAGGCTGCATTTAAAGAACTTTTCATCGAATCGGTCATGGCAAGATGAAGCCCTCAGTTCACTGTATTGCAACTTAGTATCGTGTTGTCATGGTTTCTGTGACGCACTTATCATGTGACTATAGTAATCTGAGTGCACCGAATAGGATGAAGGTATCTATGACACCCTAGTTTCGTATTTCATTCATCCTGTAGAGACATTCACCCTACAAGTCTTTCAGTTCGAATTTATTCATATGTCATCATTTTAATACCCAAATAATACATTATTGGCCCCTGTACAAGAATAACCTGAAAATCGTCCACTCCCAAATTCGAATCGGTTGCTCGATGCCTGATCAAGTAATAGGGAAACATGTAAGCTCAGTGAGATGTGCCAGCACATGAGATTTTTATAAACAAAATTCTTATCGAAGTTGTGAGCAACAGAATGCTCAATTGCGTCTACACAGCTGCACAGACTCGCCAGAGCCTTCAATGCTCGCATACACAAAGATGAAGGCACGTGCCAATATTAATGTCTATAGCCCTACTAAGTAGCTGTCCATGTATATTTATCGAACAACTTAATGCATTTTCGATGTTTGTGCTAGCCCAATTATTGTAATTAGCTATGTCAACGTCCAATCGTGAGTTTAACAGTAATGTTGAATCTATGTTGATTCACGGATCTTTCAATATTGGGTCCGTGGTTATTTCAATAATATTCTCAAGAAAATATTCAATAAGCAAAAGTGCATTCATTACTCTTTAGGTGAGTCAACAATTCAAACATGCCACTAGATGCATACAACATTTACTTGGCATTATATCAAAATTGGGGTGGGAATAAACATTCATCTTGTCATTTTTGGACGCATAGCGAACAGTACCACACAAAATAAATATTTTAATTGATAGTTCATACCTGCAATTAAACGACCTAACATATCACCTCATTTTCCCTATGTTGGCAGGTGAACCTCCACCTGCCGAAGGACCACCCGACTGTTACCCCTCCTTAAAAAGATGCATGAAAAAAAATGCTAAAAAATGCCAAGGGAAAAAAGGAAGGGAAAATTTAAAAAAATGAAAAAAAAAGAAAAGGGGTCTTTCTCTACGAATCCTCCCTCGGAGAAATTCGTTTGATGACAAGCCCTTTTATAAGGTCTCGTCATGCACCGTCCAAACAAATTAATTTTTGGACAGAGTAGCCAAAGCATAAAATTCAGCAAGAAGCGATTCACTTGACTAAAATGTATAGAAATTATTAATCAATTTTGGTAAAAATAAAGTTGCTTTAGATAATTCTGATTGCTGCTTTATTATTTTGATGTATTCTTCAATAGGAAAATAAGACCAAAGTGCACATTTTAAAATCCCCCTTCCTTAGTCTGTTTCATGTCTGTTCTGAGTTAAAACTGTTAATCCACATGAGTAATGCCCCTTAACTTACTTCCTACATCTATTTAAATGTATTGTACACCTATATAGTATTAGGCCCAAATAGCTGAGGGGTCTAGAGCGCCAGTCTAATGCAGAGGACTGAGCAAAATACGCTCATGGCGCAGGTTTGAACCCTGTCTATAAAAAATGAAATAAATGTATTTTTTTATGTTTATTTTTTTTTAATTATTGCTTTGGTTTTCATTCTCTTTGTTGGTGCATTTGTGCTTTAGATCATTATCAACATTTTTTCAGTCATTTAACTTAGGACAATTATCATATATAAGTGTTTTGGACAGGTTGCTCTGAAACGGTTTAGTCGTACTCTGTGCATGCATACTGTCATGTTCATATGCTGTGTGTGCAAAGCGCAATAACACAGATTAGACTGTGCAGATGCATGATTTGATATAAGAGAACAACCGTTATTTTCAAAAGAAAATGGCTGCTTTGTATGACTCATGAGACTTTTGAAACTTATTAAATATTTAATCATCTAATACACTCAGTTTGGCCAGAGCCTTCACTGCTCGCACACACATTAAATGGATGTAGATAAATGTTCAGGCAAAATTTGATGTATCTAGCCTCTCTTCGTAGCGGACGATGCACGTTTAGTGAGTTACTTTAGGCATGTGCGATAAAAACAAAAAATGACTTGCCCTGGTTTGCAAGTTATATTAAAGTTTCCATAAAATGCCATCTGAAATAAGAGAATACCACTACTTTTCATTAAAAAATGGCTGCTTGGGATAGAAGTGGGCCAGCTCATGAGAATTGTTATTCATTGAATATTTGACCAGTCATTGCTGAGATGCACCCGTGCATAGGAACAGCATCACAATGAAATGCACTGCTTGAACAAACACGATGAGAGTAGATAAAGGTGCAGGCCAAAATAAAGGCATTTAACCCCAGCAGTTAGCTGATAATGGATGTTTAATGAGTGACTTTACGCATATGCAATAAATACCAAACATTCATGCGCTGGCTGGCTCGTTGTAAGTTTCCATTAAATGCCATTTACCTAAACCAGGAAGTGAGTATGATCAGGAAATACCACAACCACAAACTGCAGACAACCCAATGGCACCGCGAGGAAGAGCCACTCAACCATCACGAGACACCAGGTTCTAATGAAGCATGGCGTTATATAAACGTCCAATGGTTCACGTTGTTTTGGCGGTTATTAACAAATGTATATAGGACACTTGTTACGTTGGTGTATACTAAGACCTTGATTTGTTCGTGGAGCTGCAGCATGTGGCAGCAATATTTTGCTGCACAAGTGTCCGTCACTTCAAGCAGAGTAATAATGAATTACAGAGCTCCTTTGCCAAATCAAAATAAGGCTTAGGCTAAATGTACAATGTAGCTTATAGCACTATGTACGCAAAAGCTGCATTCTGTTTGATAGAGGCAGGCTGCATTTAAAGAACTTTTCATCGAATCGGTCATGGCAAGATGAAGCCCTCAGTTCACTGTATTGCAACTTAGTATCGTGTTGTCATGGTTTCTGTGACGCACTTATCATGTGACTATAGTAATCTGAGTGCACCGCATAGGACGAAGGTATCTATGACACCCTAGTTTCGTATTTCATTCATCCTGTAGAGACATTCACCCCATAAGTCTTTCAGTTCGAATTTATTCATATGTCATCATTTTAATACCCAAATAATACATTATTGGCCCCTGTACAAGAATAACCTGAAAATCGTCCACTCCCAAGTTCGAATCGGTTGCTCGATGCCTGATCAAGTAATAGGGAAACATGTAAGCTCAGTGAGATGTGCCAGCACATGAGATTTTTATAAACAAAATTCTTATCGAAGTTGTGAGCAACAGAATGCTCAATTGCGTCTACACAGCTGCACAGACTCGCCAGAGCCTTCAATGCTCGCATACACAAAGATGAAGGCACGTGCCAATATTAATGTCTATAGCCCTACTAAGTAGCTGTCCATGTATATTTATCGAACAACTTAATGCATTTTCGATTTTTGTGCTAGCCCAATTATTGTAATTAGCTATGTCAACGTCCAATCGTGAGTTTAACAGTAATGTTGAATCTATGTTGATTCACGGATCTTTCAATATTGGGTCCGTGGTTATTTCAATAATATTCTCAAGAAAATATTCAATAAGCAAAAGTGCATTCATTACTCTTTAGGTGAGTCAACAATTCAAACATGCCACTAGATGCATACAACATTTACTTGGCATTATATCAAAATTGGGGTGGGAATAAACATTCATCTTGTCATTTTTGGACGCATAGCGAACAGTACCACACAAAATAAATATTTTAATTGATAGTTCATACCTGCAATTAAACGACCTAACATATCACCTCATTTTCCCTATGTTGGCAGGTGAACCTCCACCTGCCGAAGGACCACCCGACTGTTACCCCTCCTTAAAAAGATGCATGAAAAAAAATGCTAAAAAATGCCAAGGGAAAAAAGGAAGGGAAAATTTAAAAAAATGAAAAAAAAAGAAAAGGGGTCTTTCTCTACGAATCCTCCCTCGGAGAAATTCGTTTGATGACAAGCCCTTTTATAAGGTCTCGTCATGCACCGTCCAAACAAATTAATTTTTGGACAGAGTAGCCAAAGCATAAAATTCAGCAAGAAGCGATTCACTTGACTAAAATGTATAGAAATTATTAATCAATTTTGGTAAAAATAAAGTTGCTTTAGATAATTCTGATTGCTGCTTTATTATTTTGATGTATTCTTCAATAGGAAAATAAGACCAAAGTGCACATTTTAAAATCCCCCTTCCTTAGTCTGTTTCATGTCTGTTCTGAGTTAAAACTGTTAATCCACATGAGTAATGCCCCTTAACTTACTTCCTACATCTATTTAAATGTATTGTACACCTATATAGTATTAGGCCCAAATAGCTGAGGGGTCTAGAGCGCCAGTCTAATGCAGAGGACTGAGCAAAATACGCTCATGGCGCAGGTTTGAACCCTGTCTATAAAAAATGAAATAAATGTATTTTTTTATGTTTATTTTTTTTTAATTATTGCTTTGGTTTTCATTCTCTTTGTTGGTGCATTTGTGCTTTAGATCATTATCAACATTTTTTCAGTCATTTAACTTAGGACAATTATCATATATAAGTGTTTTGGACAGGTTGCTCTGAAACGGTTTAGTCGTACTCTGTGCATGCATACTGTCATGTTCATATGCTGTGTGTGCAAAGCGCAATAACACAGATTAGACTGTGCAGATGCATGATTTGATATAAGAGAACAACCGTTATTTTCAAAAGAAAATGGCTGCTTTGTATGACTCATGAGACTTTTGAAACTTATTAAATATTTAATCATCTAATACACTCAGTTTGGCCAGAGCCTTCACTGCTCGCACACACATTAAATGGATGTAGATAAATGTTCAGGCAAAATTTGATGTATCTAGCCTCTCTTCGTAGCGGACGATGCACGTTTAGTGAGTTACTTTAGGCATGTGCGATAAAAACAAAAAATGACTTGCCCTGGTTTGCAAGTTATATTAAAGTTTCCATAAAATGCCATCTGAAATAAGAGAATACCACTACTTTTCATTAAAAAATGGCTGCTTGGGATAGAAGTGGGCCAGCTCATGAGAATTGTTATTCATTGAATATTTGACCAGTCATTGCTGAGATGCACCCGTGCATAGGAACAGCATCACAATGAAATGCACTGCTTGAACAAACACGATGAGAGTAGATAAAGGTGCAGGCCAAAATAAAGGCATTTAACCCCAGCAGTTAGCTGATAATGGATGTTTAATGAGTGACTTTACGCATATGCAATAAATACCAAACATTCATGCGCTGGCTGGCTCGTTGTAAGTTTCCATTAAATGCCATTTACCTAAACCAGGAAGTGAGTATGATCAGGAAATACCACAACCACAAACTGCAGACAACCCAATGGCACCGCGAGGAAGAGCCACTCAACCATCACGAGACACCAGGTTCTAATGAAGCATGGCGTTATATAAACGTCCAATGGTTCACGTTGTTTTGGCGGTTATTAACAAATGTATATAGGACACTTGTTACGTTGGTGTATACTAAGACCTTGATTTGTTCGTGGAGCTGCAGCATGTGGCAGCAATATTTTGCTGCACAAGTGTCCGTCACTTCAAGCAGAGTAATAATGAATTACAGAGCTCCTTTGCCAAATCAAAATAAGGCTTAGGCTAAATGTACAATGTAGCTTATAGCACTATGTACGCAAAAGCTGCATTCTGTTTGATAGAGGCAGGCTGCATTTAAAGAACTTTTCATCGAATCGGTCATGGCAAGATGAAGCCCTCAGTTCACTGTATTGCAACTTAGTATCGTGTTGTCATGGTTTCTGTGACGCACTTATCATGTGACTATAGTAATCTGAGTGCACCGCATAGGACGAAGGTATCTATGACACCCTAGTTTCGTATTTCATTCATCCTGTAGAGACATTCACCCCATAAGTCTTTCAGTTCGAATTTATTCATATGTCATCATTTTAATACCCAAATAATACATTATTGGCCCCTGTACAAGAATAACCTGAAAATCGTCCACTCCCAAGTTCGAATCGGTTGCTCGATGCCTGATCAAGTAATAGGGAAACATGTAAGCTCAGTGAGATGTGCCAGCACATGAGATTTTTATAAACAAAATTCTTATCGAAGTTGTGAGCAACAGAATGCTCAATTGCGTCTACACAGCTGCACAGACTCGCCAGAGCCTTCAATGCTCGCATACACAAAGATGAAGGCACGTGCCAATATTAATGTCTATAGCCCTACTAAGTAGCTGTCCATGTATATTTATCAAACAACTTAATGCATTTTCGATGTTTGTGCTAGCCCAATTATTGTAATTAGCTATGTCAACGTCCAATCGTGAGTTTAACAGTAATGTTGAATCTATGTTGATTCACGGATCTTTCAATATTGGGTCCGTGGTTATTTCAATAATATTCTCAAGAAAATATTCAATAACCAAAAGTGCATTCATTACTCTTTAGGTGAGTCAACAATTCAAACATGCCACTAGATGCATACAACATTTACTTGGCATTATATCAAAATTGGGGTGGGAATAAACATTCATCTTGTCATTTTTGGACGCATAGCGAACAGTACCACACAAAATAAATATTTTAATTGATAGTTCATACCTGCAATTAAACGACCTAACATATCACCTCATTTTCCCTATGTTGGCAGGTGAACCTCCACCTGTCAAAGGACCACCTGACTGCCACCCCTCCTTAAAAAGATGCATGAAAAAAATGCTAAAAAATGCCAAGGGAAAAAGGGAAGGGAAAATTTAAAAAAAAAAGAAAAAAAAGAAAACAGGTCTTTCTTCACGAATCCTCCCTCGGAGAAATTCGTTTGATGACAAACCCTTTTATAAGGTCTCGTCATGCACCGTCCAAACAAATTAATTTTTGGACAGAGTAGCCAAAGCACATACATTCAGCAAGAAGCGATTCACTTGACTAAAATGTATAGAAATTATTAATCAATTTTGGTAAAAATAAAGTTGCTTTAGATAATTCTGATTGCTGCTTTATTATTTTGATGTATTCTTTAATAGGAAAATAAGACCAAAGTGCACATTTTAAAATCCCCCTTCCTTAGTTTGTTTCATGTCTGTTCTGAGTTAAAACTGTTAATCTACATGAGTAATGCCCCTTAACTTACTTCCTACATCTATTTAAATGTATTGTACACCTATATAGTATTAGGCCCAAATAGCTGAGGGGTCTAGAGCGCCAGTCTAATGCACAGGACTAATCAAAATACGCTCATGGCGCAGGTTCGAACCCTGTCTATAAAAAATGAAATAAAAATATTTTTTTATTGTTTTTATGTGTATTTTTTTAATTATTGCTTTGGATTTCATTCTCTTTGTTGGTGCATTTGTGCTTTAGATCATTATCAACATTTTTTCAGTCATTTAACTTAGGACAATTATCATATATAAGTGTTTTGGACAGGTTGCTCTGAAACGGTTTAGTCGTACTCTGTGCATGCATACTGTCATGTTCATATGCTGTGTGTGCAAAGCGCAATAACACAGATTAGACTGTGCAGATGCATGATTTGATATAAGAGAACAACCGTTATTTTCAAAAGAAAATGGCTGCTTTGTATGACTCATGAGACTTATGACACTTATTAAATATTTGATCATCTAATGCTCAGACGCGTCTGCGCATACACTCAGTTTGGCCATAGCCTTCACTGCTCGCACACACATTAAATGGATGTAGATAAATGTTCAGGCAAAATTTGATGTATCTACCTCTCTTCGTAGCAGACGATGCATGTTTAGTGAGTTACTTTACGCATGTGCGATAAATACAAAAAATGACTTGCCCTGGTTTGCAAGTTATATTAAAGTTTCCATAAAATGCCATCTGAAATAAGAGAATACCACTACTTTTCATTAAAAAATGGCTGCTTGGGATAGAAGTGGGCCAGCTCATGAGAATTGTTATTCATTGAATATTTGACCAGTCATTGCTGAGATGCACCCGTGCATAGGAACAGCATCACAATGAAATTCACTGCTTGAACAAACACGATGAGAGTAGATAAAGGTTCAGGCCAAAATTAAGGCATTTAACCCCAGCAGGTAGCTGATAATGGATGTTTAATGAGTGACTTTACGCATATGCAATACATACCAAACATTCATGCGCTGGCTGGCTCGTTGTAAGTTTCCATTAAATGCCATTTACCTAAACCAGGAAGTGAGTATGATCAGGAAATACCACAACCACAAACTGCAGACAACCCAATGGCACCGCGAGGAAGAGCCACTCAACCATCACGAGACACCAGGCTCTGATGAAGCATGGAGTTATATAAACGTCCAATGGTTCACGTTGTTTTGGCGGTTATTAACAAATGTATATAGGACACTTGTTACGTTGGTGTATACTAAGCAGAGTTGGGGTTGATTACATGCAAATGTAATCGATTACAATTACAATTACTTTGAAATTTCATGATTACTGATTACAATTACAATTACTTTTTTTAAATGTAATCGATTACAATTACAGATAACATTGCAAAGTAATCATGACTACTTTATGATTACATTTGAGGAATAAATTAACTGTGTTATATTTCAAGACTTAATAGAATGTTATCCTGAAGAAACAAAAACTTAGCTTAAGCTATGGTTCTCAATTATACTTACAAAGCTACAAGGTTTACTATATGAAATAAAGAATAAAACAACAGTACTCAAAAATCCCTTATTATTATCAATATAAGCATGGGTACACATTTGATCATCTCATTTATCTTACATGTATTTGCAAAATATCCCTGGCACAGTCAAAATAGGCATATTTGGCCGTTTTATGTCAACCTGAAAATCTGACCGTTGTTTTACATGCATCATAAATAACACAATTCCATGTTCTTCAGATTTATGTTTCTGTGGAGGGAGATATCAAAATAAAAATATTCAAACTATCATTTTAGTAATGTAGAAATCAGCTACAACTTTGATGTTTACAATAAAAATATGAAGCACCTAGAACTCTGCTATGTAAAACAAAGACTGATGACTAGATAATAGTCAGTGAAGATCCTGATCAGACTGAATGACTGCACTTTCTGATCAAAGTTTCTAAACAGCATCTACGTCCCATAATATAACATTGTGTCATACCATTAAAGCATGCTGAATGAGGTATGGGCTTTTTTAATTTGATGATATTCTTTATAAAGAATTTTGAGTTTTATCCCTATTTTATCATAATTATTCAGAGAACATGACCTCCTGAAGAAAATTAGCCCAGCTTCCATTATTACCTAATATTTTGGATATTCTTTTATTTCATTTAATTTAATCCTGATCATTGGAACACTTTTATTATGTTTCATGTATGTCTATAAAAAGAATGACAAAATTATGTAGAATCGGATCTTATGCAGATCAAATCGAAAACTAAAAATGAGATCATATTCAGCAGGAAAATGGTCAAGATTAAACACTTGCTAAAAGGTGTTAAAATTTAGTTGTCATAAAAAGGATTAACTTAGAAAAGGGTCCTTATTTCATTTGACAGCAGAGCAAATAAAAAAGTTGACCAATAATGTCATTCAATGTTCACACTAGACAACATTTTTCAGAAAGGTGAAATTGGACTAAGAAAGCTTTGATTTTGAATATTTATCTGATGAGATAATGTCAAATCCAAGTTTGGCTCAAGGCTATCCAACTGTATTTAATATATAAAGGACCTTTTCCTGCCCGTTATATATTTTTGCTAAACTTTTATCTTGCTAGATAATTTTGCATGTTTTTGTCATCTGTTCATATTTTTCAGAATTTCCCTTCTTTTGAAGCAAAGGCTTTAAGGGATAGCATCAGTATCAAAAAGTTTGAATTCAGCTCTGGTCCAACATTTTGTTGGGCCTGATTGAGTCCAAACTGTTTGCATTGGATGTCAGCAGATGACAAAAGTTGTTACTAGCAGGTAATAGGTTAATCAACTAACCCTTTCATTGCTGCATTCAGAACAGACATTTTTTGCAAACTGTCTCCCAGGTGATATGCAATATATGTTGGCATTTCATCAGGGTCTGCAATTTTTTGTTAAGATACATACAATCAGTATCAAATAGCTTGAATTCAGATCTGGCCCAACATTTTGTTGGGCCTGATTGATTCCAAACTGTTTTCATAGGATATCAACAGATGACAAAAGTTGTCACTAGGAGGTAACAGGTTAATCTATTAACCCTTTCATTGCTGCATACAGAACAGACATTCCTTGTTTCAAACGTTCATTATTCTCTTCTTTTAAACAGTTTCATATATTTTTTGTAAAAAAAGCAAAAGTAATCATAAAGTAATCGTAAAGTAATCATGATTACAGGTTATTTTGCAATGTAATCGATTACATTACGATTACTTGTAATCAAAAAAATCCACGATTACAGATTACTTTATGATTACTGAAAAAAGTAATCGATTACAAGTAATCGTGATTACAGATTACGATTACCCCATCTCTGATACTAAGACCTTGATTTGTTCGTGGAGCTGCAGCATGTGGCAGCAATATTTTGCTGCACAAGTGTCCGTCACTTCAAGCAGAGTAATAATGAATTACAGAGCTCCTTTGCCAAATCAAAATAAGGCTTAGGCTAAATGTACAATGTAGCTTATAGCACTATGTACGCAAAAGCTGCATTCTGTTCGATAGAGGCAGGCTGCATTTAAAGAACTTTTCATCGAATCGGTCATGGCAAGATGAAGCCCTCAGTTCACTGTATTGCAACTTAGTATCGTGTTGTCATGGTTTCTGTGACGCACTTATTATGTGACAATAGTAATCTGAGTGCACCGAATAGGACGAAGGTATCTATGACACCCTAGTTTCGTATTTCATTCATCCTGTAGAGACATTCACCCTACAAGTCTTTCAGTTCGAATTTATTCATATGTCATCATTTTAATACCCAAATAATACATTATTGGCCCCTGTACAAGAATAACCTGAAAATCGTCCACTCCCAAATTCGAATCGGTTGCTCGATGCCTGATCAAGTAATAGGGAAACATGTAAGCTCAGTGAGATGTGTCAGCACATGAGATTTTTATAAACAAAATTCTTATCGAAGTTGTGAGCAACAGAATGCTCAATTGCGTCTACACAGCTGCACAGACTCGCCAGAGCCTTCAATGCTCGCATACACAAAGATGAAGGCACGTGCCAATATTAATGTCTATAGCCCTACTAAGTAGCTGTCCATGTATATTTATCAAACAACTTCATGCATTTTCGATGTTTGTGCTAGCCCAATTATTGTAATTAGCTATGTCAACGTCCAATCGTGAGTTTAACAGTAATGTTGAATCTATGTTGATTCACGGATCTTTCAATATTGGGTCCGTGGTTATTTCAATAATATTCTCAAGAAAATATTCAATAACCAAAAGTGCATTCATTACTCTTTAGGTGAGTCAACAATTCAAACATGCCACTAGATGCATACAACATTTACTTGGCATTATATCAAAATTGGGGTGGGAATAAACATTCATCTTGTCATTTTTGGACGCATAGCGAACAGTACCACACAAAATAAATATTTTAATTGATAGTTCATACCTGCAATTAAACGACCTAACATATCACCTCATTTTCCCTATGTTGGCAGGTGAACCTCCACCTGCCAAAGGACCACCCGACTGCCACCCCTCCTTAAAAAGATGCATGAAAAAAATGCTAAAAATGCCAAGGGAAAAGGGGAAGGGAAAATTTAAAAAAAATGAAAAAAAAAGAAAAGGGGTCTTTCTTTACGAATCCTCCCTCGGAAAAATTCGTTTGATGACAAGCCCTTTTATAAGGTCTCGTCATGCACCGTCCAAACAAATTAATATTTGGACAGAGTAGCCAAAGCACATAAATTCAGCAAGAAGCGATTCACTTGATTAAAATGTACAGAAATTATTAATCAATTTTGGTAAAAATAAAGTTGCTTTAGATAATTCTGATTGCTGCTTTATTATTTTGATGTATTCTTCAATAGGAAAATAAGACCAAAGTGCACATTTTAAAATCCCCCTTCCTTAGTCTGTTTCATGTCTGTTCTGAGTTAAAACTGTTAATCCACATGAGTAATGCCCCTTAACTTACTTCCTACATCTATTTAAATGTATTGTACACCTATATAGTATTAGGCCCAAATAGCTGAGGGGTCTAGAGCGCCAGTCTAATGCACAGGACTGAGCAAAATACGCTCATGGCGCAGGTTCGAACCCTGTCTATAAAAAATGAAATAAAAATATTTTTTTATTGTTTTTATGTGTATTTTTTTAATTATTGCTTTGGTTTTCATTCTCTTTGTTGGTGCATTTGTACTTTAGATCATTATCAACATTTTTTCAGTCATTTAACTTAGGACAATTATCATATATAAGTGTTTTGGACAGGTTGCTCTGAAACGGTTTAGTCGTACTCTGTGCATGCATACTGTCATGTTCATATGCTGTGTGTGCAAAGCGCAATAACACAGATTAGACTGTGCAGATGCATGATTTGATATAAGAGAACAACCGTTATTTTCAAAAGAAAATGGCTGCTTTGTATGACTCATGAGACTTTTGACACTTATTAAATATTTGATCATCTAATGCTCAGACGCGTCTGCGCATACACTCAGTTTGGCCAGAGCCTTCACTGCTCGCACACACATTAAATGGATGTAGATAAATGTTCAGGCAAAATTTGATGTATCTAGCCTCTCTTCGTAGCGGACGATGCACGTTTAGTGAGTTACTTTAGGCATGTGCGATAAAAACAAAAAATGACTTGCCCTGGTTTGCAAGTTATATTAAAGTTTCCATAAAATGCCATCTGAAATAAGAGAATACCACTACTTTTCATTAAAAAATGGCTGCTTGGGATAGAAGTGGGCCAGCTCATGAGAATTGTTATTCATTGAATATTTGACCAGTCATTGCTGAGATGCACCCGTGCATAGGAACAGCATCACAATGAAATGCACTGCTTGAACAAACACGATGAGAGTAGATAAAGGTTCAGGCCAAAATTAAGGCATTTAACCCCAGCAGTTAGCTGACAATGGATGTTTAATGAGTGACTTTACGCATATGCAATAAATACCAAACATTCATGCGCTGGCTGGCTCGTTGTAAGTTTCCATTAAATGCCATTTACCTAAACCAGGAAGTGAGTATGATCAGGAAATACCACAACCACAAACTGCAGACAACCCAATGGCACCGCGAGGAAGAGCCACTCAACCATCACGAGACACCAGGTTCTAATGAAGCATGGCGTTATATAAACGTCCAATGGTTCACGTTGTTTTGGCGGTTATTAACAAATGTATATAGGACACTTGTTACGTTGGTGTATACTAAGACCTTGATTTGTTCGTGGAGCTGCAGCATGTGGCAGCAATATTTTGCTGCACAAGTGTCCTTCACTTCAAGCAGAGTAATAATGAATTACAGAGCTCCTTTGCCAAATCAAAATAAGGCTTAGGCTAAATGTACAATGTAGCTTATAGCACTATGTACGCAAAAGCTGCATTCTATTTGATAGAGGCAGGCTGCATTTAAAGAACTTTTCATCGAATCGGTCATGGCAAGATGAAGCCCTCAGTTCACTGTATTGCAACTTAGTATCGTGTTGTCATGGTTTCTGTGACGCACTTATCATGTGACTATAGTAATCTGAGTGCACCGAATAGGACGAAGGTATCTATGACACCCTAGTTTCGTATTTCATTCATCCTGTAGAGACATTCACCCCATAAGTCTTTCAGTTCGAATTTATTCATATGTCATCATTTTAATACCCAAATAATACATTATTGGCCCCTGTACAAGAATAACCTGAAAATCGTCCACTCCCAAGTTCGAATCGGTTGCTCGATGCCTGATCAAGTAATAGGGAAACATGTAAGCTCAGTGAGATGTGCCAGCACATGAGATTTTTATAAACAAAATTCTTATCGAAGTTGTGAGCAACAGAATGCTCAATTGCGTCTACACAGCTGCACAGACTCGCCAGAGCCTTCAATGCTCGCATACACAAAGATGAAGGCACGTGCCAATATTAATGTCTATAGCCCTACTAAGTAGCTGTCCATGTATATTTATCAAACAACTTAATGCATTTTCGATGTTTGTGCTAGCCCAATTATTGTAATTAGCTATGTCAACGTCCAATCGTGAGTTTAACAGTAATGTTGAATCTATGTTGATTCACGGATCTTTCAATATTGGGTCCGTGGTTATTTCAATAATATTCTCAAGAAAATATTCAATAACCAAAAGTGCATTCATTACTCTTTAGGTGAGTCAACAATTCAAACATGCCACTAGATGCATACAACATTTACTTGGCATTATATCAAAATTGGGGTGGGAATAAACATTCATCTTGTCATTTTTGGACGCATAGCGAACAGTACCACACAAAATAAATATTTTAATTGATAGTTCATACCTGCAATTAAACGACCTAACATATCACCTCATTTTCCCTATGTTGGCAGGTGAACCTCCACCTGCCAAAGGACCACCCGACTGCCACCCCTCCTTAAAAAGATGCATGAAAAAAATGCTAAAAATGCCAAGGGAAAAAGGGAAGGGAAAATTAAAAAAAAAATGAAAAAAAAAACGAAAAGGGGTCTTTCTTTACGAATCCTCCCTCGGAAAAATTCGTTTGATGACAAGCCCTTTTATAAGGTCTCGTCATGCACCGTCCAAACAAATTAATATTTGGACAGAGTAGCCAAAGCACATAAATTCAGCAAGAAGCGATTCACTTGACTAAAATGTATAGAATTTATTAATCAATATTGGTAAAAATAAAGTTGCTTTAGATAATTCTGATTGCTGCTTTATTATTTTGATGTATTCTTCAATAGGAAAATAAGACCAAAGTGCACATTTTAAAATCCCCCTTCCTTAGTCTGTTTCATGTCTGTTCTGAGTTAAAACTGTTAATCCACATGAGTAATGCCCCTTAACTTACTTCCTACATCTATTTAAATGTATTGTACACCTATATAGTATTAGGCCCAAATAGCTGAGGGGTCTAGAGCGCCAGTCTAATGCAGAGGACTGAGCAAAATACGCTCATGGCGCAGGTTCGAACCCTGTCTATAAAAAATGAAATAAAAATATTTTTTTTATTGTTTTTATGTGTATTTTTTTAATTATTGCTTTGGTTTTCATTCTCTTTGTTGGTGCATTTGTGCTTTAGATCATTATCAACATTTTTTCAGTCATTTAACTTAGGACAATTATCATATATAAGTGTTTTGGACAGGTTGCTCTGAAACGGTTTAGTCGTACTCTGTGCATGCATACTGTCATGTTCATATGCTGTGTGTGCAAAGCGCAATAACACAGATTAGACTGTGCAGATGCATGATTTGATATAAGAGAACAACCGTTATTTTCAAAAGAAAATGGCTGCTTTGTATGACTCATGAGACTTTTGACACTTATTAAATATTTGATCATCTAATGCTCAGACGCGTCTGCGCATACACTCAGTTTGGCCAGAGCCTTCACTGCTCGCACACACATTAAATGGATGTAGATAAATGTTCAGGCAAAATTTGATGTATCTAGCCTCTCTTCGTAGCGGACGATGCATGTTTAGTGAGTTACTTTACGCATGTGCGATAAATACAAAAAATGACTTGCCCTGGTTTGCAAGTTATATTAAAGTTTCCATAAAATGCCATCTGAAATAAGAGAATACCACTACTTTTCATTAAAAAATGGCTGCTTGGGATAGAAGTGGGCCAGCTCATGAGAATTGTTATTCATTGAATATTTGACCAGTCATTGCTGAGATGCACCCGTGCATAGGAACAGCATCACAATGAAATTCACTGCTTGAACAAACACGATGAGAGTAGATAAAGGTTCAGGCCAAAATTAAGGCATTTAACCCCAGCAGGTAGCTGATAATGGATGTTTAATGAGTGACTTTACGCATATGCAATACATACCAAACATTCATGCGCTGGCTGGCTCGTTGTAAGTTTCCATTAAATGCCATTTACCTAAACCAGGAAGTGAGTATGATCAGGAAATACCACAACCACAAACTGCAGACAACCCAATGGCACCGCGAGGAAGAGCCACTCAACCATCACGAGACACCAGGCTCTGATGAAGCATGGAGTTATATAAACGTCCAATGGTTCACGTTGTTTTGGCGGTTATTAACAAATGTATATAGGACACTTGTTACGTTGGTGTATACTAAGCAGAGTTGGGGTTGATTACATGCAAATGTAATCGATTACAATTACAATTACTTTGAAATTTCATGATTACTGATTACAATTACAATTACTTTTTTTTTAAATGTAATCGATTACAATTACAGATAACATTGCAAAGTAATCATGACTACTTTATGATTACATTTGAGGAATAAATTAACTGTGTTATATTTCAAGACTTAATAGAATGTTATCCTGAAGAAACAAAAACTTAGCTTAAGCTATGGTTCTCAATTATACTTACAAAGCTACAAGGTTTACTATATGAAATAAAGAATAAAACAACAGTACTCAAAAATCCCTTATTATTATCAATATAAGCATGGGTACACATTTGATCATCTCATTTATCTTACATGTATTTGCAAAATATCCCTGGCACAGTCAAAATAGGCATATTTGGCCGTTTTATGTCAACCTGAAAATCTGACCGTTGTTTTACATGCATCATAAATAACACAATTCCATGTTCTTCAGATTTATGTTTCTGTGGAGGGAGATATCAAAATAAAAATATTCAAACTATCATTTTAGTAATGTAGAAATCAGCTACAACTTTGATGTTTACAATAAAAATATGAAGCACCTAGAACTCTGCTATGTAAAACAAAGACTGATGACTAGATAATAGTCAGTGAAGATCCTGATCAGACTGAATGACTGCACTTTCTGATCAAAGTTTCTAAACAGCATCTACGTCCCATAATATAACATTGTGTCATACCATTAAAGCATGCTGAATGAGGTATGGGCTTTTTTAATTTGATGATATTCTTTATAAAGAATTTTGTGTTTTATCCCTATTTTATCATAATTATTCAGAGAACATGACCTCCTGAAGAAAATTAGCCCAGCTTCCATTATTACCTAATATTTTGGATATTCTTTTATTTCATTTAATTTAATCCTGATCATTGGAACACTTTTATTATGTTTCATGTATGTCTATAAAAAGAATGACAAAATTATGTAGAATCGGATCTTATGCAGATCAAATCGAAAACTAAAAATGAGATCATATTCAGCAGGAAAATGGTCAAGATTAAACACTTGCTAAAAGGTGTTAAAATTTAGTTGTCATAAAAAGGATTAACTTAGAAAAGGGTCCTTATTTCATTTGACAGCAGAGCGAATAAAAAAGTTGACCAATAATGTCATTCAATGTTCACACTAGACAACATTTTTCAGAAAGGTGAAATTGGACTAAGAAAGCTTTGATTTTGAATATTTATCTGATGAGATAATGTCAAATCCAAGTTTGGCTCAAGGCTATCCAACTGTATTTAATATATAAAGGACCTTTTCCTGCCCGTTATATATTTTTGCTAAACTTTTATCTTGCTGGATAATTTTGCATGTTTTTGTCATCTGTTCATATTTTTCAGAATTTCCCTTCTTTTGAAGCAAAGGCTTTAAGGGATAGCATCAGTATCAAAAAGTTTGAATTCAGCTCTGGTCCAACATTTTGTTGGGCCTGATTGAGTCCAAACTGTTTGCATTGGATGTCAGCAGATGACAAAAGTTGTTACTAGCAGGTAATAGGTTAATCAACTAACCCTTTCATTGCTGCATTCAGAACAGACATTTTTTGCAAACTGTCTCCCAGGTGATATGCAATATATGTTGGCATTTCATCAGGGTCTGCAATTTTTTGTTAAGATACATACAATCAGTATCAAATAGCTTGAATTCAGATCTGGCCCAACATTTTGTTGGGCCTGATTGACTCAAAACTGTTTTCATAGGATATCAACAGATGACGAAAGTTGTCACTAGGAGGTAACAGGTTAATCTATTAACCCTTTCATTGCTGCATACAGAACAGACATTCCTTGTTTCAAACATTCATTATTCTCTTCTTTTAAACAGTTTCATATATTTTTTGTAAAAAAAGCAAAAGTAATCATAAAGTAATCGTAAAGTAATCATGATTACAGGTTATTTTGCAATGTAATCGATCACATTACGATTACTTGTAATCAAAAAAATCCACGATTACAGATTACTTTATGATTACTGAAAAAAGTAATCGATTACAAGTAATCGTGATTACAGATTACGATTACCCCATCTCTGATACTAAGACCTTGATTTGTTCGTGGAGCTGCAGCATGTGGCAGCAATATTTTGCTGCACAAGTGTCCTTCACCTCAAGCAGAGTAATAATGAATTACAGAGCTCCTTTGCCAAATCAAAATAAGGCTTAGGCTAAATGTACAATGTAGCTTATAGCACTATGTACGCAAAAGCTGCATTCTGTTCGATAGAGGCAGGCTGCATTTAAAGAACTTTTCATCGAATCGGTCATGGCAAGATGAAGCCCTCAGTTCACTGTATTGCAACTTAGTATCGTGTTGTCATGGTTTCTGTGACGCACTTATCATGTGACAATAGTAATCTGAGTGCACCGAATAGGACGAAGGTATCTATGACACCCTAGTTTCGTATTTCATTCATCCTGTAGAGACATTCACCCTACAAGTCTTTCAGTTCGAATTTTTTCATATGTCATCATTTTAATACCCAAATTATACATTATTGGCCCCTGTACAAGAATAACCTGAAAATCGTCCACTCCCAAATTCGAATCGGTTGCTCGATGCCTGATCAAGTAATAGGGAAACATGTAAGCTCAGTGAGATGTGTCAGCACATGAGATTTTTATAAACAAAATTCTTATCGAAGTTGTGAGCAACAGAATGCTCAATTGCGTCTACACAGCTGCACAGACTCGCCAGAGCCTTCAATGCTCGCATACACAAAGATGAAGGCACGTGCCAATATTAATGTCTATAGCCCTACTAAGTAGCTGTCCATGTATATTTATCAAACAACTTAATGCATTTTCGATGTTTGTGCTAGCCCAATTATTGTAATTAGCTATGTCAACGTCCAATCGTGAGTTTAACAGTAATATTGAATCTATGTTGATTCACGGATCTTTCAATATTGGGTCCGTGGTTATTTCAATAATATTCTCAAGAAAATATTCAATAACCAAAAGTGCATTCATTACTCTTTAGGTGAGTCAACAATTCAAACATGCCACTAGATGCATACAACATTTACTTGGCATTATATCAAAATTGGGGTGGGAATAAACATTCATCTTGTCATTTTTGGACGCATAGCGAACAGTACCACACAAAATAAATATTTTAATTGATAGTTCATACCTGCAATTAAACGACCTAACATATCACCTCATTTTCCCTATGTTGGCAGGTGAACCTCCACCTGCCAAAGGACCACCCGACTGCCACCCCTCCTTAAAAAGATGCATGAAAAAAATGCTAAAAATGCCAAGGGAAAAAGGGAAGGGAAAATTTAAAAAAAATGAAAAAAAAAGAAAAGGGGTCTTTCTTTACGAATCCTCCCTCGGAGAAATTCGTTGGATGACAAGCCCTTTTATAAGGTCTCGTCATGCACCGTCCAAACAAATTAATATTTGGACAGAGTAGCCAAAGCACATAAATTCAGCAAGAAGCGATTCACTTGACTAAAATGTATAGAAATTATTAATCAATTTTGGTAAAAATAAAGTTGCTTTAGATAATTCTGATTGCTGCTTTATTATTTTGATGTATTCTTCAATAGGAAAATAAGACCAAAGTGCACATTTTAAAATCCCCCTTCCTTAGTCTGTTTCATGTCTGTTCTGAGTTAAAACTGTTAATCCACATGAGTAATGCCCCTTAACTTACTTCCTACATCTATTTAAATGTATTGTACACCTATATAGTATTAGGCCCAAATAGCTGAGGGGTCTAGAGCGCCAGTCTAATGCACAGGACTGAGCAAAATACGCTCATGGCGCAGGTTCGAACCCTGTCTATAAAAAATGAAATAAAAATATTTTTTTATTGTTTTTATGTGTATTTTTTTTAATTATTGCTTTGGTTTTCATTCTCTTTGTTGGTGCATTTGTGCTTTAGATCATTATCAACATTTTTTCAGTCATTTAACTTAGGACAATTATCATATATAAGTGTTTTGGACAGGTTGCTCTGAAACGGTTTAGTCGTACTCTGTGCATGCATACTGTCATGTTCATATGCTGTGTGTGCAAAGCGCAATAACACAGATTAGACTGTGCAGATGCGTGATTTGATATAAGAGAACAACCGTTATTTTCAAAAGAAAATGGCTGCTTTGTATGACTCATGAGACTTTTGACACTTATTAAATATTTGATCATCTAATGCTCAGACGCGTCTGCGCATACACTCAGTTTGGCCAGAGCCTTCACTGCTCGCACACACATTAAATGGATGTAGATAAATGTTCAGGCAAAATTTGATGTATCTAGCCTCTCTTCGTAGCGGACGATGCACGTTTAGTGAGTTACTTTAGGCATGTGCGATAAAAACAAAAAATGACTTGCCCTGGTTTGCAAGTTATATTAAAGTTTCCATAAAATGCCATCTGAAATAAGAGAATACCACTACTTTTCATTAAAAAATGGCTGCTTGGGATAGAAGTGGGCCAGCTCATGAGAATTGTTATTCATTGAATATTTGACCAGTCATTGCTGAGATGCACCCGTGCATAGGAACAGCATCACAATGAAATGCACTGCTTGAACAAACACGATGAGAGTAGATAAAGGTGCAGGCCAAAATTAAGGCATTTAACCCCAGCAGTTAGCTGATAATGGATGTTTAATGAGTGACTTTACGCATATGCAATAAATACCAAACATTCATGCGCTGGCTGGCTCGTTGTAAGTTTCCATTAAATGCCATTTACCTAAACCAGGAAGTGAGTATGATCAGGAAATACCACAACCACAAACTGCAGACAACCCAATGGCACCGCGAGGAAGAGCCACTCAACCATCACGAGACACCAGGTTCTAATGAAGCATGGCGTTATATAAACGTCCAATGGTTCACGTTGTTTTGGCGGTTATTAACAAATGTATATAGGACACTTGTTACGTTGGTGTATACTAAGACCTTGATTTGTTCGTGGAGCTGCAGCATGTGGCAGCAATATTTTGCTGCACAAGTGTCCGTCACTTCAAGCAGAGTAATAATGAATTACAGAGCTCCTTTGCCAAATCAAAATAAGGCTTAGGCTAAATGTACAATGTAGCTTATAGCACTATGTACGCAAAAGCTGCATTCTGTTTGATAGAGGCAGGCTGCATTTAAAGAACTTTTCATCGAATCGGTCATGGCAAGATGAAGCCCTCAGTTCACTGTATTGCAACTTAGTATCGTGTTGTCATGGTTTCTGTGACGCACTTATCATGTGACTATAGTAATCTGAGTGCACCGAATAGGACGAAGGTATCTATGACACCCTAGTTTCGTATTTCATTCATCCTGTAGAGACATTCACCCCATAAGTCTTTCAGTTCGAATTTATTCATATGTCATCATTTTAATACCCAAATAATACATTATTGGCCCCTGTACAAGAATAACCTGAAAATCGTCCACTCCCAAGTTCGAATCGGTTGCTCGATGCCTGATCAAGTAATAGGGAAACATGTAAGCTCAGTGAGATGTGCCAGCACATGAGATTTTTATAAACAAAATTCTTATCGAAGTTGTGAGCAACAGAATGCTCAATTGCGTCTACACAGCTGCACAGACTCGCCAGAGCCTTCAATGCTCGCATACACAAAGATGAAGGCACGTGCCAATATTAATGTCTATAGCCCTACTAAGTAGCTGTCCATGTATATTTATCAAACAACTTAATGCATTTTCGATGTTTGTGCTAGCCCAATTATTGTAATTAGCTATGTCAACGTCCAATCGTGAGTTTAACAGTAATGTTGAATCTATGTTGATTCACGGATCTTTCAATATTGGGTCCGTGGTTATTTCAATAATATTCTCAATAAAATATTCAATAACCAAAAGTGCATTCATTACTCTTTAGGTGAGTCAACAATTCAAACATGCCACTAGATGCATACAACATTTACTTGGCATTATATCAAAATTGGGGTGGGAATAAACATTCATATTGTCATTTTTGGACGCATAGCGAACAGTACCACACAAAATAAATATTTTAATTGATAGTTCATACCTGCAATTAAACGACCTAACATATCACCTCATTTTCCCTATGTTGGCAGGTGAACCTCCACCTGCCAAAGGACCACCCGACTGCCACCCCTCCTTAAAAAGATGCATGAAAAAAATGCTAAAAATGCCAAGGGAAAAAGGGAAGGGAAAATTTAAAAAAAAAGAAAAGGGGTCTTTCTTTACGAATCCTCCCTCGGAGAAATTCGTTGGATGACAAGCCCTTTTATAAGGTCTCGTCATGCACCGTCCAAACAAATTAATATTTGGACAGAGTAGCCAAAGCACATAAATTCAGCAAGAAGCGATTCACTTGACTAAAATGTATAGAAATTATTAATCAATTTTGGTAAAAATAAAGTTGCTTTAGATAATTCTGATTGCTGCTTTATTATTTTGATGTATTCTTCAATAGGAAAATAAGACCAAAGTGCACATTTTAAAATCCCCCTTCCTTAGTCTGTTTCATGTCTGTTCTGAGTTAAAACTGTTAATCCACATGAGTAATGCCCCTTAACTTACTTCCTACATCTATTTAAATGTATTGTACACCTATATAGTATTAGGCCCAAATAGCTGAGGGGTCTAGAGCGCCAGTCTAATGCACAGGACTGAGCAAAATACGCTCATGGCGCAGGTTCGAACCCTGTCTATAAAAAATGAAATAAAAATATTTTTTTATTGTTTTTATGTGTATTTTTTTTAATTATTGCTTTGGTTTTCATTCTCTTTGTTGGTGCATTTGTGCTTTAGATCATTATCAACATTTTTTCAGTCATTTAACTTAGGACAATTATCATATATAAGTGTTTTGGACAGGTTGCTCTGAAACGGTTTAGTCGTACTCTGTGCATGCATACTGTCATGTTCATATGCTGTGTGTGCAAAGCGCAATAACACAGATTAGACTGTGCAGATGCGTGATTTGATATAAGAGAACAACCGTTATTTTCAAAAGAAAATGGCTGCTTTGTATGACTCATGAGACTTTTGACACTTATTAAATATTTGATCATCTAATGCTCAGACGCGTCTGCGCATACACTCAGTTTGGCCAGAGCCTTCACTGCTCGCACACACATTAAATGGATGTAGATAAATGTTCAGGCAAAATTTGATGTATCTAGCCTCTCTTCGTAGCGGACGATGCACGTTTAGTGAGTTACTTTAGGCATGTGCGATAAAAACAAAAAATGACTTGCCCTGGTTTGCAAGTTATATTAAAGTTTCCATAAAATGCCATCTGAAATAAGAGAATACCACTACTTTTCATTAAAAAATGGCTGCTTGGGATAGAAGTGGGCCAGCTCATGAGAATTGTTATTCATTGAATATTTGACCAGTCATTGCTGAGATGCACCCGTGCATAGGAACAGCATCACAATGAAATGCACTGCTTGAACAAACACGATGAGAGTAGATAAAGGTGCAGGCCAAAATTAAGGCATTTAACCCCAGCAGTTAGCTGATAATGGATGTTTAATGAGTGACTTTACGCATATGCAATAAATACCAAACATTCATGCGCTGGCTGGCTCGTTGTAAGTTTCCATTAAATGCCATTTACCTAAACCAGGAAGTGAGTATGATCAGGAAATACCACAACCACAAACTGCAGACAACCCAATGGCACCGCGAGGAAGAGCCACTCAACCATCACGAGACACCAGGTTCTAATGAAGCATGGCGTTATATAAACGTCCAATGGTTCACGTTGTTTTGGCGGTTATTAACAAATGTATATAGGACACTTGTTACGTTGGTGTATACTAAGACCTTGATTTGTTCGTGGAGCTGCAGCATGTGGCAGCAATATTTTGCTGCACAAGTGTCCGTCACTTCAAGCAGAGTAATAATGAATTACAGAGCTCCTTTGCCAAATCAAAATAAGGCTTAGGCTAAATGTACAATGTAGCTTATAGCACTATGTACGCAAAAGCTGCATTCTGTTTGATAGAGGCAGGCTGCATTTAAAGAACTTTTCATCGAATCGGTCATGGCAAGATGAAGCCCTCAGTTCACTGTATTGCAACTTAGTATCGTGTTGTCATGGTTTCTGTGACGCACTTATCATGTGACTATAGTAATCTGAGTGCACCGAATAGGACGAAGGTATCTATGACACCCTAGTTTCGTATTTCATTCATCCTGTAGAGACATTCACCCCATAAGTCTTTCAGTTCGAATTTATTCATATGTCATCATTTTAATACCCAAATAATACATTATTGGCCCATGTACAAGAATAACCTGAAAATCGTCCACTCCCAAGTTCGAATCGGTTGCTCGATGCCTGATCAAGTAATAGGGAAACATGTAAGCTCAGTGAGATGTGCCAGCACATGAGATTTTTATGTTCAAAATTCTTATCGAAGTTGTGAGCAACAGAATGCTCAATTGCGTCTACACAGCTGCACAGACTCGCCAGAGCCTTCAATGCTCGCATACACAAAGATGAAGGCACGTGCCAATATTAATGTCTATAGCCCTACTAAGTAGCTGTCCATGTATATTTATCAAACAACTTAATGCATTTTCGATGTTTGTGCTAGCCCAATTATTGTAATTAGCTATGTCAACGTCCAATCGTGAGTTTAACAGTAATGTTGAATCTATGTTGATTCACGGATCTTTCAATATTGGGTCCGTGGTTATTTCAATAATATTCTCAATAAAATATTCAATAACCAAAAGTGCATTCATTACTCTTTAGGTGAGTCAACAATTCAAACATGCCACTAGATGCATACAACATTTACTTGGCATTATATCAAAATTGGGGTGGGAATAAACATTCATCTTGTCATTTTTGGACGCATAGCGAACAGTACCACACAAAATAAATATTTTAATTGATAGTTCATACCTGCAATTAAACGACCTAACATATCACCTCATTTTCCCTATGTTGGCAGGTGAACCTCCACCTGCCAAAGGACCACCCGACTGCCACCCCTCCTTAAAAAGATGCATGAAAAAAATGCTAAAAATGCCAAGGGAAAAAGGGAAGGGAAAATTTAAAAAAAATGAAAAAAAAAGAAAAGGGGTCTTTCTTTACGAATCCTCCCTCGGAAAAATTCGTTTGATGACAAGCCCTTTTATAAGGTCTCGTCATGCACCGTCCAAACAAATTAATATTTGGACAGAGTAGCCAAAGCACATAAATTCAGCAAGAAGCGATTCACTTGACTAAAATGTATAGAAATTATTAATCAATTTTGGTAAAAATAAAGTTGCTTTAGATAATTCTGATTGCTGCTTTATTATTTTGATGTATTCTTCAATAGGAAAATAAGACCAAAGTGCACATTTTAAAATCCCCCTTCCTTAGTGTGTTTCATGTCTGTTCTGAGTTGAAACTGTTAATCCACATGAGTAATGCCCCTTAACTTACTTCCTACATCTATTTAAATGTATTGTACACCTATATAGTATTAGGCCCAAATAGCTGAGGGGTCTAGAGCGCCAGTCTAATGCAGAGGACTGAGCAAAATACGCTCATGGCGCAGGTTCGAACCCTGTCTATAAAAAATGAAATAAAAATATTTTTTTATTGTTTTTATGTGTATTTTTTTAATTATTGCTTTGGTTTTCATTCTCTTTGTTGGTGCATGTGTGCTTTAGATCATTATCAACATTTTTTCAGTCATTTAACTTAGGACAATTATCATATATAAGTGTTTTGGACAGGTTGCTTTGAAACGGTTTAGTCGTACTCTGTGCATGCATACTGTCATGTTCATATGCTGTGTGTGCAAAGCGCAATAACACAGATTAGACTGTGCAGATGCATGATTTGATATAAGAGAACAACCGTTATTTTCAAAAGAAAATGGCTGCTTTGTATGACTCATGAGACTTTTGACACTTATTAAATATTTGATCATCTAATGCTCAGACGCGTCTGCGCATACACTCAGTTTGGCCAGAGCCTTCACTGCTCGCACACACATTAAATGGATGTAGATAAATGTTCAGGCAAAATTTGATGTATCTAGCCTCTCTTCGTAGTGAACGATGCACGTTCAGTAAGTTATTTTAGGCATGTGCGATAAATACAAAAAATGACTTGCCCTGGTTTGCAAGTTATATTAAAGTTTCCATTAAATGCCATCTGAAATAAGAGAATACCACTACTTTTCATTAAAAAATGGCTGCTTGGGATAGAAGTGGGCCAGTTCATGAGAATTGTTATTCATTGAATATTTGACCAGTCATTGCTGAGATGCACCCGTGCATAGGAACAGCATCACAATGAAATTCACTGCTTGAACAAACACGATGAGAGTAGATAAAGGTTAAGACCAAAATTAAGAAATTTAACCCCAGCAGGTAGCTGATAATGTGTGTTTAATGAGTGACTTTACGCATATGCAATAAATACCAAACATTCATGCGCTGGCTGGCTCGTTGTAAGTTTCCATTAAATGCCATTTACCTGAACCAGGAAGTGAGTATGATCAGGAAATACCACAACCACAAACTGTAGACAACCCAATGGCACCGCGAGGAAGAGCCACTCAACCATCACGAGACACCAGGCTCTAATGAAGCATGGAGTTATATAAACGTCCAATGGTTCACGTTGTTTTGGCGGTTGTTAACAAAGGTATATAGGACACTTGTTACGTTGGTGTATACTAAGACCTTGATTTGTTTGTGGAGCTGCAGCATGTGGCAGCAATATTTTGCTGCATAAGTGTTCTTCACCTCAAGCAGAGTAATAATGAATTACAGAGCTCCTTTGCCAAATCAAAATAAGGCTTAGGCTAAATGTACAATGTAGCTTATAGCACTATGTACGCAAAAGCTGCATTCTGTTTGATAGAGGCAGGCTGCATTTAAAGAACTTTTCATCGAATCGGTCATGGCAAGATGAAGCCCTCAGTTCACTGTATTGCAACTTAGTATCGTGTTTTCATGGTTTCTGTGACGCACTTATCATGTGACCATAGTAATCTGAGTGCACCGAATAGGACGAAGGTATCTATGACACCCTAGTTTCGTATTTCATTCATCCTGTAGAGACATTCACCCTACAAGTCTTTCAGTTCGAATTTATTCATATGTCATCATTTTAATACCCAAATAATACATTATTGGCCCCTGTACAAGAATAACCTGAAAATCGTCCACTCCCAAATTCGAATCGGTTGCTCGATGCCTGATCAAGTAATAGGGAAACATGTAAGCTCAGTGAGATGTGCCAGCACATGAGATTTTTATATTCGAAATTCTTATCGAAGTTGTGAGCAACATAATGCTCAATTGCGGCTACACAGCTGCACAGACTCGCCAGAGCCTTCAATGCTCGCATACACAAAGATGAAGGTACGTGCCAATATTAATGTCTATAGCCCTACTAAGTAGCTGTCCATGTATATTTATCAAACAACTTAATGCATATTCGATGTTTGTGCTAGCCCAATTATTGCAATTAGCTATGTCAACGTCCAATCGTGAGTTTAACAGTAATGTTGAATCTATGTTGATTCACGGATCTTTCAATATTAAGTCCGTGGTTATTTCAATAATATTCTCAAGAAAATATTCAATAACCAAAAGTGCATGCATTACTCTTTAGGTGAGTCAACAATTCAAACATGCCACTAGATGCATACAACATTTACTTGGCATTATATCAACATTGGGGTGGGAATAAACATTCATCTTGTCATTTTTGGACGCATAGCGAACAGTACCACACAAAATAAATATTTTAATTGATAGTTCATACCTGCAATTAAACGACCTAACATATCACCTCATTTTCCATATGCTGGCAGGTGAACCTCCACCTGCCAAAGGACCACCTGACTGCCACCCTCCTTAAAAAGATGCATGAAAAAAATGCTAACAACTGCCAAGGGAAAAAGGGAAGGGAAAGTTAAAAAAAAATGGAAAAAAAGAAAAGGGGTCTTTCTTTACGAATCCTCCCTGGGAGAAATTCGTAGGATGACAAGCCATTTTATAAGGTCTCGTCATGCACCGTCCAAACAAATTAATATTTGGACAGAGTAGCCAAAGCACATAAATTCAGCAAGAAGCGATTCACTTGACTAAAATGTATAGAATTTATTAATCAATATTGGTAAAAATAAAGTTGCTTTAGATAATTCTGATTGCTGCTTTATTATTTTGATGTATTCTTCAATAGGAAAATAAGACCAAAGTGCACATTTTAAAATCCCCCTTCCTTAGTCTGTTTCATGTCTGTTCTGAGTTAAAACTGTTAATCCACATGAGTAATGCCCCTTAACTTACTTCCTACATCTATTTAAATGTATTTTACACCTATATAGTATTAGGCCCAAATAGCTGAGGGGTCTAGAGCGCCAGTCTAATGCAGAGGACTGAGCAAAATACGCTCATGGCGCAGGTTCGAACCCTGTCTATAAAAGATGAAATAAAAATATTTTTTTATTGTTTTTATGTGTATTTTTTTTAATTATTGCTTTGGTTTTCATTCTCTTTGTTGGTGCATTTGTGCTTTAGATCATTATCAACATTTTTTCAGTCATTTAACTTAGGACAATTATCATATATAAGTGTTTTGGACAGGTTGCTTTGAAACGGTTTAGTCGAACTCTGTGCATGCATACTGTCATGTTCATATGCTGTGTGTGCAAAGCGCAATAACACTGATTAGACTGTGCAGATGCATGATTTGATATAAGCGAACAACCGTTATTTTCAAAAGAAAATGGCTGCTTTGTATGACTCATGAGACTTTTGACACTTATTAAATATTTGATCTTCTAATGCTCAGACGCGTCTGCGCATACACTCAGTTTGGCCAGAGCCTTCACTGCTCGCACACACATTAAATGGATGTAGATAAATGTTCAGGCAAAATTTGATGTATCTAGCCTCTCTTCGTAGCGAACGATGCACGTTTAGTAAGTTATTTTAGGCATGTCCGATAAATACAAAAAATGACTTGCCCTGGTTTGCAAGATTTATTAAAGTTTCCATTAAATGCCATCTGAAATAAGAGAATACCACTACTTTTCATTAAAAAATGGCTGCTAGGGATAGAAGTGGGCCAGCTCACGAGAATTGTTATTCATTGAATATTTGACCAGTCATTGCTGAGATGCACCCGTGCATAGGAACAGCATCACAATGAAATTCACTGCTTGAACAAACACGATGAGAGTAGATAAAGGTTAAGACCAAAATTAAGAAATTTAACCCCAGCAGGTAGCTGATAATGTGTGTTTAATGAGTGACTTTACGCATATGCAATAAATACCAAACATTCATGCGCTGGCTGGCTCGTTGTAAGTTTCCATTAAATGCCATTTACCTGAACCAGGAAGTGAGTATGATCAGGAAATACCACAACCACAAACTGTAGACAACCCAATGGCACCGCGAGGAAGAGCCACTCAACCATCACGAGACACCAGGCTCTAATGAAGCATGGAGTTATATAAACGTCCAATGGTTCACGTTGTTTTGGCGGTTGTTAACAAAGGTATATAGGACACTTGTTACGTTGGTGTATACTAAGACCTTGATTTGTTTGTGGAGCTGCAGCATGTGGCAGCAATATTTTGCTGCATAAGTGTTCTTCACCTCAAGCAGAGTAATAATGAATTACAGAGCTCCTTTGCCAAATCAAAATAAGGCTTAGGCTAAATGTACAATGTAGCTTATAGCACTATGTACGCAAAAGCTGCATTCTGTTTGATAGAGGCAGGCTGCATTTAAAGAACTTTTCATCGAATCGGTCATGGCAAGATGAAGCCCTCAGTTCACTGTATTGCAACTTAGTATCGTGTTTTCATGGTTTCTGTGACGCACTTATCATGTGACCATAGTAATCAGAGTGCACCGAATAGGACGAAGGTATCTTTGACACCCTAGTTTCGTATTTCATTCATCCTGTAGAGACATTCACCCTACAAGTCTTTCAGTTCAAAGTTATTCATATGTCATCATTTTAATACCCAAATAATACATTATTGGCCCCTGTACAAGAATAACCTAAAAATCGTCCACTCCCAAATTCGAATCGGTTGCTCGATGCCTGATCAAGTAATAGGGAAACATGTAAGCTCAGTGAGATGTGCCAGCACATGAGATTTTTATGTTCAAAATTCTTATCGAAGTTGTGAGAAACATAATGCTCAATTGCGTCTACACAGCTGCACAGACTCGCCAGAGCCTTCAATGCTCGCATACACAAAGATAAAGGCACGTGCCAATATTAATGTCTATAGCCCTACTAAGTAGCTGTCCATGTATATTTATCAAACAACTTAATGCATATTCGATGTTTGTGCTAGCCCAATTATTGCAATTAGCTATGTCAACGTCCAATCGTGAGTTTAACAGTAATGTTGAATCTATGTTGATTCACGGATCTTTCAATATTAGGTCCGTGGTTATTTCAATAATATTCTCAAGAAAATATTCAATAACCAAAAGTGCATGCATTACTCTTTAGGTGAGTCAACAATTCAAACATGCCACTAGATGCATACAACATTTACTTGGCATTATATCAACATTGGGGTGGGAATAAACATTCATCTTGTCATTTTTGGACGCATAGCGAACAGTACCACACAAAATAAATATTTTAATTGATAGTTCATACCTGCAATTAAACGACCTAACATATCACCTCATTTTCCCTATGCTGGCAGGTGAACCTCCACCTGCCAAAGGACCACCTGACTGCCACCCTCCTTAAAAAGATGCATGAAAAAAATGCTAACAACTGCCAAGGGAAAAAGGGAAGGGAAAGTTAAAAAAAATGGAAAAAAAGAAAAGGGGTCTTTCTTTACGAATCCTCCCTGGGAGAAATTCGTAGGATGACAAGCCATTTTATAAGGTCTCGTCATGCACCGTCCAAACAAATTAATATTTGGACAGAGTAGCCAAAGCACATAAATTCAGCAAGAAGCGATTCACTTGACTAAAATGTATAGAATTTATTAATCAATATTGGTAAAAATAAAGTTGCTTTAGATAATTCTGATTGCTGCTTTATTATTTTGATGTATTCTTCAATAGGAAAATAAGACCAAAGTGCACATTTTAAAATCCCCCTTCCTTAGTCTGTTTCATGTCTGTTCTGAGTTAAAACTGTTAATCCACATGAGTAATGCCCCTTAACTTACTTCCTACATCTATTTAAATGTATTTTACACCTATATAGTATTAGGCCCAAATAGCTGAGGGGTCTAGAGCGCCAGTCTAATGCAGAGGACTGAGCAAAATACGCTCATGGCGCAGGTTCGAACCCTGTCTATAAAAGATGAAATAAAAATATTTTTTTATTGTTTTTATGTGTATTTTTTTTAATTATTGCTTTGGTTTTCATTCTCTTTGTTGGTGCATTTGTGCTTTAGATCATTATCAACATTTTTTCAGTCATTTAACTTAGGACAATTATCATATATAAGTGTTTTGGACAGGTTGCTTTGAAACGGTTTAGTCGTACTCTGTGCATGCATACTGTCATGTTCATATGCTGTGTGTGCAAAGCGCAATAACACAGATTAGACTGTGCAGATGCATGATTTGATATAAGCGAACAACCGTTAATTTCAAAAGAAAATGGCTGCTTTGTATGACTCATGAGACTTTTGACACTTATTAAATATTTGATCTTCTAATGCTCAGACGCGTCTGCGCATACACTCAGTTTGGCCAGAGCCTTCACTGCTCGCACACACATTAAATGGATGTAGATAAATGTTCAGGCAAAATTTGATGTATCTAGCCTCTCTTCGTAGCGAACGATGCACGTTTAGTAAGTTATTTTAGGCATGTGCGATAAATACAAAAAATGACTTGCCCTGGTTTGCAAGATTTATTAAAGTTTCCATTAAATGCCATCTGAAATAAGAGAATACCACTACTTTTCATTAAAAAATGGCTGCTAGGGATAGAAGTGGGCCAGCTCATGAGAATTGTTATTCATTGAATATTTGACCAGTCATTGCTGAGATGCACCCGTGCATAGGAACAGCATCACAATGAAATTCACTGCTTGAACAAACACGATGAGAGTAGATAAAGGTTAAGGCCAAAATTAAGGCATTTAACCCCAGCAGGTAGCTGATAATGTGTGTTTAATGAGTGACTTTACGCATATGCAATAAATACCAAACATTCATGCGCTGGCTGGCTCGTTGTAAGTTTCCATTAAATGCCATTTACCTGAACCAGGGAGTGAGTATGATCAGGAAATACCACAACCACAAACTGTAGACAACCCAATGGCACCGCGAGGAAGAGCCACTCAACCATCACGAGTAACCAGGCTCTAATGAAGCATGGAGTTATATAAACGTCCAATGGTTCACGTTGTTTTGGCGGTTGTTAACAAAGGTATATAGGACACTTGTTACGTTGGTGTATACTAAGACCTTGATTTGTTTGTGGAGCTGCAGCATGTGGCAGCAATATTTTGCTGCATAAGTGTTCTTCACCTCAAGCAGAGTAATAATGAATTACAGAGCTCCTTTGCCAAATCAAAATAAGGCTTAGGCTAAATGTACAATGTAGCTTATAGCACTATGTACGCAAAAGCTGCATTCTGTTTGATAGAGGCAGGCTGCATTTAAAGAACTTTTCATCGAATCGGTCATGGCAAGATGAAGCCCTCAGTTCACTGTATTGCAACTTAGTATCGTGTTTTCATGGTTTCTGTGACGCACTTATCATGTGACCATAGTAATCAGAGTGCACCGAATAGGACGAAGGTATCTTTGACACCCTAGTTTCGTATTTCATTCATCCTGTAGAGACATTCACCCTACAAGTCTTTCAGTTCAAATTTATTCATATGTCATCATTTTAATACCCAAATAATACATTATTGGCCCCTGTACAAGAATAACCTAAAAATCGTCCACTCCCAAATTCGAATCGGTTGCTCGATGCCTGATCAAGTAATAGGGAAACATGTAAGCTCAGTGAGATGTGCCAGCACATGAGATTTTTATGTTCAAAATTCTTATCGAAGTTGTGAGAAACATAATGCTCAATTGCGTCTACACAGCTGCACAGACTCGCCAGAGCCTTCAATGCTCGCATACACAAAGATAAAGGCACGTGCCAATATTAATGTCTATAGCCCTACTAAGTAGCTGTCCATGTATATTTATCAAACAACTTAATGCATATTCGATGTTTGTGCTAGCCCAATTATTGCAATTAGCTATGTCAACGTCCAATCGTGAGTTTAACAGTAATGTTGAATCTATGTTGATTCACGGATCTTTCAATATTAAGTCCGTGGTTATTTCAATAATATTCTCAAGAAAATATTCAATAACCAAAAGTGAATGCATTACTCTTTAGGTGAGTCAACAATTCAAACATGCCACTAGATACATACAACATTTACTTGGCATTATATCAACATTGGGGTGGGAATAAACATTCATCTTGTCATTTTTGGACGCATAGCGAACAGTACCACACAAAATAAATATTTTAATTGATAGTTCATACCTGCAATTAAACGACCTAACATATCACCTCATTTTCCCTATGCTGGCAGGTGAACCTCCACCTGCCAAAGGACTACCTGACTGCCACCCTCCTTTAAAAAAAGATGCATGAAAAAAATGCTAAAAACTGCCAAGGAAAAAGGGAAGGGAAAGTTAAAAAAATGGGAAAAAAGAAAAGGGGTCTTTCTTTACGAATCCTCCCTCGGAGAAATTCGTTTGATGACAAGCCATTTTATAAGGTCTCATCATGCACCGTCCAAACAAATTAATATTTGGACAGAGTAGCCAAAGCACATAAATTCAGTAAGAAGCGATTCACTTGACTAAAATGTATAGAAATTATTAATCAATTTTGGTAAAAATAAAGTTGCTTTAGATAATTCTGATTGCTGCTTTATTATTTTGATGTATTCTTCAATAGGAAAATAAGACCAAAGTGCACATTTTAAAATCCCCCTTCCTTAGTCTGTTTCATGTCTGTTCTGAATTAAAACTGTTAATCCACATGAGTAATGCCCCTTAACTTACTTCCTACATCTATTTAAATGTATTGTACACCTATATAGTATTAGGCCCAAATAGCTGAGGGGTCTAGAGCGCCAGTCTAATGCGCAGGACTGAGCAAAATACGCTCATGGCGCAGGTTCGAACCCTGTCTATAAAAATGAAATAAAAATATTTTTTTATTGTTTTTCTGTGTATTTTTTTAATTATTGCTTTGGTTTTCATTCTCTTTGTTGGTGCATTTGTGCTTTAGATCATTATCAACGTTTTATCAGTCATTTAACTTAGGACAATTATCATGTATAAGTGTTTTGGACAGGTTGCTCTGAACCGTTTCAATCGTACTCTGTGCATGCATACTGTCATGTTCATATGCTGTGTGTGCAAGGCGCAATAACACAGATTAGACTGTGCAGATGCATGATTTGATATAAGAGAACAACCGCTATTTTCAAAAGAAAATGGCTGCTTTGTATGACTCATGAGACTTTTGACACTTATTAAATATTTGATCATCTAATGCTCAGACGCGTCTATGCATACATTCAGTTTGTCCAGAGCATTCACTGCTCGCACACACATTAAATGGATGTAGATAAATGTTCAGGCAAAATTTGATGTATCTAGCCTCTCTTCGTAGCGAACGATGCACGTTTAGTAAGTTATTTTAGGCATGTGCGATATATACAAAAAATGACTTGCCCTGGTTTGCAAGTTATATTAAAGTTTCCATTATATGCCATCTGAAATAAGAGAATACCACTACTTTTCATTAAAAATGGCTGCTAGGGATAGAAGTGGGCCAGCTCATGAGAATTGTTATTCATTGAATATTTGACCAGTCATTGCTGAGATGCACCCGTGCATAGGAACAGCATCACAATGAAATTCACTGCTTGAACAAACACGATGAGAGTAGATAAAGGTTAAGGCGAAAATTAAGGAATTTAACCCCAGCAGGTAGCTGATAATGGGCGTTTAATGAGTGACTTTACGCATATGCAATAAATACAAAACATTCATGCGCTGGCTGGCTCGTTGTAAGTTTCCATTAAATGCCATTTACCTGAACCAGGGAGTGAGTATGATCAGGAAATACCACAACCACAAACTGCAGACAACCCAATGGCACCGCGAGGAAGAGCCACTCAACCATCACGAGACACCAGGCTCTAATGAAGCATGGAGTTATATAAACGTCCAATGGTTCATGTTGTTTTGGCGGTTGTTAACAAAGGTATATAGGACACCTGTTACGTTGGTGTATACTAAGACCTTGATTTGTTCGTGGAGCTGCAGCATGTAGCAGCAATATTTTGCTGCATAAGTGTTCTTCACCTCAAGCAGAGTAATAATGAATTACAGAGCTCCTTTGCCAAATTAAAATAAGGCTTAGGCTAAATGTACAATGTAGCTTATAGCACTATGTACGCAAAAGCTGCATTCTGTTTGATAGAGGCAGGCTGCATTTAAAGAACTTTTCATCCAATCGGTCATGGCAAGATGAAGCCCTCAGTTCACTGTATTGCAACTTAGTATCGTGTTTTCATGGTTTCTTTGACGCACTTATCATGTGACCATAGTAATCTGAGTGCACCGAATAGGACGAAGGTATCTATGACACCCTAGTTTCGTATTTCATTCATCCTGTAGAGACATTCACCCTACAAGTCTTTCAGCTCGAATTTATTCATATGTCATCATTTTAATACCCAAATAATACATTATTGGCCCCTGTACAAGAATAACCTGAAAATCGTCCACTCCCAAATTCGAATCGGTTGCTCGATGCCTGATCAAGTAATAGGGAAACATGTAAGCTCAGTGAGATGTGCCAGCACATGAGATTTTTACATTCAAAATTCTTATCGAAGTTGTGAGCAACATAATGCTCAATTGCGTCTACACAGCTGCACAGACTCGCCAGAGCCTTCAATGTTCGCATACACAAAGATGAAGGCACGTGCCAATATTAATGTCTCTAGCCCTACTAAGTAGCTGTCCATGTATATTTATCAAACAACTTAATGCATATTCGATGTTTGTGCTAGCCCAATTATTGCAATTAGCTATGTCAACATCCAATCGTGAGTTTAACAGTAATGTTGAATCTATGTTGATTCACGGATCTTTCAATATTAAGTCCGTGGTTATTTCAATAATATTCTCAAGAAAATATTCAATAACCAAAAGTGCATGCATTACTCTTTAGGTGAGTCAACAATTCAAACATGCCACTAGATGCATACAACATTTACTTGGCATTATATCAACATTGGGGTGGGAATAAACATTCATTTTGTCATTTTTGGACGCATAGCGAACAGTACCACACAAAATAAATATTTTAATTGATAGTTCATACCTGCAATTAAACGACCTAACATATCACCTCATTTTCCCTATGCTGGCAGGTGAACCTCCACCTGCCAAAGGACCACCCGACTGCCACCCTCCTTGAAAAGATGCATGAAAAAAATTGCTAAAAAATGCCAAGGGAAAAAGGGAAGGGAAAGTTTAAAAAAAATGGAAAAAAGAAAAGGGGTCTTTCTTTACGAATCCTCCCTCGGAGAAATTCGTTTCATGACAAGCCCTTTTATAAGGTCTCGTCATGCACCGTCCAAACAAATTAATATTTGGACAGAGTAGCCAAAGCACATAAATTCAGTAAGAAGCGATTCACTTGACTAAAATGTATAGACATTATTAATCGATTTTGGCAAAAATGAAGTTGCTTTAGATAATTCTGATTGCTGCTTTATTATTTTGATGTATTCTTCAATAGGAAAATAAGACCAAAGTGCACATTTTAAAATCCCCCTTCCTTAGTCTGTTTCATGTCTGTTCTGAGTTAAAACTGTTAATCCACATGAGTAATGCCCCTTAACTTACTTCCTACATCTATTTAAATGTATTGTACACCTATATAGTATTAGGCCCAAATAGCTGAGGGGTCTAGAGCGCCAGTCTAATGCACAGGACTGAGCAAAATACGCTCATGGCGCAGGTTCGAACCCTGTCTATAAAAATGAAATAAAAATATTTTTTTTATTGTTTTTCTGTGTATTTTTTTAATTATTGCTTTGGTTTTCATTCTCTTTGTTGGTGCATTTGTGCTTTAGATCATTATCAACATTTTTTCAGTCATTTAACTTAGGACATTTATCATGTATATGTTTTGGACAGGTTGCTCTGAAACGGTTTAATCGTACTCTGTGCATGCATACTGTCATGTTCATATGCTGTGTGTGCAAGGCGCAATAACACAGATTAGACTGTGCAGATGCATGATTTGATATAAGAGAACAACCGCTATTTTCAAAAGAAAATGGCTGTTTTGTATGACTCATGAGACTTTTGACACTTATTAAATATTTGATCATCTAATGCTCAGACGCATCTGCGCATACACTCAGTTTGACAAGAGCATTCACTGCTCGCACACACATTAAATGGATGTAGATAAATGTTCAGGCAAAATTTGATGTATCTAGCCTCTCTTCGTAGCGAACGATGCACGTTTAGTAAGTTATTTTAGGCATGTGCGATATATACAAAAAATGACTTGCCCTGGTTTGCAAGTTATATTAAAGTTTCCATTAAATGCCATCTGAAATAAGAGAATACCACTACTTTTCATTAAAAATGGCTGCTAGGGATAGAAGTGGGCCAGCTCATGAGAATTGTTATTCATTGAATATTTGACCAGTCATTGCTGAGATGCACCCGTGCATAGGAACAGCATCACAATGAAATTCACTGCTCGAACAAACACGATGAGAGTAAATAAAGGTTAAGGCAAAAATTAAGGCATTTAACCCCAGCAGGTAGCTGATAATGGGTGTTTAATGAGTGACTTAACGCATATGCAATAAATACCAAACATTCATGCGCTGGCTGGTTCGTTGTAAGTTTCCATTAAATGCCATTTACCTGAACCAGGAAGTGAGTATGATCAGGAAATACCACAACCACAAACTGCAGACAACCCAATGACACCGCGAGGAAGAGCCACTCAACCATCACGAGACACCAGGCTCTAATGAAGCATGGAGTTATATAAACGTCCAATGGTTCACGTTGTTTTGGCGGTTGTTAACAAAGGTATATAGGACACTTGTTACGTTGGTGTATACTAAGACCTTGATTTGTTCGTGGAGCTGCAGCATGTGGCAGCAATATTTTGCTGCATAAGTGTTCTTCACCTCAAGCAGAGTAATAATGAATTACAGAGCTCCTTTGTCAAATCAAAATAAGGCTTAGGCTAAACGTACAATGTAGCTTATAGCACTATGTACGCAAAAGCTGCATTCTGTTTGATAGAGGCAGGCTGCATTTAAAGAACTTTTCATCGAATCGGTCATGGCAAGATGAAGCCCTCAGTTCACTGTATTGCAACTTAGTATCGTGTTTTCATGGTTTCTGTGACGCACTTATCATGTGACCATAGTAATCTGAGTGCACCAAATAGGACGAAGATATCTATGACACCCTAGTTTCGTATTTCATTCATCCTGTAGAGACATTCACCCTACAAGTCTTTCAGTTCGAATTTATTCATATGTCATCATTTTAATACCCAAATAATACATTATTGGCCCCTGTACAAGAATAACCTGAAAATCGTTCACTCCCAAATTCGAATCGGTTGCTCGATGCCTGATCAAGTAATAGGGAAACATGTAAGCTCAGTGAGATGTGCCAGCACATAAGATTTTTATATTCAAAATTCTTATCGAAGTTGTGAGCAACATAATGCTCAATTGCGTCTACACAGCTGCACAGACTCGCCAGAGCCTTCAATGCTCGCATACACAAAGATGAAGGCACGTGCCAATATTAATGTCTATAGCCCTACTAAGTAGCTGTCCATGTATATTTATCAAACAACATAATGCATATTCGATGTTTGTGCTAGCCCAATTATTGCAATTAGCTATGTCAACGTCCAATCGTGAGTTTAACAGTAATGTTGAATCTATGTTGATTCACGGATCTTTCAATATTAGGTCCGTGGTTATTTCAATAATATTCTCAAGAAAATATTCAATAACCAAAAGTGCATGCATTACTCTTTAGGTGAGTCAACAATTCAAACATGCCACTAGATGCATACAACATTTACTTGGCATTATATCAACATTGGGGTGGGAATAAATATTCATCTTGTCATTTTTGGACGTATAGCGAACAGTACCACACAAAATAAATATTTTAATTGATAGTTCATACCTGCAATTAAACGACCTAACATATCACCTCATTTTCCCTATGCTGGCAGATGAACCTCCACCTGCCAAAGGACCACCCGACTGCCACCCTCCTTAAAAAGATGCATGAAAAAAAAAAGCTAAAAAATGCCAAGGGAAAAAGGGAAGGAAAAGTTAAAAAAAAAACGGAAAAAAAGAAAAGGGGTCTTTCTTTACGAATCCTCCCTCGGAGAAATTCGTATGATGACAAACCCTTTTATAAGGTCTCGTCATGCACTGTCCAAACAAATTAATATTTGGACAGAGTAGCCAAAGCACATAAATTCAGTAAGAAGCGATTCACTTGACTAAAATGTATAGAAATTATTAATCAATTTTGGTAAAAATAAAGTTGCTTTAGATAATTCTGATTGCTGCTTTATTATTTTGATGTATTCTTCAATAGGTAATAAGACCAAAGTGCACATTTTAAAATCCCCCTTCCTTAGTCTGTTTCATGTCTGTTCTGAGTTAAAACTGTTAATCCACATGAGTAATGCCCCTTAACTTACTTCCTACATCTATTTAAATGTATTGTACACCTATATAGTATTAGGCCCAAATAGCTGAGGGGTCTAGAGCGCCAGTCTAATGCACAGGACTGAGCAAAATACGCTCATGGCGCAGGTTCGAACCCTGTCTATAAAAATGAAATAGAAATATTTTTTTTTATTGTTTTTCTGTGTATTTTTTTTAATTATTGCTTTGGTTTTCATTCTCTTTGCTGGTGCATTTGTGCTTTAGATCATTATCCATTTAACTTAGGACAATTATCATATATAAGTGTTTTGGACAGGTTGCTCTGAAACGGTTTAGTCGTACTCTGTGCATGCATACTGTCATGTTCATATGCTGTGTGTGCAAGGCGCAATAACACAGATAAGACTGTGCAGATGCATGATTTGATATAAGAGAACAACCGCTAGTTTCAAAAGAAAATGGCTGCTTTGTATGACTCATGAGACTTTTGACACTTATTAAATATTTGATCATCTAATGCTCAGACGCGTCTGCGCATACACTCAGTTTGGCCAGAACATTCACTGTTCGCACACACATTAAATGGATGTAGATAAATGTTCAGGCAAAATTTGATGTATCTAGCCTCTCTTCGTAGCGAACGATGCACGTTTAGTAAGTTATTTTAGGCATGTGCGATAAATACAAAAAATGACTTGCCCTGGTTTGCAAGTTATATTAAAGTTTCCATTAAATGCCATCTGAAATAAGAGAATACCACTACTTTTCATTAAAAAATGGCTGCTAGGGATAGAAGTGGGCCAGCTCATGAGAATTGTTATTCATTGAATATTTGACCAGTCATTGCTGAGATGCATCCGTGCATAGGAACAGCATCACAATGAAATTCACTGCTTGAACAAACACGATGAGAGTAGATAAAGGTTAAGGCCAAAATTAAGGCATTTAACCCCAGCAGGTAGCTGATAATGGGTGTTTAATGAGTGACTTTACGCATATGCAATAAATACCAAACATTCATGCGCTGGCTGGCTCGTTGTAAGTTTCCATTAAATGCCATTTACCTGAACCAGGAAGTGAGTATGATCAGGAAATACCACAACCACAAACTGCAGACAACCCAATGGCACTGCGAGGAAGAGCCACTCAACCATCACGAGACACCAGGCTCTAATGAAGCATGGAGTTATATAAACGTCCAATGGTTCGCGTTGTTTTGGCGGTTGTTAACAAAGGTATATAGGACACTTGTTACGTTGGTGTATACTAAGACCTTGATTTGTTCGTGGAGCTGCAGCATGTGGCAGCAATATTTTGCTGCATATTTTAAGTGTTCTTCACATCAAGCAGAGTAATAATGAATTACAGAGCTCCTTTGCCAAATCAAAATAAGGCTTAGGCTAAATGTACAATGTAGCTTATAGCACCATGTACGCAAAAGCTGCATTCTGTTTGATAGAGGCAGGCTGCATTTAAAGAACTTTTCATCGAATCGGTCATGGCAAGATGAAGCCCTCAATTCACTGTATTGCAACTTAGTATCGTGTTTTCATGGTTTCTGTGACACACTTATCATGTGACCATAGTAATCTGAGTGCACCAAATAGGACGAAGATATCTATGACACCCTAGTTTCGTATTTCATTCATCCTGTAGAGACATTCACCCTACAAGTCTTTCAGTTCGAATTTATTCATATGTCATCATTTTAATACCCAAATAATACATTATTGGCCCCTGTACAAGAATAACCTGAAAATCGTCCACTCCCAAATTCGAATCGGTTGCTCGATGCCTGATCAAGTAATAGGGAAACATGTAAGATCGTGAGATGTGCCAGCACATGAGATTTTTATATTCAAAATTCTTATCAAAGTTGTGAGCAACATAATGCTCAATTGCGTTTACACAGCTGCACAGACTCGCCAGAGCCTTCAATGCTCGCATACACAAAGATGAAGGCACGTGCCAATATTAATGTCTATAGCCCTACTAAGTAGCTGTCCATGTATATTTATCAAACAACTTAATGCATATTCGATGTTTGTGCTAGCCCAATTATTGCAATTAGCTATGTCAACGTCCAATCGTGAGTTTAACAGTAATGTTGAATCTATGTTGATTCACGGATCTTTCAATATTAGGTCCGTGGTTATTTCAATAATATTCTCAAGAAAATATTCAATAACCAAAAGTGCATGCATTACTCTTAAGGTGAGTCAACAATTCAAACATGCCACTAGATGCATACAACATTTACTTGGCATTATATCAACATTGGGGTGGGAATAAACATTCATCTTGTCATTTTTGGACGCATAGCGAACAGTACCACACAAAATAAATATTTTAATTGATAGTTCATACCTGCAATTAAACGACCTAACATATCACCTCATTTTCCCTATGCTGGCAGGTGAACCTCCACCTGCCAAAGGACCACCCGACTGCCACCCTCCTTAAAAAGATGCATGAAAAAAAATGCTAAAAAATGCCAAGGGAAAAAGGGAAGGGAAAGTTTGAAAAAAAAGGATAAAAAGGAAAAGGGGTCTTTCTTTACGAATCCTCCCTCGGAGAAATTCGTTTGATGACAAGCCCTTTTATAAGGTCTCGTCATGCACCGTCCAAACAAATTAATATTTGGACAGAGTAGCCAAAGCACATAAATTCAGTAAGAAGCGATTCACTTGACTAAAATGTATAGAAATTATTAATCAATTTTGGTAAAAATAAAGTAGCTTTAGATAATTCTGATTGCTGCATTATTATTTTGATGTATTCTTCAATAGGAAAATAGGACCAAAGTGCACATGTTAAAATCCCCCTTCCTTAGTCTGTTTCATGTCTGTTCTGAGTTAAAACTGTTAATCCACATGAGTAATGCCCCTTAACTTACTTCCTACATCTATTTAAATGTATTGTACACCTATATAGTATTAGGCCTAAATAGCTGAGGGGTCTAGAGCGCCAGTCTTATGCACAGGAGTGAGCAAAATACGCTCATGGCGCAGGTTCGAACCCTGTCTATAAAAATGAAATAAAAATATTTTTTTATTGTTTTTCTGTGTATTTTTTTAATTATTGCTTTGGTTTTCATTCTCTTTGTTGGTGCATTTGTGCTTTAAATCATTATCAACATTTTTTCAGTCATTTAACTTAGGACAATTATCATATATAAGTGTTTTGGACAGGTTGCTTTGAAACGGTTTAATCGTACTCTGTGCATACACTCAGTTTGGCCAGAGCATTCACTGCTCGCACACACATTAAATGGATGTAGATAAATGTTCTGGCAAAATTTGATGTATCTAGCCTCTCTTCGTAGCGAACGATGCACGTTTAGTAAGTTATTTTAGGCATGTGCGATATATACAAAAAATGACTTGCCCTGGTTTGCAAGTTATATTAAAGTTTCCATTATATGCCATCTGAAATAAGAGAATACCACTACTTTTCATTAAAAATGGCTGCTAGGGATAGAAGTGGGCCAGCTCATGAGAATTGTTATTCATTGAATATTTGACCAGTCATTGCTGAGATGCACCCGTGCATAAGACAGCATCACAATGAAATTCACTGCTTGAACAAACACGATGAGAGTAGATAAAGGTTAAGGCGAAAATTAAGGAATTTAACCCCAGCAGGTAGCTGATAATGGGCGTTTAATGAGTGACTTTACGCATATGCAATAAATACCAATCATTCATGCGCTGGCTGGCTCGTTGTAAGTTTCCATTAAATGCCATTTACCTGAACCAGGGAGTGAGTATGATCAGGAAATACCACAACAACAAACTGCAGACAACCCAATGACACCGCGAGGAAGAGCCACTCAACCATCACGAGACACCAGGCTCTAATGAAGCATGGAGTTATATAAACGTCCAATGGTTCATGTTGTTTTGGCGGTTGTTAACAAAGGTATATAGGACACCTGTTACGTTGGTGTACACTAAGACCTTGATTTGTTTGTGGAGCTGCAGCATGTAGCAGCAATATTTTGCTGCATAAGTGTTCTTCACCTCAAGCAGAGTAATAATGAATTACAGAGCTCCTTTGCCAAATTAAAATAAGGCTTAGGCTAAATGTACAATGTAGCTTATAGCACTATGTACGCAAAAGCTGCATTCTGTTTGATAGAGGCAGGCTGCATTTAAAGAACTTTTCATCCAATCGGTCATGGCAAGATGAAGCCCTCAGTTTACTGTATTGCAACTTAGTATCGTGTTTTCATGGTTTCTGTGACGCACTTATCATGTGACCATAGTAATCTGAGTGCACCGAATAGGACGAAGGTATCTATGACACCCTAGTTTCGTATTTCATTCATCCTGTAGAGACATTCACCCTACAAGTCTTTCAGCTCGAATTTATTCATATGTCATCATTTTAATACCCAAATAATACATTATTGGCCCCTGTACAAGAATAACCTGAAAATCGTCCACTCCCAAATTCGAATCGGTTGCTCGATGCCTGATCAAGTAATAGGGAAACATGTAAGCTCAGTGAGATGTGCCAGCACATGAGATTTTTACATTCAAAATTCTTATCGAAGTTGTGAGCAACATAATGCTCAATTGCGTCTACACAGCTGCACAGACTCGCCAGAGCCTTCAATGTTCGCATACACAAAGATGAAGGCACGTGCCAATATTAATGTCTATAGCCCTACTAAGTAGCTGTCCATGTATATTTATCAAACAACTTAATGCATATTCGATGTTTGTGCTAGCCCAATTATTGCAATTAGCTATGTCAACATCCAATCGTGAGTTTAACAGTAATGTTGAATCTATGTTGATTCACGGATCTTTCAATATTAAGTCCGTGGTTATTTCAATAATATTCTCAAGAAAATATTCAATAACCAAAAGTGCATGCATTACTCTTTAGGTGAGTCAACAATTCAAACATGCCACTAGATGCATACAACATTTACTTGGCATTATATCAACATTGGGGTGGGAATAAACATTCATTTTGTCATTTTTGGACGCATAGCGAACAGTACCACACAAAATAAATATTTTAATTGATAGTTCATACCTGCAATTAAACGACCTAACATATCACCTCATTTTCCCTATGCTGGCAGATGAACCTCCACCTGCCAAAGGACCACCCGACTGCCACCCTCCTTGAAAAGATGCATGAAAAAAATTGCTAAAAAATGCCAAGGGAAAAAGGGAAGGGAAAGTTTAAAAAAAATGGAAAAAAGAAAAGGGGTCTTTCTTTACGAATCCTCCCTCGGAGAAATTCGTTTCATGACAAGCCCTTTTATAAGGTCTCGTCATGCACTGTCCAAACAAATTAATATTTGGACAGAGTAGCCAAAGCACATAAATTCAGTAAGAAGCGATTCACTTGACTAAAATGTATAGAAATTATTAATCAATTTTGGTAAAAATGAAGTTGCTTTAGATAATTCTGATTGCTGCTTTATTATTTTGATGTATTCTTCAATAGGAAAATAAGACCAAAGTGCACATTTTAAAATCCCCCTTCCTTAGTCTGTTTCATGTCTGTTCTGAGTTAAAACTGTTAATCCACATGAGTAATGCCCCTTAACTTACTTCCTACATCTATTTAAATGTATTGTACACCTATATAGTATTAGGCCCAAATAGCTGAGGGGTCTAGAGCGCCAGTCTAATGCACAGGACTGAGCAAAATACGCTCATGGCGCAGGTTCGAACCCTGTCTATAAAAATGAAATAGAAATATTTTTTTATTGTTTTTCTGTGTATTTTTTTAATTATTGCTTTGGTTTTCATTCTCTTTGCTGGTGCATTTGTGCTTTAGATCATTATCCATTTAACTTAGGACAATTATCATATATAAGTGTTTTGGACAGGTTGCTCTGAAACGGTTTAGTCGTACTCTGTGCATGCATACTGTCATGTTCATATGCTGTGTGTGCAAGGCGCAATAACACAGATTAGACTGTGCAGATGCATGATTTGATATAAGAGAACAACCGCTATTTTCAAAAGAAAATGGCTGCTTTGTATGACTCATGAGACTTTTGACACTTATTAAATATTTGATCATCTAATGCTCAGACGCGTCTGCGCATACACTCAGTTTGGCAAGAGCATTCACTGCTCGCACACACGTTAAATGGATGTAGATAAATGTTCAGGCAAAATTTGATGTATCTAGCCTCTCTTCGTAGCGAACGATGCACGTTTAGTAAGTTATTTTAGGCATGTGCGATAAATACAAAAAATGACTTGCCCTGGTTTGCAAGTTATATTAAAGTTTCCATTAAATGCCATCTGAAATAAGAGAATACCACTACTTTTCATTAAAAATGGCTGCTAGGGATAGAAGTGGGCCAGCTCATGAGAATTGTTATTCATTGAATATTTGACCAGTCATTGCTGAGATGCTCCCGGGCATAGGAACAGCATCACAATGAAATTCACTGCTCGAACAAACACGATGAGAGTAGATAAAGGTTAAGGCAAAAATTAAGGCATTTAACCCCAGCAGGTAGCTGATAATGGGTGTTTAATGAGTGACTTTACGCATATGCAATAAATACCAAACATTCATGCGCTGGCTGGCTCGTTGTAAGTTTCCATTAAATGCCATTTACCTGAACCAGGAAGTGAGTATGATCAGGAAATACCACAACCACAAACTGCAGACAACCCAATGGCACTGCGAGGAAGAGCCACTCAACCATCACGAGACACCAGGCTCTAATGAAGCATGGAGTTATATAAACGTCCAATGGTTCGCGTTGTTTTGGCGGTTGTTAACAAAGGTATATAGGACACTTGTTACGTTGGTGTATACTAAGACCTTGATTTGTTCGTGGAGCTGCAGCATGTGGCAGCAATATTTTGCTGCATATTAAGAGCAATTCTCTGTAACCACCAAAAAATCTAAATAGGGGTCCGGCACGCATAGTCTCAGATTAACTTGATTTTTTTGTATGTCGTACATATAACCCAAAACCACCAAAAATAAAGTAATTTTTTACTTGTTACCCTTGGTTGCTATGGAAACCATGATTGTTCATTTTGGGCAAATTTCGTAGATACTGTATTTTGAAATTATGAAAAAACACTAGTTTGAAAGTATTTGCAGTCATTCAATAAACATTCTGTAACCCTATGGTTTCGGCCAAACTACAATATTGTATCAACTCTAACTCTTGATATATGTAGTTTGGTTCTATCATGCACGTGCTGGTTGCAGTAGGGTCCTAAAATATACCAAAATTGGCAAAATTCCAAAATGTGAAAAAATGGTTTTTTGGCAATTTTTAGGGATATTTTTTAAAAAAAACGCAGCAACACTGGTATTCAACTGCATTAGATTCTGAAAACCCAACCTTAGGTCATAAAATATTTGCAATAAAATCTATAGGAGTAATTGAAGTTTTTTTGGTAATTCTGGTTAAATTGGACCAACAAAGTGATTTCTCTAAATAAAGCTGTTTTGTACATGTGACTTAACTGAGATGATTTTGGCAATATAAGACAATGAAAATTGTGTTATGTGTTACAAAACTATTTTATTTTATTAGAAGTTATTCATTCTATCATTAATCATCTGTTACTGCCTGGAAATATGCGAAAAATGTCTTTTTGTCCTAATTATCATACAGTACCAGTTTTTGGAATTTTGGATAATGTGCATTTTTAGGCCAAATTAAGATAAGATAACCATTGGTTTTAGTAGGGATTAACTTTATCATGTCAGAATTCATCAGTAAAATAGAAATTGCTGTAAAATTTTAAGAAAATAGCAATAATTGTACAAATAATCAGACGGTACCAAATAACGGAAAATTGAATTTTTAAGCAGCTTTATGCGGAATGAAGTTATTTAGAAAGATAAGTTTGTGTACAAATGATTTATTCTATCAGATCTCATCATAATACAATTTTTATCTGTGTAAAAATCAAAAATTGCCATTAACGCTCTAATAATCAAGCGGTACTAGTTTTCGGAATATTGGCCTTTTGAGAAATTTCAGGAGGAAAAGGTGATTTCATTCACTTTTATTTGCAAGAAAATTATTCATATTTTTTTAAACAAAAGCCAGCCATTAAATAATCCTTGCCAGCAAATGTCCAGAAAAAATAGATAATATTGTTCCAATTATCAATTAGAACCAGTTTTCCAAATGTTGACATTTTAAGCATTTTCATGAGGAACGGGATATATGATTGTAATCTACTGATTATAAAGTCTCCCAAACCACCCCAATGCCCGTGGGACATCACTATCAGTGACATTGAATGTATCTTATCATCAGAAACATCATTATATAGATTTAGGGATGAAAATCTGAACAATTTCCCAGATATTAAGCCTTTAATGAAGTAAATGGGGTGGAGAATTGCTGAGCATGCCCTGGAGGGACTTTTCAGTAAGTGCTTATGAATACTTTCTTCTCATAAGAAACATGAAAATTTATGATTTATGGGTAGTGATCTGAGCAGTTCCAAGATAGTAAGCCTTTTATGAAGTAAATGAGGTGGGCCATGTGTTGGCACACCCGGGGGTCTCACGGGTCATTATAACTGAATGCTTGGTACCATAAGAAATATGAATAATCATGGCATGCCCTGGAGGGACTTCTCAGAAAGTGCTTTTGAATGCCTCAACAGTGGGTACACCTGGGGGACTTCCTGATCAATATTACTGGATACTTTGTGTCACAAGATATATGAGTATATATGGTTCAGGGGTGAAAATCTGAATGGTTTCTGAGATATAAGGTCTTTTAAAAAATAGTTGGACCTGGGCATGCCTTCTTGTCAGCCCTTGAGCCCAGGTTTTCATATTTCAAACTTTCTTTAAAAAATTCTATAATATCAAAATTTATCATATAAAAAAACAAAACAACCCCTTGAATGGTTGCAATTGGTGAGAAATGGTCTGGACAAATTTTGGCAGTTTGTTCTACACTTTTCCCTTATGCCACATTATGATCAGAAAAAAATGTTTTGACCTTTTTGACAGGGTTGAGGGTGAGTTAAGGAAGGAAATACATGTACCTTGGCTCTTTACTCTCTTATATGTGGTATTTTCTTGTGTTTCGGTCTCTTTCCCTTATGGTGTCCTGGGCTTGATCTTATTTATTCCTGTTCTTTGCCTCCGTTCTTACTTTAAAGTCCACAGAATTGCATCTAAGTCAGTATATTGATTCTATGCTAGAATGATACATGTACATTTATGTGTGGTAAATAGCTTTTCAGTCTTGTTTAGTTCATGTACATGTAATTTCTTGATATTTTTGATGGATTAGTCTTTTTTTTTTGAAAGCTTAAATGTTAGAGGTCCAAATTCACCAATTTACTTTTTTTGCCTACTGGTCAGGCTTTATGGGACTGTTGAACTGTGAGTATGAATGCCGGAATGGAAACATAGATAAACAATAAAGATGAGATGCCATAGAAATACAGCATCTCATCTGATTAAACAATTTGAGAAAAATTCATTTAATATAGCATTTCATATACATATGTATATAGGGGTATTTCTACCCTATGATCCCTAAAAATATAAATGATGCATCAATTTAGTCTATTTTGGTTCAAACTTGATTGGAGATCTTATCCATCAAGAAAGGATATATAAAAATGGCTAAAATTTATATGTATTTTTTTTGCCCCAAACCTTAGCACATGTACTTTCCCTTGTTAAACATCCATTTTAAGAACTTTTTTTCAAACTCCATCGAAAGAATATGCTCTTACTCTATTCAACAATTTGAACATAGAGGCAGGCCTCCAGATGAGCATGTACTGGAATAATATTTTTCTTACTTCTTATCCACAATATGCAGTGGGTACTCAAAAGAACCATCTCAATGAGATGGTTCTTTTGCACATCCAAAACACCCGCTTAAATTCATGCGTTGTAGCAGAAGCCTGATCTTTTTCATTCAGCAGGTCTAAAAAAATACAATGTATTTTCAATTGTCAGAAGGGATGGGGATTCTTACACACAGGTGAATGGTTGTTACATATGGTGGGGGTGGGGCTTACTTTGTTTGGAAAGAGTACCTTTCTGTAAATGAGACTGATCAGAGCAACTAAGCCTGTGATTAAACTAAAACATAGGGGCCTACTCACCAGCTATTCCAGTCTTGTCTTGTTATTATTACATGCACCATATTTCTAGCAGTCAGGCAAGGTTCCCAGAGCCATTACCCGGAGCAGAAACACACAAACAGTCCTTTTTTACATTGCAGATTATTTAATTTGAAAGTATTTTGTTTTAAAAAGAAAAGAGTTAACTCACAATTGGCAGTTAACTGGTATTTCCATAAGAAAACCGATCAAATGTAGATGCTTTTCTAAAAATCAAAACTTGTAAAGTGTAAAAATCGGTTTGATGGATATTATCTGTTTAAAACTGATCCTCAGCAAGTAGAAACTTTGATTTAACAATCAAATATTTCAACTTATGGCCATCATCGGAACAAGAACACATATGAGAAGAGATATCAACTTGTAAAAGTCTTGTTTCTTTCTCAACGTGTTTGTAATTTACATGGCTAAATGCTCCTTTATTTGAAGAGCTACAAAGGGGAAGTAATTTTGACTGATGTGTTGTTGCTAGGCTGTCCCTCCCTTTAAGGTCTCCAGGGTGTCTCCGGTGTCATTCAATGCCGTTTTTATGCTTTTACACCAGTCTTTACTGCAGATTAACCGTAATCATGCATAAAATAGCTTAATTTATCCACAAATGATAAAGTTAAGGCATAAAATGCATACCTCTGAGAGCAATAATTTAGGACAAAATTAAAACTCTGATTTCTTTGCAGTATTAAAAGTTCCCATGAATTTTATTTCACAATTTAACTTTTCAAAGTGTCCTTTTTATAATAATATATGCAGTAACACACAGAACTGCTGCGATTTTGAATAGTTTGTTATCAAATTTGACCCCCAAACTCGTTTTTTTCATCAAAAATCCAAATATTTTTGGAAATAAAATATATCTAAGATGCTCCAATCTCTAAACTTTTTTTAAAATCACAAAGCTTAATCTATCTACTTTGAAACATAAACATAAAATTAATGATAACTTTTAGCTTAATTCAATGAATAAGGAAAAGGAAATGAGGGTATGCATTTTCATGAAAGTGCCATTTTTCGGAACTTCTCTGTCTGTTACCTTGGAAACGGTTGCACTTTTTGAAAAACTAAACAAAGTTTATTATTAAAGTTGATGCATCTCTACTTGAATATAACAATTTTATCAAAATCCCTGACTATGCGTGGCCAAAATATTTTGGTGGTTACAGAGAATAGCTCTTAAGTGTTCTTCACCTCAAGCAGAGTAATAATGAATTACAGAGCTCCTTTGCCAAATCAAAATAAGGCTTAGGCTAAATGTACAATGTAGCTTATAGCACCATGTACGCAAAAGCTGCATTCTGTTTGATAGAGGCAGGCTGCATTTAAAGAACTTTTCATCGAATCGGTCATGGCAAGATGAAGCCCTCAGTTCACTGTATTGCAACTTAGTATCGTGTTTTCATGGTTTCTGTGACGCACTTATCATGTGACCATAGTAATCTGAGTGCACCGAATAGGACGAAGATATCTATGACACCCTAGTTTCGTATTTCATTCATCCTGTAGAGACATTCACCCTACAAGTCTTTCAGTTCGAATTTATTCATATGTCATCATTTTAATACCCAAATAATACATTATTGGCCCCTGTACAAGAATAACCTGAAAATCGTCCACTCCCAAATTCGAATCGGTTGCTCGATGCCTGATCAAGTAATAGGGAAACATGTAAGCTCAGTGAGATGTGCCAGCACATGAGATTTTTATATTCAAAATTCTTATCAAAGTTGTGAGCAACATAATGCTCAATTGCGTCTACACAGCTGCACAGACTCGCCAGAGCCTTCAATGCTCGCATACACAAAGATGAAGGCACGTGCCAATATTAATGTCTATAGCCCTACTAAGTAGCTGTCCATGTATATTTATCAAACAACTTAATGCATATTCGATGTTTGTGCTAGCCCAATTATTGCAATTAGCTATGTCAACGTCCAATCGTGAGTTTAACAGTAATGTTGAATCTATGTTGATTCACGGATCTTTCAATATTAGGTCCGTGGTTATTTCAATAATATTCTCAAGAAAATATTCAATAACCAAAAGTGCATGCATTACTCTTAAGGTGAGTCAACAATTCAAACATGCCACTAGATGCATACAACATTTACTTGGCATTATATCAACATTGGGGTGGGAATAAACATTCATCTTGTCATTTTTGGACGCATAGCGAACAGTACCACACAAAATAAATATTTTAATTGATAGTTCATACCTGCAATTAAACGACCTAACATATCACCTCATTTTCCCTATGCTGGCAGGTGAACCTCCACCTGCCAAAGGACCACCCGACTGCCACCCTCCTTAAAAAGATGCATGAAAAAAAATGCTAAAAAATGCCAAGGGAAAAAGGGAAGGGAAAGTTTGAAAAAAAAAGGATAAAAAGGAAAAGGGGTCTTTCTTTACGAATCCTCCCTCGGAGAAATTCGTTTGATGACAAGCCCTTTTATAAGGTCTCGTCATGCACCGTCCAAACAAATTAATATTTGGACAGAGTAGCCAAAGCACATAAATTCAGTAAGAAGCGATTCACTTGACTAAAATGTATAGAAATTATTAATCAATTTTGGTAAAAATAAAGTAGCTTTAGATAATTCTGATTGCTGCATTATTATTTTGATGTATTCTTCAATAGGAAAATAGGACCAAAGTGCACATGTTAAAATCCCCCTTCCTTAGTCTGTTTCATGTCTGTTCTGAGTTAAAACTGTTAATCCACATGAGTAATGCCCCTTAACTTACTTCCTACATCTATTTAAATGTATTGTACACCTATATAGTATTAGGCCTAAATAGCTGAGGGGTCTAGAGCGCCAGTCTTATGCACAGGAGTGAGCAAAATACGCTCATGGCGCAGGTTCGAACCCTGTCTATAAAAATGAAATAAAAATATTTTTTTATTGTTTTTCTGTGTATTTTTTTAATTATTGCTTTGGTTTTCATTCTCTTTGTTGGTGCATTTGTGCTTTAAATCATTATCAACATTTTTTCAGTCATTTAACTTAGGACAATTATCATATTTAAATGTTTTGGACAGGTTGCTCTGAAACGGTTTAGTCGTACTCTGTGCTTGCATACTGTCATGTTCATATGCTGTGTGTGCAAGGCGCAATAACACAGATTAGACTGTGCAGATGTATGATTTGATATAAGAGAACAACCGCTTTTTTCAAAAGAAAATGGCTGCTTTGTATGACTCATGAGATTTTTGACACTTATTAAATATTTGATCATCTAATGCTCAGACGCGTCTGCGCATACACTCAGTTTGGCCAGAGCATTCACTGCTCGCACACACATTAAATGGATGTAGATAAATGTTCAGGCAAAATTTGATGTGTCTAGCCTCTCTTCGTAGCGAACGATGCACGTTTAGTAAGTTATTTTAGGCATGTGCGATAAATACAAAAAATGACTTGCCCTGGTTTGCAAGTTATATTAAAGTTTCCATTAAATGCCATCTGAAATAAGAGAATACCACTACTTTTCATTAAAAAATGGCTGCTAGGGATAGAAGTGGGCCAGCTCATGAGAATTGTTATTCATTGAATATTTGACCAGTCATTGCTGAGATGCACCCGTGCATAGGAACAGCATCACAAAGAAATTCACTGCTTGAACAAACACGATGAGAGTAGATAAAGGGTAAGGCCAAAACTAAGGCATTTAACCCCAGCAGGTAGCTGATAATGGATGTTTAATGAGTGACTTTACGCATATGCAATAAATACCAAATATTCATGCGCTGGCTGGCTCGTTGTAAGTTTCCATTAAATGCCATTTACCTGAACCAGGAAGTGAGTATGATCAGGAAATACCACAACCACAAACTGCAGACAACCCACTGGCACCGCGAGGAAGAGCCACTCAACCATCACGAGACACCAGGCTCTAATGAAGCATGGAGTTATATAAACGTCCAATGGTTCACGTTGTTTTGGCGGTTGTTAACAAAGGTATATAGGACACTTGTTACGTTGGTGTATACTAAGACCTTGATTTGTTCGTGGAGCTGCAGCATGTGGCAGCAATATTTTGCTGCATAAGTGTTCTTCACCTCAAGCAGAGTAATAATGAATTACAGAGCTCCTTTGTCAAATCAAAATAAGGCTTAGGCTAAACGTACAATGTAGCTTATAGCACTATGTACGCAAAAGCTGCATTCTGTTTGATAGAGGCAGGCTGCATTTAAAGAACTTTTCATCGAATCGGTCATGGCAAGATGAAGCCCTCAGTTCACTGTATTGCAACTTAGTATCGTGTTTTCATGGTTTCTGTGACGCACTTATCATGTGACCATAGTAATCTGAGTGCACCGAATAGGACGAAGGTATCTATGACACCCTAGTTTCGTATTTCATTCATCCTGTAGAGACATTCACCCTACAAGTCTTTCAGTTCGAATTTATTCATATGTCATCATTTTAATACCCAAATAATACATTATTGGCCCCTGTACAAGAATAACCTGAAAATCGTCCACTCCCAAATTCGAATCGGTTGCTCGATGCCTGATCAAGTAATAGGGAAACATGTAAGCTCAGTGAGATGTGCCAGCACATGAGATTTTTATATTCAAAATTCTTATCGAAGTTGTGAGCAACATAATGCTCAATTGCGTCTACACAGCTGCACAGACTCGCCAGAGCCTTCAATGCTCGCATACACAAAGATGAAGGCACGTGCCAATATTAATGTCTATAGCCCTACTAAGTAGCTGTCCATGTATATTTATCAAACAACTTAATGCATATTCGATGTTTGTGCTAGCCCAATTATTGCAATTAGCTATGTCAACGTCCAATCGTGAGTTTAACAGTAATGTTGAATCTATGTTGATTCACGGATCTTTCAATATTAGGTCCGTGGTTATTTCAATAATATTCTCAAGAAAATATTCAATAACCAAAAGTGCATGCATTACTCTTTAGGTGAGTCAACAATTCAAACATGCCACTAGATGCATACAACATTTACTTGGCATTATATCAACATTGGGGTGGGAATAAACATTCATCTTGTCATTTTTGGACGCATAGCGAACAGTACCACATAAAATAAATATTTTAATTGATAGTTCATACCTGCAATTAAACGACCTATCATATCACCTCATTTTCCCTATGCTGGCAGGTGAACCTCCACCTGCCAAAGGACCATCCGACTGCCACCCTCCTTAAAAAGATGCATGAAAAAAAATGCTAAAAAATGCCAAGTGAAAAAGGGAAGGGAAAGTTAAAAAAAATGGAAAAAAAGAAAAGGGGTCTTTTAGAAATTCGTTTGATGACAAGCCCTTTTATAAGGTCTCGTCATGCACCGTCCAAACAAATTAATATTTGGACAGAGTAGCCAAAGCACATAAATTCAGTAAGAAGCGATTCACTTGACTAAAATGTATAGAAATTATTAATCAATTTTGGCAAAAATAAAGTTGCTTTAGATAATTCTGATTGCTGCTTTATTATTTTGATGTATTCTTCAATAGGAAAATAAGACCAAAGTGCACATGTTAAAATCCCCCTTCCTTAGTCTGTTTCATGTCTGTTCTGAGTTAAAACTGTTAATCCACATGAGTAATGCCCCTTAACTTACTTCTTACATCTATTTAAATGTAAAGTACACCTATATAGTATTAGGCCCAAATAGCTGAGGGGTCCAGAGCGCCAGTCTAATGCACAGGACTGAGCAAAATACGCTCATGGCGCAGGTTCGAACCCTGTCTATAAAAATGAAATAAAAATATTTTTCTATTGTTTTTCTGTGTATTTTTTTAATTATTGCTTTGGTTTTCATTCTCTTTGTTGGTGCATTTGCGCTTTAGATCATTATCAACATTTTTTCAGTCATTTAACTTAGGACAATTATCATATATAAGTGTTTTGGACAGGTTGCTCTGAAACGGTTTAGTCGTACTCTGTGCATGCATACTGTCATGTTCATATGCTGTGTGTGCAAGGCGCAATAACACAGATTAGACTGTGCAGATGCATGATTTGATGTAAGAGAACAACCGCTATTTTCAAAAGAAAATGGCTGCTTTGTATGACTCATGAGACTTTTGACACTTATTAAATATTTGATCATCTAATGCTCAGACGCGTCTGCGCATACAATCAGTTTGGCCAGAGCCTTCACTGCTCGCACACACATTAAATGGATGTAGATAAATGTTCAGGCAAAATTTGACGTATCTAGCCTCTCTTCGTAGCAGACGATGCACGTTTAGTGAGTTACTTTAGGCATGTGCGATAAATACAAAAAATGAATTGCCCTGGTTTGTAAGTTATATTAAAGTTTCCATTAAATGCCATCTGAAATAAGAGAATACCACTACTTTTCATTAAATATGGCTGCTTGGGATAGAAGTGGGCCAGCTCATGAGAATTGTTATTCATTGAATATTTGACCAGTCATTGCTGAGATGCACCCGTGCATAGGAACAGCATCACAATGAAATTCACTGCTTGAACAAACACGATGAGAGTAGATAAAGGTTAAGGCCAAAATTAAGGCATTTAACCCCAGCAGGTAGCTGATAATGTGTGTTTAATGAGTGACTTTACGCATATGCAATAAATACCAAACATTCATGCGCTGGCTGGCTCGTTGTAAGTTTCCATTAAATGCCATTTACCTGAACCAGGAAGTGAGTATGATCAGGAAATACCACAACCACAAACTGCAGACAACCCAATGGCACCGCGAGGAAGAGCCACTCAACCATCACGAGACACCAGGCTCTAATGAAGCATGGAGTTATATAAACGCCCAATGGTTCACGTTGTTTTGGCGGTTGTTAACAAAGGTATATAGGACACTTGTTACGTTGGTGTATAATAAGACCTTGATTTGTTCGTGGAGCTGCAGCATGTGGCAGCAATATTTTGCTGCATAAGTGTTCTTCACCTCAAGCAGAGTAATAATGAATTACAGAGCTCCTTTGCCAAATCAAAATAAGGCTTAATAATAATGATTTGGACTGAACTTCATCGGATCTGATTTATGTTATAACTTGAACTGAAACTAACTGTGGAATGCAATATGTTGGACAAACTGGCCGATCCCTCAAGACTAGGTTTCGTGAGCACTTTCGTAAAATGAAAAAGCCTAAAAAATTTGACACATTTCTTTATCGCCATTTCAAAAATAATGGTCATTCACCTAGTAAAATTGTAATTCAGCCTGTTGAAAAAATTATATATGATCCTAATTCATCAACTAGATTAAAAAATATTAAGAGACATGAAACTGAACTTAAATGGATTAAATTTTTGCAATCACCTTTTCCTTTAGGCTTCAATGATAATATATACCATGAAGGCAACATTTCTAAAATGCCAGATTTTGATGTTTTTTCTGTTTTGGAATGTAAAAAACGTAAAAGTAGATCTCATGGTAAACGTAAAAATGGCAACATTAAGCGCAAAATTTGTACTGAAAAACGCTTAAATACTTCTCTAAAGGATCTTTCTTTGGCTTTAACTAATCATGGTCGACATGGCTTATTTTCATTTTTAAGTTCCTTGCCTGTCTCAGTTTTACGCAATTTAGAGTTAGAGGCTAATAAACTTTATGATAGAGCAAACAAATTATATAAAGCAGCACTCCTTACAAGGTGTTATGTTCAACATTTCCTTAGTCCTTATATTGATTCTGAGGTCAACCATAAACGACATTTTATCAAAATTCCATTCATTAACAAAGGTATTGAGTTTATTGATTTACATAGTATCTTCAAGGATAATTCAGTGATTTCATCTATTCCAAATTACTTTAATAATTCTGAAACTCCTATCATTTGTTATAAATATAACAAACCAATAAGGTCTACGATATTTAACTTTAATAAAATTGTAAATGATTTAGATATAGATTCCAATACTCCTGCCTCCTGAGATTGTAAAAATTCAAATTATTTATATCCTTCTGCAGGGCATGTTATTACAGGTAATCTGAATGTCATTCCTGACGCTAGAGTTCGCAATATCATTTCTAAAGGTCCTAAATATAGATTTCCCTCTAATATTGATTTCTCTAAATGTCGTAGAGAGATCGCTGCTTCTTTAAATGACTTCAGTAATCGATGGTGCAAACGGGAAAATGTTGAACCTGATGCTTTGAAGGAATGGAAGATTAACGTTTTTAAAATTATTGATACTCGTATTTCATTTTACTCTCGTAATACACATCTTTTGCCCCCTAAACCTAAATCTTCTTTTCGTCATCTTAAACGAGGTATCCTGGATTTTCATATGAACTATGTTTTGGTTTCAGCAGATAAAGCTGCTAACAATGTTGTAGTTGTATGACGATTGTATTATATTAATACTCTTAAGCGTGAGCTTGTTGACACTAATGCCTATAAACTGCAGCCTTCTTTAAGTGAAAGGGTGATTGTTGATGGGCATGGTTGTCATACAGCCCTACATTTTGGTGTCAAAGCTAAAGAAAATCAAGACAAAGTTCCTACGTTGTACTGGTTACCTAAACTCCATAAAAAACCCTATAAAGCAAGATTTATTGCAAATTCTAGTTCTTGTACGACAACAGAACTTTCTAAATTGTTAACCTCGTGTCTTACAGCTGTTAAAAAACATGTTATCAAATATTGTGAAAAAGTATATGAGAGATCCGGTAAAAACCTATTTTGGTGGATAAAAAATTCAGGTGAAATTTTAGATAAACTTAAAGCTAGAGATTTCAATGCGACCAGTTTGTCTACTTATGATTTTTCTACTCTTTACACTACTTTACCTCATAATTTAATTAAAGATAAACTTATTGATCTTATTGAAAGAACCTTCCAGAGAGAAAGCTCTCCTTACCTTGCATGTAGTGACAGAAATGCATTTTTTACTTCAGAAAAACCTAAAAAATATCATGCATGGTCGTGTCAAAATGTATGTGATGTGTTGACCTTTTTGTTGGACAACATTTTTATTCGATTTGGCACCAAGCTCTATAGACAAGTAGTTGGGTTTCCTATGGGCACTAATTGTGCTCCCCTGGTTGCAGATTTATTCCTGTTTTGTTATGAAAGGGACTTTATGATGTCCCTTTCTGATGATAAGCAGGCTGATGTTATTGATGCGTTTAACACTACTTCCAGATATTTGGACGATATTTTAAAAATTAATAATGTTTATTTTGAAAATATGGTTAGTCAAATATACCCTTCAGAGCTCCAACTTAATAAAGCCAATGCCTCTGATACCGAAGCCGCATTTTTAGACTTGCATTTGTCAATTTCTAATGGTATTGTTTCTACCAAAATTTATGATAAACGTGACGACTTTGATTTTGAAATTGTCAATTTCCCATTTTTAGATGGTGATGTTCCTCGTTCTACATCCTATGGAGTCTATATCTCTCAACTCATTCGTTTTGCTAGAGCATCTAGCTATGTTACTGACTTCAACACTCGCAATAAATTGTTAACTCAGAAACTTCTTAAACAGGGCTATCGGTATCATAAACAGTTACTTCGCAAAACATTTTCAAAATTTTATAGACGATACTTTGATTTGATTTCTAAATTCCAAGTTGGACTTAAATCTCTCTTGCGCCAAGGACTTTCGGAACCTGATTTCTATGGTGACTTGGTGTATAAGTTGAAGAAGATTGTTGGCTCTAATAATTTTTCAGCGCAGTTCATTAAAATAATTTCCCATTATAAAAAGATTGGCTATAACATTAATGTATTGCAACAGACTGCCTGCTTGGTAGTCAACCCAATCACGGTTGGCAACTTTGCTTTCCTCTTTAATTGCACGCCGGTGGGTCGGACTTCAGACTCTATGATGGTTCCGACTTAAAGACTTATCTATTGATGAGATGGTAGGGGCCTGATGCTTTGGCTGTTTGTCGGGCCCACCGGGGTTTACCTGTTGGATTTCTTTTGCTCCGGTATTCAGTTTAATTTACTGTTGAGTCCTTATCCTTGCTTTATCTCCTTGTTATATCTTGATTTATATGTTTTAGGATATGATGCATTGATAAGTTAGGGGTCTTTCATGCAAACCAAATATCTATGTGTCTTGATCCACATCTGAATTAAGGGTGAGGTTGGCGCCGTTAAACCGGTTTAAGCCCTCCAGTAAAATATTTTACTGACCGTTCCAAGGTGGTACTTCTTTTGTGGATCTTTTATGTTTTTGTTCTGTCTTGTGTTTGCTATGTTTTGTGCGCCTCTGTTTATATGTGCTTCGTGGTCACCTGCTGGGAAAGGGCTGACCTCTTGGCTCTCGTTTATGGTGTCTTCTGTGAGTTTGTCACTTTCCCATTGGTATCCTGGGTCAGGTGTGGTACTTGATTGTATCGATTCCTGATCTTTGCAACCTTACTTACTAAGGATAAATGTACAATGTAGCTTATAGCACTATGTATGCAAAAGCTGCATTCTGTTTGATAGAGGCAGGCTGCATTTAAAGAACTTTTCATCGAATCGGTCATGGCAAGATGAAGCCCTCAGTTCACTGTATTGCAACTTAGTATCGTGTTTTCATGGTTTCTGTGACGCACTTATCATGTGACCATAGTAATCAGAGTGCACCGAATAGGACGAAGATATCTATGACACCCTAGTTTCGTATTTCATTCATCCTGTAGAGACATTCACCCGACAAGTCTTTCAGTTCGAATTTATTCATATGTCATCATTTTAATACCCAAATAATACATTATTGGCCCCTGTACAAGAATAACCTGAAAATCGTCCACTCCCAAATTCGAATCGGTTGCTCGATGCCTGATCAAGTAATAGGGAAACATGTAAGCTCAGTGAGATGTGCCAGCACATGAGATTTTTATATTCAAAATTCTTATCGAAGTTGTGAGCAACATAATGCTCAATTGCGTCTACACAGCTGCACAGACTCGCCAGAGCCTTCAATGCTCGCATACACAAAGATGAAGGCACGTGCCAATATTAATGTCTATAGCCCTACTAAGTAGCTGTCCATGTATATTTATCAAACAACTTAATGCATATTCGATGTTTGTGCTAGCCCAATTATTGCAATTAGCTATATCAACGTCCAATCGTGAGTTTAACAGTAATGTTGAATCTATGTTGATTCACGGATCTTTCAATATTAGGTCCGTGGTTATTTCAATAATATTCTCAAGAAAATATTCAATAACCAAAAGTGCATGCATTACTCTTTAGGTGAGTCAACAATTCAAACATGCCACTAGATGCATACAACATTTACTTGGCATTATATCAACATTGGGGTGGGAATAAACATTCATCTTGTCATTTTTGGACGCATAGCGAACAGTACCACACAAAATAAATATTTTAATTGATAGTTCATACCTGCAATTAAACGACCTATCATATCACCTCATTTTCCCTATGCTGGCAGGTGAACCTCCACCTGCCAAAGGACCACCCGACTGCCACCCTCCTTAAAAAGATGCATGAAAAAAAAGCTAAAAAATGCCAGGGGAAAAAGGGAAGGGAAAGTTAAAAAAAAATGGAAAAAAAGAAAAGGGGTCTTTCTTTATGAATCCTCCCTCGGAGAAATTCGTTTGATGACAAGCCCTTTTATAAGGTCTCAACGTCATGCACCGTCCAAACAAATTAATATTTGGACAGAGTAGCCAAAGCACATAAATTCAGTAAGAAGCGATTCACTTGACTAAAATGTATAGAAATTATTAATCAATTTTGGTAAAAATAAAGTTGCTTTAGATAATTCTGATTGCTGCTTTATTATTTTGATGTATTCTTCAATAGGAAAATAAGACCAAAGTGCACATTTTAAAATCCCCCTTCCTTAGTCTGTTTCATGTCTGTTCTGAGTTAAAACTTTTAATCCACATGAGTAATGCCCCTTAACTAACTTCCTACATCTATTTAAATGTATTGTTCACCTATATAGTATTAGGCCCAAATAGCTGAGGGGTCTAGAGCGCCAGTCTAATGCACAGGACTGAGCAAAATACGCTCATGGCGCAGGTTCGAACCCTGTCTATAAAAATGAAATAAAAATATTTTTTTATTGTTTTTCTGTGTATTTTTTTAATTATTGCTTTGGTTTTCATTCTCTTTGTTGGTGCATTTGTGCTTTAAATCATTATCAACATTTTTTCAGTCATTTAACTTAGGACAATTATCATATATAAGTGTTTTGGACAGGTTGCTCTGAAACGGTTTAGTCGTACTCTGTGCATGCATACTGTCATGTTCATATGCTGTGTGTGCAAGGCGCAATAACACAGATTAGACTGTGCAGATGCATGATTTGATGTAAGAGAACAACCGCTATTTTCAAAAGAAAATGGCTGCTTTGTATGACTCATGAGACTTTTGACACTTATAAAATATTTGATCATCTAATGCTCAGACGCGTCTGCGCATACACTCAGTTTGGCCAGAGCATTCACTGCTCGCACACACATTAAATGGATGTAGATAAATGTTCAGGCAAAATTTGATGTGTCTAGCCTCTCTTCGTAGCAAACGATGCACGTTTAGTAAGTTATTTTAGGCATGTGCGATAAATACAAAAAATGACTTGCCCTGGTTTGCAAGTTATATTAAAGTTTCCATTAAATGCCATCTGAAATAAGAGAATACCACTACTTTTCATTAAAAATGGCTGCTAGGGATAGAAGTGGGCCAGCTCATGAGAATTGTTATTCATTGAATATTTGACCAGTCATTGCTGAGATGCACCCGTGCATAGGAACAGCATCACAAAGAAATTCACTGCTTAAACAAACACGATGAGAGTAGATAAAGGGTAAGGCCAAAACTAAGGCATTTAACCCCAGCAGGTAGCTGAAAATGGGTGTTTAATGAGTGACTTTACGCATATGCAATAAATACCAAATATTCATGCGCTGGCTGGCTCGTTGTAAGTTTCCATTAAATGCCATTTACCTGAACCAGGAAGTGAGTATGATCAGGAAATACCACAACCACAAACTGCAGACAACCCAATGGCACCGCGAGGAAGAGCCACTCAACCATCACGAGACACCAGGCTCTAATGAAGCATGGAGTTATATAAACGTCCAATGGTTCACGTTGTTTTGGCGGTAGTTAACAAAGGTATATAGGACACTTGTTACGTTGGTGTATACTAAGACCTTGATTTGTTCGTGGAGCTGCAGCATGTGGCAGCAATATTTTGCTGCATAAGTGTTCTTCACCTCAAGCAGAGTAATAATGAATTACAGAGCTCCTTTGCCAAATCAAAAAAGGCTTAGGCTAAATGTACAATGTAGCTTATAGCACTATGTACGCAAAAGCTGCATTCTGTTTGATAGAGGCAGGCTGCATTTAAAGAACTTTTCATCGAATCGGTCATGGCAAGATGAAGCCCTCAGTTCACTGTATTGCAACTTAGTATCGTGTTTTCATGGTTTCTGTGACGCACTTATCATGTGACCATAGTAATCTGAGTGCACCGAATAGGACGAAGGTATCTATGACACCCTAGTTTCGTATTTCATTCATCCTGTAGAGACATTCACCCTACAAGTCTTTCAGTTCGAATTTATTCATATGTCATCATTTTAATACCCAAATAATACATTATTGGCCCCTGTACAAGAATAACCTGAAAATCGTCCACTCCCAAATTCGAATCGGTTGCTCGATGCCTGATCAAGTAATAGGGAAACATGTAAGCTCAGTGAGATGTGCCAGCACATGAGATTTTTATATTCAAAATTCTTATCAAAGTTGTGAGCAACATAATGCTCAATGGCGTCTACACAGCTGCACAGACTCGCCAGAGCCTTCAATGCTCGCATAAACAAAGATGAAGGCACGTGCCAATATTAATGTCTATAGCCCTACTAAGTAGCTGTCCATGTATATTTATCAAACAACTTGATGCATATTCGATGTTTGTGCTAGCCCAATTATTGCAATTAGCTACGTCAACGTCCAATCGTGAGTTTAACAGTAATGTTGAATCTATGTTGATTCACGGATCTTTCAATATTAGGTCCGTGGTTATTTCAATAATATTCTCAAGAAAATATTCAATAACCAAAAGTGCATGCATTACTCTTTAGGTGAGTCAACAATTCAAACATGCCACTAGATGCATACAACATTTACTTGGCATTATATCAACATTGGGGTGGGAATAAACATTCATCTTGTCATTTTTGGACGCATAGCGAACAGTACCACACAAAATAAATATTTTAATTGATAGTTCATACCTGCAATTAAACGACCTAACATATCACCTCATTTTCCCTATGCTGGCAGGTGAACCTCCACCTGCCAAAGGACCACCCGACTGCCACCCTCCTTAAAAAGATGCATGAAAAAAAATGCTAAAAAATGCCAAGGGAAAAAGGGAAGGGAAAGTTTGAAAAAAAAGGATAAAAAGGAAAAGGGGTTTTTCTTTACGAATCCTCCCTCGGAGAAATTCGTTTGATGACAAGCCCTTTTATAAGGTCTCGTCATGCACCGTCCAAACAAATTAATATTTGGACAGAGTAGCCAAAGCACATAAATTCAGTAAGAAGCGATTCACTTGACTAAAATGTATAGAAATTATTAATCAATTTTGGTAAAAATAAAGTTGCTTTAGATAATTCTGATTGCTGCATTATTATTTTGATGTATTCTTCAATAGGAAAATAGGACCAAAGTGCACATGTTAAAATCCCCCTTCCTTAGTCTGTTTCATGTCTGTTCTGAGTTAAAACTGTTAATTTTACATGAGTGATGCCCCTTAACTTACTTCTTACATCTATTTAAATGTATTGTACACCTATATAGTATTAGGCCTAAATAGCTGAGGGGTCTAGAGCGCCAGTCTTATGCACAGGAGTGAGCAAAATACGCTCATGGCGCAGGTTCGAACCCTGTCTATAAAAATGAAATAAAAATATTTTTTTTATTGTTTTTCTGTGTATTTTTTTAATTATTGCTTTGGTTTTCATTCTCTTTGTTGGTGCATTTGTGCTTTAAATCATTATCAACATTTTTTCAGTCATTTAACTTAGGACAATTATCATATTTAAATGTTTTGGACAGGTTGCTCTGAAACGGTTTAGTCGTACTCTGTGCTTGCATACTGTCATGTTCATATGCTGTGTGTGCAAGGCGCAATAACACAGATTAGACTGTGCAGATGTATGATTTGATATAATAGAACAACGGCTTTTTTCAAAAGAAAATGGCTGCTTTGTATGACTCATGAGATTTTTGACACTTATTAAATATTTGATCATCTAATGCCCAGACGTGTCTGCGCATACACTCAGTTTGGCCAGAGCATTCACTGCTCGCACACACATTAAATGGATGTAGATAAATGTTCAGGCAAAATTTGATGTGTCTAGCCTCTCTTCGTAGCGAACGATGCACGTTTAGTAAGTTATTTTAGGCATGTGCGATAAATACAAAAAATGACTTGCCCTGGTTTGCAAGTTATATTAAAGTTTCCATTAAATGCCATCTAAAATAAAAGAATACCACTACTTTTCATTAAAAAATGGCTGCTAGGGATAGAAGTGGGCCAGCTCATGAGAATTGTTATTCATTGAATATTTGACCAGTCATTGCTGAGATGAACCCGTGCATAGGAACAGCATCACAAAGAAATTCCTTGCTTGAACAAACACGATGAGAGTAGATAAAGGGTAAGGCCAAAACTAAGGCATTTAACCCCAGCAGGTAGCTGATAATGGGTGTTTAATGAGTGACTTTACGCATATGCAATAAATACCAAATATTCATGCGCTGGCTGGCTCGTTGTAAGTTTCCATTAAATGCCATTTACCTGAACCAGGAAGTGAGTATGATCAGGAAATACCACAACCACAAACTGCAGACAACCCACTGGCACCGCGAGGAAGAGCCACTCAACCATCACGAGACACCAGGCTCTAATGAAGCATGGAGTTATATAAACGTCCAATGGTTCACGTTGTTTTGGCGGTTGTTAACAAAGGTATATAGGACACTTGTTACGTTGGTGTTTACTAAGACCTTGATTTGTTCGTGGAGCTGCAGCATGTGGCAGCAATATTTTGCTGCATAAGTGTTCTTCACCTCAAGCAGAGTAATAATGAATTACAGAGCTCCTTTGTCAAATCAAAATAAGGCTTAGGCTAAACGTACCATGTAGCTTATAGCACTATGTACGCACAAGCTGCATTCTGTTTGATAGAGGCAGGCTGCATTTAAAGAACTTTTCATCGAATCGGTCATGGCAAGATGAAGCCCTCAGTTCACTGTATTGCAACTTAGTATCGTGTTTTCATGGTTTCTGTGACGCACTTATCATGTGACCATAGTAATCTGAGTGCACCGAATAGGACGAAGGTATCTATGACACCCTAGTTTCGTATTTCATTCATCCTGTAGAGACATTCACCCTACAAGTCTTTCAGTTCGAATTTATTCATATGTCATCATTTTAATACCCAAATAATACATTATTGGCCCCTGTACAAGAATAACCTGAAAATCGTCCACTCCCAAATTCGAATCGGTTGCTCGATGCCTGATCAAGTAATAGGGAAACATGTTAGCTCAGTGAGATGTGCCAGCACATGAGATTTTTATATTCAAAATTCTTATCAAAGTTGTGAGCAACATAATGCTCAATGGCGTCTACACAGCTGCACAGACTCGCCAGAGCCTTCAATGCTCGCATAAACAAAGATGAAGGCACGTGCCAATATTAATGTCTATAGCCCTACTAAGTAGCTGTCCATGTATATTTATCAAACAACTTGATGCATATTCGATGTTTGTGCTAGCCCAATTATTGCAATTAGCTACGTCAACGTCCAATCGTGAGTTTAACAGTAATGTTGAATCTATGTTGATTCACGGATCTTTCAATATTAGGTCCGTGGTTATTTCAATAATATTCTCAAGAAAATATTCAATAACCAAAAGTGCATGCATTACTCTTTAGGTGAGTCAACAATTCAAACATGCCACTAGATGCATACAACATTTACTTGGCATTATATCAACATTGGGGTGGGAATAAACATTCATCTTGTCATTTTTGGACGCATAGCGAACAGTACCACACAAAATAAATATTTTAATTGATAGTTCATACCTGCAATTAAAGGACCTAACATATCACCTCATTTTCCCTATGCTGGCAGGTGAACCTCCACCTGCCAAAGGACCACCCGACTGCCACCCTCCTTAAAAAGATGCATGAAAAAAAATGCTAAAAAATGCCAAGGGAAAAAGGGAAGGGAAAGTTTGAAAAAAAAGGATAAAAAGGAAAAGGGGTCTTTCTTTACGAATCCTCCCTCGGAGAAATTCGTTTGATGACAAGCCCTTTTATAAGGTCTCGTCATGCACCGTCCAAACAAATTAATATTTGGACAGAGTAGCCAAAGCACATAAATTCAGTAAGAAGCGATTCACTTGACTAAAATGTATAGAAATTATTAATCAATTTTGGTAAAAATAAAGTTGCTTTAGATAATTCTGATTGCTGCATTATTATTTTGATGTATTCTTCAATAGGAAAATAGGACCAAAGTGCACATGTTAAAATCCCCCTTCCTTAGTCTGTTTCATGTCTGTTCTGAGTTAAAACTGTTAATCCACATGAGTGATGCCCCTTAACTTACTTCTTACATCTATTTAAATGTATTGTACACCTATATAGTATTAGGCCTAAATAGCTGAGGGGTCTAGAGCGCCAGTCTTATGCACAGGAGTGAGCAAAATACGCTCATGGCGCAGGTTCGAACCCTGTCTATAAAAATGAAATAAAAATATTTTTTTATTGTTTTTCTGTGTATTTTTTTAATTATTGCTTTGGTTTTCATTCTCTTTGTTGGTGCATTTGTGCTTTAAATCATTATCAACATTTTTTCAGTCATTTAACTTAGGACAATTATCATATTTAAATGTTTTGGACAGGTTGCTCTGAAACGGTTTAGTCGTACTCTGTGCTTGCATACTGTCATGTTCATATGCTGTGTGTGCAAGGCGCAATAACACAGATTAGACTGTGCAGATGTATGATTTGATATAATAGAACAACGGCTTTTTTCAAAAGAAAATGGCTGCTTTGTATGACTCATGAGATTTTTGACACTTATTAAATATTTGATCATCTAATGCCCAGACGTGTCTGCGCATACACTCAGTTTGGCCAGAGCATTCACTGCTCGCACACACATTAAATGGATGTAGATAAATGTTCAGGCAAAATTTGATGTGTCTAGCCTCTCTTCGTAGCGAACGATGCACGTTTAGTAAGTTATTTTAGGCATGTGCGATAAATACAAAAAATGACTTGCCCTGGTTTGCAAGTTATATTAAAGTTTCCATTAAATGCCATCTAAAATAAAAGAATACCACTACTTTTCATTAAAAAATGGCTGCTAGGGATAGAAGTGGGCCAGCTCATGAGAATTGTTATTCATTGAATATTTGACCAGTCATTGCTGAGATGAACCCGTGCATAGGAACAGCATCACAAAGAAATTCCTTGCTTGAACAAACACGATGAGAGTAGATAAAGGGTAAGGCCAAAACTAAGGCATTTAACCCCAGCAGGTAGCTGATAATGGGTGTTTAATGAGTGACTTTACGCATATGCAATAAATACCAAATATTCATGCGCTGGCTGGCTCGTTGTAAGTTTCCATTAAATGCCATTTACCTGAACCAGGAAGTGAGTATGATCAGGAAATACCACAACCACAAACTGCAGACAACCCACTGGCACCGCGAGGAAGAGCCACTCAACCATCACGAGACACCAGGCTCTAATGAAGCATGGAGTTATATAAACGTCCAATGGTTCACGTTGTTTTGGCGGTTGTTAACAAAGGTATATAGGACACTTGTTACGTTGGTGTATACTAAGACCTTGATTTGTTCGTGGAGCTGCAGCATGTGGCAGCAATATTTTGCTGCATAAGTGTTCTCCACCTCAAGCAGAGTAATAATGAATTACAGAGCTCCTTTGTCAAATCAAAATAAGGCTTAGGCTAAACGTACCATGTAGCTTATAGCACTATGTACGCAAAAGCTGCATTCTGTTTGATAGAGGCAGGCTGCATTTAAAGAACTTTTCATCGAATCGGTCATGGCAAGATGAAGCCCTCAGTTCACTGTATTGCAACTTAGTATCGTGTTTTCATGGTTTCTGTGACGCACTTATCATGTGACCATAGTAATCTGAGTGCACCGAATAGGACGAAGGTATCTATGACACCCTAGTTTCATATTTCATTCATCCTGTAGAGACATTCACCCTACAAGTCTTTCAGTTCGAATTTATTCATATGTCATCATTTTAATACCCAAATAATACATTATTGGCCCCTGTACAAGAATAACCTGAAAATCGTCCACTCCCAAATTCGAATCGGTTGCTCGATGCCTGGTCAAGTAATAGGGAAACATGTAAGCTCAGTGAGATGTGCCAGCACATGAGATTTTTATATTCAAAATTCTTATCGAAGTTGTGAGCAACATAATGCTCAATTGCGTCTACACAGCTGCACAGACTCGCCAGAGCCTTCAATGCTCGCATACACAAAGATGAAGGCACGTGCCAATATTAATGTCTATAGCCCTACTAAGTAGCTGTCCATGTATATTTATCAAACAACTTAATGCATATTCGATGTTTGTGCTAGCCCAATTATTGCAATTAGCTATGTCAACGTCCAATCGTGAGTTTAACAGTAATGTTGAATCTATGTTGATTCACGGATCTTTCAATATTAGGTCCGTGGTTATTTCAATAATATTCTCAAGAAAATATTCAATAACCAAAAGTGCATGCATTACTCTTTAGGTGAGTCAACAATTCAAACATGCCACTAGATGCATACAACATTTACTTGGCATTATATCAACATTGGGGTGGGAATAAACATTCATCTTGTCATTTTTGGACGCATAGCGAACAGTACCACACAAAATAAATATTTTAATTGATAGTTCATACCTGCAATTAAACGACCTATCATATCACCTCATTTTCCCTATGCTGGCAGGTGAACCTCCACCTGCCAAAGGACCACCCGACTGCCACCCTCCTTAAAAAGATGCATGAAAAAAATGCTAAAAAATGCCAAGTGAAAAAGGGAAGGGAAAGTTAAAAAAAATGGAAAAAAAGAAAAGGGGTCTTTCAGAAATTCGTTTGATGACAAGCCCTTTTATAAGGTCTCGTCATGCACCGTCCAAACAAATTAATATTTGGACAGAGTAGCCAAAGCACATAAATTCAGTAAGAAGCGATTCACTTGACTAAAATGTATAGAAATTATTAATCAATTTTGGTAAAAATAAAGTTGCTTTAGATAATTCTGATTGCTGCTTTATTATTTTGATGTATTCTTCAATAGGAAAATAAGACCAAAGTGCACATTTTAAAATCCCCCTTCCTTAGTCTGTTTCATGTCTGTTCTGAGTTAAAACTGTTAATCCACATGAGTAATGCCCCTTAACTTACTTCTTACATCTATTTAAATGTAAAGTACACCTATATAGTATTAGGCCCAAATAGCTGAGGGGTCCAGAGCGCCAGTCTAATGCACAGGACTGAGCAAAATACGCTCATGGCGCAGGTTCGAACCCTGTCTATAAAAATGAAATAAAAATATTTTTCTATTGTTTTTCTGTGTATTTTTTTAATTATTGCTTTGGTTTTCATTCTCTTTGTTGGTGCATTTGCGCTTTAGATCATTATCAACATTTTTTCAGTCATTTAACTTAGGACAATTATCATATATAAGTGTTTTGGACAGGTTGCTCTGAAACGGTTTAGTCGTACTCTGTGCATGCATACTGTCATGTTCATATGCTGTGTGTGCAAGGCGCAATAACACAGATTAGACTGTGCAGATGCATGATTTGATGTAAGAGAACAACCGCTTTTTTCAAAAGAAAATGGCTGCTTTGTATGACTCATGAGACTTTTGACACTTATTAAATATTTGATCATCTAATGCTCAGACGCGTCTGCGCATACACTCAGTTTGGCCAGAGCATTCACTGCTCGCACACACATTAAATGGATGTAGATAAATGTTCAGGCAAAATTTGATGTATCTAGCCTCTCTTCGTAGCGAACGATGCACGTTTAGTAAGTTATTTTAGGCATGTGCGATAAATACAAAAAATGACTTGCCCTGGTTTGCAGGTTATATTAAAGTTTCCATTAAATGCCATCTGAAATTAGAGAATACCACTGCTTTTCATTAAAAAATGGCTGCTAGGGATAGAAGTGGGCCAGCTCATGAGAATTGTTATTCATTGAATATTTGACCAGTCATTGCTGAGATGCACCCGTGCATAGGAACAGCATCACAATGAAATTCACTGCTTGAACAAACACGATGAGAGTAGATTATGGTTAAGGCCAAAATTAAGGCATTTAACCCCAGCAGGTAGCTGATAATGGGTGTTTAATGAGTGACTTTACACACATGCAATAAATACCAAACATTCATGCGCTGGCTGGCTCGTTGTAAGTTTCCATTAAATGCCATTTACCTGAACCAGGAAGTGAGTATGATCAGGAAATACCACAACCACAAACTGCAGACAACCCAATGGCACCGCGAGGAAGAGCCACTCAACCATCACGAGACACCAGGCTCTAATGAAGCATGGAGTTATATAAACGTCCAATGGTTCACGTTGTTTTGGCGGTTGTTAACAAAGGTATACAGGACACTTGTTACGTTGGTGTATACTAAGACCTTGATTGGTTCTCGGAGCTGCAGCATGTGGCAGCAATATTTTGCTGCATAAGTGTTCTTCACCTCAAGCAGAGTAATAATGAATTACAAAGCTCCTTTGCCAAATCAAAATAAGGCCTAGGCTAAATGTACAATGTAGCTTATCGCACTATGTACGCAAAAGCTGCATTCTGTTTGATAGAGGCAGGCTGCATTTAAAGAACTTTTCATCGAATCGGTCATGGCAAGATGAAGCCCTCAGTTCACTGTATTGCAACTTAGTATCGTGTTTTCATGGTTTCTGTGACGCACTTATCATGTGACCATAGTAATCTGAGTGCACCGAATAGGACGAAGGTATCTATGACACCCTAGTTTCGTATTTCATTCATCCTGTAGAGACATTCACCCTTCAAGTCTTTCAGTTCGAATTTATTCATATGTCATCATTTTAATACCCAAATAATACATTATTGGCCCCTGTACAAGAATAACCTGAAAATCGTCCACTCCCAAATTCGAATCGGTTGCTTGATGCCTGATCAAGTAATAGGGAAACATGTAAGCTCAGTGAGATGTGCCAGCACATGAGATATTTATATTCAAAATTCTTATCGAAGTTGTGAGCAACATAATGCTCAATTGCGTCTACACAGCTGCACAGACTCGCCAGAGCCTTCAATGCTCGCATACACAAAGACGAAGGCACGTGCCAATATTAATGTCTATAGCCCTACTAAGTAGCTGTCCATGTATATTTATCAAACAACTTAATGCATATTCGAAGTTTGTGCTAGCCCAATTATTGCAATTAGCTATGTCAACGTCCAATCGTGAGTTTAACAGTAATGTTGAATCTATGTTGATTCACGGCTCTTTCAATATTAGGTCCGTGGTTATTTCAATAATATTCTCAAGAAAATATTCAATAACCAAAAGTGCATGCATTACTCTTTAGGTGAGTCAACAATTCAAACATGCCTCTAGATGCATACAACATTTACTTGGCATTATATCAACATTGGGGTGGGAATAAACATTCATCTTGTCATTTTTGGACGCATAGCGAACAGTACCACACAAAATAAATATTTTAATTGATAGTTCATACCTGCAATTAAACGACCTAACATATCACCACATTTTCCCTATGCTGGCAGGTGAACCTCCACCTGCCAAAGGACCACCCGACTGCCACTCTCCTTAAAAAGATGCATGAAAAAAATGCTAAAAAATGCCAAGGGAAAAAGGGAAGGGAAAGTTTAAGAAAATGTTAAAAAAAGAAAAGGGGTCTTTCTTTACGAATCCTCCCTCGGAGAAATTCGTTTGATGACAAGCTCTTTTATAAGGTCTCGTCATGCACCGTCCAAACAAATTAATATTTGGACAGAGTAGCCAAAGCACATAAATTCAGTAAGAAGCGATTCACTTGACTAAAATGTATAGAAATTATTAATCAATTTTGGTAAAAATAAAGTTGCTTTAGATAATTCTGATTGCTGCTTTATTATTTTGATGTATTCTTCAATAGGAAAATAAGACCAAAGTGCACAGTTTAAAATCCCCCTTCTTTAGTCTGTTTCATGTCTGTTCTGAGTTAAAACTGTTAATCCACATGAGTAATGCCCCTTAACTTACTTCCTACATCTATTTAAATGTATTGTACACCTATATAGTATTAGGCCCAAATAGCTGAGGTGTCCAGAGCGCCAGTCTAATGCACAGGACTGAGCAAAATACGCTCATGGCGCAGGTTCGAACCCTGTCTATAAAAATGAAATAAAAATATTTTTTTATTGTTTTTCTGTGTATTTTTTTAATTATTGCTTTGGTTTTCATTCTCTTTGTTGGTGCATTTGCGCTTTAGATCATTATCAACATTTTTTCAGTCATTTAACTTAGGACAATTATCATATATAAGTGTTTTGGACAGGTTGCTCTGAAACGGTTTAGTCGTACTCTGTGCATGCATACTGTCATGTTCATATGCTGTGTGTGCAAGGCGCAATAACACAGATTAGACTGTGCAGATGCATGATTTGATATAAGAGAACAACCGCTTTTTTCAAAAGAAAATGGCTGCTTTGTATGACTCATGAGACTTTTGACACTTATTAAATATTTGATCATCTAATGCTCAGACGCGTCTGCGCATACACTCAGTTTGGCCAGAGCATTCACTGCTCGCACACACATTAAATGGATGTAGATAAATGTTCGGGCAAAATTTGATGTATCTAGCCTCTCTTCGTAGCGAACGATGCACGTTTAGTAAGTTATTTTAGGCATGTGCGATAAATACAAAAAATGACTTGGCCTGGTTTGCAAGTTATATTAAAGTTTCCATTAAATGCCATCTGAAATAAGAGAATACCACTACTTTTCATTAAAAAATGGCTGCTAGGGATAGAAGTGGGCCAGCTCATGAGAATTGTTATTCATTGAATATTTGACCAGTCATTGCTGAGATGCACCCGTGCATAGGAACAGCATCACAATGAAATTCACTGCTTGAACAAACACGATGAGAGTAGATAAAGGTTAAGGCCAAAATTAAGGCATTTAACCCCAGCAGGTAGCTGATAATGGGTGTTTAATGAGTGACTTTACGCATATGCAATAAATACCAAACATTCATGCGCTGGCTGGCTCGTTGTAAGTTTCCATTAAATGCCATTTACCTGAACCAGGAAGTGAGTATGATCAGGAAATACCACAACCACAAACTGCAGACAACCCAATGGCACCGCGAGGAAGAGCCACTCAACCATCACGAGACACCAGGCTCTAATGAAGCATGGAGTTATATAAACGTCCAATGGTTCACGTTGTTTTGGCGGTTGTTAACAAAGGTATATAGGACACTTGTTACGATGGTGTATACTAAGACCTTGATTTGTTCGTGGAGCTGTAGCATGTGGCAGCAATATTTTGCTGCATAAGTGTTCTTCACCTCAAGCAGAGTAATAATGAATTACAGAGCTCCTTTGCCAAATCAAAATAAGGCTTAGGCTAAATGTACAATGTAGCTTATAGCACGATGTACGCAAATGCTGCATTCTGTTTGATAGAGGCAGGCTGCATTTAAAGAACTTTTCATCGAATCGGTCATGGCAAGATGAAGCCCTCAGTTCACTGTATTGCAACTTAGTATCGTGTTTTCATGGTTTCTGTGACGCACTTATCATGTGACCATAGTAATCTGAGTGCACCGAATAGGACGAAGGTATCTGTGACACCCTAGTTTCGTAATTCATTCATCCTGTAGAGATATACTTCCTACAAGTCTTTCAGTTCGAATTTATTCATATGTCATCATTTTAATACCCAAATAATACATTATTGGCCCCTGTACAAGAATAACCTGAAAATCGTCCACTCCCAAATTCGAATCGGTTGCTCGATGCCTGATCAAGTAATAGGGAAACATGTAAGCTCAGTGAGATGTGCCAGCACATGAGATTTTTTATATTCAAAATTCTTATCGAAGTTGTGAGCAACTTAATGCTCATTTGCGTCTACACAGCTGCACAGACTCGCCAGAGCCTTCAATGCTTGTATACACAAAGATGAAGGCACGTGCCAATATTAATGTCTATAGCCCTACTAAGTAGCTGTCCATGTATATTTATCAAACAACTTAAGCATATTCGATGTTTGTGCTAGCCCAATTATTGCAATTAGCTATGTCAACGTCCAATCGTGAGTTTAACAGTAATGTTGAATCTATGTTGATTCACGGATCTTTCAATATTAGGTCCGTGGTTATTTCAATAATATTCTCAAGAAAATATTCAATAACCCAAAGTGCATGCATTACTCTTTAGGTGAGTCAACAATTCAAACATGCCACTAGATGCATACAACATTTACTTGGCATTATATCAACATTGGGGTGGGAATAAACATTCATCTTGTCATTTTTGGACGCATAGCGAACAGTACCACACAAAATAAATATTTTAATTGATAGTTCATACCTGCAATTAAACGACCTAACATATCACCTCATTTTCCCTATGCTGGCAGGTGAACCTCCACCTGCCAAAGGACCACCCAACTGCCACCCTCCTTAAAAAGATGCATGAAAAAAATGCTAAAATATGCCAAGGGAAAAAGGGAAAGGAAAGTTTAAAAAATGGAAAAAAGAAAAGGGGTCTTTCTTTACGAATCCTCCCTCGGAGAAATTCGTTTGATGACAAGCCCTTTTATAAGGTCTCGTCATGCACCGTCCAAACAAATTAATATTTGGACAGAGTAGCCAAAGCACATAAATTCAGTAAGAAGCGATTCACTTGACTAAAATGTATAGAAATTATTAATCAATTTTGGTAAAAATAAAGTTGCTTTAGATAATTCTGATTGCTGCTTTATTATTTTGATGTATTCTTCAATAGGAAAATAAGACCAAAGTGCACATTTTAAAATCCCCCTTCCTTAGTCTGTTTCATGTCTGTTCTGAGTTAAAACTGTTAATCCACATGAGTAATGCCCCTTAACTTACTTCCTACATCTATTTAATGTATTGTACACCTATATAGTATTAGGCCCAAATAGCTGAGGGGTCTAGAGCGCCAGTCTAATGCACAGGACTGAGCAAAATACGCTCATGGCGCAGGTTCGAACCTGTCTATAAAAATATTTTTTTTATTGTTTTTCTGTGTATTTTTTTAATTATTGCTTTGGTTTTCATTCTCTTTGTTGGTGCATTTGTGCTTTAGATCATTATCAACATTTTTTCAGTCATTTAACTTAGGACAATTATCATATATAAGTGTTTTGGACAGGTTGCTCTGAAACGGTTTAGTCGCACTCTGTGCATGCATACTGTCATGTTCATATGCTGTGTGTGCAAGGCGCAATAACACAGATTAGACTGTGCAGATGCATGATTTGATATAAGAGAACAACCGCTATTTTCAAAAGAAAATGGCTGCTTTGTATGACTCATGAGACTTTTGACACTTATTAAATATTTGATCATCTAATGCTCAGACGCGTCTGCGCATACACTCAGTTTGGCCAGAACATTCACTGCTCGCACACACATTAAATGGATGTAGATAAATGTTCAGGCAAAATTTGAAATATCTAGCCTCTCTTTGTAGCGAAAGATGCACGTTTAGTAAGTTATTTTAGGCATGTGCGATAAATACAAAAAATGACTTGCCCTGGTTTGCAAGTTATATTAAAGTTTCCATTAAATGCCATCTGAAATAAGAGAATACCACTACTTTTCATTAAAAATGGCTGCTAGTGATAGAAGTGGGCCAGCTCATGAGAATTGTTATTCATTGAATATTTGACCAGTCATTGCTGAGATGCACCCGTGCATAGGAACAGCATCACAATGAAATTCACTGCTTGAACAAACACGATGAGAGTAGATAAAGGTTAAGGCCAAAATTAAGGCATTTAACCCCAGCAGGTAGCTGATAATGGGTGTTTAATGAGTGACTTTACGCATATGCAATAAATACCAAACATTCATGCGCTGGCTGGCTCGTTGTAAGTTTCCATTAAATGCCATTTACCTGAACCAGGAAGTGAGTATGATCAGGAAATACCACAACCACAAACTGCAGACAACCCAATGGCACCGCGAGGAAGAGCCACTCAACCATCACGAGACACCAGGCTCTAATGAAGCATGGAGTTATATAAACGTCCAATGGTTCACGTTGTTTTGGCGGTTGTTAACAAAGGTATATAGGACACTTGTTGCGTTGGTGTATACTAAGACCTTGATTTGTTCGTGGAGCTGCAGCATGTGGCAGCAATATTTTGCTGCATAAGTGTTCTTCACCTCAAGCAGAGTAATAATGAATTACAGAGCTCCTTTGCCAAATCAAAATAAGGCTTAGGCTAAATGTACAATGTAGCTTATAGCACTATGTACGCAAAAGCTGCATTCTGTTTGATAGAGGCAGGCTGCATTTAAAGAACTTTTCATCGAATCGGTCATGGCAAGATGAAGCCCTCAGTTCACTGTATTGCAACTTAGTATCGTGTTTTCATGGTTTCTGTGACGCACTTATCATGTGACCATAGTAATCTGAGTGCACCGAATAGGACGAAGGTATCTATGACACCCTAGTTTCGTATTTCATTCATCCTGTAGAGACATTCACCCTACAAGTCTTTCAGTTCGAATTTATTCATATGTCATCATTTTAATACCCAAATAATACATTATTGGCCCCTGTACAAGAATAACCTGAAAATCGTCCACTCCCAAATTCGAATCGGTTGCTCGATGCCTGATCAAGTAATAGGGAAACATGTAAGCTCAGTGAGATGTGCCAGCACATGAGATATTTATATTCAAAATTCTTATCGAAGTTGTGAGCAACATAATGCTCAATTGCGTCTACACAGCTGCACAGACTCGCCAGAGCCTTCAATGCTCGCATACACAAAGACGAAGGCACGTGCCAATATTAATGTCTATAGCCCTACTAAGTAGCTGTCCATGTATATTTATCAAACAACTTAATGCATATTCGATGTTTGTGCTAGCCCAATTATTGCAATTAGCTATGTCAACGTCCAATCGTGAGTTTAACAGTAATGTTGTATCTATGTTGATTCACGGATCTTTCAATATTAGGTCCGTGGTTATTTCAATAATATTCTCAAGAAAATATTCAATAACCAAAAGTGCATGCATTACTCTTTAGGTGAGTCAACAATTGAAACATGCCACTAGATGCATTCAACATTTACTTGGCATTATTTCAACATTGGGGTGGGAATAAACATTCATCTTGTCATTTTTGGACGCATAGCGAACAGTACCACACAAAATAAATATTTTAATTGATAGTTCATACCTGCAATTAAACGACCTAACATATCACCTCATTTTCACTATGCTGGCAGGTGAACCTCCACCTGCCAAAGGACCACCCGACTGCCACCCTCCTTAAAAAGATGCATGAAAAAAATGCTAAAAAATGCCAAGGGAAAAAGGGAAAGGAAAGTTAAAAAAAATGGAAAAAAAGAAAAGGGGTCTTTCTTTACGAATCCTCCCTCGGAGAAATTCGTTTGATGACAAGCCCTTTTATAAGGTCTCGTCATGCACCGTCCAAACAAATTAATATTTGGACAGAGTAGCCAAAGCACATAAATTCAGTAAGAAGCGATTCACTTGATTAAAATGTATAGAAATTATTAATCAATTTTGGTAAAAATAAAGTTGCTTTAGATAATTCTGATTGCTGCTTTATTATTTTGATGTATTCTTCAATAGGAAAATAAGACCAAAGTGCACATTTTAAAATCCCCCTTCTTTAGTCTGTTTCATGTCTGTTCTGAGTTAAAACTGTTAATCCACATGAGTAATGCCCCTTAACTTACTTCTTACATCTATTTAAATGTATCATACACCTATATAGTATTAGGCCCAAATAGCTGAGGGGTCTAGAGCGTCAGTCTAATTCTCAGGACTGAGCAAAATACGCTCATGGCGCAGGTTCGAACCCTGTCTAAAAAAATGAAAAAGAAATATTATTTTATTGTTTTTCTGTGTATTTTTTTAATTATTGCTTTGGTTTTCATTCTCTTCGTTGGTGCATTTGTGCTTTAGATCATTATGAACATTTTTTCAGTCATTTAACTCAGGACAATTATCATATATAAGTGTTTGGACAGGTTGCTCTGAAACGGTTTAGTCGTACTCTGTGCATGCATACTGTCATGTTCATATGCTGTGTATGCAAGGCGCAATAACACAGATTAGACTGTGCAGATGCATGATTTGATATAAGAGAACAACCGCTATTTTCAAAAGAAAATGGCTGCTTTGTATGACTCATGAGACTTTTGACACTTATTAAATATTTGATCATCTAATGCTCTGACGCGTCTGCGCACCAGAGCATTCACTGCTCGCACACACATTAAATGGATGTAGATAAATGTTCAGGCAAAATTTGATGTACCTAGCCTCTCTTCGTAGCGAACGATGCACGTTTAGTAAGTTATTTTAGGCATGTGCGATAAATACAAAAAATGACTTGCCCTGGTTTGCAAGTTATATTAAAGTTTTCATTAAATGCCATCTGAAATAAGAGAATACCACTACTTTTCATTAAAAAAATGGTTGCTAGGGATAGAAGTGGGCCAGCTCATGAGAATTGTTATTCATTTAATATTTGACCAGTCATTGCTGAGATGCACCCATGCATAGGAACAGCATCACAATGAAATTCACTGCTTGAACAAACACGATAAGTGTAGATAAAGGTTCAGGCCAAAATTAAGGCATTTAACCCCAGCAGGTAGCTGATAATGGATGTTTAATGAGTGACTTTACGCATATGCAATAAATACCAAACATTCATGCGCTGGCTGGCTCGTTGTAAGTTTCCATTAAATGCCATTTACCTGAACCAGGAAGTGAGTATGATCAGGAAATACCACAACCACAAACTACAGACAACCCAATGGCACCGCGAGGAAGAGCCACTCAACCATCACGAGACACCAGGCTCTAATGAAGCATGGAGTTATATAAACGTCCAATGGTTCACGTTGTTTTGGCGGTTGTTAACAAAGGTATATAGGACACTTGTTACGTTGGTGTATATTAAGACCTTGATTTGTTCGTGGAGCTGCAGCATGTGGCAGCAATATTTTGCTGCATAAGTGTTCTTCACCTCAAGCAGAGTAATAATGAATTACAGAGCTCCTTTGCCAAATCAAAATAAGGCTTAGGCTAAATGTACAATGTAGCTTATAGCACTATGTACGCAAAAGCTGCACTCTGTTTGATAGAGGCAGGCTGCATTTAAAGAACTTTTCATCGAATCGGTCATGGCAAGATGAAGCCCTCAGTTCACTGTATTGCAACTTAGTATCGTGTTTTCATGGTTTCTGTGACGCACTTATCATGTGACCATAGTAATCTGAGTGCACCGAATAGGACGAAGGTATCTATGACACCCTAGTTTCGTATTTCATTCATCCTGTAGAGACATTCACCCTACAAGTCTTTCAGTTCGAATTTATTCATGTCATCATTTTAATACGCAAATAATACATTATTGGCCCCTGTACAAGAATAACCTGAAAATCGTCCACTCCCAAATTCGAATCGGTTGCTCGATGCCTGATCAAGTAATAGGGAAACATGTAAGCTCAGTGAGATGTGCCAGCACAAGAGATTTTTTTTAAAAAAAAAATCTTATCAAAAGTGTGAGCAACACAATGCTCAATTGTGTCTACACAGCTGCACAGAGCCTTCAATGCTCGCATACACAAAGATGAAGGCACGTGTCAATATTAATGTCTATAGCCCTACTAAGTAGCTGTCCATGTATATTTATCAAACAACTTAATGCATATTCGATGTTTGTGCTAGCCCAATTATTGTAATTAGCTATGTCAACGTCCAATCGTGAGTTTAACAGTAATGTTGAATCTATGTTGATTCACGGATCCTTCAATATTAGGTCCGTGGTTATTTCAATAATATTCTCAAGAAAATATTCAATAACCAAAAGTGCATGCATTACTCTTTATGTGAGTCAACAATTCAAACATGCCACTAGATGCATACAACATTTACTTGGCATTATATTAACATTGGGGTGGGAATAAACATTCATCTTGTCATTTTTGGACGCATAGCGAACAGTACCACACAAAATAAATATTTTGATTGATAGTTCATACCTGCAATTAAACGACCTAACATATCACCTCATTTTCCCTATGTTGGCAGGTGAACCTCAACCTGCCAAGGGACCACCCGACTGCCACCCCTCCTTAAAAAGATGCATGAAAAAAACGCTAAAAAATGCCCAGGGAAAAAGGGAAGGGAAAATTTGGCCCCTTAAGGGTTAAAAGGATAAAAATTTGGGAGGTGTGAAGTACATAAAACATGGGTGAAAGTTTTCAGGATTATTCCTGAATTCAGCCTCAAAATGCTGAATTAGGGAGATAATAATAGGTTCTCTGATTCATATTGGGTCTGTCTAAGTACAATCGACCATATTAACTTTAAATTATGAATATTTAGTGGGCATACTCGCAAGTTTAAGATCAGAGTTTCGAAAGTTCAGGGTTTTTGAAATTTTGAATTTTCACCCATGCATAAAACTATTCAGCATTACAAAGGTAAGCTTTCAAAACTCACACACAGAGTAAGGTCATAGATGAAGGCTAAAGCCAGTTCCACTACACAGCTGAAACTTAATTCACGCAAAACCCTGTCTTTGGAGTTTCTGACAAAGTGAGATTCAAACCAGCCTCCTCAGCTACAGATATTTGCTAGAGAATTTAAATTTCGCTGGCAGCAAGTGAAGTCTAGATATACTTTCCAATTAGCAAATAACAAAGGCACTGATCAGACTGCGCTAAACCTCATATGATAAATACCAAAATCTTGTGAACTGGCCTTTATGTTGAATTTGAGCCGCAACATGAGATATCCAACAATATGGTATGTGCGACCAGCAAAGGCTCAGACCAGCCTGCGCATACGCACAGTCTGATCAGAGCCTTTGCTAGTCGCTTGAATATTCTATGAGTATCAAACTACTGACTGAACATCATTTGGAGTTTCTAAGCTTAAAAGGAGACTACACAGGCTTCTCTGAGTCTACACATGTCAAAATGCCACATTGTTGGCAATCACATGTCAGGGCTCATTTATTGTGAAATGATGTAGTAAGCAAGAAAGACAAAAAATCTATTACAATATTAAAAACTTTATTAGCACATACTCAGTGAAGAAATTAGACCTGATTGACCTCTGTCCGTCTTCGTCCGTCTTCCAAAATTTCATGCATTATCAACTTTTAAAATAGTCCCCAGGCCAATAATCACCAGACCCAGAGGTTATAAAAACTTTTTTCATGCTCAACACAACTGAGCATTAAATTTCAACTGCCAATAAAACTAAAATACTGAAAAAGATTTTTTCTTCATAAACACACATAATTTATGAAGTATTTATCCTGCTAAAATGTTAAAATGCCAAAATTTGTTGAGCAGAATAGATTTTACGTTTTCATGCTGATTTGTTTGTTTGTTTGATCTGATTCTTTACATCCCATCAACAATCTTAGATTTAATAGAGAAATAGAGTTAAATAGAGATGGGTATTCCTGGGTTGAACCAGTACTAAGCTAGGATAAATGTGTCTTGCTCAAGGACCACAACGCAGTGACCCGGGTGAGGCTTGACCCGCGACCCCTCGGTCTTGAGTCAAGCACTGTTCCACTGAGCCACTGCGCTCCTTTTCCTGCTGATCAATGTTAAAATTGCCAAAAAATGGTGGCAGAGTAGAATAAATTTTATTTATTTTTTAGTTGAGCATGAAACTGTTTCACAACCTTGAGATTAGATGTATTTGGCCCAGGAAAAACACCATGGCATACATCTTTACAAAGAATATTTAAAAGCAGGTTTATATGGAAACCTAAATGCCCCATAGAAAAGGGGCAGGGAAATATGTATGATTAGAATAGCCCTATAACTCAGAGCTTCATGAAACTTTGCAGATATATACAGGCATGTATCATGCCAGTATTTAATTTGGCCTAAGAGGATTCTGAACTCTTTTAGTTATGGAAATGGTACAGTGTTATTGGGGTTGGTGGGTACAGCTTGTGGACATATCCACAAGTGCTTCAAAACTTTGCAGATATTTAGCCCAAGAAGTGGCTTAAAATCTTTAAAAAAAACTTTAAAAAAATATTTTAAGCTCCTTGCTTAGAATGTCAGCTTAGTCATGCAAGTGATCGTGCTTCTATCCATCCATCCATCAATGTTAAACTTCACATTTCACACCAACAATCAGGGCATGTAAATGGTCTCAGTCTTTGACCCTTTGCTCGGGCAGGTATAAAACCCTCCACTAAGCATATGAATGACCTTTACTCGGAAAGGTATAAACCCTCCTCTGAGCATATGAACTGTATTTATAAAAGCAACATGAAACTTGCAGGTAGCTTAGATGGTCAAAACAATTTCAGAACTCCAGTACCCTGTCAAGATCAATCAAAAATCTAATTCCTCTGTATCCCTCGGGTCTATAGCACTAACACTTTGCTTACTGCGTAATTTTCATGTGTTTTTGTCGTCTGGTGATGTTTTCCATAATCAAACAGCGTGGATCTAGATCGGGACTACATTCTGTCCGTCAGGGAGGGCAGTGGCTCAGTGGTAGAGTGCTTGACTCGAGACCGAGGGGTCGCGGGTAAGAGCCTCACCGGCGTCAATGCGTTGTGTCCTTGAGCAAGAACATTAATCATAGCTAGCTTAGTACTGGTTTAACCCAAGAAGACCCGTCCCTTTATAACTGAAGGATTGTTGATGGGACGTAATGAATCACTTCAAACAAAACAAAACATTCTGTCCATCCTGATCTAGGTCTTGACTGTTTGTAAAGGTTATCAGCAGACGACAAAAGTTGCCGCTGGCAGGCAATGAAAAGGAGCTGTAGACAATAAATTGCTCATCTTTTAAACCAGGGGTCACAGGTTTGGTCCCCAGCTTTACAAGTCTGTCGGGTGAGACTAAAACCATGGTCTCATCCCCATATGACCATATCTGTTGGTGGGGCATTAGATAACACCACAACACCACAAACAGGAAAAACAACAAACGAATGAAGTTAAGCATAAACAGGAAGGTACGCCACAACCAGCGTCTGGCCTTTGCTGTGCCCGTGGCTGTGTCCGTGGCTGGGCCATGCCTGAAAAGTAAAGATAAAGACATTAGAAAGAATAAAGTTTCCTTTTAAAATGATAGTTTGCCCAGTTTTCCTTATGAATTACTTCCCTATAACATTAGAAAGATAAAGAATGCGTTTTCTTGCATCATAACCAGCAGAACATATGGCAAAAAAAATGACATCCATCAATCAGACCTCCAGATAAGAGTGCGTATTGGCAATCTATTTTTTTCCTTATCTCTCGTCCAGAACATATGTTGTGGTCCTCAAAAGAACAGTCTCAATGAGACGGTTCTTTTGAGCACCCAAAAGACATGTTTAAATTGATGGGTAAGAATATAATTAGGATTTTACGCTACTAAAATTTCCTTTTCTGGATCTATGCCATAAATCCAGATAAAGAACTTTTTCATGCGCAGATCAGGGAATTTTTTTCTGGGCGGGGGGGAGGGGGGGTCAAGGTGTGACGGTCAGGAAACAGTCTGGGTCTGGCAACCATTTTTTACTTCATCGAAACTCTATCTAGCCTAATAGTATTTTAAGCAGGGTCAATATTTAAATCTTAGACAACATAATGTTCGGAGTGCTATTTCAATATTAATATGCACTGATGATATGAAATAGAACAAAATTTGTTACATATCATCAGTCAAAATGTCTTCATCAATATTTTCATCTATCATTCGTCCTCAGCTCCATAAGTACACAATTCAGTACAGACAGTTTGTTGGTTTTGCATTTGCATCTATTAAAGTGTCATTCCACAATCGTTAAATGCTTTCCAAAAACAGTGTTGCAAAAGTTTCACTTGGGGATTTGAATCAAATTCCTTCATCTTTTCAAGTACCTCATGAGATCCAAGAGTTGCCTACGTATCATGTAAGAGTCGGTTTCTCCTACTTTTAATATATCATCAAGTGCATTGGCTTTTGTTTGAATAGTGTTTTTCAAAGCTGGAAACGTTTAAAAACATGCCCCCTGATTCAAGGAGAATAAAGCCAACAGGGTCGTCATGTGCGCTTGACTTGGACATGAGTGCCATCAATACTTTGCCTACGCGTTGCTGGTCCATACACATCTAATTCAACCCAGATTGTGTCTAAACCACTGTTGTCAGTGTAAGAACTGTTTGTCCATTTGTCCGCAGCATAGCCATTACTGCATGCAGTTCACCGGGTTGAAGAATGAATTGTACATGGAGGTCTTCACAATACTTTTCTAGTTGTTTCCCTGGTATACAAATCCATATCAAAGTTTATGACTGTATTTCTATTTATACCTACTAAAACTGTATTGATCCACTGAGTTTGTTTCAACACTGTCAATAATGTTGACCATTCTTGAGCTGGAGCAGGAATCAATTGCGGTGTTCCAGTATGTGCCAGAGACATGGCATCACTAATCAAAGAATTATATGCAGACCATGTGGGAATACTAGCTTCAGTTGTCACACGAGCCTCTCCTTCTATTTAGTGTATTCCTCTCTCAACATTGAAAGTCTAGCTTTTTTCTCGTTGCAAATATAATATTATACATGTGCGGTACCACAATGATAATACTGAGTATCAGATAGCTTGATTTTCGTGGACATTGCGCTTGTCCAAATGATAGGCTCTTTCATACAATTATTGTATTTTTATTGTTAATATATCTGCTGCTGCAATAATATACCTGTAACTGCAAAAATTACCGCCAAGTTCTGATAAGAAACTGCTTGTTATGGTGTTTGTCATTCTTTCTCATTATACATTTTACAGCTTTATAATGACAATTTTCAGATAAAAATTGTGTTTGTGTTTTAGTGATTTAGTTGTCTCAGTGCTTTGATTATGCCTCCATTTATTCTAATTATAATCAGCGCATAGATGATCGCTCTTGTCATAGTTTTCTCCTGGATGATAAGGACTACTTACAAAGTTTTATATATCCTATTATTCGCCCAAATTTGGTTCGCAAGACTGACACTACCCAACTCTTAATTTACAGCACTCCAAGCGTTTACGAGACAAATGTCTAGGTTATTTCAATAAAACATGCATTACATTGCACATAAATGTATTATTTGTCTACTCCGTACTGTTTTTGTGTCCTTTATCCAATGTCAACTTTTTGGCTGAAACAGAACCGACAATGAAATCTCCAATGCTTATAATGATGATGAATTTTCCTCAAATTAAGTTTTTGACAGGCGCCATATTGATGACGTCATAAATGGTGTCTGCCACAATTCCAGGGCAGCCAACAACCATTGTCGTCCTCAGCATACATCTCAAAACAAAAGATAATAGTCGTTTGGTTTCTTCAAAAAGTAAAACAAGTAAAACACGGGAAAAACACAGCAACATGGGACCTGAAAACACGACATAAGTCCATGCATTAAATACACGCCTGGATATGTCTGAAAATTGTTGTTTGGGGCGTAAAAAATAAAAACTTATTAACATTGGTAATGACAATTAGCTCACCAACGTCAAACCACCTTGAAATAACGGTATGTGTATAACAACAGATCTGGCGTAAGGCCTACATCTGTTTACAAAATATCCTAACATCCTATTGAGCCTATTTGATATTTTAAACTTGCCATTTTTTTTGTCATGTTCTGAGTCAGAAACAAGTATCGATTTTTCTTACTTGACAAATGGAAGTTAAATAATACGAAGTATCCATTCGATGCCTAATCCCAATCCAAACTGTTTGACAGACAGTATTAAAAATTAATGGTATTCCTATAAGATTGTGTCGACTTTTTTTAATAAAAATAAATTAGCGGATTTCCAAGCACGCAAAGAATTAATAGGCCTCGGCTGGAGGTTTGTTACATTTGTCATTTTCTGCAACTGTATAGTTCAATGGGTTAGGGCTAAAGTTTGTTTGAAACTGTCATTTGCTGCAACTGTATAGTTCAATAGGCTGGGGCTATAGTTTGTTTGAAACTGTCGTGAGCTGTAACTGTATAGTTCAATGGGCTGGGGCTTAAGTTTGTTTGAAACTGTCGTTTGCTGCACCTGTATAGTTCAATGGTCTGGGGCTAAAGTTTGTTTGAAACTGTCGTTTGCTGCAACTGTATAGTTCAATGTTCTGTGGCTTAAGTTTGTTTGAGACTGTCGTTTGCTGCACCTGTATAGTTCAATAGGCTGGGGCTATAGTTTGTTTGAAACTGTCGTTTGCTGCACCTGTATAGTTCAATGGTCTGGGGCTAAAGTTTGTTTGAAACTGTCGTTTGCTGCAACTGTATAGTTCAATGTTCTGTGGCTTAAGTTTGTTTGAGACTGTCGTTTGCTCCACCTGTATAGTTCAATAGGCTGGGGCTATAGTTTGTTTGAAACTGTCGTTTGCTGCACCTGTATAGTTCAATGGGCTGGAGTTTAAGTTTGTTTGAAACTGTTGTTTGCTGCAACTGTATAGTCCAATGGTCTGTGGCTTAAGTTTGTTTGAAACTGTCGTTTGCTGCACCTGTATAGTTCAATGGGCTGTGGCTTAAGTTTGTTTGAACCGTCGTTTGCTGCAACTGTATAGTTCAATGGGCTGAGGCTTAAGTTTGTTTGAAACTGTCGTTTGCTGCAACTGTATAGTTAAATGGGCTGTAGCTTAAGTTTGTTTGAAACTGTCGTTGGCTGCAACTATATAGTTCAATGGACTGAGGCTTAAGTTTGTTTGAAACTGTCATTTGCTGCAACTGTATAGTTCAATGGGCTGGGGCTAAAGTTTGTTTGAAACTGTCGTTTGCTGCAACTTTATAGTTCAATGGGCTGGGGCTTATGTTTGTTTGAAACTGTCGTTTGTTGCAACTGTATAGTTCAATTGGATATGGCTTAGGTTTGTTTGAAACTGTTGTTTGCTGCAACTGAAATGGCTGTGGCTTAAGTTTGTTTGAAACTGTCGTTTGCTACCTCTTTAAAGTTCAATGGGCTGGGGCTAAAGTTTGTTTGAAACTGTCGTTTGCTGCAACTTTATAGATTTATGGTTCAAGTTTATAGATTATCTTACCTTGTGGGTTTTCTGTGGGTATAATCTCCGGATCGCCAGAGCCACCAATATCGTAAACTTCTTGGCATAATCCTAGGACAATGATAAATGAAACCATAATGAGATAATTGTAGAAATCGCTTATGCACAAAAAAACAACTCTTTTACCCCTAAGCCATTCCTCACAGGCGTGGCTCAGGGTGCGGTATCGGACTCCACGACACTTCCTAAACTCTAATTGCTTATGCACAAAAAAAACTCTTTTACCCAGATTCATTCCTAACAGGCGAGGCTCGGGATCCGGTTTCAGACTCTACGTACGACACTTCCTTAACTCTAATTGCTTATGCACAAAAACCTCTTTTACCCCGAGCCATTCCTTGGAGGCGTGTTCGGGAATCGGTACCATACTCCACACTCCACGACACTTACATAACGCTAATTACTTATGGACAAAACCTCATTCCTCTCAGGCGTGGCTCGGGCACAGGTACCAGATTCCACGACACTTCCTTAACTCTTTGCCTTATAGTTGATTTTGAAAAAAAAACGGTCGTATTATGACAGGGCGCTGTCCGCCCGTTCGTCTGTCCGTCCATTCGTCCGTCCATTCGTCCGTAAACAATCTTCAAGATATCTTCATGATATTTTATGGAAATGTATATTCGGTCAAGACAAAGCCGTGTCCAACACAAGAATGTTTAGTTTCTGAGATATGCCCCTTTGAAAATCGTAACTCAGTAACCGTTATATATATCACATGAATGTGTATCAGATCACGATGACAGGTCACGCATTGTCTGCGCAGGCGCGATACTCAAAGGATCGACCTGTCTGCTACGGCACATCACGACTGAAAAATGGGTTTTGTGTTCACCTTGTAAGCAACAATTGGTCAAGACGTTGAGTTCAATACAAAAATTGCTGTCCCCCTTTCTTAGTTTCTGAGTTATGCCCCCTTTAACTATTGTAAAACAATCCTGTACCCTCCAAAACTCAGTAACTATTTTATACTCCTCAGTATTATCAATTATATTTGAGCCGTGACACGTGATTTCCATCAATGTGACATTTTGACAAGTGTAGACTCGGACGAGCCTCTGCAGCCTACTTTAAGCTTATAAACTCCAAATGGTGTTCATTCAGTAGCTTAAAAATCATAGAATACTCAAGCGACTAAAAAGACTCTGATCAGACTGTGCGTATGCGCAGCCTGATCTAAGGCTTTGCTGGTCGCTCATACCATATTGTTTGAAACCCCATGCACTGGCTCAATTTTATTGATGCATTGTGCGTAGAACGTATTTTAAAAAGCAATCTTTCTACCCAGTCTAAATTTTTCGGACATCTTTGAGGCCCTACTGCCAAGTGAAACAGCAGAAAGAAAATGGTAGGATATAATACTGACATGAATTTGGTATGTCAATTTTTAAAACTTGACCTTAATGTATTGGAATCTCATATAATTTGTGTCAAAGAACACCATGCATGGATGAATAATGTTTTTATGAGATGAGATGGTAGGAGCCTGATGCTTTGGCTGTTTGTCGGGCCCACCGGGGTTTACCTGTTGGATTTCTTTGGCTCCGATATTCAGTTTTATTTACTGTTGAGTCCTTATCTTTGCTTTATCTCCTTTTTATATCTTGATTTATATGTTCTAGGAGATGATGCATTGATAAGTTAGGGGTTTTTCATGCAAACCAAACATCTATGTGTCTTGATCCACATCTGAACTAAGGGTGAGGTTGGTGCACCGTTATACCGGTTTAAGCCCTCTAGTAAAATATTTTACTGACCGTTCCAAGGCGGTTCTTCTTTTGTGGATCTTTTATGTTTTTTCTGTCTTGTGTTTGCTATGCCTTTGTGCGCGTCTGTTTATATGTGCCTTGTGGTCACCTGCTGGGAAAGGGCTGACCTCTTGGCTCTCGTTTGTGGTGTCTAACTGTGAGTTTGTCACTTTCCCATTGGTATCCTGGGTCAGGTGTGGTACTTGATTGTATCGATTCCTGATCTTTGCACCCTTACGTACTTTAGATGCTGATAAATTTGTTTTGCATGGTTTTATGGTGTTTAAATTCCATCGATACCACCCACCTCTTCATGTGAGAGAAAACTGCTCGTTTGGGCTGTGAAGTTATGGCCTGCCTATGGGTTCAGACAGCTGGCTTTGGTGTTTGTGAAAGTCTCTGTAAAATTAGGCGGGAAATCTTTCTAACACTCAAAAGCAAAAAAAAAGACGATTGAAATTTGGTTCTTGATGGCCCAGTGCACTTTTTTCAGAAAACAAAACAATACCAAAACCCCATTGTCAGAGGTAAAAATGTTTGCTTCCCAGAATAATGAATCTGTTTGGAAAAAAATGCATGTAAGCTGATGTCACTTTCATTCTGCTCAAATGACCACAAAAGAATCGACCCCAACCCACTGCCCTTTGAATGTTTTTTTTTTCTTTTCTTTTTTTTTTTTTTTTTTTTTGGGGGGGGGGGGGGGGGTATGTGCATTTGTGACACAGATATGGCAGAATTAGACATGGATATCAGCTACAATATTGATTCATGGGCATCAACAGTAGAAAAATTTGTACCATGTTTTGCCGAATTTAAATGTTTGAACTAATTATATCCCTGCTCGAAAGTCTTGGTCCTTCATTTATTTTGAGGAGTACACACTTAAGAACTTTAAAAACGCAAAAAATGGAAATTATTATTTTTTGCATCCAGAATAATCTTAGCCTTCTTTAACAGATCAAAACGGATGGTAACGACACTCTTTGTCTATCTATACCCAATACCGGTGTGTTTAAAGACACCGGCTACCACCAGCTATGCATTGCTGGTTTACTATGGTTTGCACGTGGCGTCGCCACGAATCAATGAAGCAACATGTTTTATCATTTCACATGTAGCTTGTAAGTATAGATGTATAAAAAACACAACAGCTTTAGTTTTATAGCTTTATTATTCATGCCACTTTGTCTGAACATGAACGATCTGTCGCAATTGGAATGTTAAAAGCTGACGTGCGTGTTTCTGACGTCGCCAGATATCATAATTGTCATCTGTTAACTATACAGCGCCTCAAAGTTAGTGGGGCAGTTAAAGATCGAGGCAAGTTTGGTCAGCAAAGAATGGCGACCGGCGTAAAGAGGCAACTAACGTCGATATTAACATCGCCGCTATCCGTTCCGGTCGGCTACTGTCAGTGCCAGACGAATAGTAGGGCTCCAAGGGTAATTTGTTTTGGATTTTTTAATAAAAATTGTTTATCACAACAGCTTAAAATCGTGTCCAATTTCTAGACACCACCAGCTATGCATTGCTGGTTTACTATGGTTTGCACGTGGCGTCGCCACGAATCAATGAAGCAAAATGTTTTATCATTTGACATGTAGCTTGTAAGTATAGATGTATAAAAAACACAACAGCTTTAGTTTTATAGCTTTATTATTCATGCCACTTTGTCTGAACATGAACGATCTGTCGCAATTGGAATGTTAAAAGCTGACGTGCGTGTTTCTGACGTCGCCAGATATCATAATTGTCATCTGTTAACTATACAGCGCCTCAAAGTTAGTGGGGCAGTTAAAGATCGAGGCAAGTTTGGTCAGCCAAGAATGGCGACCGGCGTTAAGAGGCAACTAACGTCGATATTAACATCGCCGCTATCCGTTCCGGTCGGCTACTGTCAGTGCCAGATGAATAGTAGGGCTCCAAGGGTAATTTGTTTCGGATTTTTTGATAAAAATTGTTTATCACAACAGCTTAAAATCGTGTCCAAATTCTAGAGACACCACCAGCTATGCATTGCTGGTTTACTATGGTTTGCACGTGGCGTCGCCACGAATCAATGAAGCAAAATGTTTTATCATTTGACATGTAGCTTGTAAGTATAGATGTATAAAAAACACAACAGCTTTAGTTTTATAGCTTTATTATTCATGCCACTTTGTCTGAACATGAACGATCTGTCGCAATTGGAATGTTAAAAGCTGACGTGCGTGTTTCTGACGTCGCCAGATATCATAATTGTCATCTGTTAACTATACAGCGCCTCAAAGTTAGTGGGGCAGTCAAAGATCGAGGCAAGTTTGGTCTGCCAAGAATGGCGACCGGCGTTAAGAGGCAACTAACGTCGATATTAACATCGCCGCTATCCGTTCCAGTCGGCTACTGTCAGTGCCAGACGAATAGTAGGGCTCCAAGGGTAATTTGTTTCGGATTTTTTAATAAAAATTGTTTATCACAACAGCTTAAAATCGTGTCCAATTTCTAGACAAATTTCGAATTGCAACTTTAGAATCATAAGTATTGCTATATGAAAGAGTGTTGCTCTAACATTATTTATTATTTTGAGATAAACTTTAAAACATGTTTTGCAGACATATTGATGTTCATTTTTGCCAAATCTCAATAAAATTGAGACATTAAAATTTAGTTAATATTATAAATTTCGATTCTTGCGTTTTTAAAGTCCTTCAGTGTATATGTCTTCATGGAACTTTAAAGGAATGTGTAATAGGTCAAGACGAAGAGTCGCGTTCATCCATTTGTTTCATTTCAGACTTATGGCCCTTCGATTTGTTTTGCTTATTTTATGTAGTTGTCATTCATTTACACCCCATAACTCCGTTATCGTTCGGGATATCTTCAGGCAATTTTATAGGAATGTGTATATGGTAAAGACGATGTGTCGCCCGCAAGAATGATTGTTCCTCGCTATTATCCTCGTTTGATTGTTTCCATTTTCCCCAAAAGTTCTTGTACGCCCCATAACCCAGTAACCGTTTGGGAAAACTTTATAAGAATATTATAAGGCCAAGATCATGTGTAACGTACAATTACGGTTGCTTTCTTTACTAAGTTATGGCCATTTGCTTGTATGCTTATTTTGTATAATTTACTTTCTTGTAATGCTATAAGTCACTCAGAATTTAGACAAGGCGATGTGCCCGACACATTAAGGAACGTTCCTCATTTATAACTTTGAAAGTGATGCACCCACTGTCATAGCAAACAGGCGTATATTGCGTCGCTGACTGAGCCCTTTTTTTGTTTGTCTTCAAAATCAACTTTTTTTTCGCAAGAATTCTTTTAGGATACTATCAGAGTGTCAAAAAATTTAGATCCAGATCAGACGTACGTTTTGTCAGAGCGAATTGGGGTCAAAACTGTTTGCAAAAGATATCAGCAGACGTGGGACGCTAGTAGGTATCGAATTTATCGCCCACGCTAGCGTTTCAAGTGGGTCTACATACATACATTGTGTGTGAGAGCATCGGAGGTTCGTTTGAGCATTCGCTGCCCACCGATACATACCTAGGCTTAGCTTATGTACGGGCTCTAATACACTGAAACGATGTTATAGGTGGCCACCTTACATTTTTTGCACCTGTTCAGAAAGTAAAAATCGCTCTTACAAAGTTTTAATGCTATGAAAAAATTCAAGACCTTGTCGAGACTTTGCAAATTATCTCATTTCAAAACGACAGGTAGAGCTTGCACAGTCAAAGTCCGAGAAATGGTACCCTCATTTCAAAAAGTCACACGTTTTAGTGTGATATAAAATATTGCTCAGATATGTTATCCATTTATATTTAAATAGTTTGAAGCTATTAATGACAACTGTGATATAAGTTGAAAAAGAATCAAAAGTTTTATGACAATTGAACTCTCCATTTCTCTTCTACGTAAACATTAAAGGAGCAACTGTGACAGCTTAGTAAAAGAGCTTTAGCTTTATTCATGTAATTTGCATACAAACTTTGCATTGCTCTGTATGTTGTATTATCTGCGGCACGGCATTGACATTTTCAGCGATTATTTATTATGAATAGGCGTCACTGTTCTACTCAAAAAGATTAAAAATCGTTTACATATGCCATTTAAATAACTTAAAGTTTCACGTTAAAACTGGAAGTGGACACCAGTCTTGAAAAAAAATATCGTTAGGAAATGGGCTGATATATTGAAATTGAATTGAATTGAAATTGAGATTTTTCTAAGAAAAATCATAAAAAATCTGTCATAAGCAAGAAATCAAGTGTTTGGTGGGTTTTTTTTTTAAATTGGCTAGACGGGTTTGCAATCACCTGGACTTTAATTCAATAGAAACTGCACTTAAAACACTTAATTTCTTCAAAAAGTTGATGTTTGAATTTTGAACCAAAAAATTGTGAAGTGACAGAAAACTCTTCTAAAGCACCGCCGAACTTCAGTCCATTGGAATGCACATATTTGGGCAAAAATTCATTTCAATATCATTAGCGCTAAGTCAGAAAAAAATCAATTGAAAAGTGGCCACTTAGAACTTCGGTTCAGTGTATAATAGCCTTGAGATGCGGATTTAAACATCAAACGCCAACTTACCAGACCAGATTTATTAACTGTCATAATTTTATTTATTAAAGATGTACCACTTCTCTTAGAAATGCAGATGAACGTGTTACTGACTCAAAAAAGTCTATCGTACTTATTGTGGGACATGTGCAAACATTGCAGACCCAGATCAGACGCCGCAAAACGTGGCGTCTGATCAAGGTCCCTACTTTTTGCTTGCAGGTATAAAATTGAAAAATACAACCCAACAACCTTAAATCGAAAAGGGCTGGTCAACTGGATAAGAGTGGGGAATTCCATTCAGCTAAAATGGGATAAGCAGAGGTTAAAACATTGGCATTACCTTCGTCCCTGTTACTCTGGGCGAGCGGCCTTAAATTCCGCCGCTGTTCTTGGTTGACGGCAACAATGGCTGCGGCACCATCATCTGATGGTTGTGGGCTTGAAATTGGCTGCCGACCATTGTTGCCGTCCACAGGAAGAACTGGTGCTTCATTAGGTTGTGGCTCTGGCTGATCCACGTCCACCTCCGGAACAACAGGCGAGACACGATTATTCCTCTGGGGTCTTGATGCCTGAAAGTGTACACAAATATAGATTAAGGTTGGTTATATTAGTTTGTTTGAGTTTGTAGTGGTTTATGCCTATGCCAACAGTTTTAAACATGTTGGGAAGTTTTTTTCTGGGTAAGATAAGGAATCAAAACTTGACCAAGCCAATTTCTTGCGAAGGAATCGAAGTGACTTAGTAATCTAATAGAAATTTCAGTGGCGCTATAGGCCCAGCCTAAATAGCTGATTTTTTTGCGGGGGAGGGGGGGGGGGGGCAGCTCACTGTAAAACATGTGAACATGTGTTCACTGTGACTAATGTTCAGTGTCCTCGCAGATGCTTCTAAATGTGAAATCTAATTGGTGAAGCAATTTTTCATTTTTAAAATCATCAAAAATATACCACGTGGCTATATTCACTAACTTCTAACCGACGGCGATTAAAGCGCAATTTCAGCAAAGCTTGCGAACGCCGACATCTTTAAAATCTTTCTTCGAGCTGAGACATTTTAAAGTGTCGGCGAGTAGTCTCACAAGTGTCACTGAGTTGTCTCAAAATCTTTCGCCGAATTTTGTGTGTGTGTGTGTGTGTGTGTGTGTGTGTGTGTGTGTGTGTGCGTACGTGCGTGCGTGCGCGTGTGTGTGTGTTAGGGGGGGGGGGGGGGGGTCTGAAAATCGCTAATCATTAAAATTTTGTCCACTTAATCGCATACGATAAATATTTAGCTAATCGATGAAATTTCACCTGTACATCAATAAAACCTAAAATCATCAGTTTTCCCCAATCGTTAACTTTTAAATGTGTTTAATCGGTAATTACATTTTTATCCTTATTATATTTGGCAGAAAATCGTTAAATTTTGACCAAAAAAATAGCTAAACGCGATTTTTAGGGGCTTAAATCGTTAATCAATAGCCAAATATCGCTAACCGATGCTCTCAGCAATGTTCTGGTCGACTGTATTGCTACATTTAGAAATGTTTAATATTTATCGCTGGAGAAATGTTGGCCCAAAGTTGTTTTAATAGGAAAGTAATTGTAAGGTGACACCAAAAGTGGTGGCAACTGAGCTGCTCCTCTTGGTGTAAAAGTAGTTACTTTCTTTCTAAAGCTACCGGCTCGCTCAATTTTGAACATTATGCCAGGGAACACATGTTCACATGTTTACAGTGAGCTGGCGACCGAGTAGCATTGACATTTAACAACATATTATGCCAGTCAGTTTTCCCCCTGATAGCAATCTAAATGGGACCTATATGGGGAGTGCAACCGGGTTCCACGTGGGTCCCATATGGGCTGGTCACATGTAAATACAAAATGATAAATGAGCGAATTTTCCAGGTAATGATCTTTAAATAAGTACTCGCTCAATTGTATTACCTGTAATGGCCAACATTGCTCAGTCCTTAGTATAGGTGATTTGGAGCGCATTACAGTGGCGAATCCAGGAGGAGTTCAGGGGGTTCGCCCAACCCTTCCCGCTATTAAATATTCTATGAAAATGAAATAATTTGGTCTCGATGAGACCAAACTATTTCAATTTTATAGAATATTTAAGATAATGAGACGAAATCCACAAAGCGAAACTAAAATCTTTTAAACATATGAACCCCCTTTCCAGGAATCCTTAATCCGCCCCCATATCAGGATGTTTACCTGGAAAATTCGCTCATTTGAATGGTTCAAACAGCCCCGCTTTAGCCTTATAATTCTCCGCTCTTTCGTAAAAATAAATATGTTCTTTCGTATTATGGATCTGCTTTCCCCTTTGCAGGAATCTTTAATCCGCCCTGCATCAGGATGTTTACCTGGAAAATTCGCTCATTTGAATGATTCAAACAGCCGCTCTTTTGCCTTATGATTCTCCGCTCTTTCGTAAAAATAAACTCTGCCCTTTCGTATTATGGATCCGCTCGAACGTAAATCTCCCCCATGGTATAACTATTACTTAGATAACACATTTATCTGAGAGCAGGGATGATAAAGATAAGGAAAATCTAGCCCGGAAGAATGCAATCGCTGCTTTTTTATTTTATAAAAGATAAACTTACCCCTTCAATGACCCAACTCCTTTTGCAGGACACAAAATCCAAAAATCTCTTCCATTTACCCATTTTTTTTTTTATTTTTTTTTCTTCTGTTACAGTACACTATTCTCTATACATACGAACCAGAATTGAATCGTTGAATAGGCGTGTCGCGACGTATCACTAAGGAAGCGTTATATTCTATTCTATTATATTCCACGTGACATCCGTTATGTCCATTAACGTTTGTGACGTCATTGCCAACACAAACACGCAGGCATGCACGCACAGAGAGAGAGAGAGAGAGAGAGAGAGAGAGAGAGAGAGAGAGAGAAAGAAAGTGTATGTGCATGAGAGAGAGAGAGAAAGAAAGTGTATGTGCATGAGAGAGAGAGAGAAAGAAAGTGTATGAGAGAGAGAGAGAAAGAGAGAGAGAGAGAGAGAGAGAGAGAGATTCAAAACTTAAAGTGTTTGACTTTTGCATTCAGATTAAGCGTTTATATTAATGATGCTGAGTAATCAACTCCGAATCAGCTGATTTGGTGTTAATGTTCAGTATTATATTTCAGATAAAGTAAATGTACATCAAGATACAAACAAATCATATACGCAAAACATACGTTTGAAACTCGGGGGGGGGGGGGGGGGGCGGGGTAACTTGAGGATAATTTTGGTACGGGTATGCGGGCAAGTTTTTTGAGACCTACCCCAATCATAAACCTGGTCTTCGAAAAAATGACCTATTCATATACTTTGATTTGATTTGATTTCATTACGTCCCATCAACAATCTTTCAGTTATAAAGGGACGTGTCTTCCTGGGTTGAACCTGTACTAAGCTAGGATTAATGTTCTTGCTCAAGGACACAACGCAGTGACGCCGGTGAGGCTCGAACTATTCATATACTTTATTGAACAAAATGTTTACATATTTAAATACTGTTCTTCGATTTTTATATACCCTCTTTGCTGTCTGTAAACAAAGTTTACAAATAAATATTACAATTTTGGTTTCTGTGCTGAATATCTGAGCAAAAAAATGAGTATTTTCAATAAGGGATGTCAGAAAATGGAACCATTCATATAACAATGATGAAAAACTGTGTCAGTCATATACTTTTTCTTAGAAAGGGGGGGGGGGGGGCTTATCGTATACCTGGCAGCGCTGAAGGGGGGGGGGATATTCGCGCCGCACATCCGTACTATGTCATATATGAGTCATTGTCAAAATTCTTGTCCGTTTCATATCTTATGAAAACCGCTGATGTGATCATGAATTTTTTTTCTTCACACAATACTACTGATCATACTTAAAAAGGCTAGCTGATAAAACTGAAAAATATTGGTGCGTAAATATATTTTTTATTGGATTAAAACCCCATTTTTTGGCATTTTTGCCCGTCCCACGGAAAAAATTGAACTTTCGACAAGAATTATTTAAAAAAAACTGTTATTTTCTCAGGAATTTTAACTGGCTGTATTGATAAAAGCATTATCAAAGTAAATGTAGGAGGTTTCAATATGTAATTTTTCATTTCATTTTTTGCAATTTTTTGCCAAAAAAACCTCTGTCCCAAGCGTTTATGTCCAATATGTTCTTAAAAGGGTATCCTTTGAGAACAAAGACTGCACCAAAGAACTGAAACCAGAGTGTGCATATTTCCTGGGCCGTAACACTTCATAAATTGCAAAAATAATATGGGATCCCTAATGGTGCTGAATCTGGTTTTCTGTCATACTAATTTGACACTTTCTGTTTACTAAGAATACATGTGTTTTGTAAAGCATCTATAGAACTGGCAAAAGAAAATATTGTTTTGGTGAGTGAAATTTTTATAGTATATTTTTTTGTGTGTCAAATGACCGTAACACAAAAATGGACAATGGAATTTGATAAAAAATTCTGGTTTTAACAACTTGACCAAATAAAATTTCTGAACAAAAATCACTCTTGTTGCAATGTTTTAGGAAGTAATCATTATTTAAGGTAAAAGAATATGTAGAATATATCAATACCGTAGCAGTCAATACCGTAACGATGAAAATGTTGCGGTATTGACACATCTTGCAACGGTTTTGACATATGCTGTCAAAAAAGTACAGTTTTGAAAGCAAAGATATTAGTTTTTAGTCAAGTTTATTAAGTGTATTTATGATAAGAATGCTTTATCAAATTTAAATAGAAGCATAAAACACAAATTGAGTGACGAATTTGAGTATAAACAGTTTGTTACAGTATTGACATATTGTTTTGTTTCAGGCAGGGTTAGTCAATACCGTAACGGTTTTGTCAAACCCGTAACAATATTTTGAAATAAATGCAATCTACCATATATTCTAAAATCCTTTCTGTGCACATGTGTCAAGAGTATTAACATTGCAATCTGGTCAACAGTACTCTACACCAAAGCTTAAACAGAAGAATTACGCTAGCATATATTCTTTAAAGATCAATACTGTAATTTTTTTGTCAAGTACCGAAACAGTGATATTTTTGGAAGGGGTACAGAGAATCTGTTTCATCAGCGGATTTAAAATTACGTTGTTGTTGTTTTCTTTTTTTTATGAACCGTGACATGTGATTTCCAACAATGTGGCATTTTTACAAGTGTAGACTCAGACGAGAAACTCCAAATGATGTTCAGTCTGTAGCTTATCAATCATATAATATTTAAGCGACTAGCAAAGGCTCTGATCAGACTGTGCGTATGCGCAGGCTGATCCGAGGCTTTGCTGGACGCGCATACCACATTGTTGAAAATCTCATGTCGCGGCTCTTATATTTAGTCGATACATTTATATACTCAATGCTGCATGGGACTCCATCTCGTTATTCAACATGTTGGTCAGATGTACTGCATAATCCTAACGACGGATACGCAGCGGTTTCAAATAGGTAACTTTGAGCTTGCATTTGAATTCTTTTAAGATCAAGGGAAAGCAACTGTACATATACTTACAGTTAAGGGGTTATACATACAATTAAGTCAGGAACGGTCAACAGGTTATAATTTCCCCCCAAATATTGTTTTTCTTTCTCTTAAGATTGATTTTGTCTTAGCAAAAAGTGCAGACCCTGATGAAATGGCGCATGATGCGACATTTTATCTGGGTCTTCGGTGTTTGTCAAAACACCCGTTCAGTGGTTTCTGTAGGGTTAATGTAGAAAAAAGCGCAATTCTGGCGGGAATTTATTGATACAATCCATGGTTTGAATCTTTCAATCATCTTTCAGACCGATCAAAAAAGACGTGCCCTCATAGTGACATCGGTCGTGCTAAATACAACAAGGTACACAAGGTATCGCAAGGTGGCACAAGGTAGACAATTATGCAGCAAAGTTCTTTATTTTGGTACCACAAGGTACATAATGACACCATAAGGTTTTTTATTGTGGTACCGCAAGGTTTGTAGATTATACTTCGAATCACTTGCCGCATTGTTCATTAACTGAAACTCATGGTGAAACGAAAGAGATAAATGCAGTAACTAAGGCATTAGTTAACCTAGTTTGTTATCCCTGCACTAAATGTGGCAAAAGCTTTACTGTCATGTCAGCCAAGAGTGACAGTGAGATCATGTTTTGAATACACAAGTGATTTATCGATTCGCGTAAGCTCAAGTGATGTGTACAAGTTAATATTTTACTTAACAATTGTAAACAAAACATACGTCACTGTCACTCATGGTTGGCACGATAGAAGTGCTCTACAGACTGTATATGTTGTTCTTTTTGCCATGCTTGCTTTGTGCCAATGAGTCCCCAGAGCTTAAGAACAGCTTGAGCCAGACTTGAACCTAGTTAGTCTGGCCCAGAAAATTTACACACACCAGCTTCAGTTCTTTTGTGCATTCTTTGCTTCCAAAGGATAACTTTTTTAGAACATAATTGAAGTTTTATGTAACCCTTATGGGCTTGCCCATGTGTGACCCACATGGAGCCCGGATGCAAATTCCATTTGAGTCCCATACTGGATGCACATATTGGATCCTTATAGAATCCCCTGTGGGGGCTATGTGGGTCCCGTATGCTTTGCTGGCTGGGGAGCTTTGTTGGTGGGTTATTCTTTCATCTAACCTGAATGTGTGTATATATACTTTTAAAAGTTTTTAACAGTATATTATTACAGGTTGTTACCATTTAGACCCCCCTCTATATTCACCATGCATCTTTGCAGTGGTACCATTGCATGAATATCAACCACACTTGTGTTACAGTGTGCTACCTGCACCATGCGGTATTTCGACTCAATGGCTGCATTGTCGCAGACAGGAATCACGCTAGGACGTACTAACCTGTCGCCTTTCGCTCGATGCACACTGGGATTGAACCGCCATTTTTATTAAAAATATATATTATGTGATCACTGCTTGCATGACTCAGGGCTTTTCATTCATAAAATATTGACTAAAAGAAACATGATAAACTGCCAAAAATCTAACTTTTTGCTGTTTTTAACAATAAATTCTGCCACTGCAGGAGTGCGAGAATTGAACGGGACTAGCCAAATGTCGCTAGTTACCCATCATGCAAAGGGCGAAATACGAGAGATCTTACGCCGGTAACATGGCCGGGGATTGGTTGTAAGCCGTTGCAGTCGAGCAAAATCGGCGCAACAGTACTTACTGTTAAGAGGCGAAACGGGCTCCTTGGTTAAAATTCGGCGAGATCGACATACGCCGGTAAAGCGTCTATCGGATGAGCCGCCACGTGATCCAAATCAATCAAATGCCAAGCCGGTTATAGACTACAACTGGCTTACGCCCGGCGAAGCCAAAGAAACGCGGCCATATAGCTAGGGCTTCGTGTTATAAATCGCAAGAGATCCGGTGTGAACAGTCCAAAAACTGAATTTATATCTTAAATAACGTTCGTACGTCTATGACGTCATTCATTCCTAGCTGACATGATAATCAGCAATTAATCGTCGCCAGTACACGAACTAAATAGATAGTCTCTACATCGGTACACTAAGCTGCCATACTTGACATTTCTTTAATGGTGCGCAAGAGAGAAATTTAAAGAGAAAAAAATAGTTATAAGCAGAAGTATTAGATAAGACTGTAAGACGGCGTAAGAGTCCAAAATATAGCGAAAGAAAGAAGTAAAGAAAAGTTGTTCCCAGCCACTTTTCGCCCATCAGAGGGAGAGACCAATCCTCCTTCCATGGTGGTACCTGGGTGCAAGACCCGACGGCACAGTTCATCATTCCCCATTTGGGTATACAATACATTCGTGGCTGGAGGATGAGTCCCCATTAGAAGGTTAGGTTAGACAGCTCCCTCTTGAAGGATAACATGGAGGGAAGCCTCAGCTGCGGCTGCTGGTAGTCTGTTCCAAAGTGGGATTGTCCGCGGGAAGAAGCTGTACTTAAAACAATTGGTCGATGAAGAGTACTGCTGAAACTTGTACTTGTGAGCTGTTCTGGTCCTAGAACTTGTCTGCGTCATATAGTCTGTGGGTGGGATATCTATTAGTCCTTACACAATTTTGTAATAAATATCCCACCCACAGACTACCTGACACAGACAAGTTCTTCCAAGTGGCAAGTCTGTCCAGGTCTTCCTTTTGAAGGCGTTGATCAGTTTCAGATGTTATTTGTCGGTAGAGTATACAGTCATCTGCGAAACGTCTTGTTCTGGGGTTAATGCTGTCTGGTACAGGTCGTTTCTGAAGATCAAGAATAGAACTGGACCTAGAACGGACCCCTGAGGCACTCCACTGACGACGGGAACTTTCTCCGACGTCTGACCCTCTACTAAAACCTGCTGTGTTCTGGAATTCAGGAATGATGAGATCCACTGATTTGTTGTACCTCCAATCACATAATGCCATAATGGTGAACCTTCTTCGGTAGAGGAGACCGGGGCAAAATGATACATGGGGTACAATGAAACAGCACGATTTTTTAAACGATGATGCCATATATGACGTTTCTTACTCAAACTGAATGCGCATTTTGAAATCCGCCATATTATAAGAAAGGCTCGGCCAAAATAGAGCAAAGTTAAGCTTTTTATATAAACAATTGACTTTTGAGGCACCCTGAGTAAATTTCGAAGGTATCAGATATTTTATGATTGTGAAAAATGTGGTGGATATATATTTTAATTGTATCGTGTAAATTGAACTATATAGATACTGATATGTCTCCAAATAATCAGAACTATTGTGGAGTGTCGTATTTTTGAATTGTTACGAGAACAGTAAACAAGAGGTCACTGGGGCAAAATGATACAGCGTGGTTGGGGCAAAATGATACAGTCTGAAATAATCTAATTTGACTCTGTTTTTAAGCATTTTGAAAGATATTTTTTATCGAAACTGTCTATTCCTATCACAAGAAATTTAAATGATACTGCTATGTCAGAAAAGTACCATTTTATTTTTCAGAATATTAAAAATGGGTGGTCAACTGTATCATTTTACCCCGTGGCAAAACATAAAACATGAATGGTAACAAATGTGACTCAGAAATTCAGAAAACTGTTCGTGTTCAATCATATTTCCGTGGCGATATATAGCATTATAAATTGTTTAATTGTGTATTATAGCTATTTCTGTGCTACGTCTTGAATATTTGAATCTGAAATGAGAAAAGTCTTACTGTATCATTTTGCCCCGTGCACGGGGCAAAATGAAACAGCTGACAATACATTTTGAATGATTGATTTCAAGCACTAGTCCGAGTTTTCTCTGACGTTTTAGTGGCTTTTTCTTTATTTTGATATTTGCCACTAGTGGCAAATATCAAAATATGGAAAAGCCACTTAAACATCAGAGAATGCTCGGATTAAGTTTGCACATGGTTTGATCTTAGTGCATGGTGTATTTACTCTCTCTCTCTCTCTTAATTGTATCTTGGGAAAGCGAAAGTGGAAGTTTTCTGTGTTAACCATATTCTGGGGAGCACTGCCCAGAATGTAAAGAGATTATGTTTGTGTTCCTCTCTTTCCTAAATCAAAGCTGTTCCGAAAGCTAGTTCTTGTTTCTATTTGTGAAGTCGGGTGCGGGTGCACTTTTAAGTTTGTGCATTAAATCTGTATTCACACGTATTCATCCTGTTTTGCGCATGTTGCTCTGGTGTCCGGACATGTTTGGGACAATGTGGTGCTAAATACATGCGCTGTCAAGTCTGTATTTACCTGTTTTGGCATCATGTTTTCGCAGCTGATCTGGCGAGCATCGCGGTTGCAGTGATGACGTACAATATATTGTGACGTAAGCGATTGGTTTACCGGTGCATGTGTACAAAGTAAAGCTTTCTGAAAATCTGTCTGCTTCATGTTTTGAAGATACGATGACATGTTCCAGCAGCTTGCAGCTCAGGGATGTAAGGGATAGGCGGCATCATGGCGAGTACCCTTCTTAAAAATGACTGCCACATTCGCATTTCGCCAGTCCACGGGTGGTAAACCTAGGAACTACCACGAAATTGTGTTAACGTAATTTTGTTCCCAAGCCACATCCGGGACACGTCGTGGTAGTTTCCAGGCCGAAAATTGGATAAAGAAAGGTTGGTGTCACTTCCATTTTTGTTTTATTTTACAACTGAGAACAAACAAAGGTGAAATCCGACAATGAGGTTCCGTGTAAATATGTTTCAGCGTCCCTTCTGGCCCAAAATTTTGTTTGAAAAGTTATTTTCTTTCTTTAGATTCGTGTTTCCCCATTGAGCATCGGACCAACTTTCCCCAAAGTTCGAAGGAGTTTAGCCCATATCTGTCAAATTAAATGGAATTTGATATCATTTGACGATGGAAATGATAAAAAGACCCTAAATAAGCATTCCTACACAGAAAAAAAATCTGAACAATTACTCGTAAACGATTCATGCTCCGTTCGTCCTGTGTGGTAGTTTCCAGCTCATCGTGGTAGTTAAAATGCTATCGTGGTAGTTTCCAAGACTTTGTAGGTCACATCAGCAGATGTTCACTATTCAGGGGCTACTTCAATTTTATAAAGACAGCGTGTGCGGTTCGAACCTTGAATACCCCTCTTATTCATACGAAGACCTTTTTAAACAACCTTTTGTCAGATAACAAATGCCGACTGCCTGAATTTTAATTTTAGTGGGCTATTGAAATGATGAGAAGAATGAAAAGAAGGGATATTCACATATTTTGTTTTTGAATAGACTTGCTTTTTAATTATCAAATAACATGCCTGTTCATCGTCACACTCACATGTATATAAAAGGTGTCCCAACCCGAGGATATTTCCCTTTTTTCTGAAGCGCAAGTACTAACGATACTTTGGGCCAGTATTCTTAGCCTGCCATTTTATCTTAAAGTTGACTGAACATGGAACAACGTAGCGAGTGACGCAATTTTTATATCATTTTTTTGTCTGTTGCTTGGTCCACCACGGCTCAACTGATGACCTTCCTTTGCTTTAGATTTCCAGACGGGTGTTGTTTGGCAGTCCAGGGCATGATCTCCACCTGTCAAGCATCACATTGAATATCTTGAGTCCTCAGCTTAGCTTCATCATGCTGTTGAAATGTGATTTATTTGTTTACCGTGGTAATTAATTGACGAGTTCGAGGGTTATCATGCGAAACAAACAACCACTATAATGTTTTGTAACACTTCAGAAACGTATCCTACAAAGTCTTGGAAACTACCACGATATCATTTTAACTACCACGATGAGCTGGAAACTACCACACAGGATGAATGGGGCATGAATCGTTAACGAGTAAATGCTCAGTTTTTTTTTCTGTTTAGGAATGCTTATTCAAGGTCTTTTTATCATTTCCATCGTCAAATGATATCAGATTCCATTTAATTTGACAGATATGGGCTAAAATCCTTCGAACTTTGGGAAAAGTTGGTCCGATGCTCAGTGGGGAAACACGAATCTAAAGAAATAAAATAATTTTTCAAACAAGATTTTGGCTAGAGGGGACGCTGAAACATATTTACACGGAACCACATTGTCGGATTTCACCATTGTTCGTTCTTAGTTGTAAAATAAAACAAAAATGAAAGTGACACCAACCTTTCTTTATCCAATTTTCGGCCTGGAAACTACCACGACGTGTCCCGGATGTGGCTTGGGAACAAATTTACGTTAACACAATTTCGTGGTAATTCCTAGGTTACCACCCGTGCAGTCCTCCGGTAGGCCTACTCTTCCTTCTTGAAGTGACTTATTGAAAATGATGGTAAGGATGGGGGCTAGCTCAGAAACGCAGTCTTTCAAGATGCGAGCAGGTATGCAGTCAGGACCTGTGGCTTTTCTTGGAATGGTCTTCTGAAGCAGTTTACGAATGCCAGCCTCATCTACCCCAATCTCTTTCATGTCGGGATAAGGCTTAGGGACCTGGTTTGTATTTTCCTGTGTAAAAACCATGTCATTGATACGGTTCTTTTGAGTACAACCAACTTATAATTTCGTTCAGGAAAATTTGGTTAACAAAACTTCTCTTTCACCATTAATATTTTTCTTATGTTCCTGGCATCCTTCCCCATCAGTAGGCTATTGTTCCAAATTACTTCCGGGTCGGACGGGTCCTCCATTAGTTTTTCTATACTGAAGGACTTTAGAAACGCACCACCTGCTAAAATGCTAATTTATTGTCAAAATGTGATATTTTAGTTATTGAAAGATTAAATTGATAAGTCCCTTCATTTAGCTTGCATTCATTAAGAAAATAGAAACGCTGTGGCTTATGGTTGCCATGACGTCGCGATTATTCTGATACATCCCAAATTTAAAAAGTCACAGGGTATCAATACCTTCCATAATGATGTTTGTTCTCGAAAGCACAAGGAAAGACAAATCAAATCATGAAGTTTTACGCCTCTGGTAAAGTTCATTTCGACTAGGTGACATCATTATGTTTTCGACGTAATTGGCTATTTATATCCTAAGGAACAGGCATTATCAATTTTTTAGTGCCACAAGATACTCCACAACCCGTTGCGTAGAAGACACAAGTATCGCGACATGCGCGAACGTCATCCGCCTGTTATTGCTGTTTGAAAAATTAAGATTGACGTTAGCAAAAAACGCTGCGACTGGGAGTGTAATAAAACGATTATTTTCGAAACTTCTCTTGTTTTTCCGTTAATTTAGACATCTGGCTACCAGCTCAAAGTGTTTTCTTTTAAATAGATCTAATCACACATACCGAACTTTGTTGAAAAACACTAACGTCAGTGTTACGTCAGAATGAACAAAATGAGCAAATCGAAACTATGGCAAATCATGGTCCATTGTGTAAGCGAATAAAAAGTGATAAAAACATCCTCAAATCAACCATGTCGAAGAGACAGTGAAAATATAATTGGTGCGTTTCTAAAGTCCTTCAGTATATAATCTTCCACCCTCTAGCGGTATTATTCCTCCTTTTGTCTTAAATACTGAATGTTCCTTTAATGTTCCACCCTTCCCTACAAGTATTGTCCCTCCTTTTTTTGTCTACACCCATTTATTGAAATGCGCTTTTGACAGGGTATGCTGGTGATTTTAGCAAGAATAGTGACTGCTCAAAATGAGCTAAATATTCTCCAAATAAATACCTCTTTTGCTGATTAAAAAAGGGACATATACTGCTCAACAAAAGTTTAGTACGTGTAAATAAAAAAATATTTTTTATTAAACAAATGGTTTAAAGTTATAAAATACCTACTGAAATGATGGTTTGATATGTTAAACAGTTGAGGAAAGCAATTGGTGTACTTCAATTGGAGTTCTACTGCATCATTCGTTGCTTTAAACAAGAGAGGGGTCAAAACGTGTTTCAACTCCATTAGTGGCAATGCAAAATTGATACAGCATCGGTTTATAACGTCTTTTGTTTTCGAGCTTGGTCGAGTCAGCACTTCTTAAAAAAGATAAACGTCGTCTCTATTGAGCATTTGAGGCAAAAGTTGAGGCTTGAAAACAACTAACGTCGCTGTTTTAATGACGTTTACAAGTCAAAAACAGAACTTTTTTCGTTGTGTATGCATGCTTAATTGAAAGGGTTTTCGTGTTTAAGATGATGCCAAAAAAGAGACAGTTTAGGGAAAGTTCAGTTAGTAAAACTTTGTCCCTTTGTATTTAATTCATAAAAAGTCGCGTTAATCTGAAGTTAAGGGTAAATGAAGGCCTTAACGCTATCTAAAGAAGACGTTTTCAAAGGGCCAACTAACAGAAATGTCCCAGGTGCTTGTGCCATTATAGCATAAAAAGATTATTTGATCTCTTCATTCAGTTCGCTGAAAAGTCAGGAAGTGAAAAAATGCCATATTAACGTCATAATGGAACGGTTAAACGCGGCATAAACGGGTATCAAACTTTGACGTTTTGAACGTTTTTCATCATTTAGAACATTTTACTTTACTCTAGAATCAAAAGTTTTAATTGCCGATGTAGACATGTATTCTTTACATGCCCATTACATCAAATTTAACGTCGATTCACTGACACCTAACCAAATTACATTTTGTCTGGCGGACACGAAAAAATGTAAATTTCAAGATCCTGGTACATGTTGATTATATTAAATAAAATGTTTCATGTTCATTCAAAGTGGGACATCATATTAAAATCCGTGCTAAACTTTTGTTGAGCAGTATAGGTACAACAAAATCCCTTATATTCTGCATGTTACGTACTATTCCTTTCGTTTTCCTTTCAACATGCTGTAAACAATGCCACAAAATTGTGTGACACACAATAATTTTTTTTTTCGAATTTTTAGGAAAAGAAAAAAAAAGCAAACCGTTTAATAACAAAACGCTGTAATGTTTACACGGCACACAACTTATTTTCTTATCTGAAGCGAGGAGCATTTTGTTTACACCTTATGAAAATAATCACGTGACTGTGACGTGCGTAGGCCAAATGGTTGTTTAAAATGCCAAAGGTTGTTGTCATTTTAAAAAAAGAAAGTGATCACCAAGGCATATTATATTGCATGGGTAAAAGTTAGAATTTTTCAAAAATCCTGAACTTTAGAAATTTCTATGGAAAGTCAGCCTCAAAATCCTGAATTTAGGATTAATCCTGAAAACTTTCACCCATGATATTGTGTGATGTTCTTAGCCTCATTTGTTTGTATTTTCAGGCCTTCAGTTAAAAGTGTGTAATAGATAGAGGACATTCAAATGTTTTTGTTAAATATGTCTTTTATTTCACGAGTGAAGTGGACAATATTTATATTTCATGAGTGGCGAAGCCACGAATGAAATATAATTATTGTCCACTTTACGAGTGAAATAAAAGACATATTTAACATCAAATGTTTTTGTTGAAAAAGTCTTTTATTTCACGAGTGAAGTGGACAATATTTATATTTCATGAGTGGCGAAGCCACGAATGAAATATAATTATTGTCCACTTTACGAGTGAAATAAAAGACATATTTAACAAAAAACATTTGAATTTTCTTTTTATTATCTACTAATAAGCGAATCTTACTTTACATTAGCTTTTGTTTTGATTTTCTAGTTGTAGCAGACGAATTTATAAAAACTCTTTCTTTTATTAAGATTCTAAGCGACTCTGACTGTTTGGAAATAGGAAACGCCAACAGTTGTTTCCCTTAGAAAAAAGAAACAAATATTCCATAAAGAGTTGCTTCCCTTAGACCATATTGAGAAAATAGAAAAAAGTAGTTCCAATCTTACGGTTTTTCTCCCGTGAAAATATAAAATCTTTATATTTTTATATTTTCACGGCTGTGAAATATATGCATTATATTTAATCAACATTTTCCTGTATTTCATTACATAGTAGATAATAAAAAATCATTTTTCTTATTTTTCAACCAAAAACATATGCAGTGGGTACTCAAAAGAGTACTCAAAACACATGTTTAAATCATGTTTATGAATTATGCATGGGTGAAATTTTTCAGGATTATTCCTCAATATAGGATTTTGAGGCTGACTTTCCATAGAAAGTCAGCCTCAAAATGTTGAATTAGTCAGAATATAATAGCTTTTCTGATATACAGTTGATCTATAGAAAATTAAGCCACACATGTTTAAAACATGTTTATGAATTATGCATGGGTGATAATTTTCAGGATTATTCCTGATTTCAGGATTTTGAGGCTGACTTTCCATAAAAATTCAGCTTCGAAATGCTGAATAAGGGAGATAATGATAGGTTCTCTGCTTCATGTTTGGTCTGTCCAAAGACAGTTGCCCATATTAACTTCAAATTATGAATATTTAGTGGGCATACTGCACGTTTGAGATCGGAGTTTCGAAAGTTCAGGATTTTTGAAATTTGAACTTTCACTCATGCATAAAACTATTAGGCAAGACAAGGGCCAGCTTTCAAAAAACTCACACACAGAGTAAGGACATAGTTGAAGGCTGAAGCCACTCCCACTACATAGCTGTAACTAAACTAAGTGAGATTCAAACCAGCCTCCTCAGCTACAGATATTTGCTAGAAATTTAAATTTCGCTCACAGCAGGTCTCGATATACTTTCCAAAAAGCAATTAATAAAGGTACTTTTCAGACTGCGCTATAAATACCCAAATCTTGTAAACTGGCCTTTATGTTGTATTAGAGCCGCAACATGAGATTTCCAACAATGTGGTATGTGCGACCAGCAAAGGCTCAGACCAGCCTGCGCATATGTGCAGTCTGATCAGAGCCTTTGGTAGTTGCTTGAATATTCTATGAGAGTTAAGCTTCTGACTGAACATCATTTTAAAAGGATGCTGCAGAGGCTTCTCTGAGTCTACACATGTCAAAAAGCCACATTGTTGGAAATCTAATGTCACGGCTCATTTATTGTGAAATGATGTAGTAAGCTAGAAAGACAAAAACTCTATTACAATATTAAAAACTTTATTAGCACATACTCACAGAAGAAATTAGACCTGATTGACCTCTGTCCGTCTTCGTCCGCGTTCCAAAATTTCATGCATTATCAACTTTTAATACAGTCCCCAGGCCAATAATCACCAGACCCGGAGTTTATAAAACTTTTTTCATGCTCAACTCAACTGAGCATGAAATTTCAACTGCCAGTAAAACTAAAAACTAAAATACTGAAAAAGATTTTTTTCCTTCATAAACACACATAATTTATGATGTAGTTATCCTGCTAAAATGTTAAAATGCCAAAATGTGTTGATACTTTTTTCCTGTTGATTTATTGTTTGTTTGATTTCAGTTAAACGGAGACGGGTTTTCCTGGGTTGAACCAGTACTAAGCTAGGATAAATGTGTCTTGCTCAAGGACCACAACGCAGTGACGCGGGTGAGGCTCGAACCCGCGACCCCTCGGTCTCGAGTCGAGCACTGTTCCACTGAGCCACTGCGCTCCTTTTCCTATTGATCAATGTTAAATTGCCAAAAAACGGTGGCAGAGCAGAATACATTTTATTTATTTTTTTAGTTGAGCATGAAAATGTTTCAGAACCTTGAGATTAGAAGTTTTTGGCCCAGGAAAGACACCATACTCCTTTACAAAGAATATTGTTTATATGGAAACCTAAAGGCTCCATAGAAAAGGGGGCAGGGAAATATGTATGATTAAAAATAGCTCTATATCTCAGAGCTTTATAAAACTTTGCAGATATATGCAGACATGTATCATGCCAGTATTTAATTTGGCCTAAGGGGATTCTGAACTCTTTTAGTCATGGAAATGGTACAGTTTTATTGGGGTTGGCGGGTACAGCTTGTGAACATATACACAAGTGCTTCAAAACTTTGCAGATATTTAGCCCAAGAAGTGGCTTAAAATCTTTACAAAAAAAACTTTAAGAAATATTTTTAGCTCCTTTCTTAGAATGTCAGCTCAGTCATGCAAGTGATCATGTGTTCTGTCCATCTATCCATGAATGTTAAACTTCACATTTCACACAAACAATCAGGGCATGTAAATGGTCTCAGTCTTTGACCCTTTGCTCGGGCAGGTATAAAACCCTCCACTAAGCATATGAAAAACCTATACTCGGGAAGGTATAAAATCCTCCTCTGAGCATATGAATGACCTTTACCTGGGGAAGATATAAAACCCTCCACTAAGCATATGAATGACCTATACTCGGGAAGGTATAAAACCCTCCTCTGAGCATATGAACTGTATTTATAAGAGTAACATGAAACTTGCAGGGAGCTCAGATGGTCAAAACAATTTCAGAACTCCAGTACCATGTCAAGATCAATCAAAAATCTAATTCCTCTGTATCCCTCGGGTCTATAGCACTAACACTTTGCCTACTGCGTAATTTTCACGTGTTTTTGTCGTCTGGTGATGTTTTCCATAATCAAACAGCGTGGATCTAGATCGGGACTACATTCTGTCCGTCAGGGAGGGCAGTGGCTCAGTGGTAGAGTGCTTGACTCGAGACCGAGGGGCCACGGGTAAGAGCCTCACCGGCGTCACTGCGTTGTGTCCTTGAGCAAGAACATTAATCATAGCTAGCTTAGTACTGGTTTAACCCGAAAAGACCCGTCCCTTTATAACTGAAGGATTGTTGATGGACGTAACGAATCACTTCAAACAAAACAAAACATTCTGTCCATCCTGATCTAGGTCTTGACTGTTTGTAAAGGTTATCAGCAGACGACAAAAGTTGCCGCTGGCAGGCAAAAAGGCTAATACAATGAAAAGGAGCTGTAGACAATACATTGCTCATCTTATAAACCAGGGGTCACAGGTTTGGTCCCCAGCTTCACCAGTCTGTCGGATGAGACTAAAGCCATGGTCTCATCCCCATATGACCATATCTGTTGGTGGGGCATTAGAAAACACCCCAACACCACAAACAACAAAAACAACAAAATAATGAACATGAGGTTAAGCATAAACAGCAAGCTGGGTCGCAACCTTCTTCTGTACGTCGATGCGCCTGTGGCTGGGCCATGCCTGAAAAGTAAAGATTAAGACATTAGAAAGAATAAAGTTTCCTTTTAAAAGGATAGGTTGCCCAGTTTTTCTCATGAATTACTGCCCTATAACATTAAAAAGATAAAGAAACCGTTTTCTTGCATCATAACCCACAGAACTTATGGCCAAAATTGACATTTATAAATCAGACCTCCAGACAAGAGTATCTATTGGCAATCTTTTCTTTCCTTATCTCTCATCCAGAACATATGTTGTGGGTCCTCAATGAGATGGTTCTTTTGAGAACCCAAAAGACATGTTTAAATTGATGGGTAAGAATATAATCACAATTTTACACTCCTAAAATTTCCTTATCTGGATCTATGCCATAAATCCAGATAAAGAACTTTTTCATGCGCAGATCAAGGAATTTTTTTCTGGGCAGGGGGAAGGGGTCAAGGCGCGACGGTCAGAAAACAGTCTGGCAACCATTTTTTACTTCATCGAAACTCTATTTAGCCTAATAGTATTTTAAACAGGGTCAATATTTAATTCTTAGACAACATAATGTTCGGGGTGCTATCTCAATATTAATATGCGCTGATGATATGTAATAGAACAAGATTTGTTACATATCATCAGTTCAAATGTCTTCATCAATACTTTCATGTAACATTCGTCCTCAGCTCCATAAGTACACAATTCAGTACAGACAGTTTGTTGGTTTTGCATTTGCATCTATTAAAGTGTCATTCCACAATCGTTAATGCTTTCCAAAAACATTTTTGCTTTTTCAGCTACTGTTCCAGTGCTATTATCACCAGAGATGAATGAAGACCAGGTGAGATGAAGCATTCATGTCAACAAGAGACTTAATAGATAGGCTTAAGTGGAATTTTCCTCCGTCTGCTCCTGGTGTCATTCATGAAAATAGTCTCACTCAAAAATTCTGGATATTTTCTTAGGCAAAGAACAAATACATCAGTGTCCAGTGAAAAATTGTTGGATTCATTTGCACCATTTTGGGATGCAGTGGCTCAGTGGTAGAGTGCTTGACTCGAGACTGAAGGGCCGTGGGTTCAAGCCTCACCGGCTTCACTGCATTGTGAGGTTTGAGCAAGACGCAATTATCCTAGCTTAGTACTGGTTCAACCCAGGACTACCCGTCCCTATATAACTGAAAGATTATTGATGGGACGTTAAGAATCAAATCAAACAAACAAAATTTGCACCATTTTTACTTACATTAACCACATGGGATATAAGCTTTGTGTCAACTTCTGCTTGACTGCGGCTTAGATGATTTACAACCCTATGTGATGCCTCTGCTTTATTTTGCCATGCAACTGTATACAACTTGTTGTTCTTTTTTGAGAATTCCAGAAATTATTTTGACAAAAACACTGTAAGTTAATCCTTTGTAGCTGTGTGAGATAACAATTTTTTCAGAGGAACATTTGAAAAATTTGTAGTGTCCGTGATGTGATATGCCTCAGTGTAAAAGTCATCAAACTGCAAATGCCACGTTACTGACTTAAGTGATTTTGACTCGAGACCGAAGGGCCGTGGGTTCGAGCCTCACCGGCGCCACTGCATTGTGGGGTTTGAGCAAGACACTTTTATCTAAAGCTTATCTGTAGCTGGACCCACCATGGCTCAACTTGAGGTTTTCTTTAGCTCTGACTATCTGTGAGTCATGAGCCCTTTTCTTTGTTTCATCATGGTGTGTAAATTTGATTAGAGTGTTTCTCCATGATGATACATTGCATTAGTTAGATGGCCTCCATGCGAGCTGAACATTTCTTGTACTTCAACAACAGCAGAATCTAGGGCAAAGATTTGGTACCAGTAAAATGCATTTAAGCTCCCTGGTGGCTTAGGCTGCTGTCCCTTCTAAGGCAGTGGTTCTGTTGTTGTTGACTTTTTGTTTATTGTTACTCCCATTGTGGGAGTCTTTAATTGTTCTATGTTTTGCTTACGCTACTTTATGTCCATTCTAGTATTGCAATCATCTTAATGGGGAAGAGAGAGCTGGTTGCTTTGCTTAATTTGTCTTCCTGGTGTCTCGTGATGGTTGAGCGGCTCTTCCTCTAGGTGCCACGGGGTTGTCTGCGGTTTGTGATTGTGGTATTTCCTGATCATACTCACTTACTATTTTGCAATGGCCTGTCAAACACAACATGAAATTCATCAAATTCATATTTTCTTTGTATAATGCAATGAAATGAGCTGACAGATCTTTGCACGTCATAATCCAGCTAGGTTTGTCAATGGACTGAACGTCAGCCATAGCATCAATTATTACAACACGTTTGTTTGGTTGCTGTATATCAGGAGATGTAACATCAAAGGTATCTGCACTGGAAATCTATTTCAATATGTCCATTAGCTTACTCTTGACAGAGCAGTGCAGCATTGTGCCATCTGCAGCAAACAGTGGTCTTGGCAATATAGACAGCTAATAGTTACTTAAGCACTCCTGAAGATGGATATCAGGGCGAGAGTTTCCAAAATCAACATTCTCCAAAATAACCCTCTGTCTACTTTTAATTCTAAAGCTTTTTCTGGTATTGCTACATCTATTTTTTAAAGAGGTAGACCAAGTTTGAAGCTGAACCTTTTGCATTGGTGCCCAAATAAGCTTGTGTTCTGTAATGATGCAACCCCAACTTCTTCAATGCGACATATGTCCTGTTTGATTTTCTCTGGCATTACAGCTTTTGCAACCAGTTATACTATAAATCCTTAAAGGGGGCTGACACGCTTTTGAGCATAAAAACATAAAAGATCCACAAAAGAAGTACCGCCTTGGAACCATAAGTAAAATATCTTACAGGAGGGCTTAAACCATTTTCTTGATGCCTAAATGGTTTTATAAATCCCTATAGGGGGCTGACACGCTTTTGAGCATTCTTTGTTTGCCTTTTCAGAATAGCCTGTGACAGGTCATGGTGGTATTTCTTGCTGCCATTGAATCACTAGTCATTTCCTTGGCTTCCTCTGTCAATCGTACAAGCTCAGCTGAGATCAGGAAGAATCGATTTCTTGCATTTTCATTCGGTGTTATGCCAACAAGGCCACCATTAACATTCATCCATCTGTTGATTTGTTCCAAAGTAAGTAAGGGTGCAAAGATTAATATTGCATATAATATGAGACATGCTGTTGCAGAGTTCGTACAGACCTGGAAAAATTTTACCTTGGTCCTGGAAAACTCCTCGAATTTGAAAAAAGTGCCTTTTGTCCTGGAATTGTACTGGACATTTGTAAAATCATCCTTGAAAATATGAATTAGTCTTTGAAAAATATAAAAATACATTTAGGGTGCAAAGATCAGGAATCGATACAATCAAGTACCACACCTGACCCAGGATACCAATGGGATAGTGACAAATTAACAGATAGACACCACAAACGAGTGCCAAGAGGTCAGCTCTTTCCTAGCAGGTGACCACAAAGCATATATGAACAGACGCGCACAAAGACATAGCAAACACAAGACAGAACAAAGACATAAAAGATCCACAAAAGAAGTACCGCCTTGGAACGGTCAGTAAAATATTTTACTGGAGGACCCCTAACTTATCAATTCATCATCTCCTAGAACATATAAATCAAGATATAACAAGGAGATAAAGCAAAGGTTAGGACTCAACAGTAAATAAAACTGAATACGGGTGCAAAAGAAATCATACAGGTAAACCCGTGGGGGGGGGGGGGGGGGGGCACAAACAGCCAAAGCATCAGGCCCCTACCATCTCATGATCTCATCGTATAGAACAAAAAACTGAAAAGGGGAAGACGTTTTTATTTACAACCCAATGTCCATTGCTGATTTCTGACCATATTTCTGGATCTGTTCTTTCAAGCTGTGACCTCTCTACTAGATATATGGAGATCAGACTGGCATAATTGAGCTTGTCCAGTGCAAAAAACCACTTGAAAATTTCCTCTAAACCAGAGAGATGCAATGCGCAATCGCCAGTCCATACAGCTCTGATAGATAAACACATAACTCCAACCATATGCATATACTTTATGCAAAAGTTTCACTTGGAGATTTGAATCAAATTCCTTCATCTTTTCAAGTACCTCATGAGATCCAAGAGTTGCCTACGTATCATCTAAGTGTCTGTTTCTCCTACTTTTAATATATCATCAAGTGCATTGGCTTTTGTTTGAATAGTGTTTTTCAAAGCTGGAAACGTTTCAAAGAATGCCCCCTGATTCAAGGAGAATAAAGCCAACAGGGTCGTCATGTGCGCTCGAATAGGACTAAAATGATTGCCATCAATACTTTGCCTACGCGTGGCTGGTCCATACACATCTGATTCAACACAGATTGTGTTTAAACCAGTGTCGTCAGTACAAGAACTGTTTGTCTATTTGTCCAAAGCATAGCCATTACTGCATGCAGCTCACCGAGTTGAAGAATGAATTGTACTTGGAGGTCTTCACAATACTTTTCTAGTTGTTTCCCTGGTTTATATAAATCTATATCTAAGGTTATGACTGTATTTCTATTTTTACCTACTAAAACTGTATTGATCCACTGAATTTGTTTCAACACTGTCAATCATGTTGACCATTCATGAGCTGGAGCAGGAATCAAAGAATTATATGCAGACCATGTGGGAATACTAGTTTCAGTTGTCACACGAACCTCTATTTCTATTTAGTGTATTCCTCTCTATACAGTGAAAGTCTAGCTTTTTTGTTGCAAAAAAATATTTGAGGTACCACAATGATGATACTTAGTATCAGATAGCTTTATTCTCATGGACAATGCGCTTGTCCAAATGATAGGCTATTTCGTACAATGATTGTATTTTCATTGTTAATATATCTGCTGCTGCAATAATATACCTGCAAATGCAAAAATTACCGCCAAGTTCTGATAAAAAACTGCTTGTTATCGTGTTGGTCATTCTTTCTCATTATACATTTTACAGCTTTATAATGACAATTTTCAGATAAAAATTGTGTTTGTGTTTTATTGATTTAGTTGTCTCAGTGCTATGATTATACCCCTATTTATTCTAAAACTAATCAGCGCTAAGATCATCGCTCCTATCATAGTTTTTTCCTGGATAAAAAGGATTACTTACAAAGTTTCATATATCCTATTATTCGCCCAAATTTGGTTCCCAAGAATGACACTGCCCAACTTTTGATTTGCAGCACTCCAAGGGTTTACGAGACAAATGTTTAGGTTATTTCAATAAAACATGCATTACATTGCACATAAATGTATTATTTGTCTACTCCGTACTGTTTTTGTGTCTTTTATCCAATGTCAACTTTTTGACTGAAACAGAACCAACAACGAAATCTCCAATGCTTATAATAATGATGAACGTTCCTCAAATTAAGTTTTTGACAGGCGCCATATTGATGACGTCATAAAAGGCGTCTGCCACAATTCCAGGGCAGCCAACAACCATTGTCGTCCTCAGCATACATCTCCAAAACAAAAGATAATAGTCGTTTGGTTTCTTCAAAAAGTAAAACAAGAAAAAAACACACAACAACACGGGACATGAAAACACGACACAAGTCTGTGCACTAAATACACGCCTGGATATGTCTGAAAATTGTTGATTGGGGCGTAAAGAATAAAAACTAATTAACATTGGTGATGACAATTAGCTCACCAACGCCAAACCACCTTGAAATAATGGTATGTGTATAACAACAGATCTGGCGTAAGGCCTACATATGTTTACAAAATATCCTAACATCTTATTGAGCCTATTTGATATTTTAAATTTGCCAGTTTTTTTGTCATGTTCTGAGTCAGAAACAATATCGATTTTTTTCACTTGACAAATGGAAGTTAAATAATATGAAGTATCCATTTGATGCCTAATCCGAATCCAAACTGTTTGCCAGACAGTATTAAAAATTAATGGTGTTCCCATAAGATTGTGTCGACTTTTTTAATAAAAATAAATTAGCGGATTTCCAAGCACGCAAAGAATTAATAGTTTGTTGCAGTTGTCATATGGTGCAACTATATAGTTCAATGGGCTGGGGCTTAAGTTTGTTTGTATCTGTCGTTTGCTGCAACTGTATAGCTCAATGGGCTGGGGCTAAAGTTGGTTTGAAACTGTCGTTTGCTGCAACTGTATAGCTCAATGGGCTGGGGCTTAAGTTTGTTTGTATCTGTCGTTTGCTGCAACTGTAAAGCTCAATGGTCTGGGGCTGAAGTTTGTTTGAAACTGTCGTTTGCTGCAACTGTATAGTTCAATGGACTGCGGCTTAAGTTTGTTTGTATCTGTCGTTTGCTGCAACTGTATAGCTCAATGGGCTGCGGCTAACGTTTGTTTGTATCTGTCGTTTGCTGCAACTGTATAACTCAATGGGCTGGGGCTTAAGTTTGTTTGTATCTGTCGTTTGCTGCAACTGTAAAGCTCAATGGTCTGGGGCTAAAGTTTGTTTGAAACTGTCGTTTGCTGCAACTGTATTGTTCAATAGGCTGGGGCTAAAGTTTGTTTGAAACTGTCGTTTGCTGCAACTGTATAGTTCAATAGGCTGGGGCTAAAGTTTTTTGAAACTGTCGTTTGCTTCAACTTTATAGATCTATGGTTTAAGTTTATAGATTATCTTACCTTGTGGGTCTTCTGTGGGTATAATCTCCGGATCGCCAGAGCCACCGATATCGTAAACTTCTTGGCATAATCCTAAAACAATGATAAATGAAACCATGATGAGATAATTGTATAAATCGCTTATGCACAAAATACTCTTTTACCTCAAACCATTCCGTGGCTTGGGATCCCGTTCGAACCCCAGGACACTTTCTAAACTCTAATGGATTATGCACAAATACCTCTTTTACCCCGAGCCATTCATCACAGGCGTGGCTCAGGACCCGGTATGAGACCCCACATCACTTCCTTAACGCTTTGCCTAATGGGTGATTTTTGGTTGTCTGCTTTTACACGCCCATTTGGATAAAAAAAATGAACCGTCGCATCATGGCATGGGCACTGTCCGTCCATCCGTCTGTCTGTCCGTCCCTACGTACGTAAACAATCTTCAAGATATCTTCATGAAATTTTATGGAAATGCTTAATAGGACAAGACAAAGTGTCTAACACAAGAATGCTTAGTTTCTGAGTTATGCCCCTTTGAAAATCGTAACTCGGTAACCGTTGTATATATCTTCATGAAACTTTATAGCAATGTGTATGACAGCCAAAACGAGTTAAGTTCACCAATTGCAGCCAATTTTTGTCCCACAATTTTTTTGCTTAGATTTTCATTTTTATGGGTTTTTTTACTTATTGGTATAGGTCAATTAGATAATGATGTCTAAAAAAGTGCGCATCCAAAAATTTCAATTCACTCAGCCTCACAAAGAGCACCACTGAATTTGAATGTGAATTACGTTACTGTGATGAAGAAAACTTGTACATATCAAATTTCTTACAAGACTGAAATATTTAAGAGCTCTTATAGCATACACTTCTACTTGGATCTCTTGTTGATCAAATAAGCCTATTATGTAGAATTTATATCATGTTTTTTGCTTCTCAGCATGGTCTCAGCAGGTTTGTTATGAATTTACAGTGGAATTCAACTGTAATTCTATGATTACAATTATTGTTTTAATTGTATCCATCAAATTTGAAAAGTTGACCAGAAAAAAATATTGGTTTTTAAACAGTAGATGATGAATATTAAAAATTACAAAGAACATTATGCTAATAGGTTGGTAACGTAATTCACATACCTAACACTCTGGTCTTATTTCCTGTGTAGAAACATACATTTTTCTGCAAATTATCAGGTTCTAGTGTGTTGCTTAGCATTTTTTACATAATCCTTTGCACATTGGAAGCAAGCTGTTGCATCTAGTCTCATTAATTTTGTTGGATTAACACTTTAAAATATTAATATAGAATAATGATTCAAAATATTCCATATATTTGAAAACTTCTTGTGGCTCACTACAAACTAAGTTATGCAGAATAAATAATCTAACTTCAATAAATGCCTTTTCATGTACATGTACTACAAAAAAGCAAAGTTTGCATCATTCACAAAACTGCGCCCTTCTCAGAAAAATGGCAAAACGGTCATGGTAACGTTATTCACATAGCCAATTTGCTCAATTCAATTGAAGATAAGAAGTTATAAATTCAAGTTAACTATTTTATCTATCATATAAACCATAGAAGTTATCAGCAAAGTAAGTCATGAGAACATTTTAGGTCACTGTGATCAACTGGAATGGACTAGGATGCAAAAGCGAGAGTGCCAATTTCAAAGTATACACATAAACTCACCAATAAACCTCCAGTGGTAGAAGAAACTAGATAAAATGTTTTGAAAAAGAGAAAATAACAATTGAATAACACGTCAGAAACTTATAATTACCGCCGATTTGTTGCCTTCGGCCCTTTGATTGGACTAATCTGGGTTTTTTGTAGAATGTGAATTACGTTACCTACTTGTGAATTGCGTTACCTTTGTTTAATCCATCTCATTTCATAAACCATACGCACAATCCCTAAGAGATTTACACGATTCGATTTTGTCTTTCAAACAGATTACTTTACATATGTTGTGCTGATATAATGAGTATCTTTATAAGTTACATAAACAGGGAAGTTGATGTACCCAGAGCATATAGGTATATCCTTGTTAAAATAAAATGACAACTGTAATATGGCTTAAATTTATCTTCATTTACTGGGACAGATTGCCTTTGATTAAAAACAAACATTTTGTTTCAGCTAGTGTATGCATTTAGAGGGTATTTGGATTTGTACTAAAATTGCAGTAACGTAGTTCACAGTAACGTAATTCACAAATCTATGTTTCCACTTATTTTTGTCTACGCAAACAACTTATTGTAAAGTTCTTGTATGGTTCGTTACATAGTTAGGTTATAGTTCTTACGCTGGCTTCAATTGCAATATTTGTACCTTCTCTTATACAAATAATACACATAGGGTAACGTAATTCACAAAACTGCAGATTTTTTAGACAACCTCAGATATCTTTTCATCTGCGAAAAATAAACAAATTTCCCCCAAAATTCGTTTCTTTTGTCCACGCACATATTAATCCTCTTGACATAGAGGTGTTTGGTGTGAGCTTAACATGAATGGTTTGTAATTTGTAAGATGATTAAATTGGTAACGTAATTCACACTAGATTGTGGGACATTAAGTATCAGTACAACAACGAAATTGTTTTTCACTTTTCAATCAAATTGTGGACATTAAATGAAAGGTATATGTGTGCGTCAATAAAATAAAGTTGAAAATTGCTAATAAAAACAACCATTAGAGTATAATACATTCTTAAAATTACATACTATGGCGATGGGACAGCATTTTTTGACAATTTTTGGGGCACTTGCTGTTGATAAACGTCGTTAGGAATGACTTTTAACCATTTCCATTGGTTTTCTTTTACTGGATCGTCAAGAAATAAACCTAAGATAAACTTGTAAACCTTAAAGCGTTAGAAAATACACTGTTTACATGCTAAAATGGGGATGGGACATAAAAAAAGACCGAATTGGTGAACTTAACTCGTTTTGGCTGACCAGGTCACGATGACAGGTCACACATTGTCTGCGCAGGCGCGATGCTCAAAGGATCGACCTATCTGCTATGGCACATCACAACTGAAAAATGGACTTTGTATTAATACGCGCTATACTTGCAAGCGAGGAACGGCCATAAATAATCCGTCTTGGCACCTTTGATAGCCAAACCATAACAATGATTGGTATTACAGTATTTAGCGATAAAATAATAGAATTTCCTGCACTAAAACATTTTTGAAAATATTCTGCACATGGCCAGGCGATAAAAACGGTTTCAATGACACATGATGACGCAGATTGATAACAAGATTTATTTTTGTTTGATTTGATTCTTTACGTCCCATCAACAATCTTCAGTTATAAAGGTACGGGCCTTCCTGGGTTGAGCCAGTACTAAGCTAGGATTGATGTTCTTGCTCAAAGACACAACACAGTGACGCTGGTGAGGCTCGAACCCGCGGCCCCTAAGTCTCGAGTCAAGAAAACAAGATTGAATCAACCAATTGGGCGAATCACAGGACTTCTTGACGCATTTGGTATACAAGTATGTCACATGTACCAGATAGTTCAGTGTTTGAAAAATGCTTCCTCACTGTGGTCATACCACTACGGCAATTTGGGTCACGTCACCCACTCCGGTGTTATAGTAAAATTACCTTCAAATAAAGGCTGACAAAAATGAGAACTTTCGAATATGCTTGCTTCGAGATTACATCCTCTAGTTAATACTCTCTGTGTTGTCTTGCCAAAACGGAGATAAAATCAGATTTTCAATGGGGTTTATTACAGTTATATTAAAAAATTGTCAACTACGGCTAAGTCATAATTATACGGCTTTGATTGGCTATAACATTAATGTATGCAACAGACTGCATGCTTGGTAGTCAACCCAATCACGGTTGGCAGCTTTTCTTTCCTCTTTAATTGCACGCCGGTGGGTCGAACTTCAGACTCTATGATGTTTCCGACTTAAAGACTTATTTATTGATGATATGGTAGGGACCTGATGCTTTGGCTGTTAGTCGGGCCCACCGGGGTTTACCTGTTGGATTTCTTTTGCTCCGTTATTCAGTTTTATTTACTGTTGAGTCCTTATCTTTGTCTTCTTGTTATATCTTGATTTATATGTTTTAGGAGATGATACATTGATAAGTTAGGGGTCTTTCATGCAAACCAAATATCTATGTGTCTTGATCCACATCTGAATTAAGGGTGAGGTTGGCGCCGTTAAACCGGTTTCAGCCCTCTAGTAAAATATTTTACTGACCGTTCCAAGGCGGTACTTCTTTTGTGGATCTTTTATGTTTTTGTTCTGTCTTGTGTTTGCTATATGTCTTTGTGCGCGTCTGTTTATATGTGCTTTGTAGTCACCTGCTGGGAAAGGGCTGACCTCAAGGCTCTCGTTTGTGGTGTCTGCTGTGAGTTGGTCACTTTCCCATTGGTATCCTGTGTCAGGTGTGGTACTTGATAGTATCGATTCCTGATCTTTGCACCCTTACTTACTTTGCCATTGTTTAATTATCCGCGATGACAAAAACCGTAATCAGAATAATTTGAACATGATGAGAAAGTTATAAGTGGCGAGACCCAAATTACCGTAGTGGTATGACCACAGTGTTCCTATCCGAGATAATGTGTGTCACATATAATTATGGTTACTTTCCGTTTTTCTGTTTCAGAGTGATGGCCCTTTGATTGTTTTTGGTGCTTATTATGTGTAATTTTCATTCATGTACACCCCATAACTCGGTAACTAACATCCCATGAGTCAGCAACCCTCTGAGATATTTTCATGAAACTTTATATGAATGTATATCAGGTCAAGACGATACGTCGCGTGCCAGTATGGTTGCTTTGCTTTCTCCGTTTAAGGATTACGGCACTTTGATTGTGTTTTGTGCTTATTTTGTGCAATTTTCATTCTTGTACACTCCATAACTCACTCATTATTCATGATATCTTCATGCAATTTTATAGGAATGTGCATTAGGTAAAGACAATGTTTCACGCGCAAGAATGAATGTTCCCCTTTCTTAGTTTCCAAGGTATGCCCCTTTGATATTTTTCCCCAAAAAAATTATTGTACGACCCATAACTCAGTAACTGTTTGTGCTATCTTCATGAAACTTTAAAGGAATGTATATCAGGTCAAAACAATGTGTCACGTACAATTAGGATTTATTTCTGTGTCTGAGTAATGGCCCTGTAAGTGTGTTTTATGCTTGTTTTGTGTAATCATACCATAACTTACTCACTGTCCATGATATCTTATGAAATTTTATAGGACTGTGTATTAAATAATAATGATGTGTCACACGTAATAATGGCTGCCCCCTTTCCTATCTTCTAGGTAATGCCCCTTTGATTATTTTTCCGAATATTCTTGTACATCCCATAAACCAGTAATCATATTGGATATCTTCATGCAACTTTATAGGTGTGAGTATTAGGTCAAGACGATGTGTCGCATACAAGAATGATTGTTTCTGAGTTATGCCCCTTTGATTATTGTAAAAAAATCTTGTAGGCTCAACTCAGTAACCGTTACATATACTAGGCCAAAAAAGAAACGCTGCATATAAAGGTTAAAGGTTAAACATATTGCGTGTTAATTGAGAGTTACAAAACTTCATCTGCTATCTATGTTTCGCTACCCTTCCTGCCACACATTATTCCCATTGTTTTATTGAGCTCAGTCAACCGAAACCAGTGTGCTAGCTGATGTTTTATTTTCCAACTTTTAAAGCTGCATAATCTGTAACTTTTGATATTTTCATTTTAAAAATAATGTTTCTATTTTTCAAGAACACAGTAAAAATACTAAAATTCAGGTATACAATTTACCTTTTTCGTAACAATTAACAAATTATTAGTGCCAAAACAACAGCATTTATGTTAAAAATAAACTGTCTGGAATTATTGGAGGGACGCAAATAATTACAAACAAGAGAAAATACACCTGTTTTTATAAGATAATTCACTTTTTCATGCAGTTTCAGCTGTAGAAATTAGATTTATTGTGACAACATAACTTTATTCTTCTTTTGCAAATGATTTAAAAAAGAAATTTTTTTTTTCGAAAAATGTTCATAGTTACAGAGTATGCAGCTTTAACATGCGCACTCATTTTATTTAGATTTACTCATGTCCTACTGTGTTTCCAGGTCTTAATTGACCCCCGTTTTTGCTATTTTTTCCTTAATGGTGATTTTAATTGAAAAATAAATTAAAGAAAAGAATTTAGATATAGACCGCGTAATTGAATTTATTTTTTCCACATAAATATGAGTTTTTGTATAGGCTGGGATAAGATGGAATTTTGGTGTATTTTTGCTGCTCCTTTTTGAATTAGTCCCCAAGTGAACCTAACGATATAAATAAAACATGGCTTATACAGGTCAGTGGAGGTAGTTCGTCAGTCCCATAGATAAGAGTACGTAACAGAAGCTTATTTTTCATATTTCTCAACCCAAAAAATATGTTGTGTGTACTCAAAACAACCGTGTCGATGATACAGTTCTTTTGAGCACCCAAAACACGTGTTAAAACTGATGAAGACAATCGCAACATCGCGCTAAAATTTGCTTCACTGGCCCAATCTGCGTGCATTAGGCTATGATTCACTGCTTATACTGACTCATAAACTTCACTGTACATGTAAAACCGATGGATTGAAATGGTCTGTGTTAAAAAAACGATTCAAGTAACAGAATTGCCTGCATCTAAATGCTGGGTTGTTGTCCTCTCGGGATAATTGTTTTCTAAAAATAGGTATAACTGGAATACAAGTAGGTTATCAAACTCTCTAATTTGCTTGAATTGTGGTCATAAACTCTTTACTTACTATATGTAGTGACGTCTGCAAATAACCTTTGCAAACAATTTGGACCCAGATTAGGCCCCACAAAACGGCGGGCATGATCTTGATCCAAACTGCTCTACTAATATTCCCAAAAGATGTTTTTAGAAAAAACAGCAACTAACAAACTGATTTTGAAAAAAAAAAACATGACAAATAACCTCGTAGGCCAAAAGTCAATGTACTGAAATGGAAGGTGCTACATGTACATGCATGTTTCATGCTTAAGCCTAATATTTGACTGCGGTCTAGGACCCCAATAGATTTTTACAAATGCGTTTGTGTGCGCGTGTGTGTGTGTCAAAATGATGACGAGTGAGGTTTGCGGAATAGATTTTCGTTGAATCAGTGGATATAGTTATTCATGTAGGCTTGTATATATCAACATAGCAATGCAAATTTACCACAAGTATCTATTGGGGATAAACATGGGTATATTAACAGGGAAAAATAACTAAGTTATTCTTATGTACAGGGAATTTGGGCTTCATTAACAAATAAGGGCGTCTCCCAAAAATAAGTTTTTGTTATGCGTTGTGCATTTAAATCCACATGCTAAGTGTCGTGGGTCTAAGTTCAATTTAAAGCAGCTGTTTAAAAAAAGAAAAACAAGGGTCACTTAAAACCTGGAAACACATAAACGACTGAAATCTCTAGTACTTGACAACATTTTGAAACTTTAAAGTTAAAGAATAAATGTTTCTAATTTACGATGCCAAGATGGACACCTGTTGAACGTAAATGGAGATAGGAATGTTACAAGATAACGTGACGCTATAGGTAAATGCCCAGCAATTTCGATACCATGCAAGGATGATTAAACGTCTTAGGAAACGTTTCTGACAAATTGTGACAATGTCGTATCGGGCGTGTTCAGGACGTAACCGTGTTATTACGCGACGTCAAGATTGATAAAATCGTAGGTCTCAACTGCTCAATCATTTTCGTCAGTGACAGCTCGGACAACCCTAAGAACTTATAATCCAAGGATCAGCGCTCAAACTGTGACAAATCATTTGGGAGAGGTTCATAGTTCCAGATATATGCAATCAAAATGGATGCTAGATTTTAGTCACACTTCAATGGTTTATGTACTTTACATATCCAAATGGTGCAACCCTCCATATTGAAAAAAAATATCGTTTGTATTCCATAACGACTGGCTCCAAAATGATTGATGTCTCTCCCTTAAAAGTATAGCACCTAATTTTGTAGTTATTGTCAGCATTTTACAGCCAATTTGCTGTCATACTGGCTCGGCTATGCCATATCTGTACATTTTTGTTGAATAAGTTGTCCTATTATCAGGGACAATAACTGATAAATCGGTGTTAACTTTTGTCTGTTGTCGGAATTGGAATATAGGCAATGACCAGGTTAAGGTTGCAGCCAAAATTTTAAGCATTTAAATTTTTGCTTGTGAATTTTGGGTTAAGAGGGTAGGTACATTTGGAGTACTGTATCTTAACCAATGACCCGTAAATTTCATTTTGCATTTTTCTGAATTACATAGTGGTAATTCTACCAGATACAAAATCAACTCGTTTGAAAATACTTTTCTAAAATGTTATAAAGTCAAAAGAATTTTAATATCCTTCAATTGTTTTTCTGAGTATATATACTCCTCAGTACTATCAATTATATTATTGATGCACCATTTTTTGAAAATCAATCTTTCTATCTAGTCTAATTTTTTCCGACATCTTTGAGGCCCTACTGATTCCTACTACCAAGCAAAATGGTAGGAATTGTTACTGGCATGAATTTTGTGTCAATTTAAAACTTGACCTAGCTGTATTAGAATCTGATTATGTGTGACAAAGAACAGCATGCAATGAATGGATACTGCTTTTAGATGCTCATATCTCTGCTTTGTATGGTTTCCGTCGATACCATCCACCTCTTCATCTTGTTCATGTGAGAGAAAATTGCTCGTTTGGGCTGTGAAGTAACGGCCTGCCTATGGGTTCAGACAGCTGGCTTTGGCGTTTGTGTGTGAAAGTCTTTGTAAAATTCGGCGGGAAATCTTTCTAGCACTCAAAAGCATAGAATGACGTTTGAAAATTTGATTCTTGATGGCCCAGTAACAACTTGTTTTTCAGAAAACAAAACAATACCAAAACCCCATTGTCAGAGGTAAACAAAACCCCATTGTCAGAGGTAAAAATATTTGGTTCCCAGAAAATGAAGCTGTTTGAAGAAAAAAAAATGCATGTTAGCTGAATTTTGAAACAAAGATTAATTGATGTCACTTTCATTCTGCTCAAATGACCACAAAAGAATTTCATTACCCCACCCACTGCCCTTTGAACGTGTGTTTTTGAGGGTAAATGCATTTGAAACACAGATATGGCAGAATTAGACATGGATATCAGCTACAGTAAATATTGATTCATGGGTATCAACAGTAGAAAGATTCGGACCATGTTTTGCCGAATTTAAATGTTTGAACTAATTATATCCTTGCTCGAAAGTCTTGGTCCTTCATTATTTTGAGGAGTACACACTGAAGGACTTTAAAAACGCAAAAATGGAAATTATTATTTTTTGCATCCAGAATACTCTTAGCCTTCTTTAACAGATCAAAACGGATGGTAACGACACTCTATGTCTATCTATACCCAATACCGGTGTGTTTAAAGACACTGGCTACCACCAGCTATGCATTGCTGGTTTACTATGGTATGCACGTGGCGTCGCCACGAATCAATGAAGCAAAATATTTTATCATTTGACATGTAGCTTGTAAGTATAGATGTATAAAAAACACAACAGCTTTAGTTTTATAGCTTTATTATTCATGCCACTTTGTCTGAACATGAACGATCTGTCGCAATTGGAATGTTAAAAGCTGACGTGCGTGTTTCTGACGTCGCCAGATATCATAATTGTCATCTGTTAACTATACAGCGCCTCAGAGTTAGTGGGGCAGTTAAAGATCGAGGCAAGTTTGGTCAGCCAAGAATGGCGACCGGCGTTAAGGGGCAACTTACGTCGATTGTGTATCGACGATACGAGGGTCATCCAATAAGTTCTGACAATGGTCTCATATCTCAGAAACCGTTATTGTAATCTACATTATATTACTCGTTGCATGTGGCCGTGGGTGTTGCCTATTCATGTTTGAAATTTTGAGTTTTTATCTCGACCTGATCTTATGCTATACAAGTTTGTAGACAACACTGCGAGAGTCCATGGCCACGAAAATTCACGTTTTTAACTAATTTCTGCTGGGGGTAGAGTTAGATAAAGATGGTGTCTGTTTCTTTGGAAAGTTCTATTAGTGGTTGGTGATGTTGTCTGAATACACAATTGATCCATAAAAGCAAATGCCACAATGACATTAGCCTAGTTGCTTTAAACGTACTTGGTTGCTAGGCAACAACACAAAACTACATTTTTGCCTCACTTTAAGCGTTAGTTATAAAAAAAAGTACATTTTGAACACTTAATAAAAGTCATTACAATCAATTTGCGTATTGATAGATACATGTTTCGAAAAATCTGTTCTATAGTCTTCTTAACCCATAGAAAATATTAACTTTCAATAAATGGTATATACCAAATAAAAAAAAAACACTATTAGTACAACCCACTTTTAATTAAAATATTTCTTGCAAAATAAGTGATATGTCATAATCAAAACCCTGCTAACACCACAGTCACAAGCTAAACCATTATCTATGACGTTCAGAATAAACATACATAATGTCTTTATTTATCTACATAAAAAGTTTTTAAGAGGATTTTGTAATTTCTTAAAAATTTGGGCATGTATACCATATATAGTGTCCCGTCCATGGCCCTTTACCTTGTGTTCTTTATTTGCCTAGCAACCATTGCGATTGCAACTTGGAAACTATTTGAACAAGTGATTAAATTCCATATATTCTAAATAACACGTGAAGATTATTGAAACAGGTCCTACAGAAATAGGTTTTGTTTATGGGATCATTGTCAGAACTTATTGGATGACCCTCGTATTAACATCGACGCTATCCGTTCCGGTCGTCTACTGTCAGTGCCAGACGAATAGTAGGGCTCCATAGAGGGTAATTTGTTTCGTTTTTTTTTTAATAAAAATTGTTTATCACAACAGCTTAAAATCGTGTCCAATTTCTAGACAAATTTCGAATTGCAACTTTAGAATCATCAGTATTGCTATTTGATAGAGTGTTGCTCTAACATTATTAATTATTTTGAGATAAAACTTAAAACATGTTTTGCAGACATATTGATGTTCATTTTTGCCAAATCTCAATAAAATTGAGACATTAAAAATTAGTTAATATTATAAATTTCGATTTTTGCGTTTTTAAAGTCCTTCAGTGTATATGTCTTCATGGAACTTTATAGGAATGTGTAATAGGTCAAGACGAAGAGTTGCGTTCATCCATTTGTTATGGCCCTTCGATTTGTTTTGCTTATTTTATGTAGTTGTCATTCATTTACACCCCGTAGCTCCGTTATCGTTTGGGATATCTTCATCAGATTTTATAGGAATGTGTAGATGGTAAAGACGATGTGTCGCCCGCAAGAATGATTGTTCTTCGCTATTATGCTCGTTTGATTGTTTCCATTTTCCCCAAAAGTTCTTGTACGCCCCATAACCCAGTAACCGTTTGGGAAAACTTTATAAGAATATGTATAAGGCCAAGATCATGTGTACCATACAATAACGTTTGCTTTCTTTACTGAGTTATGACCCTTTGTTTGTATGCTTATTTTGTATAATTTACTTTCTTGTAATGCTATAAGTCACTCAGAATTTAGACAAGGCGATGTGCCCGACACATTAAGGAACGTTCCTCATTTCTAACTTTGAAAGTGATGCACCCACTGTCATAGCAAACGGGCGTATATTGCGTCGCTGATGGAGCTCTTGTTGTTTTTTGTTTGTCTTCAAAATCAACTTTTTTTTTTCGCAAGAATTCTTTCAGGATACAATCAGAGTGTCAAAAAGTTTAAATCCAGATCAGACCTACGTTTTGTCAGAGCGAATCGGGGTCAAAACTGTTTGCAAAAGATATCAGCAGACGTGGGACGCTAGTAGGTATCGAATTTATCGCCCACGCTAGCGTATCAAGTGGGTCTACATACATACATTGTGTGTGAGAGCATCGGAGGTTCGTTTGAGCATTCGCTGCCCACCGATACATACCTAGGCTTAGCTTATGAACGGGCTCAAATACACTGAAACGATGTTATAGGTGGCCACCTTACATTTTTTGCACCTGTTCAGAAAGTAAAATTCGCTCTTACAAAGTTTTAATGCTATGAAAAAATTCAAGACTTTGTCGAGACTTTGCAAAATATCTCATTTCAAAATGACAGGTAGAGCTTGCACAGTCAAAGTCCGAGAAATGGTACCCTCATTTCAAAAAGTCACACGTTTCAGTGTGATATAAAATATTGCTCAGATATGTTATCCATTTATATTTAAATAGTTTGAAGCTATTAATGACAACTGTGATATAAGTTGAAAAAGAATCAAAAGTTTTATGACAATTGAACTCTCCATTTCTCTTCTACGTAAACATGAAAGGAGCAACTGTTACAGCTTAGTAAAAGAGCTTTAGCTTTATTCATGTAATTTGCATACAAACTTTGCATTGCTCTGTATGTTGTATTATCTGCGGAACGGCATTGACATTTTCAGCGATTATTTATTATGAATAGGCGTCACTGTTCTACTCAAAAAGATTAAAAATCGTTTACATATGCCATTTAAATAACTTAAAGTTTCACGTTAAAACTGGAAGTGGACACCAGTCTTGAAAAAAAATATCGTTAGGAAATGGGCTGATATATTGAAATTGAATTGAATTGAAATTGAGATTTTTCTAAGAAAAATCATAAAAAATCTGTCATAAGCAAGAAATCAAGTGTTTGGTGTTTTTTTTAAATTGGCTAGACGGGTTTGCAATCACCTGGACTTTAATTCAATAGAAACTGCACTTAAAACACTTAATTTCTTCAAAAAGTTGATGTTTGAATTTTGAACCAAAAAATTGTGAAGTGACAGAAAACTCTTCTAAAGCACCGCCGAACTTCAGTCCATTGGAATGCACATATTTGGGCAAAAATTCATTTCAATATCATTAGCGCTAAGTCAGAAAAAAATCAATTGAAAAGTGGCCATTTAGAACTTCGGTTCCGTGTATAATAGCCTTGAGATGCGGATTTAAACATCAAACGCCAACTTACCAGACCAGATTTATTAACTGTCATAATTTTATTTATTAAAGATGTACCACTTCTCTTAGAAATGCAGATGAACGTGTTACTGACTCAAAAAAGTCTATCGTACTTATTGTGGGACATGTGCAAACATTGCAGACCCAGATCAGACGCCGCAAAACGTGGCGTCTGATCAGGGTCCCTACTTTTTGCTTGCAGGTATAAAATTGAAAAATACAACCCAACAACCTTAAATCGAAAAGGGCTGGTCAACTGGATAAGAGTGGGGAATTCCATTCAGCTAAAATGGGATACGCATAGGTTAAAACATTGGCATTACCTTCGTCCCTGTTACTCTGGGCGAGCGGCCTTAAATTCCGCCGCTGTTCTTGGTTGACGGCAACAATGGCTGCGGCACCATCATCTGATGGTTGTGGGCTTGAAATTGGCTGCCGACCATTGTTGCCGTCCACAGGAAGAACTGGTGCTTCATTAGGTTGTGGCTCTGGCTGATCCACGTCCACCTCTGGAACAACAGGCGAGACACGATTATTCCTCTGGGGTCTTGATGCCTGAAAGTGTACACAAATATAGATTAAGGTTGGTTATATTAGTTTGTTTGAGTTTGTAGTGGTTTATGCCTATGCCAACAGTTTTAAACATGTTGGGAAGTTTTTTTCTGGGTAAGATAAGGAATCAAAACTTGACCAAGCCAATTTCTTGCGAAGGAATCGAAGTGACTAAGTAATCTAATTGAAATTTCAGTGGCGCTAGGCCCAGCCTAAACAGCTGATTTTTTGCATGGGAGGAGGGGGTGGGGGGGGGGCAGCTCACTGTAAAACATGTGAACATGTGTTCCCTGTGACTAATGTTCAGTGTCCGCGCAGATGCTTCTAAATGTGAAAGCTAATTGGTGAAGCAATTTTTCATTTTTAAAATCATCAAAAATATACCACGTGGCTATATTCACTAACTTCTAACCGACGGTGATTAAAGCGCAATTTCAGCAAAGCTTGCGAACGCCGACATCTTTAAAATCTGTCTTCGAGCAGAGACATTTTAAAGTGTCGCCGAGTAGTCTCACAAGTGTCACTGAGTTGTCTCAAAAATCTTTCGCCGAATTTTGTGTGTGTGTGTGTGTGCGTACGTGCGTGCGCGTGTGTGTGTTGGCGGGGAGGGGCGGTCTGAAAATCGCTAATCATTAAAATTTTGTCCACTCAATCGCATACGATAAAATATTTGGCTAATCGATGAAATTTCACCTGTGCTGTACATCAATAAAACCAACAATCAACATTATCCCCAATCGTTAACTTTTTAATGTGCTTAATCGGTAATTACATTTTTATCCTTATTATATTTGGCTGAAAATCGTTAAATATTAGACCGAAAAATATAGCTAAACGCTATTTTTAGGGGCTAAAATCGCTAATCAATAGCCAAATATCGCTAACCGATGCTCTCAACAATGTTCTGGTCGACTGTATTGCTACATGAAGAAATGTTTAATATTAATCGCTGGAGAAATGTTGGCCCCAAGTTGTTTTAGCAGGAAAGTAATTGTAAGTTGACACCAAAAGGGGTGGCAGCTGAACTGCCACTCTTGGTGTAAAATACTTTCTTTCTAAAGTTACCGGCTCGCTCAATTTTGAACATTATGCCAGGGAACACATGCAGTGAGCTGGCGACCGAGTAGCAGCGACATTTAACTACATATGCCATTCAGCTTCCCCCCTGATAGCAATCTAAAGGGGACCCATTTGGGGAGTGCAACCGGGTTCCACGTTGGCCCCAATATGGGCTGGCCATTGTAAATACAAAATGATAAAATGAAATATATAGTGGAAGGACATGCATTATAAGCAAGAAAATAAGTTTAAATAAATTTGTTGTTATCATTTTTTTCTATGTGCTCAGGGGGGGGGGGGGGGGCGTACTTTTTCTTCATACGTAGGCTCGGGCCCAGCATCTACCGTTCATCACCCCCCCCCCCCAAAAAAAAAAAAAAAAAAATATCGGAAATTTCAAGCACCCCGGAAAAATATTTGAAATTTTTGCAACCCAAAAAATATCCCGATTCTGTATATTTACCTAAGAAAAGGCCCTAAAATACATAGAAATAACCCCTTTAACTAGTCCAATTTTGGGATGACCCGAAAAAAATATCCACAAAATTTTCATAATCCCAAAAATATTATTTTTTCTTAAAACTCCAAAAAATATTGAAATTCAAAAATTTGAACCCCAAAAAAATGATCCGAGCCTACGTATGTATGAAAATATCAGAGTATCCCCCATGGGGTTATGTGGGACCCATATGGGACCCACCTAGGCAACCCCATATGGGCTATCCCATATGAGACCCATGCGGAACCCGGTTGCTTCCTCATATGGGTATCATGTGGGTAGCCCAAATGCGATCCATAAGGGCATCTTTGCTGGGCCGTAGCCCTAGGCTATTGGGATCTTCTTTCATAAAGTGAATATATGTTCATTTATACCGCCCTTACCAAATTTAGCACGAACTATCTCATGATGTGCAAGGTCTACACTGGTGTAGGTGGTATAAAATAGTTATACTATTTTTGTCCACACAGGTACTAAGATAATTCACTCGCTAAAGCTCGTGGATTATCTCCACGTACAGGCGGACAACCCATGGTATAACTAACCCTATTACTAAGATAACACATTTGAGCCGCGACATGAGATCTCCAACAAAGTGGCATACGCGCAGTCTGATCAGAGCCTTTGCTAGTCGCTTAAGTATTCTATGACTGTTAAGCTACAGACCGAACATCATTTGGTGACTGTTTCTAAGCTTAATAGGAGGCTGCACAAGCTCGACTGAGTTTATTCATGTCAAAATGCCACATTGTTGGAAATCACATGTCACGGCTCATTGATGAGAAGATCTAGCCCGGAAGAATGCCACCACTGATTTTTTTTATTTTAAAAAGGTAAACTTACCCCTTCAATGACCCAACTCCTTTTGCAGGATACATAATCCCAAAATCTCTTCCATTTACCCATTTTTAGTTTTTTTCTTCGGTTAAAGTACACTATTCTCTATTATCAATCGTTGAATAGGCGTGTCGTGACGAATCACTATCACTATCACTAAGGAAGCGTTCTATTCTATTATATTCCACGTGACATCCGTTATGCCCATTAACGTTTGTGACGTCATTGCCAACATGTAGTTCTAATACAAACGCACTGAGAGAGAGAGAGAGAGAGAGAGAGAGAGAGAGAGAGAGAGAGAGTGTGTGTGTTTGTTTGAGAGAGAGATTCAAAACTTAAAGTGTTTGACTTCAGCATTTAGATTTAGCGGTTATATTAATGATGATTCAACATCAATCCGTTCTGCCAAATAATCAACTTCGAATCAGCTGATTTGGTGTCATCAGTATTTAATTCAAATATGAGTAAATGGACATCAAGATACAAACAAATCATATTCACAAAACATACGTTTGAAAGGGGTGCAGAAATAGGACAGGATTGTTTGAATCTGTTTCATCAGCGGGTTTAAGATTGCGTTTTTTTTTGTTTTTGTATCTAGTAGATAATGTTGGGACTCCATTTCGTTCTTCAACATGTTGGTCAGATGCACTGCATAATCACTGTAGTCATACCACTACGGCGAATTGGGTCTCGTCACTTATTTCGGTGTTAAGGTAACTTTCTCATTATTTTCAATTTCTTCATTTAATCACAGATAAACGCCCCAAAATGCTTGGTTTCCGATTGATTTTTGTTCATCTAATTCACATTGTATCTTTTAGCTTTAAAATTAAATGAAAACTTAAACGTTTGATGTCTAGGCATGAAATAACTAATTACGGTTTCGTCATCGTGGACGGTTATAAATAGGTAACTTTAGCTTGCATTTTAACTCTTTTAAAGCTACTGTATTAATAGACCTGGGCATGGTTCGGCTATCTCATCTGCTAAACAAGGGAAATCAGGTTCTATTTATAATTTGGTGAAGAATTAATAAGTTCTTTGGGCCGCACAAACGTGCGTGCATTTCATGAAAATTCTAACCGTATACTCACTGAAATCATATGTATTAACCCTTAAAGCGCATAATCACAACATGTATGTTTTTGTCTTCCACTAAAATATTTGAAGCCTCATAGACCAACAGTGTGGACCCAGATCAGACTGCTCCTGTAGGAGCAGTCTGATCTGTGTCCACAATAATTGCCTCTATATGCTTATGTTAAACAGACATTTTCAGATATATATATATAGATTTTTCAGGAAATTCCTCAAGAAAATAGAATCATTTTGACTCAAAGGGGGGGGGGGGGGGGTCAAGCGAACCACATGAATCCCCTCTGTATTCGCCACTGCAGAAGCTAGCCATGCATTATTAACAAGGAAATAAGTTTAAATAAATATGTTGATAGATCATGTCTTTTCTTTATGGGGCTGTTATGTGGGTCCCATCTGGGCAACGGGCATATGGGATAACCCATATGGGACCCATGCCAGGTAAATATCAGCAAATCTGAACCCCTTACCAGAACCCGTGGGGACGCTTCTGTGACATGGATACAAACGGTGTTTAACTGGTTACACATGTACATGTAATGCAGTCAGGTTCGGTGTAGACTGCTACACTGATGTACTTTATTAGAGAGGGCAGTGAAGCAGTCTAGGTTAAGTGTGGCTCGTGTTGAAAGGGTGCGACATAAAGTCAACGGTGGAAAATAAAACAACTACGGAATTGATGACGTTTTGTGCATTTCCGGTGCTGAATTTACCAAATTTAATTAGAAATTTCTGAATTGTGTTTGATTTATCGTCCTATATGTTCTGTTCGGCGATAAAAACTCTGCAATGGTTGACATTCAATTAAGTGATGCTGAAAAGACATTTATCATTCATGGTGTACAGGTAATCCAGTGAAAGTTTCATACATAGCGTTTTGTTTTGAAGTCACATGTTTCTGGGACTCCAGAAAAAAAAACTGTTTTGTATTTATTGACTTCACTAATAGGTATATTGTTTAAGGGTTAAGACTTAAGTATTATGTCTCTGTTGATTTAGAGCAGGAAAATTAGGCATTTGATAAGGTAAACCACTCAAAACTGATCATGAAACTGCACTCCTACGGTATGCGCAACCTTGCGCTGGATACAAGCCTTCCTTGGTAACCGTCGGCAGAAGGTCGTTGTTGAGGGCGAGGAATCGGACTCTGTCCCAGTCACATCTGGAGTCCCTCAGGGCTCTGTGCTGGGCCCGATCCTTTTCCTGGTCTACATCAATGACCTTCCCGATGACATTGTCTCACAGGTGCGTCTCTTTGCCAATGACACTGCCATTTACCTAACCCTAGAAAATAAAAGCGACAGTGACAAACTACAGAGGGACCTAGACAGACTGCAGACATGGGAGGCTAGATGGGATATGGAGTTTAACCCCTCCAAGTGCCAGGTCGTGAGGGTGACATCCTCCAGGAACCCTCTCCAGACGCAGTATATACTGCATGGACAGGTGCTGGAGGCTGTCAGCAGCGCCAGGTACTTGGGGGTGGATATCTCCAGCAACCTCAGCTGGAACACTCATGTGGACAGAATCACAGCCAATGCAAACAGGTCTCTCGGATTTATTAAAAGAAATATCAAAACTAAGTCCCCCCAAATCCGAGAAATGGCTTATCAATCCCTAGTTCGTCCCCAGCTGGAGTACGCTTCAGCAGTGTGGGACCCCCATACCAAAGACAAGGCCCATAAAGTAGAAATGGTCCAAAGACGTGCAGCCCGGTGGACCTTAAATGATTACGCCAGGACAACTAGTGTCACTTCATTGCAGTCTCAGTTGAACTGGCAGACCCTTGAAGAGAGACGATCTGTGGCCCGTCTCTGCCTCTTCTACAAAATTGTAAATGGCCTGGTGGCCGTGCCCCTTCCTGACTACATGCAGCCCACACATAGGATCTCCAGGTATTGCCATTCTATGACATTCCGACAAATTCATACTGGCAAGGACTACTATAAATACTCTTTCTTTCCACTGGCCATTGTCCAGTGGAATGCCCTCCCAGCCAATGTTGCAGTTGCTCCAAGTCTTGAGATCTTCAAGGCAGCAGTTGGACAACTGCAGCATCCCAAACCCTAGACAGTACACTGCATATTTTAACATGATTTTAATAGTTTTAGACCCGCCCCTTTTCATCAGTTTTAAGTACTGTCTTTATTAATGTTTTTACTGATCAATCCCAGAAAGTTGTTTTTATTCTTGCCTCCTTTGATCTAGATTTTAACCTCTCATCTACAATTCATTCATCTTTTACTCTTTTTCATATCCCTGACGCGCAGTGCCTGCCAAAAATGCTTGTGAGGGCGTAGGCAGTATCAGAAGATAGATAGATAGATAGAAAATACACTGCATATCCTGTCAGAAAGGAAGGCAGCAGACACTCAGTAGTTAACAGTTATCCTGCAGATACTAAAAATAAATTTTCCTGTTCTAAATTAAGAAAGCGTGGTAGCTCAGTGGTTAGGCACTTGCCTCTGGTGCTTGAGGTCCCAGGTTCGATTCCCGCTCGCGGCGAGAAAAATTTCGGTGTCCGAAGACGCTTTCTCTAGTGTCCTTTGCAGGGATGACGCTAGATAAGTGCATCGTCCTTCGGATCGGGACGTTAACTGGATGTCCCCTGTGCAGGGAAAGTCACCCCCTGTGCAGGTTAAAGAACCCTACGGTAATTTAGATATGGTTACTTGTAGGCTTTCATCCTTCAACCCGGAGTGTACATTGTACACCTGCCGATAATGCTCGAAAGTGAGCGCCAGGCAGTATATAGAGAAAGAAAGAAAGAAAGAAAGAAAGAAAGTAGCACATCATAGGGCCCCCAGGGGTTTCAGGAATCTGGGGAGAATGGCTATTTATTTTCAGAGAGGTGGGGAGCACTGGTAATTATTTTAGGGGAGCTAGGGAGCAAGGTCATAATTTTGTGAATCTACATCTAGGGAGCCTTGCTAAAAAGCAGAAACAAAAGGAAAAGCCTCCATTTTGTTTGATCTTTTATTTTTAATTTCTCCCCCCCCCCCCCCCCCCCTCTTGTCAATTCTAAATGTAGATCTATTTATTTATGTACTAGACATGCACATCCCAGGGTTTTCCCTTCAAAAAAATTTTCAGGGGTCATTGTGACCCCCAGGTAGTTGACTTTGGGGGTCATTTTCAATTTGAGAGGGTCACATCAGTGGCTCAAAGTTTCTAGCTGAAATACCATTTTAAGCCATGCAGTAAACTGTACGCAACTGAACAATATGACGTTGACTTTTCAAACTGCTTTTTGAAGTTGAATTTGTTCGTGTTCAGCTTTTTTCATACTTTTTTTCATGTCGGACTGTAGTTTTAGTCCTTTCAAAGCATCAGTGTGAGCACTGGTTTTTTGGTGCCTTACGAGAGTAGAGTTTCTAAAGTTTGTGCAACCCGAACCTGAAAATGGGTTATTCTGTCGAGTGTTTACGCACGGATGACATTTCATTTTGCCATTTTCTAAATACAACCAGTCGTATTTCACGAGCCAGTCATCACAAAACCCCCTTGGTCTTGATGTTTTCTTAGGCGTGCTCGGCCCAGGTTGCGATTCGTCAGAGTCATCGCTATCTGGTTGCAGACGAGAAACGACATCAATTTTTTGACTGCGACATTTTCGTAGACTGGTTTATCGCATATCAATAGTGTATGCATAAAGTCTGTCGCTTAGAAGCGAAGAATTGGACGCTGACACAGTCTACAGTTTCGTCCCCAATATCGGCGATTCGGCCCAAGTTCGTGTTGTACTTACTCGAAGATAACAAATGGCGCCGACGTCGATCTGAATCATTCGTTTTAAAAGCAAGTGCTGCGCACACAGCTTTGCGTCCACCATGACGCAGTAGTGATAGTTATTAGGGTCATTTGGTCCAAATGTGCGTCAAAACGCACAAAAATGTGCGTCATGGAAAACCCTGACATCCAGATTGATCTAAGAGGCAAATATGACAATTAAGTTTTGTTGTTGATTTATTATCCTTAAAATTGTGGATTTTTAGGTTGGAAATAACATACTTTGGGATGCGTACAGCTGCTAATAGCAATTGTAGAAAAGACGTTTTATGGTTAAATGCTTTCACTAAAGTGTCTAAAAAATCTAGTTTAAGATGTTAGAAAAAATCAGCCCCTGTTCCCAAAAAGAAAACCGAGTAGTATGTCTCTAATTTGACTAAAAATCAAATCTAGAGAGCATTCTTCCAAGCCTACTCTACCAGGTACAGTAACAATATTTCAAGGATGGCCTCAAAACTTTGAGCCATATATAATGCATTTCATTGAAATATTTATATCATGTCATGCATTCCATGGCTTTTATATGTCATGTATTCAATGGCAAAGACCTGTCTTTACATGTATAAGGCAAAATATCAAGTGATCATTAAGTCGTGCACTCTTATATACAAGCACCATAGTTTTAAAGAATGTGATTTTAATCCTACAGAAAGATAAATACATTTAAGGGAGAATTTGCTTATATTTTTGGGGATTTGAGGAGAAGCTGAACTATTTTTAGGGATTTGGGGAGCGAAGGCAAATACTTTTAGGGAGACGAGAAAATTATTTGCAAGGAGTTGGGGATATCAATGCATTATTTTCAGGGATCAAGGGAGCACAGACGCCCCTGGGGGGCCTCATCATATTCCCTGAAATCACAAAGATTAATTAAAAATGGCATTTGGCATTTTGGCTTTTTTTGCCGACCTTTTATAGAAATTTTGACAAACATGGTTATAACAAATATCATTCAGAATTTGGCCAGGGCCCTGTGTTCCAGTGCCAATTGATCGGCATGTGGACAAACTGTTGAATCGTTGAAGCTATATCTTTACGACAGAATAGTCTCTCAAATAATGCAGGATCATCTCTGGTATATATATCTCTTGGTTTTCTGAAATGTTATCTTATTGAGTAAATTGTCTTTTGGTATAATGACTATTAAACTGGAGATAGCTGTCTGGATGATAAAGTCGCCCAGCAAGGGCATAGCTAACTAGCTTGTATCTATATCAAGGGGCAAACACAGATACAGGGCAGCAAATTGTTCAATGGTGTGTTTGGATATGCAGGTAAACTTTGGATGATAAGTTTGTTTGATTTGATTCTTTAAGTCCCTGTCAACAAGCTTTCAGTTACGTCGGGACTGGTCTTCCTGGGTTGAACCAGCGCTTAGCTAGGTATAATGTGTCTTGCTCAAGGGCACAACGCAGTGACGCCGGTGAGGCTCGAACCCACGGCCCTTCAGTCTCCAGTCAAGCACTCTACCAATGAGCCACTGCGCTCCCTTTTGGATGATAAGTACTATAAGGCCAGTTATTTGTAAAAAAAGTGTAAAATTGTGATTATTCTCTTGCCAATCAGTTTAAACATATATGTTTGGTGCTCAAAAGAACCTTCTCATTGACACAGTTCTTTTAAGTACCCACAAAATATGTTTTGGTAAAGAGTTAAGAAAATAATTTCCAATTACGCAATCTTATCTGGGGGAGTGCCAGGCTGATGATAAGGGTAATCTAGATATATTATAAACAGACCAATATTCAGAGCTCCAGATAATTTTTCATTCAATTTGGTATTGCACTCATCATTTTTTTTTATGAAACTGGATTTTCTGATTTTTATTGAGTATTGAGTATATGACCCAAGCAAATCTGAGCAAGTCTATAGACAAAGAAGAGAAAATATCAAAAGAGGTATGTGCATTAAGGGGAACGGACAAAAGCCCACTGGGACAAAAGCCCACTAGGACAAAAGCCCACTGGACAATATCCCACTGGACAAAAGCCCACTGCTTAATTTGGCAGGGTGGAACAAAAGCCCACTTCTTTGGAAAAAATAGGTTTAAAGCTGCATTGTCTGTAACTTTTGATCTTTTAATTTTAGAACTAAAGTTTCTATTATTCAAGAACACATTAAAAAAACTAAAATTCAGGCATACATTTTACCAATTTCGTAAATCTTAACAAATTATCAGTATCAAAACAACAGCGTTTATGTTAAAATTACCTGTCTACAACTATTGGAGGGATGCAAATAATTACCAACACGAGAAAAACACACCTGTTTTATAAGATAATTCACTTTTCCGTGCAGTTTTCAGCTATATTTAACCGATTTATTGTGAAAACATAACTTAATTCTACTTTTACAAATGATTTAAAAAGAAAATAAAAAAAATCGAAAAATGTTCATAGTTGCAGACTTAGTCTCTTTAAGTCTTTTATAAAACTGTTAACCCTGATCAGACTGCTCCATTCAGGGTAAATCACACCTGCAGTGTGTTTTCACTGACATTATCATTTCTCCTGTATGTTGTGACAAACAACTTAATTTAGGTGTTAAAAGCCATTGATATTTGAAGAAAATCAATTTACAGTTTGGGTCAAACAATCTATTATAATTGGGAAACTTATGTCTAATTAATCCAAATGCCCTTTGATCTGTCACTAACAATAATGCACTTTTATGAGAGGTGCCAAACAAAAAAAGATCTTTGAAATTTCAGATTTGAGAAGGGAGATTCTTCATCTTAGGTCCGTCTGTCTGTCTGTTTCCCCCCCCCCCCCCCCAGGTCCGTCTGTCTGTCTGTGTACTTTATATTTTCATGCATATGTTGGCTCGGGCTATTTGGGATGTTCAATACTTTGAATTTCAATATTTTTGGGGTTTCAGAAAACTGAATATTTTTGGGGGTATGAAGATTTTGTGGATATTTTTGGGGTCATCACAAAATTGGACTATACGATGCATTTAAGGGTCTTTTCTGAAGGTCAAGGTACACAATGGAGGATATTTTTTGGGTTGCTAAAATTTCAAATATTTATTTGGGGTGCTTGAAATTCTTGATATTTTTTGTGGGTGAACGGTAGATGCTGGGCCCTAGCCTACGTATGAAGAAAAAATGAGAGTACCCCCCTCAGTTCAAACCTATCCCTGTCAAATGCATATAAGTGGGCTTTTGTCCTAGTGGGCTTTTGTCCCAGTGGGCTTTTGTCCTAGTGGGCTTTTGTCCAGTGGGCTTTTGTCCTAGTGGGCTTTTGTCCTACACTCGTGCATTAAGGGGCAAATTTAGCCCCCTTTTGAGCCAAAAACTAAAAGTTGCTTTTCACAAAAATCACCCATTTGGTTTATTAGAAGAATAGCTGAAGTGTAAAATTCTAGCTTTTATTTCACTTTTCCCGTTGCTATGGTAACAAAAATGGCCGACAAAGAAGCCTTAAAATAGGGAAATTGTTATTTTGGGCTAAATTTAAGGCTTTTGGAGGCCAACTTTTCAAAAATTAGATATCAGCACAAGCAAATACCAAAAAAACCTTTTAATATGTTGTGTGTCATGAACATTCTCATCATCTGTTAAAATATCTTTTTGGTATATGCTTGTGCTCTATGTTAATTTCTCCGTCAAATGTCTCAAATTTTCTCCAAAATGGCCAAATTCCCATATTCAGCTTATTTTGGCGGCCATTTTCGTTACCATAGCAAGGGTTAAAGTCAAATCAATACCAGAGTTTTACACTTTGGCTGTTGCTCTAATAAATTATTTACAAAAAAAAATACTGAAAAGCAACTTTTATTTTTTGACCTCAAAGGCTTAGGTGGGCCAAAATAGCCCCCCTTTAAGTAAAATGCTTGCTTTTCATTAAATATACTACTGGTTTTCAAATTCTAAAGCAATCACTGATGTAATAATTAATGTTTTAAATTACCTTTTGTCATTAGGATTCCCAGTCATATGCTGTAAAACACTTATATTTGCGGCTTTAAAATTTGATAATTTAAAAAAAAAACTGACATTGGCAAAGTTTGATTTTGGCCATTTCTCATTTTCACTGGCCTTTAAAGTTATTTTCGCGCAGGGACTACTCTTAAAGGAAAGAATATATTCCCTATGGGAGGTACATTCTTTCCTAAAATAGAAGCCCTTTTAGAACGTGATTTCATTGATGTGTTATAGACTCTTACAAGCAAAAGTTGCTTTATCGATGCAGACACCAACCTATTAAGGATGTGTGTCCATTTATCAAGGTTGGGAAAAAATTCCACCCCCGGTATTTACCAGTGGAATTTACCGGTATTTCCCGGTTCAAGTGGCAAATACTGGCAAATATAACTTTTTTGCCGCGATAAACTGGCAATTATGATTTTTAGCTGTAAAATGCAGCAGATGACTTTGTGAAGTTGACTTAGTTATCCTTCATGCTGGTGTGTGTTGTAATGTCGTGTCTGTTCTTTGTAGCCTTGAGGTCAACTGCTGGGAAAGGGCTGATCTCTTGGCTGTGGTGTTTGTTGGGCTTTGTCACTTTCCCAAATGTGTCCTGGTCTACATCAGAATCAAGGGTGAGGTTGGCGCCGTAAAACTGGTTTAAACCCTCCAGTAAAATATTTTACTGACCGTTCCAAGGCGGTACTTCTTTTGTGGATCTTTTATGTTTTTGTTCTGTCTTGTGTTTGCTATGTTTTGTGCGCGTTGTTTATATGTGCTTCGTGGTCACCTGCTGGGAAAGGGCTGACCTCTTGGCTCTCATTTGTGGTGTCTTCTGTGAGTTTGTCACTTTCCCATTGGTATCCTGGGTCAGGTGTGGTACTTGATTGTATCGATTCCTGATCTTTGCAACCTTACTTACTTTAAAATAGTATAATTTAACAAAATGAAAGAAAATGTAAGTATTGAATATGATGCTGCAGTATCAGCATAAAACCTTTGAACACATTTAAACATGTTAAAACAGCCAAAAATGAATCTTAGACTGAAATTGTGAAATAATTTTAACAATATATAGTATCTTTAGCCCTTATCATGCTGAATATTTTATGTACTACACAGTAACACTTCTCCCAAAGTTTATCCTGTTCAGCTTAAATCTGTATTTTCAATTAGTTTGGAAAACAGTGTGGATCCTGATAAGATTGCTGCTATAAGAAACCAGCTGATCAGGATCTAGTGTTTTCAAAAACGGATTCAACAGGGGAAGGGTTAATTCTGGGTTCAGCAGGACAAGGATAAATTCTTATTTGACCTTTTCATGGGGAGATAATTTACCTGTGTATCTGGCAATTGTTTGACACCTGTGTAATGTCATAAACTGTTAAAACAACACATCCCCAAGTGGATACTGTATAGCCAGGGGCAAGGATGAACAATTGGATGTCATGATTGACTTCATATTTTAACTTAAGACAATTAAGTCCAGGTGACCACAAACAGGGGTGTCTTTGATTGAGTTATAGTACAGATAAGGGTCACTCATCCATATACCCAACTTTAATACTTCATATTTTTACTTAAGACAATTAAAGTCCAGGTGACCACAAACAGGGGTGTCTTTAATTGATTTATAGTACAGATAAGGGTCACTCACCCAACCTTATCTGTAACTATGCACAAGCTAGCTGATGAGTACTTTGGCAGGTACGAAACAGTTTTTTTTCTTCTTCTAAAATTCACTTTATTAAATCTAAATGTTTAAAGAATTAGATTTATACCTTAAACTAAGATAATTTAGCTGATAGCCTGTAAGCCTGATAAACTAGTAGAAATTAAATATTAAGTCAAAAAACTTCTATTAATGAAATTATCAATCTAAATGTGGAGGGTTGTAAATCATATTTGCCAGTATTTTCCATTATTTGCCATTATTTCCCGGTAACTGCCACTGGCATGGCAAATATGCTTATTTGCCGGCATTTTGCCAACCTTGCCATTTATTGCTTATTATGTAACTGAATATTTTGGCGGTATTTGTTTATACCGGCTGATAATAGCGCAGAAAAAACAAACAACCAAATATAAGTTTTTTTAACAGTTGGAGACTAAATATTGTATTTTGAGCCACCGGGCCTGGTCGCGGTCAGTAGCGACTGCAGGGGTTGCAAGTTTGATCCCAGCCTGGTCCCATACTTTCATGAAAATTAATCAGGAAATAATTACGGTGGTTCACCTCCTTCTGACTAAGACTGCTGATTCAAGAAGAGTTGTTGTCAGTTACAAGCAAAAGTATGTGCACAAAGTACTGGTTAACTGCTTAGTTAAGCTTTCCCAGGAAAAGTGTAGTATGGGGAACTGACCGTCGACATGACCATAGCTGTTTACTGAGAGGTAAAGAAGCAGACCCCAAAAATATAGTATTTCAGGCCTGTAGTTCAGCGTGCGTACTCCATTTTTTTTAGCTCACCAGAGCCAAAGGCTCAGGTTGAGCTTATAGTATGGGACTCGAGCCAGCCTCCGTCCGTCCGTCAGTGCTTCCGTCCGTCCACACTTTCAAACATGAATATCTCTGAAACCAGCTGGCCAATCTTAATCAAATTTCATCAGGAGCATCAATTGGGTGAGGGATTGACTGCATTAGGTTTTGGGTAAGATCGGATCAGAACTCTGGTTTCCATGGCAACAGATAGCTCCCATAGGGTTATAATGAGTAAAATCTTGTGACCACTCTAGCTCCTTCATTTTTTATTTGTTCTTCTTTATTCTTGCAGGTAACAAGGACAACCATAAAATCTCGAATGGGTTCGAAATTAGGCAGGATCCGACCAGGGACTTATGAGTTACCTGCCCTTCGTCAAGATCCCATCACATATTTTTACTTTGGAGTTAGCTCCCCTTGAGCATCTTAAAAATTAATGAATAATGTTGTGATCACTCTAACTCCTTCATTTTTGATTGGATCTTCTTAATTCTTGCAGGCAACAAGTAAACCTATAATATCTCGGATGGGTTTGAAATTCAGCAGGATCTGACCAGGGACTTATGGGTAACCTGCCCTTGAGTGTTTGGAAAAATCCCTATAGACTTATAATGGGAGAAACGTTGTTACCACTCTAGTGCTTTCAAATTTGAATGGATCTTCTTCATTCTCGCAAACGATAAGGACAACTAGCTTAGATGAGTTTGAATTTCTTCAAGATCCCTTCACCTATTATGGAGTTAGCTCTCCTTGATCATCTTAAAAATTGATGGATAATGTTGTGACCTCTCTAGCGCCTTCATTTTTGATTGAATCTTCTTTATTCTTACAGGTAACAAGGTCAACTATAAAAGCTTAGATAGGTTTAAAATTTGGCCAGATCAGACCTGTGACTGTGGAGTTAGCTGCCCTTGAGCGTCTTAAAACATCCCCATAGACTTATAATAGGAGAATTGTTTTGACCACTCTAGTGCTTTCACTTTTTAATAGATCATATTCATTCTTTCAGATAAGAAGGACAACTATAAAAGCTTGGATGAGTTTGAATTCAGTCAAGATCCCATCACCTATTATGGAGTTAGCTGCCCTTGAGCATCTTAAAAATTGATTGATAATGTTGTGACCACTCTAGCGCCTTCATTTTTTATTGGATCTTCTTCATTCTTTCAGGTAACAAGGGCAACCATAAAAGCTTGGATGAGTTTGATTTAAATAAGAACCAACTGTAGACTATGGAGTTAACTTCCCTTGAGCATCATAAAAAATCTGCATAGACTTACAATGGGAGATCTGTTGTGACCACTCTAGCACCTTCATTTTTGAATGGATCTTCCTCATTTGTAGGTAACAAGGACTTCCATAAAAATTTGAATGAGTTTGATTGTCCGCCACACCCATCCACCAGTTACAGAGTAAGCTGCCCTTGAGCATCTAAAATATAACTATATAATGTTGTGACCACTCTAAAACCTTCATTTTTCATTTGATTTTCTTCATCCCTTTAGGTTACCAGGACATACATAAAAGTATGGATGAGTTTGAATTTCGGTCAGACCCCATAACTGACTACGGAGTTAGCTGCCCTTGAGTATCTGAAAACTACACTTTAACCAGGTTTCCAATGCAATTTTTATTCAGATTTTTTTTAATACTTGCGGATAGAACCGGCATAATATCTTATGTTTTTGAATTTATTCCTGGTCACTGTTTCAAGTTCAGAGTTATCTGCCTTTGAGCATCGTAAATTATGCTGGCTCCATGGTGAGCGATCGTTGCCCATTGGGCTACTTGTTTCTTATTTCTCAACTAAAACATATGTTGTGAGTACTCAAAAGAACCGTCTAAAGGAGACGGTTCTTTTGAGCACCCAAAACATATGCTAAAACTGATGGGTAAGAAAATATTTACACTTTTACGCACAAATGTTTTTTAGAAGAAGTCTTATAATTTAATTGGGCTTAAATGAAATATATGTGTGGTTCCTGTTGCCTACCTACCCTATTTTTTTAACCCTACCCTAAACATTAAAATGGTCTTTGGAGAAAAAATACTTAAAATGGGCACTTTTTCAGATTTTGTCACTATTTTCTTTGTTAAATGTTACAACAAAATTTAATAATTTCCCTACCTACCTACCCTAAATTTTGTTGGTTTGCAACAGGAACCACACATATATTTCATTTAGGCCTTGGCGACCTAAAAAGCTGACTTGATCTCTGTATGGAAGAAAGTACATGCCATGAAATGGTTATTCATTTATCGCAGAGATTTAGTAGTATGTTATGATTTTTTGTTGTTGTTTTTTGCACTTGTTCAATAGTCCTTAATATGATTTTCACATTGACGCTGAAAAAAATGATGGCTAAAATGCGAGAAATGTAAAGAAAGATCTGCGTCAGTGGTTCAAATAATATAATGCATGACAAGATACGTCTTCCGTAGGAAAGAATTGCCGATATATTTAAGTTACAGTCAACTAAGCAATTATAGTCTTGCCCACCATAACACAGGATGAGACAGAAAATACAGACAGTGTAACCGTAACAACAGTGTATGCGATTTTTAGTGCATATAAAGACTATACAGATATTCTAGCACTACTATAACAGTATATATACTTACTTTAAAGTGCAAATCCATCATTTCCTACTTTCATTTTCAATCACGAGATTGTGACCAAACTTATCCGTTTTTTGTACTTCAGTAAACTATGCATAATATTATTGTGTATTGAAAAGTCTTAAATGACCGAAACCGGTTGACGATTAAAACTCATTCTGATAATCCAGTCCGTTGTTGGTTGTTTATTCTGTTTTTCTCCTGAATCCCCTAAACTAATATTTATAGGTTACGGTCAAGTAAATTCTACTTATGTTTAAGATTTTTTTGCACCAGGCATGTATGACACTAGCTATATAGATATGCAGCATTTGGGCGCAGGGCATAATTTTTCGCTCTGACTCAAGTTTTCACGAGATTCCAGCAATCCTTTACCCTAAAAGCATAACTACAGATATTTTGGAATATCATAGGTTCCTTAAGCCAAACGCTTTACTTAGCTCAGCTGATCGATTACTGAAGGCAGAACAAAGTATAAACATCCCCCATTTTTTCTTCTCAATTTCTTAAAAAATTCTCACGTAACTCATATCAAATATGTCTTCTGGCACTTCGTCATATATCTTTTTTAAAGATATTTCTTGGCTAATTTAAACCTATGGTATTTGTATACAGGATAATCTGAGAGAAGATGGAAGAGGCTGTGATGATTACAGATATATTGAGCTGGAAACTGACGTAGTCTCTAATACTAGTGGATCTGCTAAATTAAGACTTGTAAGTACAGTGTAGTCCTTTCATAACATAACTCGACCTGGAAACCGATGTAGTCTCTAATACAAGTGGATCTGCTAAGTTAAGACTTGTAAGTACAGTGTAGTCCTTTCATAACATAACTCGACCTGGAAACCGATGTAGTCTCTAATACTAGTGGATCTGCTAAATTAAGACTTGTAAGTACAGTGTAGTCCTTTCATAACATAACTCGACCTGGAAACCGATGTAGTCTCTAATATAAGTGGATCTGCTAGTACAGTGTAGTCCTTTCATAACATAACTCGACCTGGAAAAGGATGTAGTCTCTAATACAAGTGGATCTGCTAAATTAAGACTTGTAAGTACAGTGTAGTCCTTTCATTACATAACTCGACCTGGAAACCGATGTAGTCTCTAATACTAGTGGATCTGCTAAGTTAAGACTTGTAAGTACAGTGTAGTCCTTTCATTACATAACTCGACCTGGAAACCGATGTAGTCTCTAATACAAGTGGATCTGCTAAATTAAGACTTGTAAGTACAGTGTAGTCCTTTCATTACATAACTCGACCTGGAAACCGATGTAGTCTCTAATACTAGTGGATCTGCTAAGTTAAGACTTGTAAGTACAGTGTAGTCCTTTCATTACATAACTCGACCTGGAAACCGATGTAGTCTCTAATACAAGTGGATCTGCTAAATTAAGACTTGTAAGTACAGTGTAGTCCTTTCATTACATAACTCGACCTGGAAACCGATGTAGTCTCTAATACTAGTGGATCTGCTAAATTAAGACTTTTAAGTACAGTGTAGTCCTTTCATAACTCAATTCGAGCTGGAAACCAACTTAGTCTCTAATTAATACTACTACATGCGCGGATCCAGGAATTTTTGTCAGGGGGGTCCAGGTCAGTCTGACAAAAAAAAAGCTCTGACGTTTTTTTTTTTTTTTTTAGTCCTCAGCTGGTTTTACAAAAGTCAAATGGTCAATTTCAAAGAAATCTATTATTTTTCAAGGTTCCAGAGGGGGTCCAACATTTTCCAGGGGGGGGGGGGTCCAACTTTTTCCACGGGGGGTCCAATTGCTTATTCCCTATAGAAACCCATATAACCTGTAATTTTCCAGGGGGGTCCGGACCCCTGTCCCCCCCTCTGGATCCGCACTTGTACTAGACTTGTAAGTACATGTACAGTGTAATCCCTGTAGACACACCTTGTTATAACACAGATTTGGATATAACACACTAAACACAGCCATGTTGTGGCTCCCAAATTGTTTTAAAAAGGAATTTTAGGAAAATGGCCATGACTATGACTTCTTTGTAAAATTGTCCCTTTATAACACAGTTTACTTATATCAGGGTCCATTCCTATGGACCCCAAACATAGTGTTATGAAGGGACTACACTGGTTAGGCTATAGAACTACATGTATAGTTAATCCAGATAACAATAAAGCAGGAATAACTCTGGCTCACAGACAAGATGGGCCTTTCTGAGGGAATTTCGTAGAAAAGCGCTCAAACAGCAGTGCTTCCCTATACACTTACCTTATAAAAAGACCCATGTTTTCTAGAAGGGGCCTTTCAAAAAATTTAGGGGCCTTTTAGCACAGGGCCCCTTCCAGATTTATCCATGTTTTAAAGCGACATGTAAAAAAACCCATGTAAAAAGGAGCACAATTTTTGTCACTTAATTTCTCTAGACCTATAAGGGGAACATGGTAAAATGGCTTTTATTTCAGGGGAATACCCAAATGGATAAAACACCAAATTTTGAGGGGAAAAAGACAATATAGGGGAACAGGAAACATATATACTGAGGGAAAAAAGTTTAGCAATATACTTTGGGGATTCACAATTTAGAAGAAATAGAACTTTTAATTTCATAGTGTCAAAAATATATGTTGACAAACGTTCAAGAATACGATGACATTAACAGGTTGACATTTCACATAATGTAAAGTCTGATTTTATGCCCCCTTGCTGAAACAGCTTATCTGGCACTGGTGGGAATAGTTTTCGACTAAAAGTTTCATTTTTCTGTCAAATCTTTAGATCTAAAAGCAAGAAAGTGAAAAACGGTTTAAAACTGAATGTTATGTTCACCCTTTTCGTACAGATTTAAGTTGAAACTCGTGTTTGTCCAAATTACCTCCCTTTCAATTGAATAACGTTTGAAATTAAACTGCTCAGCAGATCAAATCGTCACTATAAAGTCGGATTTTGTTTCTTTTGACCACTTTCGGGTAGCCATTAGGTCATTTTCAAATAACTGACATGTTTGCGAACCTGCCAATTAAAAATATCTGATGCTTCAAAGATCGCCTATGGAAAACCCCATTATAAATAATTGCTAAACTTTTTTCCCTCAGTATATGAAAATAAGGGTCTACACTGTTTGTAAAGGTAAAAAAAGATTTTCAGACAAAAGAATGCAATATTTTATTTTGAAAAATATAAACTGACACCCCTAGATGTATGTACAATGGACTATATCAAGATTAAAGTATCATACCAACAGGAAGAATCCATTAGTATACAAAGGGTCCTGGGTCAATTCATAAATACCATTTAAATACGAGATATTTTGGTTGTGGTAAATATTGCTATACTTGTGATTAATGATTATGACTTTTCCAGGCAAATACAGATATTTTGGTGGGTGTAAAGGCGGAGCTTGGTGAACCATTACCAGAGAAACCTGATAGAGGCAGAATAGAATTCTTTGTTGATTGGTAAAATATTTAAACCTTTTCAGACCAATGGAATTTCCCATAAAGCTACATGTACATATAATAGAGCCTGGAACATCCATTGTTTATACTGCGGGGTCACAAGTTAAGATAATAAGATTGCCTGACAATGCTTTGTTTGTAGTCCATGGGCCGGGAGGGTCACCATTCACCCCCCTAAGGACCCTCCGGGAGTGGTATAATATTGTTCATTGGACCCCCCTAATTAAGAATCAAGATGTTAAAACTCAATATCTTGGGTCCTACCCACCATTTTGGATAGTTTTCAAGAGATGGCCACCATCAAAAACAGACAAATTGCTTATAAAGTGTAATATCAGCCTCCTACCATCTGTTATGCTTACGTTCATGAGCAGAACATTTAAGACTCTCAACTTCATTTCTGTTATTGAAAGCTATGGTCTTTACATATTATATTCAAGATGGCCGCCACTTTGGTGTACAATTTTTGCAGCCTTTTTTAAATATAAGAATGCAGTATTTAATGGTGAGAGAAAAAAAATATTTGTGTTAGGATGGGATAGAAAAATCAGTCCCTCGCGGTTGCCATTTGTCATCACTTGGCAAGCCTCGTGATGCCAAATGGCGATCCTCGGGACAGTTTTTTTTGTCCCACCCTCACACTCATGATAGAATCTTATAATATTTCACTGCTATCTAGGGCCATGAATGTATTTGCAGGCCTCCAGATAAGAGTGTGTATTGGAAAATTATTTTTTTTATTTCTCATCCAAAACATATTTTGTGAGTACTCAAAAGAACCGTCTCAATGAGAAGGTTCTTTTGAGCACCCAAAACACATGTTTAAATTAATGGGTAAGAAAAAAATTAAAATTTTACGCAAATAAAATTTCTTTATCTGGACCTATGTATTTGCCTGTCTTCTCATTTCAGTTCTGCCAATGCAACGCCAGAGTTTGAAGGTCGAGGTGGAGAGGAGCTTGCCACTGAGATCAGTAACATGTTGACACGGGCCTATGATTGTCCCAGTTGTATTGATCTCACTAAACTATGTGTGGTCCCTGGTCAACAATGCTGGATTCTGTATGTTGATGTGTTGGTAAGCATGATCTCACTAAACTATGTATGGGAGGGCAGTGGCTCAGTGGTAGAGTTCTTGACTCTATATCGAAGGGCTGCCGGTTCGAGCCTCACCGGCGTCACTGTGTGGTGGTCCCTGAGCAAGACACATTTATCCTAGCTTAGTACTGGTTCAACCCAGGAAGACGCGTCCCTGTTTAACTGAAAGATTTTTGATGGGACGTAAAGAATCAAATCAAACAAAACAAAACTAAAGTATGTGTTATCACAGGTCGTCAATGCTGGATTCTGTATGTTGATGTGTTGGTAAGCATGATCTCACTAAACTATATGTTGTCCTTGGCCAACAATGCTTGATTCTCTTATGTTGATGTATTGGTAAGCGTGATCTCACTATACTCTGTGTTGTCCCTGGCCAACAATGCTGGATTCTCTTATGTTGATGTATTGGTAAGCATGATCTCACTATACTATGTGTTGTCCCTGGCCAACAATGCTTGATTCTCTTATGTTGATGTATTGGTAAGCATGATCTCACTAAACTATGTGTTGTCCCTGGCCAACAATGCTGGATTCTCTTATGTTGATGTATTGGTAAGCATGATCTCACTATACTATGAGTTGTCCCTGGCCAACAATGCTTGATTCTCTTTGTTGATGTGTTGGTAAGCATGATCAGACTAAACTATGTGTTGTCACTGTCCAACAATGCTGGATTATGAATGTTGATGTTGGTAAGCATGCTCTCACTAAGCTGTGTGTTGTCACTGTCCAACAATGCTGGATTATTTATGTTGATGTTGGTAAGCATGCTCTTACTAAGCTGTGTGTTGTCCCTAGCCAACAATGCTGGATTCTGTATTGATGTGTTGGTAAGCATGATCTCACTAAACAACTTGTTGTCCCTGGTCAACAATGCTGGGTTCTCTATGTTGATGTGTTGGTAAGCATGATCTCACTGCACTATGTGTTGTCCCTGGCCAACAATGCTGGATTCTGTAGGTTGATGTGGTGGTAAGCATGATCTCAATAAACTATGCGTTGCCCCTGGCCAACAATGCTGGATTCTCAGGGTTCACATGTTTTACATAGGCTTATATTGGGAAAACATGGAAACTCTTGTCTGAAACCATAAGGCCTATGAAGCAGGCCCTTATGTCCCTGGGGCCAAAAATGGTCCCGCCCTGGGTGTCACATGTTTTACATAGGCTTATATAGTGAAAAACATGGAACAATCTTCTTGTCTGAAACCATAAGGCCTAGAGCCTTGATATTTGGAATGTAGCATGACCTAGTAGACCTCTACGAAGCTTATTCAAATTATGCACCTGGGGCCAAAATTGACCCCCAGGGACATGGCCAGCTTTCAACAGATACCTATATGTAAGCTTTAAATAAAACTCAGGTCAGTGATTTAGGGCCACTTGGCCCTCTTGTTTTATCCTTGTTCCAGTTAAACTCCATATTTGACATCAAACTTGTTGGATGGGCATTTATTAAGGCATTCTATTAGTGCATAGAGGGTATTTATTGTAAAATGCATTTTCTGTTTTCAAGGACATTTAGTCCATTGACATGTACATATTTCTTGATTATTTACAGTTGTTGGAATGTGGTGGTAACCTATTTGATGCTTCATCTTTGGCAGTAAAGGCAGCTATCTTTAATGCTAGGTAAGTACACAACACACACCCTATACCCGGGATGCAACATTTTTGTTTACATCGCAGATCAGAAACAACCTAACACGTCGCGTGCGAGAATGGATTGTGGTATGCTGACGTTGTTTTTACTTTTACAGACGTTAAAACGATAAGTTGAGAGTCAATATTTTGCAGAGAAACGAAGTGTACCTACCTTTATGTTTCGCCATAAGTAGTAGTTTGAAAAGGATCCCTTTGCAACAGAAATAATATGTTTTTCATGAGAATATTTCACCAATGACACAAAAATCGGTTACACTTGCTAATTGCTTGAGTTCTTTTGGTCCCATTGTCCTTGTCGAAAGTTCAGGGTATACCTGAAACATTCTTTGTTACGTATCATCAGGAGACAATAGTGAAATCAAGCCAGCTTTTACAAAATATGGTGCTAAACACAAACAGGGTAGTTGGACTGGGATACTATCACCATCGATGAGTGAATTACCTGGATACAAGCAACATCGGAGAGTTTTTTTTGAAAAATGAAACAACTTCCAGCAAAGAGTACGGCCAAAAAAGATATAGTTTACATCGGAGACGTTTGCATATTGAAAAGCGCAAGTTCCACGGACGCCAGAAGTTTCCAGATGTGGTTAGAACGATCTCAATTTAAACTTTACATTTTAGAACAGCTTTGCTAATATGAGCCGCGAATGTGGTTTCCAACAATGTGGCATTTTGACAAGTGTAGACTTAGGCGAGCCTGTGCAGCCTCCTTTTAAGCTTAGAAACTCCAAACGCTGGTAGGTCAGTAGCTTAACGGACATAGCCGGAATATTTAAGCGAGTAGCAAAGGCTCTAATCAGACTGCGCATATGCGCAGGCTGGTCAGAGCCATTGCGGGTCGCCATGCGGGGATCCAGAAAGTTTTGTCAAAGGGGGTCCAACTTTGACAACATTTTTTTAGTTGATTAGGGGAGGGAGGATCCAAGTACCACTATAAGCGGTCTAAGCCTTTGTGGGTCGTCATGCAGGGATCCAGAAAGTTTTGTCAGAGAGGGTCAAAATATGACAACATTTTTTTTTATGATAAGGGGAGGGAGGATCCAAGTACCACTATAAGCGGGCGTTTCGGCGGCGTGCCGATGATGACCCTATATTGAATGCTGGCTTGGTAGCTTTGCGATTTTTCAGGGGATTGGGCCTGTATTGCTAGAAAACCCTATATTTTTGTTATTTTATGGGGGGGGGGGGGGCTCCAGACCCCCTGTCCCCCTCTGGATCCGCGCATGGGCGGACATACCACATTGTTGGAAATCTAAAGTCGCGGTTATTTCACCAATGGAAACACGTACAATTATCTGACTTTAAATTAAGATACGAATACCGTTACAGCTAAAATATATATATTTTAAATTTGAATCACATGACAACCAACATTAAACATTCATGTTACGCAAATATGTAAAGTACTAATCTCACATGTGCTGGCCCAGTTTGCCGTACAACGGGAAAATGATGTGAAGCGATTTGCATGTTGGATAATTTCTAACGAACTTTTCAAAAAATCTGGAGAGAATTGAATAGTATAAACATTATGGTAAAAGTATTTTTTCTATCTGAGAGGAAACTGAGCTTTTGTTTGAGTTTTAGATGTGAAAGAGTGCCTATATATTGGTTGGACTCATTCCAGTCTAACCCCTTGATCCAGCAAATTAGCCCCTTTAACGTAGATTTTAAGATGTGAAGGAGTGCCTATATATTGGTTGGACTCATTCCAGTCTAACCCCTTGATCCAGCAAATTAGCCTCTTTAACGTAGATTGGTTTTATTTATTGATTGCAAATTTGACATTGTCCTAAATAATTTCAGTGATACTTCCGGCAGTGTTAGTTTGAAACCATTGGTGAAAAGGAATAATAGTAACTGCTTAAATGACCTATGTTTTAACTTATAGAAGTTATGCCCCTGACTGCAATCCCCCCCCCCCACACACACACACACATGAGTGTACTTAATCACACAAGCACACCAAAATCACTCACGACAGATCAACTGGCATATCCAGACTCTGTCCACCCATGCACACATATCTAGCAAGTAAGAATTAAAGAGCGATTACGTGTTCTTGCATAGTTAGCTCTGCACTTATGGTACTTTTGGGTAGTGGTGGCATTTGTCCTAAAGTAAGTGGGTGTGATCAGAAAATACCACAATCATAAACTACAGACCAACCCATGGCACCGTGAGGAAGAGCTACAAGACATTTACAGTAACAAGACACCCAAAATGCAATAAAAGCAAAGGAACCAGCTTTCTCGTCTTCATCAAGATGATTACAAAACTAGAGAAGTCAAAGTAATGCATTCCAAAACAAAGACCAACACAGAACCCCCAGAAACAATGGGAGGAGCATAAAACAATAAATACACAACAAAAGAGCCATGATAGCAGCCTAAGCCACCGGGGGGTTAATGCATTTTGTGAATATACTGAAATCGTAGCCAAAACAATCCGGAACAAGGGCTACTAGGAATAATTTACAGTTGAAAAAATAGTTTTGTTTCCACACCGGATAGACGGCAATTGAAAACGCTATTCATCGACGAACGCGGATCAGAAATAGCTACAACGAGTGTTTTCGATTGCCATTTATCGTCAGTCGGGCGACTAATGGCAATCAAAAACTATGTGTCTAACTATTTTTGGTCTACGTTCGTCGATAGTATTGACGTTTTCGATTGCTGCCTTTCCAGTGTGGTTTCGTTGTACGCTACATGAGCTCTGCATACAATTGAATCAAATTATTTGGAACTGCTTGTGCTTGTAAGAAAGATATATAACAATGACGATAACACATTCTTTTCCGTATATTAACGTTTGTAAAGCACCCGTGTGTGCTTGTATTAATGAAGCCAACACTTCGTCAAAGTTGCCTTTGTTGCCCGACCCTGGCATAAGCTTACAGTATTTTCACGACTGTAACGTCTCAGCATACAAATGGCTTGCATTTACACGTGAAGTAATTAATTTACTCTTTGCCTGCTAGTGTTGCCTGCTGATAACCTTTCTAAATAGTTTTGACCAAGAACAGACCCGACATGCGCGAATCCAGGAATTCTCATCAGGAAGGGGACTTGTTAGGCCACGGTCCAACTGATAGAAAAAAAGCTCTGACAGGCTTTACTTCATGGATTGAATAGCGTATCGTGAATTCTTAATCTGTAACAGAAACGTGTTCCCCAAGTGAATCGTCAGATAAGTGTACGTGTTTCTCATTGGTAAAATAAATAATTGAGCCATGACTTTAGAATTCCAACAATGTGGTATGTGCGACCCACAAAGGCTCAGACCAGCCTGCGCATACGCGCAGTCTGATCAGAGCCTTTGCTACTCGCTTGAATATTCTATGACTGTTAAGCTGCTGACCGAACAGCGTTTGGAGTTTCTAAACTTAAAAGGAGGCTGCACTTGTCAAAATACCACATTGTTGGAAACCACATTCGCGGCTCATATTAGCAAAGCTGTTCTAAAATGTAAAGTTTAAATCGAGATCATTCTAACCACATCTTCGGTGGAACTTGTGCTTTTCAATATGCAAAAGTCTCCGATGTAAGCTATTTCTTTTTTGCCGTACTCTTTGCTGGAAGTTGTTTCATTTTTCAAAAAAACCTCTCCGATGTTGCTTGTATCCAGGTAATTCACTCATCAATGGTGATAGTATCCCATTCGAACTACCCTTTGTGTGTTTAGCACCATATTTTGTAAAAGCTGGATTGATTTCACTATTGTCTCCTGATGCTACGTAACAACGAATATTTCAGGTATACCCTGAACTTTCGACAAGGACAATCGGACCAAAAGAACTCAAGCAATTAGCAAGTGTAACAGATTTTCGTGTCATTGGTGAAATATTCTCATGAAAAACATATTATTTCTGTTGCAAAGGGATCCTTTTTAAACTACTACTTATGGCGAAACATAAAGGTAGGTACACTATGTTTCTCTGCAAAATCTTGACTCGCAACTCCTCGTTTTAACGTCTGTAGAAGTAAAAACAACGTCAACTTACCACAATCCATTCTCGCACGCGACGTGTTAGGTTGTTTCTGATCTGCGATGTAAACAAAAATGTTGCATCCCGGGTATAGGGTGTGCAACATAGGTTGATAAACAGAATTTTTAAGCGTAAAATTGTAAATATTTTCTTAGCCAGAAGATTTAACATATGTTTTGGGTGCTCAAAAGAACAGTCTCATTGAGACGGTTGTTTCGAGTACCCACAACATATGTTTTGGATGAGAAATAAGACAGTTAATTTTTTGGTACGCACTCTTATCTAAAGGCCGGACACAAGTTAACTAAGAATCCATCACGAGTGTGAGGGGGGAGCGCAGTGGTAGATTGCTTGACTCGAGACCGAAGGGCCGCGGGTTCGAGCCTCACCGGCGTCACTGCGTTGTGTCCTTGAGCAAGACACATTTATCCTAGCTTAGTACTGGTTCAACCCAGGAAGACCCGTCCCGCATAACTGAAAGATTGTTGAGTGGACGTAAAGAATAAAATCAAACAAACAAACAAAAACGAGTGTGAGGGTGGAATAGAAAAAACCCATCCCGAGGATCACCGATTGGCATCACAAGGCTTGCCAAGTGATGACAACCGGTGATCGCGAGGGACAGATTTTTCTATCCCATTGAATTATTTATCTTGCTTTCCACTAAAAACCTCATTTTATATTGGAAACACATGAAAAAGGCTACTCTGAGATGCGACATATTTGTTACATGGTGACATCATTTTAACATCAAAATGGTGTCACAGATCTACATGTGGCCAGCTTGTGGCCTGCATGCCGCTGTTCGTATTAACCTTTTCCACTGGTTGGTACATTGTAAGTGAGATATGTAAAAACAGCGGAAATCCTGATCTGGTGTGCAAGATATTGATTGCACTTAAGAAGGCTCCAATAAATGATAATGAGAGAGTTTGAACATCCAAACCATAGTTACAGTGGTTCTGCTAATGGTGATCGAACAGTCTCTGATTTGATACACTTTGGACACTTCTTTTGACCAACCTGAGGAACCAGACCATTTGTTCAGCTGGACTGTTTTCTGTCTGGTTTCTATCAAAACTTGTTAAAATTGAACAAAACAGTCTATGTAACCTTTGTTTTGGCTGTTGATTTATATGACATGTACCATAACTGAAGAAAACGGAATATCAACCAAAGTGTCTGGCTGGATGATTGAACTCCCTCTATGTCAAAATCAGAAGGAGTCAATTTAAGAATCAGAAAGGGGGAAAATTGATGAGGGGGTGAAAAATAATTAATTTTAGCTCACCAGAGCCAAAGGCTCAGTGGGAGCTTATAGTATGGGACTCAAGCCAGCGTCCTTCCGTGCGTCTGTGTGTCCGTGCATCCACACTTTCAAACATGAATATCTCTGAGACCAGCTGGCCGATCATTATCAAATTTAATCTGGAGCATCAATAGGTAGGGGGATTGACAGCATTGGATTTTGGGCTAGATCGGATCAAAACTCTGGTTTCCATGGCAACAGATAGCTCACATAGAGTTATAATGATGTGTTCGAGATTCTGCCAGCAGATTGGACCTTGGAATGTGGAGTTAGCTGCCCTTGAGCATCTGGAAATCCCCATAGACTTATATTGGGAGAAATTTTGTGACCTCTCTAGTACTTTCAATTTTGAATGGATCTTCTTCATTCTTGCAGCTAAGAAGAACAACTATAAAAGCTTGGATGAGTTTGAATTTCATCAAGATACCATCACCCCTATTTAAGAGTTAGCTCCCCTTGAGCATATTAAAATTTATGAATAATGTTGTGACCACTCTAGCCCTTCATTTTTGATGGATCTTTTTCATTCTTTCAGGTAACAAGGACAACTATAAAAGCTTGAATGAGTTTGAAATTTGACAGGATCCGACCAGGGACGTATGAGTTAGCTGCATTTAAGCATTTGGAAAAATCCCCATAGACTTATTATGGGAGAAATGTTGTGAACACTCTAGTGCCTTCATTTTTGTATGGATCGTCATCTTCATCATTCTTGCAGGTAACAAGATCAACCATAAAAGCTTGGATGAGTTTGAATTTAGGCATGATTCCATCACTGACTTAGGAGTTAGCTGCCCATGAGCATCTGAAAAATCAATGAATAGTGTTGTGACCACTCTAGTGCCTTCATTTTTGATTGGATCTTCTTCATTCTTGCTGACAACAAGGAAACCCATAAAATCTCGAATGGGTTCGAAATTCGACCATATTGGACCTTGGACTGTAGAGTTATCTGCCCTTGAGCATCTGGAAAATCTCCATAGACTTATAATGGGAGAAATGTTGTGACCACTCTAGCGCTTTCAATTTTGAATGAAACTTCTCCATTCTTGCAGATAAGAAGGACAACTATAAGAGCTTGAATGAGTTTTATTATCTGACATACCGGACTACCAACTACAGAGTTAGTTGCACTTGAGGGTCTAAAATATAGCTGTATTATGGTGTGACCACTCTACCGCCTTTATTTTTATTCAATTTTTCATCCTTGTAGGTTATTAGGACAAACTTTAAAGTATGGATCGGTCAGATCCCACCACTGACTACGGAATAAGCTGCCCTTGAGCATCTGAAAAGTATACTTTCACCACTTTTATTCAGATCTTTTTAATACTTGCAGATAACCAGAACTGACATAAAATCTTAATGTTTTTGAATTAATTCCTGGTAGTGTTGTATCGATGATCGATTATAATCGATGATCAATCGAAAATTTCATTCGATTCTACTAATCAATTGTGTTTGGTAATAATCAATTATAATCGAAAAGATTCACTCCTGACCCTCTTGTAAGCTACTATTCTAAATTTGCAACTTTGCTGCAAGAAAATGCAATCCATAAATTTGAAGGTTTATAGAATGTGAGGAATAAAGAACTAAACTGTAGACTGGTTTGCTTCTTCAGAGAAAGAAATATTTATTTGGGAATGATAACCTGTGACCCCTTGATGTCTACAATGGACCTACCCAAGTTTATTGTTTCAAACCAGAAGGAAAAATCCATATGTGTATGAAGGGTTTCAAATGCTAATGGCTGTTAAATGAGTTTGCTGTCAGGACCAGTTGTGATATTTGATACTGTACATAAAATAGCATGACACTGACGCTTATAAAGATAAGAGTTTCAAGTAGTACAAGGGTAGACATTCTATGGGATGGAGCCTGTGTTTCCCTTTCATTTGATAATTTTCGATTATAATCGATCATCAATCGAAACCTCCTGACCGATTATTTTCGATGATCAATTGTGAAAAATCCAATAATTGAACAACACTAATTCCTGGTCACTGTTCAAGTTCAGAGTTACCTGTCTTTGAGCATCATGAATTAAATGGTATCTCAAAACATTATGCTTGCTACCAGGTGAGCGATCATTGCCCATTGTGCTACTTGTTCTTTTTTTGAGCTAGCACATGATATTTTGATACTTTGTTGAGTATTAAAGGTTTTCGGGCTTTGCAGCGGCCCTAGGTTGATAGTAATGACTGATGCAATAAGTCGGGAATTACTATAAACCTAGGACCCCTACACCTATTTGAACACTACAAACCTGTTTGATTTGTTTGATTGTTTGATTTGATTCTTTACGTCCCATCAACAATTTTTCAGTTAAACAAGGATGGATCTTCCTGGGTTGAACCAGTACTAAGCTAGGATAAATGTGTCTTGCTCAAGGACCACAACGCAGTGACGCCGGTGAGGCTGGAACCCACGACTCCTCGGTCTCCAGTCAAGCACTCTACCACTGAGCCACTGCGCTCCAACTTCAAACCTGTACTTGAATCTTATATATTGTCCTTGAATCTCATATATTGTCCTTGAATCTTATATATTGCCCTTGAATCTTATATGATGTCCTTGAATCTCATTTATTGTCCTTGAAACTTTAATATTGTCCTTGAATCTTATTTATGTCCTTGAATCTCATATATTGTCCTTGAATCATATATTGTCCTTGAATCTAATATATTGTCCTTGAACCTTACTTATTGATTTTGAATCTTATATATTGTCCATGAATCTTATATTTTGTTTTGTAGTATACCAACATTAACAGTGAGCCAGGATGAAGGTCATGTTGAGCTGGAGCTGTCAGATGATCCCTTTGATGTACAGAAGGTGGATGTAACTCAGGCACCATGTATTGTCACACTCAACAAGGTTAGCATTTAATCCTTTGAATACTAGCAGTGGCGTAACCTGAATGCCAAAAAAGTTACGCACATCAAAGGGAGACTACTGGATCAAGCAGTGGTTCTCTTCAATTGCCTCCCTTTTCGAAATAGGAACGTCTATTAAAGGAAAGAATTTTCTCCCTGAAGAATTAGCTTACTCCCACAGGGAACCAATTCTTTCCTCTTAGAGCAGTTTCTTATGGTATGGAAAATCACTTGTACCACATTAGGTGACCTCCCTTGAAATGTTACTATTTTTATTATGCATGTGGGTTTCTGCGTAATGGGAGCTATGCTAATGTACGACTTGATTCTTCCTTACGTTTAGAAACAATAAACTTGGGATGGTCCATTGTATACTGTGGTGTCACTGGTTATTATCTCTAAAAATATATTATCACATGACGTCGCATCTGGGAGTGATATAACACCATGCAATAAAATTGATAATCCACTAGTGGTTTACAGATTTTCGGGTAACGTTATGACGCCCATAACAACGTTGCATACATAATGTCAAAATTATAACATTTTTATGGCAGAAATGACATTTTAAAATGTAATGTTAATGTTATATGATAAATAGAATCTAACATTCGTGCTCTTGTATTATTGCATTTATTAAACTCATTGCGAAAAAGAGATAAAATGCTCGGCAAGCTGAGCATTTTATCTCCTTTCCTCAACTTGTTTAATAAGTTCAATAAAACATGAGCACTGAGTCTCATATAAGATCCTCTTTGTATTTCTTTCTCTGAAGATTGCTCAACAAACCCTGTAGCAATGCAGCAATTTGCGGCATGTAATCTGTTTGGCGAAACACCTGTTTAGTGTTTATGGGTATCTGGTATACAAAGAGTTTAAGCTCTTCTATTCAAACAAAACTCAGAATTCAAAATACAGGCAAAGGACCTCTGACGGTGGTAATGGGAATCACAGTGTATCCTATAATTTAGCTAAAAAATAAAGTCAATCAAATGCTTCCATCTTCATATTTAAGCTAGCTTTTGGTCTCTTTTTCATGATTTTGCATTTGATTTCCTATTTACATGAATGTACGGCTTTATTTTGGGGCTAAAATGGTCACTTTTTGTATTATACATATAGGAAATAGAAAAATATTTTTAAAACTTTCCCCCCCCGAGTTCCAACTAATCCTTTTGCACGTTAGTGTGTCCTCATATTTTACATAATATATGTGAAAAGCTAGTTTGAACTCGGGGGGGGGGGGGGGGGGGGGAATGATATACCACAGCCCAAAATGTGATGTCTGGGCGAGCCCGAACATTAGCATTTGGATTTTTGGTGTGCTCTCTTGAAAATCTTTATTTCCAGTATGATGAAATAACTAGTACAAGTAAGCTTCCTTTTCATAACCCATTAGTCATGAATATAACAACGTTTTTAGCATATTTTTCTTTAGATTATGAAAATTGTCCTTTTACTAAATTCAGTTGGTAGATTATTTTGCACTTATACTGTATCTACCCAATACACATAAACTACATGGCCCTTGACTAGGTGTACTTTACGCACGGGTGAATGGTTATAGTGCATTGCTGCACAATATTGCACCAGGTAAATACATTGTCATCAAAGTTGAATATGGACTACAGTTGCATTTCAAAATATTTCTTAACAAATCAGATAGAAAAAAACAACAACAAAAACAATCATTAAAATGCTCATGATTTCGGACTTTAAAATACTTTCACTGTGATTTGTAATCGAGTATTAATGATATAATACCCTTACACGTGAAAATAATTGATTTCTTAATGTTTTGGTGAAGTCAAATTGTGCAACCCCTCCCCCCTTTGGTAGCGTCTCCTGTTTTGTTGTAGAGGTCTGCCTGTCTAATTATAACCTTAATTCGTTTCTAATACATCAAGCGTCCTATTCAAAAGGATACCAGTGATCTCTTAAACATAGGGAAGTTTTGGGAAGCATCTGAAAAATAGGCAGATACCCTATCAAAGTGTCAGAGGTCCTTTGAAGATGGTTTTGTCACAACAGCTCTAAAAACTATTTTTAGATCATGATATCATTTTCTATCAAGAAAAAGTTAAGTAAAGTTTTGAATAGGTTTTAAGATATTCTGGAAAATTGAGCATTTGCTCCAAAAGAGCAAATGCTCCATTTTCCATAATGTTTCCAAATTCATGATATTTCAAAGGCATCAAAAGGCGCTATTATGGAGTAAAGGGTTAAAAATACAAGGCAACCAGGAGACATCAAAGGTCCAGATAAGGAATTTATAGAGTGTAAAATTGTGATTATTTTCTTACCCATCAATTTAAACATATGATGTGGGTGCTCAAATGAACCTTCTCATTGAGACGGTTCTTTTGAGTACCCAAAACATATGCTTTGGTTGAGAAATTGGAAAATTAATTATCCATTACACACTATTATCTGGAGGCCCAGACATGACTTGTTTTGCCAATTTAGCTACCATATATAAAAAAAACTTAAACATTCTTCTTTGGATATTTGCCTCAGATATGCATGCACTCTTAAGCGGCCACCCCAAAAGAAGACCGAAAATTGGTTTTCAAGACCAATTATCGCTTTATACAGGTCAAAAGTATTGCAGAATGCTCCAAGAGAGCATTCTGCAATACATTAGACCTTCATTAAGCTACCGTTTGCCTTTAATACCTTTGTTTTGTCTAGTTTTGAGTGGCCCCTTAAGACGGTTTTAATATACTGCCATATTTGTTTTTGCTAGTGATACCTCATTATGCGGTATGTCTTTATGTACTTCAATAATCCCCAATCTTAACCAAGCAGCTCAGTGGTAGAGTGGTAGACGTTGGATCGAAGGGTCCCTAGCTTGCAACAGACCAGAGGCACTATTTTGCGTACTTGAACAAGTCATTTTTTCCTCTGCTTAGTACTGGTTCAACCCAGGAAGAAAGGAAACTGTCTGGCATGTCTGAAAATTGTTTACTGAGACGTAAAGCATCAACATAAAAACAATTTTAAACTTAGTATCATGATTTCCGGTTATAAGCATGAATTTACAAGCAGAGTGGAAAGTAGTGTTGATCCTGAGAAGCCAGCTAATCTGGATCTACACTGCTTTGAAACACAATATATTGTGTATACTGTGTATTACAGTGAAATTATCTCATACACCCTATCATAAAAAGTATCACAATACGACATGTTTTCTGTAATGGCCCACAACTATATACAAAAAGTACCATTTTCGGATAGGCTAGCCCCATTTATATTGGAGCCTCGTCGCGACAAAACCTGTCTTTGGGGTTTCCGACAAAGCGAGACTCAAACCAGTCTCCTCAGCTACATAGACAAGCTAGAAAACTGAATTTTAGGTTGTAGCAAGTCTAGATATGATACCTTCCAATAAGCGAATGACCAAGGTGCTGATCTGCCTGATCAGACTGCACAGACACGCATGCTGATCTGCGCCTTTGTTGTTCGCAAACCACCGAAGACAGGTTTTGTTGTAGCGAGGTCCATTGTAGAGTGGACATTTTAAATTGTAAATTGGACATTTTTTATTGCAGATTGGACATTCACATGTGGTAGATGCCAGTCAGAAAGAAGAAAGCTGCTGTCTAGCTAGGTAAGTGAACACCACTGTATCTAAGGCATTGCACCATTAGGCATGTGATGCTGCATGCACCAGAGATATGGACCGTGAGGACAATCAACTTCAACTGATTGCTGCATAATGACTGCATTATGATCTTCTGTAGAAAAACCATTATCGATATGAAAATTAAAAAATCACTTACTTTCAATGGAAGTTCTGTTCGTTAATTCAATTAAAATTAAAGTGTAAATGTGCAATGTGGTAATTTGTTTAGACCGGAAGTGCCTTGTCGTAAACAGTAGGTGAGTATAAATTGCAGCAACGAAGTAATAAAAACATTGTACTCTACAGGCTATGCTTAACAACTAATAATTAGGAAAAAGTATGCTTGCGCTTCTCTGTTTTAAGGTAGCACAATATTATAAAATAGTTTTCAGATAAATAATTTAGCATGCAATTTTTTTCTACGCAGTTAATTCAGGTTTAGTAGCTTTCAGTTTTACCGGCGATTTACACAGGGTCTTATTTTACACAAAGATGTTTGTGTCATGCTTACTTTACTTCCTTTTTTATGACGTCACACAATGTAACAACAACAATGGGTGACTGTGAGCTTAATTGCCAACTGCAAATAAGCAAGGCAATTTTCTATCAACAGAGTGGATGAAGACTTGTTTTGAGCAAAGGTGCCAACTTTTAATTGAAACCTATGGACTTTTGAATATATAACACACATTACTTAGTTTTGCTAAGCGAAATGATGGGGAAATCAATGTCATTGACCATGCAAAAGTTGTCAAAACGTTCCGAGACCTTCTTTCAAGTTTGAGAGAATACAAATCGGTTATCAATTGAAATTCAAGGACCAATTATTGATTAGCATTTTGGCGTCGGTTAGCCAGCCCTAACACACAGTAGGCGTTGCTTTCCTGTCTCATTGAATAGTTGACAATCCAATCAGCATCGGCCATGTTCCTGTTGAGTGCTGACTGACAACTCACCTTTGTAAACGTTGATCCATCACACAGTCCATCCTCAATGTCCATCCACAGAATAATGATTGAACTAGTAACAGCGCAAACTCTTAAATTTCTGGTTGGTCTCTGTAACTATGCTTGGTGGTTTGAGCCAAACCTGGTTGTAAACTCTGAAGACAGGTTTTCTTGCAACAAGGCCCTGGAGAGGCGCAATGGCTTAGCAGTAGAGTGCTCAACTTGAGACCAAGAGTACGGTAAAACCTGTCTTAAGCGGCCACTCAAAAATAGACAAAACAAAACTCTTAATGAAAAATTGTTGCTAAATGCAGGCAAAAGTATTGCAGAATGCTCCTAGGGGAGCATCCTACAATACTTTTGACCTGCATTAAGTGATTTGTCTTAAAAATCAGTTTTGGTCTTCTTTTTGAGTGGCCGCTTAAGACAGGTTTTACTGTAGGCTAGTTTGAGCCACACTAGAAGCACTGTGTCCTTGAGCAAGACACTTTATTCTCTGCTTAGTACTGTTTCAACTCAGAAAATGTCCCAACATTACTGAAAAAGTGTTGATGGGATGTAAAACATCAACACAAAGCAACAAGTAATATTCATTTATATTCCATAGGGAACAATGTTAAACACATATGATAATTTTACTCTTAATTCAATTTTTGATAAAGGCATTTGGCCGAAATATTGAATTAAGAGTTAAATTATCATATGTGCAAAGCAACAATGCTCATAATTATGTAAATATTTTCAGATTAATGTTGGGAGTGACAGAGAATGGTACAGTGACAGCTATGAAACAAAGCAACAAGGTTCATAATTATGTAAATACTTTCAGATTAATGTTGGGAGTGACAGAGAATGGTACAGTGACAGCTATGACACAAAGCAACAATGCTCATAATTATGTAAATACTTTCAGATTAATGTTGGGAGTGACAGAGAATGGTATAGTGACAGCTATGAAACAAAGCAACAATGCTCATAATTATGTAAATACTTTCAGATTAATGTTGGGAGTGACAGAGAATGGCACAGTGACAGCTATGAAGAAAGAGGGATCAGGAAGTCTGGATGTATCAAGTGTAGAAGATATGTTAGAGGTATACACCATTACAATATGAGCCTCAGCACGACAAAACCTATCATTGGGGCTTTTGACAAAACGAGACTCAAACCAGTCTTGTTTTTGAATGATTCATGTTAGGTAAATATTTGTTTGAGCCAGCCAAGGGTTTATACATTAAAATTTTTATTTTTCTTGCTTGTTGCTGTGGCTGACACAGCCACAAGCAAGAAAAATAAAATTTTGCTTTTAGCAAGTCTAGATATGATACTTTAAAAAAATGAATAACAAAGGCGCAGATCACTGCTGGCAGGCTGATCTGCACCTTTGTTGTTTGCACCCCCCCCACCCAGGACAGGTTTTCTTGCATCTATGCCCATATTACTGTTTTCATCAAGACTTATTGACCATGTGCCTTTTTATTATGGATGGCAGTAAAATTGGGCGTTCCATTTGATGTTCGCTGAGCTAAGTCAAAATTTTGAGTTAACTAGTGTAATTAAGTTCTCACTTGTCACCGCACAACAAATGAGATGTTTTGTAATCAACAGTTCGCAGCTCGATTTAGAGTACAGTCTGGTCAGTCTTGTGTGGACATAGGTTCTTTCTGCTCAACATTTAAAGCAGGCCACCATCGGCCCGCCAGTGTCATGACATTGGAATGAGGTTTCGCTGACAGGCCGATAGTGGCCCGACACCGTGTACTGGCTGGATTCAGACCGGCATCAGACTGTGTGGGTGTACAGTCTGATCCGCTCTTTGTTTTAAACATCCAAGCCAGTTTGTATAAAGATGTTGCTTGTCATTGCTCACAAGATAACAAACCGGACAACTAAATCCTGATAGCAGATGGGATAGCAAATGCATTGATCAACATGTGCATATGTGCATGCTGTTCAAGGTATTTACTTTCCGCAGATGCATAATTGCAAACACATGTCGCTTATAATTTTAACTGTAGCATGCAAAGGGGTAAATTGACATAAATGACAGATGTCACATGCACTTTGCAGCTTTGATCGTCCATGGTAAACATAAAGTACAGATGAACTACCTTGAAAATTGTCAGTATAGGTAGTGCTCGAACCGATCAATCTCGTACCGACGGTCCCGACGAGTTCGAGCCATCAAAGTTTGACTGTATGTTTATTTATGTCTGCCTCTTTCCAGGGTCTGGAGGCATATTGATGTCTGCCCCCCTTCCAGGGTCGGGAGACATTTTTTTTCCCTGTTTGTCTGTCCGTTTGTCAGTCACAAAATTATGTTGGCTCTACAACTTGATAATCATTTAAGATATTTTGATGAAACTTCATACATTTGTAAAGCTCACTGAGACGACGTTTCAGGCACAAATACCATAACTCTTGCTTGTATATTTTTCAAATTATTTCCCTTAAAACAGTATATTATATTCAGTTGTAACTTCTGCTTGTAGACGGGTAAAAGAGTTGGTCAAAGTCTAAACAAAAGTTTGATGGAAATTCTCATAACAGACAGCAAACCAGTCAAACAGAAAACTGTGACTGGTTACCTCAGATAACAGTCTACAAGGTCTTCGAAGATGGAAACCGATAGACATATAAAAGGCAGCAAACCAGTCAAAAAGAAAACTGTGACTGGTTACCTTAGACAATACAGTCTTAAAATTGTATTCGAAGATGGAAACAGTTAGATCTGCAACAGACAGCAAACCAGTCAAAAATAAAACTCTGACTGTTTACCCTAGATAACACTGTCTTCAGTGTCTCTGCAAGAGTGAAAATGGTCGATACCCAAATAAGAAGGTGTATTAATAAATTATCTTTCTTATTACTCAACCAAAGCACATTCATGTCTCAACAAGACACTTCTTTTAAGCACCCATAACGTGTTTGGGACAGTGGAGTAAAATGGAAACCATTACTGCTCAAGTTCAATGCTTAACTTGGATAGAACATTATCAACCCATGGCAATCAGCTTTCACTTATAGTCTTGTACATGGCATGTGATTGGAGCCTTCGTAAGAAATAGCAAAGAATTCCATGTCTGGTACAAGCGATAAAACCTATATAATGAGAAAACTAGTTTTAACTCTTTTCCCCCTGGGAAATATTTCATGCTTTTTTGTCGTCTGCTGAATTTTTTTCAAAATCAACTTTCTCGAAAAATTCTTTCAGAATACAATCCCAGTGTCAAACAGATTAGATCCAAATCAGGCCTGAAATGTTGTAGGGCCTGATCGGGGTACAATCTGTTTGCAAAGGTTGGGGTACAATCTGTTTGCAAAGGTTATGACACCAAGCGACCCATTTTTGAAAAGTTTGCCGGTTACTTCCAGATTCACATATTCTGTGCTTCTCAAGGTTCGCACAGCTGAAGAAGTACTTGAATCTGTAGGGCTTTCTTGAAAAGTTCTTGAAAAATTTGATCCCGTCATAAAGAGATCGGTAGATTCACACCTAGACCTTGAGCAATGCTTGAATTTTATGATTTTCTAAATGATATAGCCCTGTTAACTTTTTCACTACAAGTGTCATCTGCTGATAGCCTTTGCAAACAGTTTTGACACAGATCAGGCCCGACGTTTTGTCACTCAGATGGTATTCCTGAAAGAATTTTTTGAAAAATTGATTGTGAAAAAATTTGTAGACGACAAAAAAGCATGAACAATTACCCAGGGGATAAAGAGTTAACGGAGGGAGTTCAGTGGTAGAGTGCTTGACTTGAGACTGAGGGGCTGCGGGTTCAAGCCTCATTAGGTTGTGGTACTTGAGCAAGACATATTTATCCTAGCTTAGTACTGGTTCAACCCAGAAAGACCTGCCCCTGTTTAACTGAAAGATTGTTGATGGGAAGTAAAGAATCAAATCAAACAAAAACAAACAAAGAATTAACAAAGACGGAAATTAGTGTAACAGTATTGTGCCTTTGTTTGGTGCAGCATCAACAATTTTTTGCTATTTTTCTTATTCTCGTTTCTTCATTATCTGTCAGCATAATTTTGCTAAATAAATTTTTAAGCTTAGAAACTCCAAATGATGTTTGGCCAGTAGCTTAATATTTATAGAATATTCAAGCGACTAGCAAAGGCTCTGATCAGACTGTGCGTATGCACAGGCTGGTCTGAGCCTTTGCTGGTCGCACATACCACATTGTTGGAAATCTCGCCGTGGCTCAATTGTATATCATTTATTTTGTTTGTTTTATTTGATTCTTTACGTCCCATCAACAGTCTTTCATTTATAAAGGGACGGGTCTTCCTGGCTAAGTACTGGTTCAATCCAGGAAGACCTGTCCCTTTATAACTGAAAGATTGTTGATGGGACGTAAGGAATCAAATCAAACAAAAGCATTGCATGTATCGTGATACGTGTTGTATGGGATGATGTCCATTACGTCCAAGCCCTACTTTTAAGGCCTGTAAAGTTTATTTTGTTGGTTAAAGTTGATGCTTCACATTCCCGTCAACAATTTTTCATTCATGTTGGAATGATTTCTTCGGCACTAAGCACTGAGAATAAAGTGCTTTGCTTAGACATAAAAATTTGAGCAATAATAGTGGTACCACTCATTACAACTCTTCAGGGGTCATACTGGGCAGATCAAAAGGACGGTCATAATGAGATGATTATGACTTCCTTACAGGGACAATAAAGTGGTCCCATGAAGGGATTAGGTCATTCATAATAAAATATTGATCTCTATCTTAGTGAAAGAAATCGTGTTGTATACAGGTAAGTCCCCTTTTGAGGCCCCTTTAATTTTGTGAGATACTGAAACTGTCCCTTATCAGATAATCCTTTAATGATCTCTTTTGGACAGGAATATATGTCTTTAAGAATCCATCAAATCAGCCCAGCTTCCCAAATAGCAGTTCTGAAGAGCTGAGACTACTGTGCCACTTGATTTGAAATTCATTTTTCCTCAAGATCCAGGAGACTAAAATCTAGTCTTACCAAGATCAGGCCCAGATGTTATAAAACATTTTCATGCTCAACTCATGAAGATTTTTTCCTGCTTAAATCTTTCAGATGTTGTATTTATCCTGCTATAAATGTTAAAATGCCAACTATTCTTGTTAAACTATAAATTTTGACAAACTATTCTTGTTGGCATTTTAACATTTTTGAGCAGAGCAAATTTCATGCTCAGTTGAGTTAAGTATAAAAAAGTTTTATAAAAATAAAATAACAAACTATGGAACAAAATATCCAGTACCTTTACTTTTATCTACATGTATATCCAACAACAAAAATCAGCTAACACAAAACTGGCCAATAAATAAATAATAGGCATATGTACAAGCTTTGGTAAAATTTACAATTGGGTAAAATAAGCACATGATTTTTTAAATATATCATATGATGTCACGTCTGGGAGTGAAATAACGCCATGCAATAAAATCGATAAATTTTGTAGCGTTACGTTATTACCTCCAAATTAACATTGCGTAAAAGCTGAAAAATTCTTGCATTTTCACGCCACAAATGCGTTTTTAAACTAATTTAATGTCATGTGATAAATAGAATCTAACATTCGTGCTCCTGTATTATTGAATTTATTAAACTCGCTGCAAAAAAGAGATAAAATGCTTGGCAAGCCTCGCATTTGATCTATTTTCCTCCACTTGTTTAATAAATTCAATAAAACATGAGCAATCATGTAAGATCCTCTATATATGTCCAGGTGTTACATCCACTTTTTGGTTCGAGCCTCACCGGCGTCACTGCATTGTGGTCCTTGAGCAAGACACATTTATCCTAGCTTAGTACTGGTTCAACCCAGGAAGACCCGTCCCTATATAACTGAAAGATTGTTGATGGGATGTAAAGAATCAAATCAAACAAACAAACAAAAACATCTACTTTTTATCAAATTTTTGGCCATAGGCCTTTTTCAGGATATTAAAACAACCTTATCAACTATGTAGCATTCATGATGACCATAAGGCTTCTGTTGACACCATTGTCAGTGGTGACATCCCATCATTTCCTGCCAAGTTACACTCAAGTTGGCATAATGTCAAGTGATGACGTCATTTCCCACCATATGGACATGGTAAAAGTACTCAAGAGCAACAAAATGCCAACCTGTGTGCAACTTAGCAGGACACCACTGATTCAGATTGGGAGCGCAGTGGCTCAGTGGTAGAGTGCTTGACTCGAGACCTGTGAGTTTGAGCCTCACCAGCGTTACTACGTTGCGTCTTAGAGCAAGACACATTAATCCTTGCTTAGTACTGGTTCAACCCAGGAAGACCTGTTCTGACATGACTTAAAGATTGTTGACTGGGATGTAAAGAATCAAATCAAACAAAAACTGATTCAGATTCTTTGACAATTCTAGACTTACTCCTATTATGTTAAACAGGCGATCATAAAGTGACACAATCATATTATGCCACATTTCGGCGTATTCAGAACCTTTAAAAAAATGGCAGAATTTAATGATATGTAAGAAAAAGAATTCACTATTTGTGTGATGATGGGATAGGAAATCCATCCCTCAGGATCACTGCTTGTCATGACTCGGCAAGCCTCGTGATGCTAAACGGTGAACCTTGGGACTGATTTTTCTACCCCACCTTCCAATTTGATAGCTTGCCAAACATGAACAAATATTTTACTGAACGCAAATTTCCACCATACTAACTCTTTGACACCTTGGTAATCTTCATGCTTTTTTTGTTGTCTGCTGATTTTTTTCAAAATCAACTTTTATGAAAAATTCTTCAGATTGTCAAACAGTTTGGATCCATATCAGGCTCGAAGTTTTGTCGGGCCTGATCTGGGTCCAGACTGTTTGCAAATGTTATCAGCAGACGACACTAGGAGATGAAGAGTTTAGCAAAGAGTGCTCTAAATATTCCTTTTAACATCTGTCATAAAAAGACAATACCCTCTTGACCATTTAGAATGCATGTTAAACCTTTATCCCGCCACTAATAATGCATCTCAACCTATTCAGGGACTTCTGGGAGCTTATTTTAAAATAAACAGTCAATGGTGAGCAAAATAAAGAATCCACTTTTTGGATGAAGGTGGGATAGAAAAATTTGTCCCTCGGGATCACAATCTTTCATCACTTGGCAAGCCTGCTCCCAAGTTTATAAAACTTTTTCCATGCTCAACACAGGTGAGCATGAAATTTGTCCTCATAAATGTTAAAATGCCAACAACCGTTGGCATTTTAACATTTATTAGCGTGATAAATACATCATCTGAGCGACTTAAAGTGAGAAACTTCTGTATTTGTCAGTGTTTTCGTTTTTATGAGCAGTTGAAATTTCGTGCTCAGTTGAGTTGAGAATGAAAAAAGTTGTATAACCTCTGGGCCTGGTGAAGCCAAAGGGTGATCCTTAGGACAAATTTTTCTTTTGCACTCATGTTAGATTCTTATATGCTGAGGGTCTTGATAGGTTAAATGATCTAGTGCAACCCCTTGTGTTTATCTGGACCTATGAACTAGTAACTAACTCCACCTTTACAACCCTTAATATCAACCATAGCACAACAACCTTTAAAATCCACCATAGCAAACCTTATTAAATTTGTATAGAGTTCAAACATAACAGTAAACTCAAGATTATTGAAATATAGAGATAACCTTTTAAATCCACTATGGCTGTTTTTAAAATGACAAATTTGCTTTTGCCATAAATAATCATAGACACATCTGATATCATAAGTACATGGGTGAAAGTTCAAAATTTCCAAAATCCTGAACTTTCGAAACTCCAATCTTAAAGCTTACAGTATGCCCACTTAATATTCACAATTTCAAGTTTAAATGGTCAATTGTCTTCAGACAGACTAAAAATAAATCAGAAGCTATTATAATCTCCTTAATTCAGCATTTTGAGGCTGACTTTCTGAGGAAAGTCAGCCTCAAAATCCTGAATTTAGGAATAATCCTGAAAACTTTCACCCATGTAAGTATAGTAATTTAAGGGGAAGGCAACATTGAAAGCAAGTGATTATGAAATACAAGCGCTTATTTAACCATGCAATCTACCTCGCACTAGATCAAAATGAGATGTAAAATAATAAAGTTATAGAAATCCGAAATTCTTATAGTCCAATCTAGGCCATCATTTTGAATATCTTATTAACTTCCTATAAAGTTGGAGAAGCCAATAAAATCCCTGATTTAATCACAAACTGTTCAGGTTTTTCTTCAAAATCAACTATTTTCAACTGAAGAATCTACAAATGCAAAGTTAAATGAATCTGGGAATGGAAAATAACAGCAAAAACAACCAACATTGCATTTAAAGTTAAAATTATTATCAGGAAGCTAGTTATTCTTATTATACATATTTATTAGTGCTGGTCAACATCACACAGACTAATAAAAGCACCGCAAGCACTGCATAATACCCCGCCACTGCTGGGGGCACCAAAAGTTATTTTGTGAGATATATAATGCCTAAATAGCAACAGAACTGAGATAGACAGTGATATGACGTCCTTAGTCACAATATGTAACCTTTGATGGCCAACATATCTGTGAAGTTTCATTCAGATATTTCATATAGTAAAGGAACTACAGGTCAAAAACATTTTCCAGATTAATCAAGGGCGGATAACTCACAATCTGGAAAGGTAAGAGTGACAATCCTTAGTCACAATATGTAACCTTTGATGATCAACATATCTGTGAAGTTCATTCAGATATTCCATATAGTAAATGAACTACAGGTCAAAAACTATTTTTCAGATCAATCAAGGGCAGATAACTCATGAACTGGAAAGGTAAGAGTGATGGTTCTTTGTCACAGTATGTAACCATTCTTTCAATACGAAAAAGGGCAGTAACTCCGTTAAAAATGGACGGATTTTGCCCATTAACAATCCCATACCACTCATTGCCGATAACAATATGTATGCAAAATTTGAAAAAATTCCGTGAATAAATACTCAAGTTATCGATCGGAAATGGTGAGCACGGACGGACGGACAAACGGACAGACACCGAAAGGTATAACATAATACCCCGACACTAAAGTGTGGCGGGGTATAAAAATGGCTGCCCTCCACAGCTTTCAATTCATTACTATACAAACAACTGTAACTTTATTATTTATCTTTCGATTTTGATCAGTATTATGGTAGAGTGAACTGTTTGATAATGGTTTAAATTTTAAATTCCATTGCTTTCAATGTTACTGTCACCTTTAAATGTCATCAAAGATGTTGTCATTATTCACAATTGTGTCAAAGATGTTGTCATTATTCACAATTGTGTCAAAGATGTTGTCATTATTCACAATTGTGTCAAAGATGTTGTCATTATTCACAATTGTGTCAAAGATGTTGTCATTATTCACAATTGTGTCAAAGATGTTGTCAATATTCACAATTGTGTAAGAATGGGTATCAGAAGCTCCAGGCTTTTAGTTATGAGTGTGTAACACAATGTTAATTTTCTCATTTCTCAACCAAAGCATATGTTTTGCGTACTCAAAAGAACCGTCTCAATGTAATGTTTCCTTAGAGCACACAAAACATGTCAAAACAGATGGGTAAGAATTTATTTACAATTTTACACTCAAAAATTTTGCATGCACAGCGTCTTCTTTTTTTTTTTTTTGTGGGGGGGGGGGGGGGGGGGGGGGGGGGGGGGGAAGGGGGGGGGATGATCAGCAGGCTAACATTGGCCCACCAGCAAATGCTGACTTTGTAGCTTTGTGATTTTTCAGGAGATCAAGACCAGTATTGCTAAGAAACCCTATATTTTTGTGATTTTTCAGGGTGGGGGTCTGAGCCCCTGCCCCCACCCCCCTCTGGATCCGTGCGTGTTTTGTATATCTAAACCTATGGCTAGCTTCAGTCATACTCAAAGTTAAATTTGATATATATAAAATAAAAAATAAATTTTTATCCAGCTATCATAACTAACTGTACAGGTTTGTGTATAAATAATCAAGTAAAAATAAACAATATGTTAGTCGGTATTCTACTTTGTAAATAAACATTAAATTTGTATAAACAAGCAACAACAGTAAATATTTGTCAATAATGTAAAATATAATGTACTCGAATCATTAACTCGAATCCTGATATTAACTCAAAGTACAGTAAAACTTGTGTAAAATGGCCACTCTCAAAAAGACCGAATATTGGTTATCAAGACCAATTAACGCTTAATGCAATCAAAAGCATTGCAGAATGCTCCAAGGGGAGCATTCTGCAATACTTTTGACCTTCATTAAGCTACCATTAGTCAATAAGATCTTTGTTTTGTCTATTTTTGAGTGACCGTTTTACACAGGATTTACTGTAGCTACTTGAGTTGGGAGTAAAAGAGCTATGTGCGTTAAGGCCCTGTCACACTATAACGTTTTAGCCAACGTATGCCGACGTATGAAATATATATCTAGTACGCTGGCATACGCTGAAATCTAATAAAAAAAATCAGAGGAAGCCTCTCTCTGAACTTATGCAAAGCGTACGCGAAACGAGCATAGAACGTATGTCTAACTTATGAGTAACTTATTCCCGACGTAACATAACTTATACTTGTATCAGCGTATAAAAGCGTATGCCCTGCGTATCACTAGCGTTCTTGAAACGTATGCACAACGAACGTCTAACGTATGCTGAATTGTACATATAACGTACGTTAACGTATGCATAACTTACATGTAGCGTACTTCTAACTTATGTCAAACGTATAAAACAGTACAACATTTTGGGACCGTTTTGTCATATAGCAACGTATACCAACGTACTGTAGCGTGTTCGTAACGTATTGATAACGTATCTCTAACTTATTCAGCGTACACCAACGTATTTGGTGAATTTTCATACGTTGGTGCTAACGTACCTTAACGTATGCATAACTTACCCGTTGCGTACATCTAACTTATGCCTAACGTATAAGCAATACGTCGGCATACGCTGAAGATTTTTTATGCGAGCACAAAATTTTGGGATCTGTTCGCCGTATGACAACGTATACCAACGTACAGTAGCGTGTTCGTAACGTGTTTAAAACTTATCTCTAACGTATTCAGCGTACACCAACGTACTTGCTTAATTTCTCATACGTTGGTGCTAACGTACCTTAACGTATGCATAACTTACCTGCTGCGTACTTCTAGCGTATGCCTAGCGTATAGAAACAGTACGTTCACATACGCTGTCATTTATTATGGATGCACAAAATGTTGGACCTCTTGGCCGTATGTCAACGTATACCACCGTACTATAGCGTATTAGTAACGTGTTTAAAACTTATTTCTAACGTACTCGGCGTATACCAACGTACTTGCTGAATTTTTCATACGTCGGCATACATTGGCGCTATACGTCGTAGTGTGACAGGGCCTTTAAGAGGCTATTTTGGCACCCCCTATAAAGCTAAAAATTGTTTTTCACCATTTTCTTCTTATTAGTTTATTAGAACAATAGTCCAAGTGTAAACATCTGGTACTAATTTGACTTACCCTTGCTATGTAACAAAAATGGCCGCCAAAATAGGCTGAAAACAGGAATTTTGTTTATTTTGGAGCAAATTTAAGACATTTGACAGAGAAATTGATATAGAGCACAAGCAAATACCGAAAAGACATTTTAACAGATGATGAGAATTATCACTGCACACAACATATGCTGATTTCTAATTCTTAAAAAATATGTCTTCAAAAGCCTTTAATTTGGTCCAAAATGGTGATTTCTCAATTTTAAGCCTATTTTGTCGGCCATTTTTGTTACCATAGCAACCATTAAATTAAAATAATTGCCAGATTTTGACACTTATTTAGTTATTCTTTTAATAAACAAATCAGAAGAAATTGGTGAAAAGCAACTTTCAGATTTTGGCTCCAAAGGAGGTCAAATTAGCCCCTTACTGCACGTGGCTCTTTGGGATTGGATTATTTTAAACCTATATGAGCCAGATCATGAGCTTTAGGTTCTTAGTTTGGTGCAGTGGCACATCAAAAGCTCCAAGCTAGAAAATAAGCATTGCAATAGGCCGCAGGAATTAACAAGAAAAAATCAGTAATACCCTTAAATTTCTGATAATCTATTTGGCATGAAAATGGCAGTTATGAGACAGTTAATTGCATTGGTAGTGTTGTGATTTTGTAGATTTTTAAAAATCCTCTAAAAGGTGAGGCATTTTGAAAGTCCTCCTAAGGGTGAGGTGTTTTGAAAGTCCTCCTAGGAGTGAGGTGTTTTGAAAGTCCTCCTAAGGGTGATGTGTTTTGGAATTCCTCCAAAAGGTCAGTTGTTTTGAAATTCTTCCAAAAGATGAGTTGTTTTGAAATTCCTCCAAAAGGTGAGTTGTTTTGAAATTCCTCCAAAAGGTGAGTTGTTTTGAAATTCTTCCAAAAGGTAAGTTGTTTTGAAATTCCTCCAAAAGGTAAGGTCTTTTGAAATTCCTCCAAAAGGTAAGGTCTTTTGAAATTCCTCCAAAAGGCGAGGTGTTTTGGAATTCCTCCAAAAGGCGAGGTGTTTTGAAATTCCTCCAAAAGGTGAGGTGTTTTGAAATTCCTCCAAAAGGCAAGGTGTTTTAAAAGTCCTCCAAAAGGGGAAGTGTTTTGAAAGCTCTCCAAAAGGCAAGCTGTTATAATATAAAAAGCCTCCAAAATTAGAGGTGTTTTAATATTCTTCCAAAAATAGAGGCTTTTTAAAATTCCTCCAAAATGTGAGATGTTTTGAAAGTCCTTTAAAAAGTGAGGTTTTTACGACATAATTGAGCATGATAGCTATTGGCCAGGCCAGAGGTTATAAATCTTTCACCCCTACATGCAAATAAACTAAGGAGGAGTACTCCGGCACAACTGTTCCTGTGCACTTGATTTCTGGTCTGAAAAGCAGACAGAACACCTAAATCAAGTCCACCCCTACATGCAAATAAAGTAGAACTTCAATGGCTGGAACTCTGATGGCTCATTCACCTGGGTTGGCTAGAACTATCCTCATGGTCCCTACAGGTCATTGTATTCATCATCTACCCTGGATGACTGGAACTACCCTTGGCTAGAATTTTTTTTCATGGCCCAAGCCTGTTTAAGCCATTGAAGTTTTACTGTAAACCTCCATGTAAGTAAATTGATGTGCTGGCTTTTGATATGCAAATAAATGTAAATAATTATTGCTGCTGGTGACTATATTGCTTTACTAGTATAAATAAAATTGGCAGCTGATTTAAAAGACATTGTTAAAGTGAGTAAGCAAATCATCCCTTGCAAAACCTACACCTATTCATTATTTAGGCGTGCAGTCAAAGCATTAAGTTTCTTAATTTCCAAAATGTTACCCCTTTTCTCCATGAATTTTCATGCTAAGCTCCACCCACTATGTATAATTTTATAAATAAACTTACATCTTCCATAGAACAAAGAAAATACTTGTCTGGTCCACTAGTGCAGGATCGGGAGCCGGACAAAACATTTCGGGACAAAACATCCTATGCCATTTTTTGCCACCCCAGACAAAACATCCCACAAAGATTTGCCATCCCGGACAAAACATCCCATGCTGTTTTTGTCACCCCGAACATAACATCCCATGCTGTTTTTGTCACCCCGGACATAACATCCCATGCCATTTTTGCCACCCAGGACAAAACATCCCACACTAAGACTGCTCCTTTAGGGTAAGTCTCATTTGCGACCTTCATCTACTATTACATATACTAGCAGTAAATGCCCTAGTAAGACTGTCCAAATGATATAAACTAGATCTTAAATTGATTGAAAGGCAGTTTCAGTGTAAATAAAATTTAATAAATTTAAAGATAATTATATCTTCTTGTGACAAACAACTAAATTTGAGTGTTAAGAAGCCAATTACATCATAAAAGAAATCATTTTACAGTTTGGGTCAAACAAACCATTATAATTGGAAAACATATGTCTAATTATCTATCTACCTTTTATCTCCAATCATTTCAATAGGTTTGGTACATTAAGAATATTAATAAAAGTGACAATTAACTAAATGGGATGTTTTATGCACTTTCATAGGCTTTAAACAGAGTGTGGGATGTTTTGTCCGGGGTGGCAGAAATGGCATGGGATGTTTTGTCCGGGGCGGCAAAAATGGCATGGGATGTTTTGTCCATGGTGACAAAAACTGCATGGGATGTTTTGTCCGGGGTGGCAAATCGATGTGGGATGTTTTGTCCGGGGTGTCAAAAAATGGCATGGGATGTTTTGTCGCGGGATGTTTTGTCCTACATTCGCAGGATCATATCTAATCATATTTCCATAAGCAAACTGAATAGACGCTTATCAGGCAGCTCTTACAAGAGCTACCTAATCTGGGTCTGCTTGGTTTGCGAAATTGTTAAAACACGTTTCTATGTGGTAAAGGGTTGACAGGTTGTTTGAAAATGCAACATTTTGAAAAATTATACCTCACATGACAAAGTTAGAATTCCTTTAACTCCAACTCAAATCCTTTCTATAATGGCAACCTGTAAGGGTGCTCGGACATTTCTGCCACGGACATTTCGGCCTAGGACGTTTCGGCCTGGACATTTCGGCCACGGACGTTTCGGCCACGGAAAATGTCGAAGGTGGACGTTTCGGCCATAACCATAAATTTTGGGTTTGGGATGTGTGCATGCATAAATGTGTGATGCATTTCATAATCTTTTGAAATCAAATAAGCATGTGAATACTTACAGTTGATTCAAAGATGCATGATAATAAGAGTATGCTATTCTTCATAGAAAGAGGTAAATTATGGTATATATTAAACAGCAATAAATGATTATGAAAAACCTGTATAACGTTGGGTCTATGACAAAACATAGAACGACAAAACATAGAAAAGCAAAAATATAGAAAAGACATTATATAGAAAGACAAAACATAGAAAAAAAACATCGAAAAAAGATCGAAAATTTTTCGAAATAACATCGAAAAAGTTCAGAAACATCGAAAATGTATTTCCATCAATTTTAGGACAACAACAATACATTTTTGGATATTAGAGGTAGGCCTAGCGAACATTGATTAATTTAGCGACCAATAAACCATAATAGTGCAATAGATTCTATCACTGCTAGTTTCGTGGGCAAAGCCCTTCAGGTTCTCCATACATGCGGACACAACACTTTTCTCAGAGCTTGTTTCCTTGACTCAGCGTTGGATTGCTCTCCCTTGAGAAATTAAAAAAAAATCCAAATATTTTAGTAAGCCTGACCCAGAATTGAGCTTATTCGTCGGTGCCAGTCTTCCTTACAGACCAAATAGATGGCGGATAGCTTGGTCCAATCAGCGAATGTTAAACGAGGCATAGCAATCGCCAAGCTGTCAACTAATTATAATTTTTCACACTTATTGTTCTATTATTGGTCATTCTATTATTCATCGCTCTATAAAATGTCGCTTCTATGTTTTGACGCATCTATTAAATGTCGTTTCTCTCTTTTGTCTTTCTATGTTTTGTCGTACACCGATAACGTTTACCTATTACCTGAATAAGTTCATATTTTTTGTTTACAACACTCCTCGTGTATTGTTTGTCAAAATTGACCCAGACATATGCATATTCAATGACCTTTTACTCAGTCTTCGTGAATCTTCGTAAAAAGTGTGCTTTAGATTGTTGTAGAATTTTTAATCTGAATGAAATTTAGCACAATTCCCCGATAGCCTAGTGGATAGTCGAGTGTTTTAGCACTCAAAATATGTGGGTTCGAGTCCAATAGCATTCAAGTTTGTTTTTTTTCGATTTGCTAATTTCTTTGTCTTTATTCTTGATTTTTTGCACAACTGGATAAATTTATTTGAATTTGGCATGCGTTTAAGTAACAAATACAGCACCGTGAATAAACAATTTCAATCAGCCTACATGTGATTAACTCTTTGCACGCTGAATATGTTTTGAGACTTTTGTTATCATCTGCTGACTTTTAATCAAAATTAACTTTTTTAAAAATTCTTACAGGAACACTATCAGAGTGTCAAATGGTCTGTATCCAGATCAGAACCGACGTTCGGTTGGTACTGAACTGGGTCCAAACTATTTGGAAATGTTATCAGCTGACAAGGAAAGAGTGGGGAACGTAGATAATAATGAATACAAAAGCGGCTAAATACAAATGTAAGATGTAAAGCTCATCGTAAAATATAGAACAAAATTAACTTAAAAAAGAAAGCAATTTGACAACTATATAAAAAAGGTTCCTTCCAAGTTTCGATCCAGGTATGCTTGATTTGTAAGTAGTGAACTAACCACTAGGCTATCAGACCCTTTGCATTAACGAATTGACATTATCTTCATATTCTCTGTAAAAGCTTGACCAAGATCGGAGTACTCCACGAAAACGCACGAATATCACGAAGATTTTGGCGAAAATTAATCAGTCTAAGGTCAATTTTGGCAGACTATATCTTTGAATCTACTGTGCATAACAATCGATGAATGTTAACTACTTTCATGCTGAACCTGGGTTTATCTTTTTTCTTCAAAACACTGCAGATCCAGATCAGCCAGCTCCCTATCTGATCAGGATCCATACTGTTTTCATCTCTGCTTGTAAATACATGCACTTTAATAACTGATAAATATTTGGAAGAAATACTTTTGTATAGTATATAAGATTATTCTGTCAATTATTTCCTAAGAAATGCATCACACATTTATGCATGTACAAACTCCAACCCAAAATTTATAATTTGGCCGAAACGTCCACCTTTGGCATTTTCCGTGGCCGAAACGTCCGTGGCCGAAATGTCCGGGCCGAAACGTCCTAGGCCGAAATGTCCGTGGCCGAAATGTCCTACATTCCCTGTAAGAGGGTCTTTGAGCAAACAGTGAAGACACAGATGAAATGCCCCATTTCATCAGGGTCTACACTTTTTGGCAAGATAAATCCAATCTTCAGGAAATGAAATGGACCATAGTTTGGAAAAACCAATATGTGACCACTTGATATGTAAAATGAACTATCCCATATTAATTGTATCCAACCAGATGGAAAAATCCATTAATATTAAAAGGAATGGGTGCTTAATATGCCTGTGGGCCATGCTGCGCTGTCATTCAAACTAAACAATCATTATTAAGATATCATGGCATAATAATTCGCCATAACCTACCACTTCTTTAAATCTCATTGCAATGTGAAAATTCTTTAAGCTCTGATAAAAAAAATCTTTCCAATTCTTCACTACTGCATGAAAGAAGCTAAAGGAGTATATGGAGCGCAGTGGCTCAGTTATAAAGTGCTTGACTCGAGACTGAGGGGCCGCTTGTTCGAGCCTCACCGGCGTCACTGCGTTGTGTCCTTGAGCAAGACACATTAATCCTAGCTTAGTACTGGTTCAACTCAGGAAGACCCGTCCCTTTATAACTGAAAGAATGTTGATGGGACGTACAGAATCAAGCAAACAAAATCAAGACCTTGAATAATACTCTTTGAGGTCAAAGTGACAACCTGGATCAGACGAGACAGTCTGGGTCTTGTGTAAACTGTCAATTTGTCAGTTATGTCCATTTGACGTTCAAATGATCTACCGAAGCACAAACTAGACAGGATGTCTCATTACAACCATGATGGCACCATGATCATGTCTCCGGTATTTACTCCATTGACATATACAAGCTTTGATACTGTATAACCATTATGGCACCAAGGTCACCTCTGGGGTATTTCCTCTACAGACATACAAGCTTTGATATAACCATGACGACACCAAGGTCACCTCTGGGATATTTCCTCCACTTACATACAAGCTTTGAAATAACCATGACGGCACCAAGGTCACCTCTGGGATATTTCCTCTACTGATATACAAGCTTTGGTATAACCATGACGACACCAAGGTCACCTCTGGGATATTTCCTCTACCGACATACAAGCTATGATATAACCATGACGGCACCAAGGTCACCTCTGGGGTATTTCCTCCACTGACATACAAGCTTTGATATAACCATGACGGCACCAAGATCACATCTGGGGTATTTCCTCTACTGACATACTAGCTTTGATATAAGCATGACGGCACCAAGGTCACCTCTCGGGTATTTCCTCTACTGACATACAAGCTTTGATATAACCATGACGGCACCAAGGTCACCTCTGGGGTATTTCCTCCACTGACATACAAGCTTTGATATAACCATGACGACATCAAGGTCACCTCTGGGGTATTTCCTCCACTGACATACAAGCTTTGATATAACCATGACGGCACCAAGATCACATCTGGGGTATTTCCTCTACTGACATACAAGCTTTGATATAAGCATGACGGCACCAAGGTCACCTCTCGGGTATTTCCTCTACTGACACACAAGCGTTGATTTAACCATGATGACATCAAGGTCACCTCTTGGGTATTTACTCCACTGACATATACAAGCTTTGAGACAATTATGCTACCAATCCAAGACGACTCACTTTTGCTGACAGGAAGGTGTGAAGAACAAACACAAGCGGCTTAGGACACGATTCTAGGTCCAGTTCCTGTAAAGATAAATGAACTGTGACATGTGATTTCCAACTATGTGGCATTTTGACAAGTGTAGACTCGGACAAGCCTGTGTCAGGCCTTTAGTTAAGAGTACATACCAAAAAGTTAACTTTCTTATTTCTCATCCAAAACATATGTTGTGGGGACTCAAAGAACCGTCTCAATGAGACGGCTCTTTTGAGCACCCAAAACATAATGTTAAAACTGTCGCGTAAGAAAATATTTACAATTTTACGCTCAAAAGTTTTGTTTATCTAAACCTATGCTGTGTAGCTTAGAAGCTCCAAATGATGTTGGGTCCGTAGCTAAAAACTCATAGAATATTCAAGCCACTAGCAAAGGCCAACAATGTGACTGTGTATCATAAGAAGACTTGGATCAGCCTAGCATCAGCTCAGTCTGATCAGTTCTCTGTTTGCATGAAGAAAGCTTTGATCCATTGTTACAGAAGCACAGCAGCTCAGTGGTAGAGTGCTTGACTTGAGACCAAGGCGCCGAGGATTCGAGCCTCACCGGCGTCAGTGTATTAAGTCCTTGACACATTTATCCATGCTTAGTACTGGTTCAACCCAGGAAGACCCATCCCGACAATTGAAAAACTGTTGACTGGGATGTAAAGAATCAAATCAAACAAACAAAAAGGATCCATAGTTACCAACTGAGTGCACAGCAAAGACTATGCTCATATTGGGCAGATGCCCAGGCTGACCTGAGACTTTGCTTGGCACCCACTCATTTTGTTGTTTATTCATGTCATGGCTCAAATGTGTGTGGTTTACAACAAGAATTAAGAATAAACTGCTTCAGGGATTTCAGGGCTTACCCTGGCTCAGAATTTGTTGTAGCCAACACATTAGCCAAATGGATTTAGTTGGAGCCAAATGAAATTAACTTTAGCCAAGGGTTTAGCCAGAAAGTAGTATCAACAAGTTGTTTTGTATTTTAACTCATTGCACACTAGGGGCGACTTTTGTTGTCTGCTGATAACTTTTTCAAACAGTTTGGACCCAGATCAGGCTGACAAAATGTCGGGCCTGATCTGGATCCAAACAGTTTGACACCCGCGTAGTAGTGAAAAAATCCAGAATCCAAAGAGTAAATATGGCACATTAAGTGTGAAGGAATATTTGAAAAATACAAAAGCTGATCAAAATACACTATTTTGCAAATATGTAATTTTTGAACTACCTAGACTGTACTTTTAGCCAATAACTTATATTTGTAGCCACCCTACATTTTTAGTAGCAAATGGCTACAATGGCTAATGGCAGGGTGAGCCCTGGATTTTCTTAGGCCTTATTAGGGGCCGAATAACAGTACCTTCCCAATTAAAAAATGAGCAAAAAACTTCCCAAAATGGTGTATATCATTCCCAATTTCTTAGTTCTACATTTTGGTTAAATTTCATGGAAATACAAACAAAAATACCAAAGTTACAGATGCATAAAAATTAGCATAAAAATGTGGATGAAAACATGTTTTCATTCACATTTTTATGCAGTTTTTCATGAGATTTTAAGGTGGGCAATTAAAGCAACATCTTACAGCTTTACACTCAGTCTGCCAATTTCTTATATGTTTTTAATATCATTTTTAATGGCAATCCAGTTCTAGCTTTCCCAATTTTGATGGTCCAGATACTTTTTTTTATCTATATTCAACTGGCCCCTGGCCCCAACTTCAGAAAGGTAGGAAAATCCCTGGCAGGTAAAATAGATAAACTTTACATTTGTAAAAACACATTTACATATATCAAAAGCTGACATTTACAGCAGGCACATGATGATAAAAAAGTCCACCCTGTTACCAGAGGGAAACCACAACTTCATTATTAACACTCAAGTAACTCTACCAGAGCTCTGGGAAACGCAGAATTACGCGTATTGGTACGCACATTTTTTCCCTGGGACGCATGATTTCCGCTAGGCGGGAGTTCTGCGTATGCATGTTTTTTTAGTCAGCATGCGCTAAGAATCCAGTAGCTCGCAGCGTGAGATCAAAAGCCCTTTAATATTATCAATCGCAACACGCTGCTCGAGCCGCGGGAGACGTGTTTATTGTGGCCTGTCTCTGTTGACCAATCGTATGACTCTGACTGCAGTGAAGCAATTCTGACAGGTGATTGACAGGATTACCGATGCGGGACAGTGTGATTATTACTAGGTGATTATTAAGTAATAGTTATACCATGGGTTGTCCGCCTGTACTTGGAGATAATCCACGAGCTTTAGCGAGTGGATTATCTTACGTACAGGTGGACAAACATGGTATAACTATTTTATACCACCTACATCAGTGTAGACCTTGCACAGCACAAGATATATCGTGCTTAAGTTGGTAAGGGTGGTATAAAGGTAATTAAGAAATGATTATCGGATAATTGTTTGAAACTGATTTACCGTTCGAGGGGACCGCGGCACACCGGCATCCTAACCGAAAATAGATAGGGTATTGTAAACTACATCGGACTTTCAACTTTCGAACTTGACTGATTAGGGATGAAAGAGAAAACATATTTAATTGCACTGGTTTGCGATTTGAGCAACATAAACATGGAGGAAAAACAATAAATTTACGGACTTGCATTTCTTTATTCGTTCGTTGTTACGGCAAACAAAAGAGTCTGAGAATTGTTGAAAAAATCCATCGGTAAGCTGTATACGGTAACGTCCGAATGACAAAAGTTCCATGCGATGAAATATATGATCTGTGTCTAGATGAGCTAACACAAACAAATCACTTTCAGCAAGTAAAATCGTTCTTTCTAAATCATGGAAGCCATCATGTTAAATGGCTAAGTAATGTCAGTCTATTCATTGCAATCGCCGTAGACACTAGCCAGATGTGTTTTTTTAGAAGAAAAAAAAGACTTCCATCTGCATAAGATTATACAAAACAGAGTACTGCTATCTATCTATCTATCTATCTATCTATCTATCTATCTATCTATCTGCCTGCCTGCCTGCCTGCCTGCCTGCCTGCCTGCCTGCCTGCCTGCCTGCCTGCCTGCCTGCCTGCCTGCCTGCCTGTCTTGTTAATGAATAAAAACAAGTACCAACAGTTTAATCTTTTAATTTTGATAAGGCCAAACAAAAAAAATGTGTTCAGGTTACACAAAATTTAAAAAATATACCAAAATATTTTGTTTTGTTAAGTAGGGACAATCCATTAATGCTTAAAGGGTTAAAATCAGTTGATCTAAAAATTATTCAATATTTTGCTTCCGGCTAACATGGAAATACGGTATGCACAAATTGGTGGGACTCAACTTTTTAGGAGTGGGACTCCCACTTTTTCCAGTGGGACTCCTACTTTTTGCCAGATGGGAGTCCTGAACTCCTGTTTTCAAAATCCTAGTGAGAGCTCTGTCTACTGCTAACTAAGGATGGTCGTTTTCCTGTAATTCTTTTGAAAAATTGTCCCTTTAAAACACGATTCACTTGTAACAAGATCCATTTCAGTGGACCCCATTAGGAGCTGCAAGGTATGCCACATTTTCTTGCAGAGGAACAGATAAGCCGCTTTTGGGGGTATTTAAGCAATTAAATTTGTGAAAAAAGCAATTATTTTCAAATGAAGGGGTAACAAAAAGCAATTTAATTTTGGAAAAATCAATTGTTTTCTAATGAAGGGGTAACGAAAAGCAATTTAATTTTGGAAAAGCAAAAAAAAAAATTGAATGCATCCCACTAGTGCGGTACACTTGTGTGGTAGCCAGTTCAAGCCTGTTGTTCTGCATCATTCTTTTGTTGTGATGAACTCTTTATCTAATATATATCACGATCATTTACTCATTCTCCTTTGATACAAGCATGTCATTTGTCAGTTACTGGCTCAAGTATTGGGGCAAAGTCGATCTGTGAACTTCTTCCATAGCAAAGATTAGGTACTTATAAATAAGCAATTTCAAAAATATATGTGGGGTAACAAAATATTGTTAAGCAATTGTTTTTGAAAAAAAGCAATTGATGGAAATCTAGTGGGGTAAATAACCAATTGAACTGAAAGCTTATCTGGACCGCTGTTCTTGATGTGACAACTTTTCTCCAGCAAGAAGCAACTCTTTTTCCTGATATACCTTTTGATAATGCACCAGTCTAGGGGGCAGCAGGGTAAGGGATAGCAGGGTTAATGTGCGGAGCAAAAACTTTTTGATTGTCCCACAGTGTTGGGAAGGTGTTCATTTTTACATTTACATCTTTACCCCATTTGCATTTTCTGAAGATAAATTTGTGAAGAATATTTTGTTTTTATGATTTGATTCTTTACGTCCCAGTCAGCAATTTTACATGTTGGGATGGGTCTTCCTGGGATGAACCCGTACTAAGCAAGGATAAATATGTCTTGCTCAAGGACACAATGCAGTGATACTGGTGAGACTCAAACCCGCAACCCATCAGTCTCGAGTCAAGCACTCTACAACTGAGCCACTGCGCTCCATAAATTTGTGAAGATAAAATTGATCTTCTGAGAAAGAAATTTAATTATTTTTTTGTAATTACAACCTGTGACCTCTAAATATATGCAATGGACTATCCTGACATAACTGTATCAAACTTTATGGAAAGGTCTACGAACATGGGTGAAAGTTAAAAATTCAACATATCCTGAACTTTCGAAATTCAAACATTATTCAGTATGCCTACAAAACAGTAACAGTTTCAAGCTTAAATGGTCAATTGTTTTAAAACATACTGAAAATAAACCAGAAGCTATTTTAATCTGCCTAATTCAGCATTTTGAGGCTGACTTTCTATGGAAAGTCAGCCTCAAAATCCTGAATTCAGGAACAATCCTAAAAGCTTTCATCCAAGTATGAAGGGTTAACAATACCTGTTCTCCGTCTTCACCAAAGTCTAACCACAATAATCTGTGACCATCATCAGCAGACATCCTCAATTTTTCATAAGGAAAATACCAGACAAGCCTTGGCTTCTCGGCCTCTGTGGGCTTCAGTGTGTTCAGAGCAAACCCATTCTCATAGTGAAGTGTCAATTTACTCTTCTGTCCTTGCCAAGAGGCAGCTGTAACAAAGGAAATATTATTTAGGGTTCATACAGGCAAGATTGTGTAAAATTCAAGGACTTTCCAAGGATTTCTCAAAGACTATAAGGACTTCTCACAGACTTTCAAGGACTTCTCAAAGACTTTTCAAGGACTTCTCAAAGACTCTTCAAGGATTTCTCAAAGACTTTTCTACTGTTTTCAAGGACTGAAAACTCAAGCAAAATACAGATTTACTTGTTAAAATTCTACTTCTGAAATGCTAGGGTCCATTACTAAAGAAATTAGTTTAAGATAATTAGTATAAAATTGTGCATAAAACATATGCTGCACCAAATAAAGGCACCCCAATTTTATACTGATTTAGGTCTCCAAAAACACTGTTGAATCCTCCTGTAAATGGTAAAATTCATGGACTTTTCAAGGCCTTTGAGTGTTTTCAAGTACTTTTCAAGGCAAATTTTATTTTCAAGGACTTTTCAAGACAGTCCTGTATATTCAAGTACTTTTCAAGCCTGTGCCAACCCTGTTATTTAATACTAGAATTCCACAATCAATAAGGGAATAACCTAGGGGCAACAAGGGAAAAAGTTGCCCTAGGGGGCAAAATTTTGCCATAAACAGGACCCAGAGAGAAGTAGGAGTCTCCCTAAAAATATTTTTTTTTAGGGGAGACTCTTACTTCCGATAAAGTGAGATTCAAATCAGAGTCTAGCTAGAAAATTTGAATTTCCCTTATAGCAGATTGAGGTAGAATTCTTTAAAAAAAGACTCATTTTCAATCTGTCACCACACGAACACAAGCTGTGGTGACAATCTACTACCATTCCTATGCATTGAATTTTTCCTTCCTTTTAATGGCAATAGTATGTGTAATGGCCAATTTGCTTCTAAATTGACAGAAAATGCTGTAATTTTGTGCTAAAACTTTTCCCTATCTGACTGTCCCTTCTCCCTAATTTTCCTGGAGGGAGAAGTCACTTCTCCCTACTATCATAACCCAACTCCTGATCAATGGCACGTCATCACAAATCCCAATGCTATCAATGGCTTCTGACCCCTCCTGAGAGTCACTTCAGAGGCAGGCATTTAGTTAAAGAGTGTGTACAAAAAAATAATTATCTTAATTCTCAACCAAAACATATGTTGTGGGTACTCAAAAGAACCGTCTCAATGAGACGGTTCTTTTGAGCACCCAAAACATATCTTAAAACTGATGGGTAAGAAAATATGAACAATTTTACGCTCAAAATGTTTGTTTATCTAAACATGTGAGAGGGGTAAAAATAAATTAGCTCTTGCATGTCCCATTTGTGTAAGCAAAAAAACTAGAATTCCACAGTCAATGGAACGTCATCGCAAATCCCAATGCTATCAATGGCTTCTGACCCCTCCACAAAGCCACTTTAACAGTATATTTGCGATGTGTTGTTGGAAATAGTTTGACCTCAGTAATTGTGTCACTTTTCATTGCATGACATGCAGCCAGCAACACACCGATTTGAGACAAAAATAAAATAAATTTTCAATTGTAAAGAAGTGCATTAGAATGGGGATTAATATATTCAAAAGGTTCATTTAAGGCTGTGGATATATGGTCGGAAATCACGTTTTACGGCTCCGCTCATGGGATGCCATAAAACTAAATTTTCCACCTTATATGTGACAATGTACCTCCCCAAATAAAAGTTTTGAATACAGTTATCACCTAGTCTGGGCCTCATCACGACAAAACCTGTCTTCAGGGTTTCTCCTAAAGTGAGCTTCAAACCAGCCTCCTCAGCTACAGAGAATAGCTAGAAAATTGGAATTTCGCTTAAAGCAGGTTGAGATATAATACTTAACAAAAAGCGAATAACAAAGGTACTGATCAGTCTGTGCAGATGCGCAGGCTGGTCTGCGCCTTTGTTTTCCACCCCCCCCCAAAAAAAACTCGTTTTGAGCCCCATTTTATACAATACTTACGACATGTGACTTCTTTAACGAGCATAGCTGCACCATGAGAGCCTTGTACCAAAGCCCTAGACCAATGAGCCAAGTCTCTCTGTGTCTCCACTCGAAATATGTGCGTCTCAACACCGTTTCTTGTTCCTGATCTCGTACCAAATGTTAAAATATCCGCACCGGTTGTTGCATTCATTTGACGACCAGAATGAACTAATCTGAAATACAAGTAGAAGTGCTCCATATTCCATCTGATAAGTCATTAAGTGCATTTTCTTGCATAAATACAGGTATCTATTCGTATAGCTGTTTTAACCTATTTTCTGCATAAAAAAGCTGTGTTGCACGCTATTATCAGACATTTTCTAAACGGCAAAAACCCATGTATTAATCAGGCAATTTGTGTGCTGTTGATGCACGGCTTTTGTTTTTTTACATATACACAATCTAGGCTATCACAAAAATTGACGTCATCAACAGTAACATGCATAGAAATTAACGTAATTTAGTGCAGTTAGGATGACGTAAGTCTTTGCTCTGGATAAGGCTTTTTCTCAACCTATGAATCCTTCATGCTTTTGCGCGTCGTAATAGTAATACATAAATGAACTTTTCGAAGCGTTTTTCCAAAGTGTTCAAGTGGCAAAATGACTTTATGCAATAATAATGATTAAACATGGTTTTCTGATACACTAACATCTGCTAGACCCCTCGGGTGTCCTTAAAACCCTCGACTTTCAGGGTCGGGTTTCAACTTTACCCTCGGGGTCTAGCAGATGTTAATGCATAGAAAAACATGTATGATCCATATATATTGTAGTCAAATGGACGAAAATCTATGTTCAAATCATGAGCTACGTGTGCTGTTTGAGCATGAGTTTAAACTTGTTAATACTTAAAATGAGCCTTAAATTATTCAATTGCCATTACAATCATTTAGCCTATTTTGTTCGTTTGATTTAATTCTTTACGTCCCATCAACAATCTTTCAGTTATATAGGGACAGGTCTTCCTGGGTTGAACCAGTACTAAGCTAGGATAAATGTGTCTTGCTCAAGGACCACAACGCAGTGACGCCGGTGAGACTCGAACTCGCGGCCCTTCAGTCTGAAGTCAAGCACTCTACCACTGAGCCACTGCGCTCCCTCATTTAGCCTATGATTTTGTTCACAAAATTGTTGTGCACGACTGTTATGTTGTGACGACATTATGACATTCAAATATTTGCATCCTGATAACATTTTGTTTTACTAGAGAAATCTAGTGTAAGAAAAGGAATATTTTAATGTTTAAGTGGCATTTTCAGTGCAATTTAACAGATATTTCTGGGATGGGCCTGAACCATTTTATGAAGAAACTATGAGTGATAGAGTTATTCTGATTTCATTTTTGGCTGGGCCTCATATGGTGGTTGAAAGCAGGTAAATATGCACGAAAAATGATCATGCAAGTTTGTTTTATTGCTATATCACTTGACTGGTGCTCCAGGAGAAGCTGGAACACTCAGCCTAGTGGCCTCGTGTTTAAACAGCATCCTCGGTACCCGGCAAATGTAAATGTATGAAAAAACAGGTATGATCCCTATACGCTCTTACAATGTATAAGCATGCACTATATGTGTACGTACTTCATGGGTTGTTGTTTTCACTATATGAATTTCAATTCAATTCAGTGTGTAATTTCAATAAACATTATTACATGTATTTCAATTACATTAAATAGAGTACTCATGTTTTATTGAATTTATTAAACGAGATGGGGAAAAGAGATAACATGCTAGGCTTACCGAGCATTTAATCTCTTTTTAGCAACAAGTTTAATAAATTCAATAACACAAGAGCATGAACGTTAGATTCTATTTATTATACGACATTAAGATTACTTTGAAGTCTCATTTCTTACGTAAATAGGTAGCTTTATGAAGGTCGAAAGTATTGCAGAATGGTCTTGAAAACTAATTATTGGTCTTCTTTTTGAGTGGCCGCTTAAGACAGGTTTTACTGTACCTTGTTGCTAATAATGGATGACTCTGAAATGGTGTTGCCCACTCTTCCTTGCTACATGGTGCTGTATCATACATCAGAACATCTTTGTCTGTGAGGGCTATAAATACTGGCTTCCATGTTGGGCTACCCTGTTCATTTAACAGCTGAAACATGATAAAAGAATAATTTCAGTAGGGATAGGAGACAATATCAGTCATAAAGGGCTATAAATACTGGCTTCCATGTTGGGTTACCATGTTCATTTAACAGCTGAAACATGATAAAAGAATAGTTTCAGTAGGGATAGGAGACAATATTGGTCATGGTCAGTCTTTTGCCTTCTTTAGACCCAGGGCTTTTTCCAGCAATTTTGGGAAAAGGCCTATGGCCAAAATTTGGAAAAAATGATCGATTTAACATCAAAATTGGGAAAAGTTAATGACATAAAACATAAAAATGGGAGCAAAATTTATCCTCAAAATCAAGTTATTTCCAAGCACCAGTGTTTAAGTATCATTATGATATGGGTCATTGTTTCTCAAAGTAGTAGTGGTCTCTAAAAATTTTTTTTTTAAATTACGGTTCTTAGTTGGGAAAATCAGACATGGAATTGGGAAAATGGGGCGGCTATTTTCGATTGGGAATGGGGCCAAAATTCGGCCCCTAGAGAAAGGCAGAAAATCCCCTGATCCATACACATAGGGTACAACAAAGGTAACAAAATATTTTAGCGTAAAATTTTGAACATATACTGATCCATCAATTTTAAAATCAGTTTTGGGTGCTTAAAAGAACCTTCTCATTGAGACAGTTCTTTTGAGTACATGTACCCTAAACATACATTTTTGTTGAGAAATAAGAAAAATAATTTTAAATTAATCACTCTTATCTAGGGACCTTGTATTAGAAAATACGGTAGATGTTGTAAATGTTTGAAACATTTGTTGCCTCGTAAAAAGGACTAGACAAACAGTGCAGACCCAGATCAGACTGCTTTGATCAGTGTTTTCCCTGTTTGCTATTCCGAAGAGCATTTTGTAAATTACAGCCCTGATAGCCAACCTAGGGTAGCCAGCATTTTATTTGAGACCAGAAAGAGAAAAGTGTTCCAAATTTTAGAACATTTATCATAACATACCTGTTCTGACAACCAACCAATATGCCTTATCTCCCTTTGATTTGGTGCTGTACTCATGATAACATTGGCCTCAGTAAGAGCCTGCGCCATCAACACTGTCACATTAGAGTGAAGGGCATTAAACCAATCACTCCCTGTCACAAGATCAGGAAAACGTAATATACAAGAACTTTTAATGTCCGGTGAATGGAGCTCCACTGTCCGCTTCTCTGGATCCGAAAAGCTTAAATTTCTACAGAGGTAGCACAACTTCAATGGAATTGTCTTTGTCTCTGACCAGTTGGATGCAGACTCGTTGTGTGATGTGTCATGACTTCCCCAGCCGAGCTCACTAAGCGCTGTGTTCTTTCGAAAGTATGGAGTAACTTCTCGGAGATATTTTACTGTAATAGAAACTAATCTGTTAAAATTTTTGTTTCATACAAAGGTCATATCTTTTACTGGAGATATAAAAACCAGTCTATTCAAATATCCGTCCCCTACAAAAGCCATCTCATAGATGATTCAGAGACTTTTATAAGCAGCCTTATTTCTTTTGTTATATACAAGTCTGATGGTGAAATACTGGAAAATATATATTAGCTCAGAGGGATAGTTCTGGCTCAGATTTATCATGAGAGAAAACTGTCAAAACTGATGAGAAATTATGAGTTTTCAGCGAGACATTTTAGCAAAATCCTTAGTTAAATTACATTTTGCAATGAGATTTTTCTCCCAATAAGATCCTTGTCAGAAAAATTAGCAAATCTCTAAATATCTAGCCCTGAAATAATTCCTGAGCTAAAATAACGTATATTTCTTAAGTTATAATATTTTCAAAATACAAAATATAAGCTGTTCCACTGCGAAATAGACTGCTGCTTTCTCCATTGACTTCCTTGAGCCAATTTTAGAATTTTAGACGTCAAGTGATGCAAAAAATAAAGAATGGGTACTCATTTTCTGAATTAGATTGCATGGCTCCTCCCTTATTGTTTGTAATACAGGCTACCAGAGTATACAAGCAGACATGAGAGCAGATGACAACTGTAGTGAATGGTGGGAGAAGTGTAAACCCTTGTCCCACTGAGTAAAATTAATATTCCACACTAAGGAAGACTTCGAAAATTTGACCTTCCATTTTTTTTAAATACTCTTTAATTCGGAATCAATTTGGGACACACTGGATTCAGAGAATAGGACCAACTCTCCTATACAGGATCTGTTCTAATAACTGTCCATAATAACATATGTTTTCAGTTTTGGGTGCATATAAGAAACGTGTCCATGAGACGTTTCTATTACGTGCCAAAAACTTGTGTTTGATAGAAAAAACCCTGATAATAATCAATTTTGGAGATTGATTTTTATGTCTACCTCCCTATAAAAGTAAATATAGGCCTACTTTTTCTATTCTAAGGGTTTGTGAGTAGTTCCTGTGCCCACAACATACGTTTAACAGTTTTGGTTGAGAAATGAGAAAAATAATTTTTAACCAAGCACTCTCATCTAAAGGCCTGTATATACAAAATGCTTATCTCTTAAAATGATTAAAAAAGAAGTGAAGAATTGGAAAACTGCTACCTAGTCCCAAGTATCTGTGGGTAGATCTGGTCCTAGGATTATTTCATACTCAACTCAGCTGAGCTTGAAATTTATCCTGCTCATTAATGTTGATTATGATGCCAACAAGTGTTGGACCGTTGGTAGCTTAACATTTATAAGCAGGATAAATACAACATCTGAGCATTTTAACTTAAGCAGTTAAAATTTGCTATTTTCAATATTTTCTATGAGCAGTCAAAATTTCATAGCATGAAAAAAGTTTTATAATCTCGGGCCTGGTTCAAAACTTACCCTCTAGTTCCACAGTTTTGCCAGCATTTTTCAAGGCTTTCACTGCTTCGTCGTGTGTGGCGTCTCTGAGATCCTCACCATTCACAGCAAGGATTGCATCTCCTACATACAGCTTTTCTGTTTTATCTGCTGCCATACCTGGTAAGAAGAGAAAAGAAAATAAATCTGATCACTATATTCATCCAAATGCGCACACATGTTTTATATGAGCATAGTGCATAGGTCCAGTCAAGCAAAATCTTGTGTTTTGTTTTGCTCTATCTTCTTTCTTTGTATGTAGGGATTTTCCTAGACCTGATTTGGGGCCGAATATCGCCCCCTTTGTAATTCATAATTGAGAAAAAACTTCCCAAAATGGTGTATATCATTCCCAATTTCTCAGTTCTACAATTTGGTGAATATTTCATGAAAATCTGAACAAAAATAGCAAAATTACAGATGCATGAATATTTGCATAAAATGTGAATGAAAACATGTTTTCATTCAAATTTGTATGCAAATATTCATGAGCTTTTATGGCGGGCAATTAAAGCAATAAATATGTTACAGCTTTACACTGCTAATTGCTTACGGCTTTTAATCCATTTAAAATGATGGTCCACAGTTTGGTGAAAATTTCAAGAAAATCCAAACAAAAATAGCAAAGTTACAGTTGCATGAAAAATTCCATAAAATGTGAATGAAAACATGTTTTCATTCACATTTTATTGAAATGTTCATGAGTTTATATGATAGGCAATGAAAGCAACAAATATGTTACAGCTTTACACTGCTAATTGCTTACGGTTTTTAATCCATTTCAAATGGCGATCCAGTTCTTTCAGATAGCCAAATGCTTTTTCCTAAATTTAACCGGCCTTTGGCTGAGACTTCAGAAAGGTAAGAAAATCCCCAGTATGTATTTTCTGCCTATGTATAGGTGCACTGCATTTCGGTGCAAGAGTGTAATAGTGTTAATAAAATTAACTAAAACTACTGTAGAGAACTGTAACTTGTAAAACTGTCACTATATTCATAAAAATATACAGGTCCTTCAATGTGGTAGAAAATTAAGCTTTCACAGTGTCCGACCTCTTGGCTACAAATGCACAAGCAAATCTGTGAAAGTTCCAATCTTTCCTCTAGCACTGAACGCTGCAGTAGTTTGCAATATGACAGCGTGTACAAGTTTAAGGTGCTCTCCTTTTTTTGGTGGATGCTTACAGTTAGAACAAAGTTTCAGTTTAACTATCAGTTTGAACTTGGTTTTAATTGGTGCTCGAAAGAACCGTTTCACTGAGAACAAATCAAGTAAGGCCTACATTAACCATAATGCTACATACACAGGCCTCCAGATAAGAGTGTGTAATGGAAAAATATTTTCTTTATTTCTCATCAAAAACTTATGTTGTAGCACCCAAAACAAGTTTAAATTCATGGGTAAGAAAATAATTACAATTTTACGCTCATAAAATTTCCTTATCTGGATCTATGAAAACATCATCGTAACCTGTACCAAGACCAAAGATCAGAGCTCTCACTAGGATTTTGAAAACAGGAATTCAGGACTCCCATCTGGCAAAAAGTAGGAGTCCCACTGGAAAAAGTGGGAGTCCCACTCCAAAAAGTTGGAGTCCCACCAATTTGTGCATACCGTATATCTTTTCCATTTTAGCCGGAAGTGATACATTTGATTAATTTTTAGATCGACTGCTTTGAACCCTATAAGCATTAATGGATTGTTCCTACTTAACAAAACAAAATATTTTGGTATATTTTTTCATATAACCTGAACACACATTTTATTTTGTTTGGCCTTATCAAAATAAAATATTAAACTGTTGGTTCTTGTATTATTCATTAACAAGACAGACAGACAGACAGACAGGCAGGCAGGCAGGCAGGCAGACAGACAGACAGACAGACAGACAGACAGACAGTCCTCTGTTTTGTATAATCTTATGCTGATGGAAGTCTTTTTTTCTTCTAAAAAAGGCATCTCGCTAGTGTCTACAGCGATTGCAATGAATATAGACTGACATTACTTAGCCATTTACATGGCTTCCATGATTTAGAGTGAACGATTTTACTTGCTGAAAGTGATTTGTTTGTTTTTATTCGTTTAGACCGATGATATACTTCATCGCACAGCTTGTAGTGTAGCTTCATTTGGAACTTTTGTCAGTCGGACGTTACCGTATACGGCTTACCGCTGTACCGTTTTTTTTTTCAACAATTCTCTGTCTCTTTTGTTTGCCATAGCAAGAACGAATGAAGAAATGCAAATCCGTAAACTATTTTTTTTCTCCATGTTTATGTTCCTCAAATCGCAAACGAGTGCAATTAAACATGTTTTCTCTTTCATCCCTAATCAGTCGAATTCGGTGGTCGGTAGTCCGATGTTGTTTACAATACCCTATTAGTTTTTCTCCCTTTAATTAACGGTAGCGCATCTGTTTCAAACAATTATCCGATAATCCTTGCTTAATTACTTTAATAACCACCTCGTAATAATCACACTGTCCCGCATCGGTAATCCTGTCAATCACCTGTCAGAATTGCTAGAAGGCAGTCCGAGTCATACGATTGGTCAACAGAGACAGGATAATAATTACGTCTCCCGCGGCTCGAAAAGCGTGTCGCGATCGATAATATCAAAGAGCTTTTGATCTCCCGGTGTGTATATATCTCAGCTGCTGGATTTTTAGCGCGTGCCGACTAAAAAACATGCGTACGCGGAACTCCTGACTAGCGAAAATCATGCGTCCCAGCGAAAAAACGTGCGTACCAATACGGGTAATTCTGCGTTTCCGAGAGCTCTGAAAGATCATTGGCTTTTTGGTTCAAAAGAAGGCATTTGATGGTATAAAAACAATATATGACAAAAACATGCAAAATATTTCAGCATTGAAAGGGTTAAATGCATTTTTTAAGTTACAAATTGTAATTATTTTCTTACCCTTCAGTTTAAACATGTGTTTTGCTTGTTCAAAAGAACCGTCTCATGGTGTCTTCTTTTGAGTACCCACAACATATGCATTTGTTGAGAAATAATAAAAACAATTTTTAAAAACACACTAATTAAGGAGGCCTGTGTGTACTGTAAAATTATATGCTGTCAATAAAAATGTAGATTGTTCATTCTCTATGCAAGATGCATGAAAAATGCATTATAAAGAATGAATACTTTACTGGAGTTTCCAGACAATGTAGTACAAGCTATGACTGACAGTGACCGGTATGGTTTGACCAGTGACCAGCAATGGGAACAAGACAATTCACAGACAAGACAATTTAGTTTACCGACACAGGTTTTGAAGACAGTTCACCGACATAATTGAAGACATTTCACTGACACTTTTGAAGACAGTTCATTGACACATTTGTATTATGCTTATTGACATATGGTGAAAATATAATTGATAATTAGAAAGAATTATACTGATGAATTATGAGTATGCATCGATAAAATTTATAGAGAATGATCATATGTGATTGCTGCCAGTATAGAAGATAGATACTAGAATGTTGCATCAGTTGCCTGGGTCATCAATCACAGGCGACTTTCAATTTCTATCCCAGTTTAATTGTTGGTTTACAAGGTAGCTTTTCATTTGCCTGATTAATCAATTATATAGGCAGACATTCGAATGCTACATGAAAGCTACATACTAATTTTTTATGAAGTTCACCAACAATGCAAGCATTCTGTTCGAATATTTAAGTTAACTGACTTTGCATTAGACCTTTGTTTATTAGTTTATTATAATTAGAGATTATCTTATGGCATTTTGGTTATCGCCTGAAGCATCAACCTGAGACCCCATTATCAGCCCGAGAGCTTTAGCGTTGATACTGAGGGTGGTTACCAAAACAACTTGTTATAATCTGTTTAACACATATTCAAATTCACTATTTTGACGGGTTTGACATACAAAAATGTAAGTAAAACAGAGGACTGGTGTAAATTTTGCTTTACGCCTCGCCACTTGTTTACATCTGACGTGATCAAAAGATCAAGGGCATGATGCCTTCTCTCTCAGTTCAAAATGCATGACTTCCGGTTATCATCACGGCAGCCTGATAACCAATTGACAGGAAAGAGCTTATCGCATATGCAGACTTTGGGTTATCACGGCAAATAGCGTCCTGAATATGTGATAACATCAATTATAATGGTTAATATTGGAACATTCAATATATTTGTCGGTGAATTGTCTTAAAATCTGTCGGTGAACTGTCTTCAAATCTGTAGGTACACTGTCTTCAAAACGTGTGTCGATGAACTGTCTTGTCGGTGAACTGTCTCGATTCCCCAGCAATTAACCCTCAATGATTGAATGAATAATTAAGCACCTTTGAAGATCTTGCTGATAAGTATTGGCATCTTGTTCTCTTTTCCACCTTTGATACTTATACCCAGACCATTTTGCTCTTCTTTGATCACCGTGACACTTCGTTTCTGACCGGGTACGTTATCAGGAACGGGTGGGGTATCTAATTTAGCACCACTAATTGACGATGCATTCGTTGATTGTGCGCCTGGTTCACCATCGGCGGTAGAAGTAGATGTTTTATCAGGTGCTTCAGATAGAGAAAGGATTAATGAGTCGTCGTTTAAAGTCACAGAAACCTTGCACCACTGCTGGCGAATGTAAACTTCAAAATTTCCATTTCTGACTGAGACAGGAGCCGCCATTTTGATTTTACCAAGGTAAGGAACTCGCATTCTCGCGAGACCTGACGATACCTCATCTAGTTCGTGCTAGCGGACTTCCTGTGCGACAATGAAGGAACTCGTACTTTCAACGATTCGGCTATACTAAATGCCACACAAAACCGGTATAGCTCACAAACGAAAGGTGCATAACATTCGTGAAAGGACATAATCAGATCTGATCCGTGTCAGCATAACCTGACAATCATTTATAGACATAGGAAGCTTTTCAATATTAGGTGGGGGGGGGGGGGGGGGGGGAGGGGGCAATGCAATCAAAGCAAACTTCAATAGTGTGTGGGGGTATTGCAAAACGTACATACACGCGCACATGCACACACATGTATGTGCGTATGCATTCACATGTACATGCTTCTCAATGTTCATGCACGCACGCACGCACGCACGCACACACACACACACACACACACACAAATGTATACATGCAATTTTACTTCTAGTAAACGACGTGAACTGGTTACTTTATTGTCTAAAAGCTATTTGAATCTGCAAACATTTATGCACATACATTATTTAGATCAAAGCAATGGATGTCCATTTATAAGAAAGCAAATATAATATGACTACGAGCGAGGGAGAAAAAATCGTGGTAAAGTACTTAAAAAATAAGGCAACAAAAAAAAACTAATATAATATTTTACTCTGAGCAAGCAAAGTAAGCGAGGATTTTTTTTGGTTGAAGCCTATTTCAGAGCAAAAAGCAAAGAGGGATAAAGGGTTAGAGAAAAAATGGAGCTCTTTGAAATTTAGGATAGAAAATAGGAATAATAGGAAAACCTTGAAAAGCTGGTTTCTCTTAAAAAATGATACCTACATATATACATTTATACATACATATACATGCAAGGCGATAACAGTCTTCTGACTTAAGAAATGAAAAAGCCTGTTGGTAAGAAGCTGCCTTAATAAATATCTGTGCCAGCTGTAATAGTCTGAAATGCCACTGAAGTTCCTTGCTACAAAATTGTCAGTGCACTTTTGCTCGCTTCCTAATACTTCCAGAAGATTATGAAAGCTAGGTGTTTGATTGTTTGGAAGTTCAAGTTGACACTTTATGCATCAGTCAACACTTTTTCTGTCATGTCTGGACGTTTGATTAGGGCTCAGTGAACAAGCATAATGCCTCCGGTGATGCTCGAACCAGGACCACTTGATCTCAAATCAAGCATTCTAACACTGGGCTACCCTTGATTTAATCCATATATTGTTTATCTGTTCTCATTAAAAATAACAACACGATTACGCATTGTATTGTAAACTTAATCACGCTTTGTAGCTATTATTTCCCACCTGAGCTCATGACTATGTGTCTCTAACCTTCGACCGTAGGTTGATGCCAGATGCTTGTCTATGGCTGGGCCCATCGTGGCTCAACTAGCGGTATTGTTTAGCTCCGAATGTCTGCGAGCCATGCGCTCTTTTTGTTACTTTGATTTGATTGTTTTCTATTTCGCGCATCCTCGGTAACCCAGCCATGACCCATTCCGTACCCATTGCATTCGAATGGGGCACGCCTGGGTTACCGAGGGTGTATTTCGCGATGTATTGAATAAGTTAGGAAGCTTAAACACGTGCAAAGCAATACACGTGCTTTAACAACATTAGGCACAGAGGTTATAAAACTTCTTTCATGCTCAACGCAGCTGAGCACGAAATTTATCCTGCTCATCAATGTTAAAATGCCAACCATTTATACATTTATTAGCATGATAAATACAACACCTGAGAGACTTCAAGCAAGGAACTTCTTTATTTCCCGGTATATTAGTTTTATGAGCAGTTGAAATTTCATGCTCAATTGAGTTCAGCATGAAAAAAGTTTTTAACCTCGGGGCCAGAATTTAGGATGGAGATTCGGACTGTAATCTGTATTATATTAGCCATCTGGTGGCTGCGGTTACTATCCGTTTTAAGGGCGGTGACTCTGCTGTTCTTACAGTGTAGTTCATTGGCATTGTCGCAGACAGAAAGCACTCTAGCACGTACTAACCTGTCGCCTCTCGCTCGGTGCACACTGGATTTGAGCCGCCATTCACCCGCCATTTTTATTAAAATATTTTATGTGATCTCTGCTCTCGTGACTCAGAGCTTTACATCCAAAAAATATTGACTAATAGAGAAATGGCAAACTTTCAAAAATTGGCTTTTTACAATTTTAACAACAAATTCTGTCACTACAGTAGCGCGAGAATTGAACGAGACAAGTGTGATATCGCTAGCTACAAATAATTCAACGCGCGAAATGCGAGAGATCTAGATGAGGTATCGTCAGGTCTCGCGAGAATGGTTCATGGGGGCAACGTGTGGGTGTTTAGTGATTGATCCTGTTTTTAAAATTTACTTTAATTGTTAGTTTTCTTTTCATGCGTGTATCTTTGTTTGTCTGTGTCTGGTGTATTTTTAATGTCCTTTCCTCATGGCGTCATGGGTTGATCTGTAATCTGTGATTGAAGCATTTCCTGATCTTACACACTTGCTTTTCAAAGAGAAAATTTAGCACCGTCCTTAGCTAAATTGAACTCTGCTGTGATTTTTTTCCATTTAGTCAATTTCAATTAGAGGTTTGGTAGAAAAGTGAGCAAATCTCTTAATATCCCACCCGAAAATAATCCCTACTGTTAAATATTAATATTTTCTCTCGTTAAACGTGCCTCAAATATTGCATTGAACCAGAATCTGATTTTTTCTGCCTCTGTTTCTGATTGATCAGTTTTCCAGTTTATTTAAGTTAACTATATAGTGTTACTTATTCCTTTAACTGTTTCATATGTCTCTTTCTATTTGTACAATAGGTATGCTATTATCTATGTTTGTGATGATTTCTTGATATATGCACATCAGTGCATTCTCACAAGTTGACAAGTATTAAATGGGTATATAGTAGTTTTGTTACTTGTGGAGGCAGGTACCATTATTTCACAGCTAAATTGCCCATGGCATATTCAAGACAGGGAGTATACCATATACTCCCTGTCTTGAATCTGTCATGGGCAATTAAGCTGTCAATGGCACTCTGTTTATAAAGCAAGACATTCAGAAATACAATGTACTTTTTAATTGTAGGCCTATTTACTCTTCGATCATTTGTTTTGGAGACAAACATATTCTGTGTATGGGCATGTTCATACACCTAGATAGCACCACTTATAACTCACCTTTAGCGAATGACTGTCCAGCAATCTACTTTAAGTAAGTAGTATAGTTTTACCATCAATGCAGAGAGCCAATGATACTTACAGAACGAATTACTATGTCTGAGTAAAGTGAGTAGAAGGGTATGGTGTTTCAAAGCGTGGGGGAAGGGGTGCGAGACGGTGAGTATAAAGTACATGTATAAACCCTTGTTCTTTTCTTTATATTTTGCAACTATTTCATAACGTACAATGCTCGTATGTTCGGCTTTATTAGGATCACAAAAAATGAAAGTACTTCAACCATAACAAATGAATATAGCAAAGTATGACAGACACGCTTTACTGGAAATGCCACATGAACATCACCAACAAGTAGTGGTACTAATGCCACTCTGTAAAACATGGCCACCTAAAGTAAATGCTAGTTCTTTTTACATTCATCGTTTCAAACACGTCAAACAGGGAGATTGCGCCTTTTTTGGAAAGAAGGAAAAATAGTATGGCCCAAGTACTGGAATTGTTGCGTCTGATGCCAAATGAACTTCGTGGAGAGAAATCCTGTCTTCCTGTGTCAAGAGAAATCCTGTCTTTCTGTTTCCTTTCTAGTTTTGCAATCATCTTGATGAGGAAGAGAGAGCTGGTTGCTTCACTTTGTTTGTCTTTTTAGTGTCTTGTGATTGTTATTGTTCTATGGCTCTTCCGTGTGGTGCCGTGGGTTGGTCAAAGGTGTGTGATTGTGGTATTTCCTGATAATACATGTACTCACTTGCTTTTTCGTGTGTGTGTGTGTGGGGGGGGGGGAATGTTTTATCGAGTTGCAGATTGGAATTCATGCTTTCGCGTCTGTTCATTGCTGCCTTGTGGTGACCTGCTGGGAAATGGCTGACCTCTTGGCTCTTGTTGGTGATGTTTATTGTATTTTGTTACTTTCCCATGTGGTATCGTGCTTGATTGTATCGTTTCTAATCTTTGTCGTCTTTATTACTTTACATATATGAAGGTCAGTTACTATATTTTAAAGTTGCTGTTCAGACTGTGGGATGCTATGTTGTCATGGAAAAGAACTACAACATTTTTTTTGCTCTTGACAAGGCTCAATTCATACCAGTTCTGGTTTGAATCACATCGATCGCTTGGTATGAGAATAGAAAAAAAAACAACAACAACATATTTACAATTTGTTGTAATGTGAAACTACCCATTTTAATACACTTTAAGATAATATTATTACATGTAAGTGAGTTTTTACAATAACCAATGATAAATTCCATAACGATTCCCCTCTTTGTCTGGTGGTGCGTTGACCTCGTCTCCGACCTTGTTGTAAGGGTTAAATGGAAAGGTCAAGGTAACAACTTGAGACAAAGGACCTCTCCGTCCATACCGCTGAGGCATATACTCTTTCGCTGGAAAATGGCTGAAAAGATAGAAGAAATATATTTTTCAGTCAAGGCTGTGGTTACTTATAAGGAGCGCAGTGGCTCTTTGGTAGCATGCGCGGATCCAGAAAGTTTTTCAGAGGGGGTCCAACTTTTTTTTCTTTTTTTTTTTAAGTTAATGAGTGGATTCAAATACCACTAAAATCGGGCCATAATCGGTCCGCCAGCGAAACGCCATTTAAATGGCGATTCGCTGGTGTGCCGATGATGGCCAAACATTGAATGCTGGCTTTGCAGCTTTGTGATTTTTTCAGGAGATTCGGACCAATATGCTAAGATCGATAACCCTATAGTTTTTTTTTATTTTTCGGGGGGGGGGGGGGTCCAGACCCCCTGTCCCCCCTCAGGATCCGCCCATGGGTAGAGTGCTTGATTTGAGATAGAGAGGATGCTACACTTATTCTCACTGATTTGAAATGGTTCAACACAGGAAGAGGTCTCGACATGATTGAATAAATGTTGACTGCGCTGTAAAGCACTAATCCAAACATTCATACGTACTTAAAAACTATGAAGCTATACACAAAGCAAATGACTTAATGTTCACTTTATATTTTGCGTTATACATGTAAAGACTAGGCTTAATCATGGATTGCATAACATACAATTATTTCGATGAACTAAATTATATAAAACCCAAACTTCAGTTTCATCAAATAAGTATATATCTGATCAGCATTCTTCAATTTTAGTTTTAATAAAATCATTCGATTAAATAGAGTGAGAATTAAGTACAGGGTAGGTAGCTCTATAACAATGAGGATTCACACTCGTGTTAAGGAGTCTGTAGCATCCCCCCCCAAGAAAAACCGATATAAATGATGCAATCTGGTGCAATCTGAGCGTACCAAAGTGCGTTATTATCAACCTAAAAATCAACAATTCTAAGGATAATAAATCAACAACAGCACAAATTATTCCCAAGGACTTTCCCAAAAAAGTTGTAATTCATTCCCTGAAAATTGATTTAATCTTAGTAAACAGTGCAGATACCAATGAAATGCCACGTTCTATGACATTCCATCAATATTCTCACTGTTTGCCAAATAACCCATTTCGGGGTTTCCAGTTTACAAAAATTCAAACAACATTTCTCACGTGTAAGTTGCCCTCATCAAGCTCGTCATCTCAACTGGTTCTTTCTTGTCATCCAAACTGGTCTCAGGTGGACACAGTGGGGCATAGCCAGCGTAGCCAGGTAACTTTCTCACGCTACAAAAAAGACAATTCATGAATCCACAAAATGAGATAAGCTCCACCCTCTTCATTAGAATATGAACTTTTTTGTTATTGCGAGTAAAGATACCATTTTAGTTCTGAAAATTTCAGCAAGATGTGATTATTAGTTCTTAAGTTATTCAACATATTCAACCTAGGTTTCTGATACTCCGACAAACAGACAGTTCCTTATCTTATCTCCAGCTGTTACTGCCCTTGTGGTCATCAAAGCAACATTGTAACTTGCTGCAGCAGTAATATCAAGGACTAAATATATATTTACTTTGATTGACAGTTGTGTTTCCATGAATTGGTACCATTGCAGTTAAACTTCCTTAACATTTAAGTGAGTATGACCATACTCACATACTGCAGACCAACACAAGAGACCATATGAAAGAGCCACAGAAAGCAACAGTCACAAGACATCAGAAAGACAAATAAAGTAAAGCAGCCAGCTCTCTCTTCCTCATCAAGATGATTGCAAAACTAGAAAGGATAAAAGGTATAGCATATCAAAACCAATGACGTAGCCAGAAGGCTGAAAAGGTTACGCACATCATCTACTGGATCTGGCAATAATTCTCTTCAATTGCGTCCTTTTTTCAAAATGGGAACTTCTCTTAAAGGAAAGAATTTGCTCCCAGAGGGAGCGAATTCTTACCTAAATGATCAGTTCTTTATAATATGGAAAATCACTTGTATCACATTAAGTGACCTCCCTTGAATGTTACTACGTTTATTACGCATGTGCGTAACCTGCGTAATGGGTGATACGCCATTGAAAACAAGGACCAAACACAGAATCCTCGCAAACAATGAAACCAGTAATCAACACCGATTCAACAACAGAACAACCACCTTAGAACAGATAGTAACCTAAGCCACTGGGTAGGGGGGTTGGGTGGGGCTTAAATGACTGGTATCTTAGCTCTAGATTTTGTTTTTGTTAAAACACACAAAAATTCAAATCGCATGACTATTTCCTAATTTATACAAAATATTCTGGTAAAAATGATCCTTCAGAAATAGAGAGAACCTACAATATTAGAAAACATCAGACTCGGTTTTATTGAGTCTGTTCATAAGAACTAATGGAAAGTGGCGCAGAGAAACAAATTAATCAAATTAATACACTATGATGGAACAATGAAAATGGCTCACGACTTACAAATAGTCACAGCCACGGTGGTTCCAGCAAAGAAAAAATGATCTCGCAAATCGCAGTTTGAGGTGCAATTCATGACATGTGCACATGATAGAAAGCGCAAAGAAGCAATACCCTATCTCAATTCCTGCATTCCTTTGTCTTTAGAAAACATAGAAAATATCTGCTTCTTCATTAGATTTGCATTGTATGACACAGCAAAAGAGCTTCACCAACGTTGAAATTCAGATTACAATTCGTTGTTTCAATGGTTTACAAAGTCTCTGTATAATTCATACCCTAGATTATTTCAGAGGGTTAAACTTAATGTTTTGACAAGTTAACTTGATATTGTTTGAACTTATGGGATTGCATATCTGGACTTGTAGAAATGTACAGAATGTTCGTATTACATGCTTTGCTACGATTCGTTTGACTATTAGTCATAGATGAAGTTACAGATAAAACACTGACTACATACTATATTCTACACCATATAGCTACGCATTCGAGTTTATCCTTTTTATAATGGAAACCCCTAAACAGGTAGTTTGGCAAACAGTGAAGTCCCACACGAAATGTCGCAGAATGCAAAATTTCATTAGGGTCTGCACTGTTTGCTTAGGTACAAACAATTTTCTGTGAGGGGCACACATATGTACCAGAGGTTTCAGATCCATTTCTTACTTACAAAACATTCGCTAGCCCGTCCTTCTTGACAAGATCTTTTATCTGAGACTCCACACATGGCTTGAGAGATACTGTCTTGTGTCTGAAAATAATCCAGGCCAGAGTTTATTAACCCATTTATGCCTAATGGAATTTCCTACCCTTATCAATTTGACGAGTCCATTTCGAATTTAAGGGTAGTTGGATAGTAAGTAACAATTTCATTCAAATTCTTAATGTTCATTGTGTAAGCACACAGTACAGAACCTGATCAGATTCCGCGTTTTGCGGCGTCTAATCTGATTATGTACTGTTTGGTGATGTCTCATAAAAAGGACGCTATGCTTATATGGGTTAAGAATATGAAGAGATATTACATAATGTGAATATAATGCTTACAATTTGTTTATCAGGAGAACCATTTCTGTGAAAACTATTTTGAATTCTTAGCACTGGCATAGGTACAAACATGCAACTACCAAGGTAGCAATATCTTCCGATAAAACGTCTCAAGATAAGCTGTCAAAGCAAAAAATAGGCAGTCTATTATTTTCATCCAGGTACAAGACGATCTGCATAAAAAACGTGTTCATTTCTACATGCGCATTTCAGTGAAGCAATGAAAGTAGTTGAGAATTTGTTAAGAAAAGTTTATGGTGAAACGCTTAATAATTGAAAAGACATATGTTTTAGGTACACATTGGAATTGTTTGTATAAGGCAATTCCAATGTGTACCAACAATATATGTTACTGAAAAAAGGAAACTTTATTTAAATTTACACTTAAACCCAGTAGCATGTCCATTGTCTTTGCCTCTTTTAAACATCCCAAACTGCCAATTAGTATTATAATACCTGTCACGGTACTACAAATTGTTTATATTTGGATGAAAGCTATTTCTCCAAATTTGATTTCATGAACTACCTTTTGCTAAGCTGCTGCTGCTTGCGCACTTGTAATACATTTATACGTATGGAAAACGCTTAAACCGTTTTATTCCTTTCCATTTCCTGAGTGACAGATTCAGCTAAATGTTTATAACTTGGACAAGGTAAAAGTCCAAACAAGGGCAGGGAACTACAGGACAAAAATCGATTGGGGTTCGAAAAAATATTGACCGCACACCCTTCTCTAATGTCTAAGTTCATTATATTTTACATGATCAGACAAAAACAACTAGTCTAAACATGCCATGCATGGCACGTCGTCAACTGTTGGGTGCTCAGTACGTACTCTCAAATGTTGCAAATCTAAGAATGTGGATGTACAAAAATATCGATGAAAGTCATTTACCTCCTGCGCAATAGTCTCTCACCAGCTGGTGTCGTTGGTCTTTGGGAAGGTGCCCTTGGCTGAATTCTATCCCATAATACCGCATCCTGCCATTCTTCCCTTCTGTTCTCGTACACTTGACCTTTCAATGTTATTGCGTCCGGTTTTTCTTCTTTGGTCGTCGCAGGAGGCACTGGCTGTGAAAACATATAAACACTTGCTAAATAAATCCCCTTAGAAATTTTAACAGTCGTATTTGATTGCAGTTGGGGATATCATTGGGCTACTTTGTCATGTATGGGTACATGTAAGTTCTAATAAACAAGGAAAGGACTTTTGTAGCTAAATTTTAATGGTATTATACATTAAACCTTAAAGGACAAATTGATTTTTTCATAAAATTTGATACGGTTAAGCCAGGATGGTGCATTATTTTTTTTTTATTGAGGGGTCACATGCTATAATGTATTTCTTTTCCGAAGACCAATGTTGTCTTATATATTAGCAAACAGTTGAAATGCAGCATTTCATCTTGGTCTTCGCCGTTTGCCAAAGTACCCGTTTAGGAATTTCTGTAAATGACAGATCAAAAATCAATTTTAGCTATACCCCATAAACCAAAAAATTCCCACTAGAGCAATACTGGTGCTTTCTATGAGAAAATCGTATTATTTGTTATCTACAAACCGGAAGCAATTGTGGTGCTGAATAAGAACACCCTCAATGAAAAAATGACATTGACCTTTGGATCACACTGTTTGTTATTGGAAAAATGTCCGTTTTGATGTGCGTGTTTGGTGTATAGAAAGCCTTATCCGATCTTTAACGTACCCTGTACATTGGGAGTCCATATTCGTTTGAAGCTCGGTGAGTAAACGTTTCATATCGGGTCTTGTTGTAAAGTCTGTCGATCTCTTCCATACCCATTGGTCCAAACTTAGTCTCAAACACTTTGTTCTTTGCCGCTGTCACACGCCCCCGAGCTGTACACGGGCACTTACAAGGCTCTCCCTGGTGTCGCTTCACTGGAGATGGAACACGTGCATGGTTTGTTGAAGTGGGCAATTTGGCATTTGCCTCTCTTGCTTTATTTTCAGTATACATACAGGGCAAGTTTTTGTAGTGAATCAGCGGTAAGTGCGAGCGTTCACCCCGGAACGTTTGTCGATACGTCGACTCTGCAACAGCTGGCATCGTCGACATCTTGGTGCCGTCAACTTTCCTGAAATAAAATTTAATGGATCGGTACCTTATATTTCGGTACTTATCGCCGCTAAGTTAGACCACCATCGAACGACCTACAATCTGGCCAGAGCCTTCGATGATGACACACACAAAGTAGGCACGTATAATTGGGGGTGCAGGACACACTCTAGGCTTCTAGTCCCACGAGATACATGTAGCTGTAAGTGTGCTGTAAATCCGAAAATTTTCGCGAGGGTTTTATTTTCGCGAAACTTCGCATATCGCGCCGGTATGCGAAGTTTTCGTGAAAATAGAACCATCGCGAAATGGCGAAATCTCTCTCTTACTTACTGAAGTAGGTACATTTAACGCTCTAGTCGAAAATTTTAATGTGGCAAATCTGTCTTTTAACGATATTCGCGAAAATGAGATTCTCGCAAAAATTTCCGAATATACAGTATAGTGTGTTTAAAGAGTGACTTTATCTATTGATGAGATGGTAGGGGTCTGGTGCTTTGACTGTTGTCAGGCCCACCGGGGTTTACCTGTTGGATTTCTTTTGCTCCGTTATTCAGTTTTATTTACTGTTGAGTCCTTATCTTTGCTTTATCTCCTTTTTATATCTTCTATTATATGTTCTAGGAGACGATGCATGGACAATGCTTCTTTTGTGGATCATTTATGTTATTTCTGTCTTGCTTTTTTATGCTTTCGTGAGCGTCTATTTATTGATGCCTTGTGGTCACCTGCTTTGCAAGGGCTGACCTCTTGGCTCTCGTTTGTGATGTCTAATTGTGAAGTTGTCACTTTCCCATTGGTATCCTGGGTCAGGTGTGGTGCTTGATTGTATCGATTCCTGATCTTTGTCCCCTTTCTTACCTTAAGCATATGCAGTCACAGTATAGCATTACGAAATCTCATGTAGTGGTATTGTCCATATCATTTAGGTACCTATCGTATTAAAAAAACAACAAAAAAACAAACAAACTAGGTACGTATATGTCCAGCTAGCTAGTGGGATATGTGCTGCTATCCACCTTCTTCATTCTGATGGATCTTCCCAGGCTATTTCTGAAAGATCCGCCTTTCCAGATTATTTTGTTAAAAGAATGTCTTGAATTGCCCCGATGATTTTGTATTTTAAGGGGCCACAGGTAAAAATTTCTGTAATGAAATGCCGCGTTTGAACGGTTATCATCTGAGTCTTCACTGTTTGCCAAAGTACCTGTATGAAAAGTGTTAAGCATTCGTTTACTCCCATAGTCTGATCATGTGTATGTGCATGCAGTGAAGGCACTGGCGATGGTGCGGACCGCGCAGTCTCGCCTGCCGGGGCATCTATCCACAGTGGCGGATCCAGAGGCGGTTCAGGTGTTTCACTTGAACCCCTCTCCCTGTCCTAATCTTTTTTTTAAATATCCTATGAAAATGAAATGAGTTGGTATCAGTGAGACCAAATTATTACATTTCCATGGGATATTTTAAGAAAAGTGAGATAAAGGCAGAAAAGCGAACCCCACACCTTTATAAATATAAAACCCCTTTCCAGAAATCCTGGGTCCGGCTAGGTACAAGAATCTCACGAGTCGACGTATGAATAACCAACGTCGACCAGTATGAGCCAGGACGTGCAAATTTGGTACTTATAGTAGCATATTGGAGCAAAGAATCATCAGGCGAGGCTTTGCTTTCGCTTTTAATACACTAAAAGCTGTACATGCATGTTTAAAGAACAACTTTAGGCATATGCGATAAAATAATAAAAACATCACAACTTGTCATTTTATCAAGTTATCATCGGGCTCAGATTGCATAGAAATACAGTTGCAAAAATTGATACCTGTTTCCTTTAGCACTTCCTTCATGAATATTCATGCTAGGCTCAACCTACTATCATAAACGTTCATGTTGGTACATAGAACAAAGAAATTACTTGTCAGGTCCATTAGTGTAGGACCATATCTAGTCTTATTTCCATAAGCAAACAAAGTATACCCTGATCAGACAGCTCTTACAAGAGCTGCCTGATCTGGGTCTGCTCTGTTTGCAAAAGCGTTATTTTTAAAGGCGTCTCAGTGAGGTAAAGGGTTAAAGAGAGAAGCTTTATTTGAAACAGACAACATTAGCTCTGTAGAGATATTATTGCGACGTAACAATATATCGAACAGATACCATTGGTACGGTGCAGTCCGGATTTGAACCCAGGAACGCCCGCTCCGAAAATGGACGCTCTCAATGCGAATAAAATGTCATTAGAATGTTTCAACTTAAAAAGGGAATTTGACAATTGGGCAAAGTTTTCATTCTCATAGATAGCGCCAATACGTACGTAGTTCCAATATTAACTTATTTAGCACTAATGACTGCAATTTGGATCATAAAAATAAGAGAAAAAGCCTGTGTATCTCGGATAGGTCTCCAGATCTTCGCTTGTTGCATTCTTTAAACTTTCTTTACAAGTAATTATGCTACTTTAATCATGCTATAGATTTCCATTACACGGGCACAGTGGTTAGGATCATGGCAGAGTGCTCGATATGATTTGAGATCGAAAGATGTCCGGGGTTCGAGCCTCATCGGTGTCATGGTGTTGCGTTCTTCAGCAAGACACCTTTCCCCAATTCTTAGTGCTGTTTACCACCCAGGAAACCGCCTCAATATGACTGAAAATTCTTGATAGGGACATAACGCATAAAACCAAACAAAAACTACATACCTTTGGTAGCCCCACTTCTATATATTCCAAATTCTGAATAGATCTACATGAACCGTTACTAAGGGCAAGCCACCATTTTTGATGACGTTGTGACGTCGTTATATAACACAACGTTAACGTTAATAAACGCCAGCGCCTTCCCATGGAGCAACGTACGTAGGCCCTACTAGGGTTAGAGGTAACGTGATGGATTTTAGATCGTTTGAGTTGTGCGTATGCAGAGCCTGAAGACACCAATCAGACACTTGAATGTTAGAAAACATGTCTTTGTACCTAATAAAACTTATCCCTCTTGGAGGAATGGCGTCATAATCGTAATCGTCAACGTTAAAAGCGGATGTTACGTGATTATATGCTTCCTCTGTAATACGGCGTCAGTTTTTACAGCGAAAATCGCGAGATAATCTATTGGCCTACAAAAGATTAAGATACATTGTGTAGTATAAAAACAGGCCTCCAGATATGAGTGCGTATTTGAAAAAAAAATCTTATAACATCTGAGGTTCTTTTGAGTAGCCAAACCATATATGTTTAAGCTGATGGTAAGGAAATATTCACAATCATACGCTGAACTGTTTTGCTTTTTTGTACCTATTTAAAAAGTAAGATGGGGAAATGGAAGCGAGTTTAGAATTATCTACCATGTAAGAAGAGTATGTATACATGTATTAGGGTAGTTGACTGGGCTTCTTGGTTCCCCGGATTCACCTTTTCGATAACCAATCCTTCATTAACACTTTCTCTGCTAATGGTGCAGTCAGTGGATAACTTTTGCAAACAGTTTGACCCCAGATTTGGTCTCGATGTTATAAAACTTTTTTTTCATGCTCAACTCAGCTGAGCACACAATTTATCCTGCTCATAAATGTTTTAACAATTGTTGGCATTTTAACAATTGTTGGCATTTTAACATTTCAGTACATTTTTGTATTAGCGGAATAAATATTCAACAACTGAGAGGCTGAAAGGAAGCAACTTCTTCATTTGTCGGTATTTTTGTTTTTTATCAGCAGTTGAAATTTCATGCTCAGTTGAGATGAGCATGAAAAAAAGTTTTATAACCTCGGGGCCAGGCCTGACAAAATGGATCCAACTCTTTGTCACAAGGATGGTAGATCTATACGTTACCTAAAAACATTTTTTCGAAAAAGGTGATTTAGAAAAAAAATCAGCAGAAAAAAAACGCACGAAAAATTATCCAGGGTTCAAAGAGTTAATTCCACAAACTGTAAGATAAACCTCGGATTATTAACGTGGGAGATAGAACATGTGCGATTTTGTTTGTGTGCACGGGGACTGCACGCGCTAAATGGAATTGGTCAAAAACTCACAGGGACGTTTAGTTATGGGGCCGTTTTAGACTAACTATCTTTGCGTCATCAAAAATTGCGTACACAGGAAGCCTGACAGGGAAACAAAAATACAGAAATTTTGTATGAACGATTGTAATGTTGGTGCACGAAGGCTATATTATCCAGTTTGTTGTCACCCAATTGTGTTTTTCGTTAACTGCATGTGTTTTAAATAACTGATTAATTGATTTTCTTTTCAGTGCGGCCTCCAGTTTTATCACAGTGCATTAAGGAGTGCCCTGCTGTCGTCAGTCACATATTGTCGACAAAATGTAGGTCTTGTGTGGAATAAGGTAGCCAGGTGTTCAGTATTGTCGCGGTGCTAACAGTTCCCCTATCAATATAACATGAAGATACGATTCATCCATTATTGAAAAATTCTAGTCCCAATTTAAGACACATCAAGGGAGCGCAGTGGCTAAGTGGTAGAGTGCTTGACTCCAGACTGAGGGTTATCCTAGCTCAGCAGTGCGTATAATAACAGGAATGGACCGGAATGCACTGGAATGGACTGGAACGCACCGGAATGGGCATCCGTTACCGGAATGGATATCAAAATTAATTTGTTTTGTGCGACTAAATTTATTATTTTACCATAAGGCACTGTCTCGGGGTCCGGTACCGGACCCCTAGACTACAGGGCTGCGGGTCCGGTACCGGACACCGAGCCACGCCTATGAGGACTGTCTCGGGGTCCGGTAGTTTGTGAACAACTACTCGGCACGTCTAGGGATACGAGGGTGCGTGTCCGTACCTGCACGTATATGTAGTAACAGTTATTTTACCAACAAAAACTGGTGTTGAAGTTTCACTTTGCTTCGCCCCCCTTCTTTGATCATCTGTATTTACTGTCACACTTTTCAAACAAGTATAAGCTTATACAAAAGGTATAAGATTTTTAACGGTGAAAAAAACATAACTAGATAAAATTTGTCTTACTTTATTCCTTTTATTTTTCTTATCCTTATTTTTTCAATAAGGTCATGAATAAAGGTAATTAATGCCAGGGGGAACTTACTATCGCATCAGTGAATTGGCGCAGGGTTTGATGTCCTTTAATTGGTGTTTGTCTCAATGTTCTTTTTAATTTATTGCTGTTATCTGTCTACTTGATTATTAACCTAAAGGTAAATACCAATTTGCACTTTCATTGAAGTAAGCAAACGGTGATTGCAGGTGCATTGTTTAATTGCTTTCATATCGGCTAATTGGTCACATATCTGCCTGTCTGTCTGTCCGCCTGTCCATCCGCCACAACCACCAGTGAAACGCATGGGCCGATGGTGGTCCGAAGTTATCCAAAATAAAACAGCTTTAAACGTGGGCCGATTTTGGCCCGATATAACATGATAGCACGGGAAGACATTCACAGCGGTGAGACGGTTCTTTTGAGCACCCAAATAAGCACACAAAATCAGACCACTGTCGAACACACACCAAACGCATGGGCCGATGGTGGCTCGGTTATAGCATGCTGGCACAGGACGTTATTCACAACAAAACAGCTATATATGACTATTGAGCTGTACGAAATGTGGTGCTCAGAAATTTATGATAGGGATCTAATATCAGTTGGGCGTATTCATGATGCGATGATCCAGAGGTGGGGGAGGGCAGGGGCCCTAGAGCCTCCCCCCCCCCCCTGAGAAATCATAAGAAATATAGGGTTTCTTAGCAATACTGATCAGGATCCCCTGAAAAATTAAAAAGCTACTAAGCCAGCAATGTTGGGCCGTCATTAGCACGCCAGCGAAGCGCCAATTATGTTCTGCTAGATTATTCCAGTCCAGTCTTTTTAGCAAACAGTGTGGATCCGGATTAAACTGCTCTCCTAAGAGCAGTCTGATCCTGGTCCACAATCTTTGTCTGTACGGATTAATTAGCCATTGACGTAAGCATAAGGTGCATTTTCCTTACATAACGACCCATATGTCGTCTACTAGTTCGTTATTGAAAGACGTCTTTGAAGCATTCAATATTGACCCAGATCTCATAGGAGCAGTCTGATCCTGGTCCCAAATATTTGTCTGTACGGGGATATTGGTCATTGACGTAAGCATAAGTTGCATTTCTCTGATATAACGACCCATAAGCCGTCTTTGTAGCAAACAGTGTGAACCCGTATCAAACTTCTATCCTAGGAGTAGCCTGAACCGGATTCGCATTGTTTGTCTGTTCGTAAGACGTCAATGTAGCAAACAGTTTGGACCCAAATCTGACTGCTCTCCTAGGAACAGTCTGATCAGGGTCCACGGCGAAAATAGCCGTTGGCGTAAGCATTTACATGTAGAAGATAACTCCAGCAGACGTAAATTTTAGATGCATTTCCGCGATTGAGTCGTTCAACCTATGTAGATCCATTTGTAACGTCTCTGTAGCAAATAGAGTGGACCGAGATCAGACTGTAATCATAGGAGCAGTCTGATCTTGTTCATCACTGTTTGTCATTCTTTTAGATGCATTTCCGCGATCGAGTCTTCAACCTTAGGCTATGCATTTGTAACGTCTCTCTAGCATACAGTGAGGATCCAGATCAGACTGTTATCATATGAGCAGTCTGATCTTGTTCAACACTGTTTGTATTTATGCTAAAAAGTCATTTCCTTTTTGGACCATATCAGTTGTTTAAAAAAGACAAAAAAAAGACTCAGAGTCTTCTTATAAAGCTTTGTCCGAATGTCCCAGTAATGAGTCTCTTTGAAAGCTGTAGTTAAATAATGAATCTACACTACAGACTATGTAAGCTTATTTGACACTGCTCACTCATCTCACTCATCTCACTAATCAGCTGCCAACAAGTAGTTTAATTGGTTCCTGAGATGAGAAGATAATTGATTTGTTACAGGTGAGTTAGTTCTTTTTTTACTTTACCGTTATTATTTATATACCTTTTGTATAAGCTTAATTGTTTGAATAGTGTGACGAATGACAGATAATACAGATTGGTTTCCCTTTGAGGATTAAAGATGGCGGACGCAGCAAAGTGAAATTCAACACTAGAACACATTCGATGGCGCGCCATCGCAAATCCCCACGCTCTCGAAGAAATCTAATGGTAATTGACACTTTGACCCCATCCCAAGGTCACCAGTTTGATCGTAGGTTAAAATTTTTCAGTGTATCCTGGTATACTGCTCATCCCCGTTAATTTGATATGCCACATGACCATGTTCAGAAAATTAAATTTTTGACCCCTACCCAAGGCCCCAGGGGGCAGGACCCAAAAAATTGTGCGGGTGCATGTGCCATTCATGTGAGTAACTCACACACGAAATCTGGTTGATTTTCTAAAAAAAATTTTTTTTGACCCCCCAGCCCCCCCCCCCCCCCCCCCCCCCCCACGGTACCCCTAAGTCCCACCCCCGGGCCATGACCCAGGCGGCCTAATGAAAATCCCATCTGATATGTTTTATATCTTTCATTTGTGAGAAGATACACAAAGTTTGGTTTAAAAATCTTTGAAATTGACCTATTAATTCAGATTTAATGATATTTGACCTTTTGGCCCCTCCCTAAGGCCCCAGGGGGTGGGGACCCCAAAAATGGCGCCGGTGCATATGCCTTTCATGTAAGAAACTCACACACCAAATCTGGTTGAATTTCGGAAAAAAATTTTTTTTGACCCCCCAACCCCCCACGGTACCCCCAAGTCCGACCCCTAGGGCATGACCCAGGCCGCCAAATGAAAATCCCGTCTGATATGTTTAATATCTTTCATTTGTGAGAAGACACACAAAGTTTGGTTAAAAATCTTTCAAATCGACTTTGTAATTGAGTTTTAATGATATTTGATGATATTTGACCTTTTGGCCCCTCCCCAGGGCCCCAGGGGGCGGGGCCAAAAAAAAATGTGCCGTTGCACACCCCATTCATGTGAGCAACCCACACACCAAATTTGGTTGGATTTCGTCCAATGGTTTAGGAGGAGATAGCGTGACGGACGGACGGACGGACGGACAGACGGACGGACGGACGGAGGCGATTGCAATATCCCCGACGCTTTTTTAAAAAAGCGTGGGGATAATGAGTTTTTGCTGGTAAATAACTATTACTACATATACGTGCAGGTACGGACCCGTATCCCTAGACTTGTCAGTAGTTGTTTCACAAACTACCGGACCCCGAGACAGTCCTCATAGGCGTGGCTCGGGGTCCGGTACCGGACACCTAGAATCAGTGTCTAGGGGTCCGGTACCGGACCCGTAGCCCCGTAGTCTAGAGGTCCGGTACCGGACCCGGAGACAGTGCCTTACCATAATTTATCTTGAAATTTCAGTTTCTAATGATATTTCACCTTTTGAAGTGCATATGAGCACCGTCAGTAGTTTGTAACATGGTTGTCGTATAACCATTTAAGTTGTGTCAGTTCATATAGAAGATGCACATTCTATAGAAATAAGTGCCCAGAAATAAGTCTGATCAAATGGCAGCTGTGTACATTGGTCACCGGACATTTCGGCCCATAACAATTTCGGCCCATGTCAATTTCGGCCCATAACAAAATCGGCCTATACAATTTCGGCCCACAGGTATAATAATGTATAATTGGTATGTTGTTCTATAACTGGTATAATTAGATCGGCTTACCTGTAATTATCCACACAAATAGAATAATTAATGAGAATGGTTCATTTTAATTGATTAGGAGTTTGTATGTTAGAATAGAGATCATCACACAGGCAACGAGCAGCCAAGGCTCAGACGAGCCTGTGCATTTGCGCATACTAGCCAGAGTGTTTCCTGCTTGCACCTGAAACGCAAGCGATTCTTTCTTGATCCAATTATTCAGTTTAAATCACTGAAGAAGTTGTAGATCTATTTGCTAATGAAAATATTTATGTGATTTGTGATACCAGTCTGAGCGTTTTCTAGTCTTTACTAGTTTGTAAAGTCAATCTATTTTCAGTTTTTTTTCTCAATATAACTCTATTTATCAATTTTAAATATTTTCAATAATATATCATTTTTTTTTCAGAAATTCAGGTTGACAAAACTTATGGACTATTGACTGAAACTGCTATGGGCCGAAATTGACATGGGCCGAAATTGACATGGGCCGATTTTGTTATGGGCCGAAATGACCCGGAATCTGTACATTATAGTCCCTATACCAATGCTCACATGATAGTCCCTGGTCTTTACAAATAGTAAAGCATATGCCAAGATATAAGATCCGTTCTGTTAAACCCATCTGGGTAGCCCCATATGCAGTGTTCCCTAATGGCCGTCAGACTGTCAGACATTTCCGGTAATGATTGGCTCGGTCTGTAAAATAGCTCTCCAGCGGCAGACCGTATGTCCGATGAAATTTTCAAAGTGAATCTCGTTTTTTGGCCGAAATTTGCGATTGGGACATGCAAAAATGATCATGTGTGTCTTTAAGGACTCGCAATAATTTGTGAAGAAGTGATGAAAGAATAAATGCTTACGTTTTAAGAGTAATTCCTGCATAAAATTCGCGGATTTTTACCTTCGATTTTGCAGTTTGTTTACCGTGGACTCTATTTTCGGAATCTACTTCTTTCTATTTACGGCAGACAACCTCACACAAATCCATTAGAAAAGGCAAATTTCCAATATATTCTGACAGAGATGTGTTAATTTATCCTTCTCACACATCTACATAATAACTGCAAGGTACCTTTTAAATGTAACGGCTCACTAAAGTCCGTTCTGTCAGAAAAAAAAAGATCGACAATTATAGACACTTATACGACAATTATAGACACTTATACGTTGTCCAAACGTTTTAGGTGAGTGAGCTCCCTTTATTTCAATAATTTAAGATTATTATTAAATGATTCACTTTGATGTCAACTTGATTGAGTACGGCAGCATTGTTCTTATGTATAATATATCAAAAGGGGATTATTTAATACAGTTTAATGGTGTTAACTCAATGGAAAGTTTGGGATTTATTTAAGAATTATATAGTTAAGCTAAACCTGATGTATTTAAGTCATCTTATCCATATATTGTTAGCTGTCCCATTTTATGTAATACTTTGATCCAACACTGTTTTGCAGTGTTAATTTGCGAGAACGCTAGTTCCCGCATTTTTGCTTTCTAAAGCAAGATATCGCCATAGAATAAGAAAAGAGAAAGGCCCTTGTAAGAATCAGAAAAATGGATGCCCATGGCTTCAATTCAATATTGAAAATAAATCAATGACCTGTGCTGCATAGGAATATTATCCTAATGGCCAGAGCAAAGGCTGAAGGACTGCTATGTTAAAAACAAGCATGCGATTGCTTTAAGCCATCAAATTAAACATAAGTATTGATAAATTCTAATATCTAATCATTCAAGTTGTTCGTTTTTTTTCGGCCCTGTATTTTACTTGGTCTGGTTAAATTCATGACTGTACCAGACCGAATGTCTGTTAATATCTGGAAAGTATTCGCAAACACTGCATATGGGACCTATATATACATGTTTGCTGGTACAGAATTTCGTTATTTGAGTGTTTTGACAATCACTGCATCCAAAATGATTTTTATGCCCCCAAAGGAACTTTGGGAGGCATATAGTAATCGCACTGTCCGTCCGTCAGTCCGTCCCGCTTTCGTGTCCGGTCCATATCTCCTATATTCTTTGAGGTAGAAATTCCAAATTTGGTGTGTGGATACATCTTGGGATGGCGGAGTGTCGTGTACCATTTTCGGGTCACTGTGACCTTGACCTCTGACCTACTTTTTAAATAATCGTGTCCGGAGCATATCTCTTATATTATTTGAGGTAGGAATCTCAAATTTGGTGTGTGGATGCATCTTGGGATGACAAAGTGTCGCGTACCATAATTGGGTCACTGTGATCTTGAACTTGACCTCTGACCTAGTTTCTGGAAACTGCATTGAGTTTGGTGCATATCTCCTATATTCTTTGAGATAGGAATTCCAAATTTGGTGTGTTGGTGCATCTTGGGATGATGGGGTGTCACATACCATTTTTGGGTCACTGTGACCTTGACCTCTGACCTAGTTTTAAGAATTATTTTGTCCGGAGCATATCTCTTATATTCTTTGAGTTAGGAATTCCAAATTTAGTGTGTGGATGCATCTTGAGATAGCAGAGCGTCATGTATTATGTTCGGGTCACTGTGACCTTGACCTCTGACCTAGTTTTTAGAATAATCATGTTCAGAGCACATCTCTTATATTATTTGAGGTAGGAATCTCAAATTTGGTGTGTGGATGCATCTTGGGATGAGGAAGTGTTGCATACCATAATTGGGTCACTGTGACCTTGAACTTGACCTCTGACCTAGTTTCTAGAAACTGCATTGAGTCTGGTGTATATCTCCTTTATTCTTTGAGATAGGAATTCCAAATTTGGTGTGTAAATGCATCTTGGGCTGGAGGGGTGTCACATACCATTTTTGGTTCACTGTGACCTTGACCTCTGACCTAGTTTTAAGAATTATTGTGTCCGGTCCATATCTCTTATATTCTTTGAGTTAGGAATTCCACATTTAGAGTGTGGATGTCTCTTGGGATAGCGGAGTGTCATGTACCATTTTCGGATTACTGTGACCTTGACCTCTGACCTAGTTTTTAGAATAATCATGTCCAGAGCATATCTCATATTATTTGAGGTAGGAATCTCAAATTCGGTGTGTGGATGCATCATGGGATGACGAAGTGTCGCATACCATAATTGAGTCACTGTTACCTTGAACTTGACCTCTGACCTAGTTTCTAGAAAATGGTGCATATCTCCTATTTTCTTTGAAATAGGAATTCCAAGTTTGGTATGTAAATGCATCTTGGGATGCCTGAATGTCACAAACCATTTTTGCGTCATTGTGACCTTGACCTCTGACCTAGTTTTAAGAATAATTGTGTCCAGAGCATATCTCCTATATTATTTGATGTAGGAATCCCAAATTTGGGGTGGTGATTCCTCTTGGGATGGCGGAGTGATGCATACCATTTTGAGTCACTTTGACCATGACATTGACTTCTGGCCTCAATTTTAGATTTTTATGCCCCCAAAGGAACTTTTGGAGGCATATAGTAATCGCACTGTCCGTCCGTCAGTCCGTCCCGCTTTCGTGTCTGGTCCATATCTCCTATATTCTTTGAGGTAGGAATTCCAAATTTGGTGTGTGGATACATCTTGGGATGGCGGAGTGCCGCGTACCATTTGCGGGTCACTGTGACCTTGACCACTGACCTAGTTTTTAGAATAATCGTGTCCGGAGCACATCTCATATATTAGTAGAGGTAGGAATCTCAAATTTGGTGTGTGGATGCATCTTGGGATGACGAAGTGTCGCGTACTGAATTGGGTCACTGTGACCTTGAACTTGACCTCTGACCTAGTTTCTAGAAACTGCATTGAGTCTGGTGCATATCTCCTATTTTATTTGAGATAGGAATTCCAAATTTGGTGTGTAAATGCATCTTGGGATGACGGGGTGTCACATACCATTTTTGGGTCACTGTGACCTTGACCTCTGACCTAGTTTTAAGAATTATTTTGTCCGGAGCATATCTCTTATATTCTTTGAGTTAGGAATTCCAAATTTGGTGTGTGGATGCATCTTGGGATAGCGGAGTGTCATGTACCATTTTCGGGTCACTGTGACCTTGACCTCTGACCTAGTTTTTAGAATAATCATGTCCAGAGCATATCTCTTATGTTATTTGAGGTAGGAATCTCAAATTTGGTGTGTGGATACATCTTGGGATGGCGGAGTGTCGCGTACCATTTTCGGGTCACTGTGACCTTGACCTCTGACCTAGTTTCTAGAAACTGGTGCATATCTCCTATATTCTTTGAAATAGAAATTCCAAATTTGGTATGTAACTGCATCTTGGAATGCCTGAGTGTCACAAACCATTTTTGGGTCACTGTGACCTTGATCTCTGACCTAGTTTTAAGAATTAGTGTGTCCAGAGCATATCTCCTATATTATTTGATGTAGGAATCCCAAATTTGGGGTGGTGATTCCTCTTGGGATGGCGGAGTGGTGCATACCATTTTGAGTCACTTTGACCTTGACATTGACTTCTGGCCTCATTTCTAGGTTTTTCGTGCTATATTACAGCTAACTTTGCTCAAATGCGTCTTATAATAGACCAATTCCTATGGGGGCATTCGTCACGTGTTTGTGACATTTCTTGTTCTACAATAGAAGTATGCAAATACTATGAAAAATGAATGCAGTGATCTTTATTGCATACATTCATATTTTATAGGTGACTGGTGTTAGTATGCCTTAAGTAGTAAGGTACTAGAATATCAGGGTAAGACAGAAAATATTTTAGAAAACATTTTTTTTGCATTGAAACTGTCTGGACACCGAAGATATTTGGTATTTTGCAATATTTAACCAAAATTTCTTGTCAAGTACACTTAAAACATGTATTTTAGGGTGAATTTTGAGGTCCCTTCCGGTTATGGAGGTCCATTCCGCTCCATTCCGGTTAGTAAACGCACCCCTAGCTTAGTACTGGTTTCATCCCAGGAAGACCCGTCCCCGTTTAACTGAAAGATTGTTGATTGGACGTTAAGAATCAAAACAAACAAACAAATAAGACACATCAAGCATATTCTTCCTTGTTTACAGCCCAGAGTGGTGTGTGTGCGGGGTGTTACTCTGATATTTTCACATTTAATGTCTTTGCCCATTTAAGGGGGTTCAACATTTTTTATTCCAGTATTTCGTTTTTTTTAAGAAAAATGAATATATTTGGGGTTATGAAGATTTTGTGAATATATTTGCGCGGTCATCACAAAACTGGACTATTTTGGGGGTATTTCAAAGTACAGAATGGGATTATGTTTATGTGGTTGCTAGAATTTCAAATATTTCTTTTTGGTATGCCCAATATAGGTGATTTTTGCGGGGGTAAACAGTAGATGCTGGGTCCAATCCTACGTAGCAAAAAAAAATGAGAGTATGGTACTCATAATTCTCTAGGGTTTACAGGTGTTTAATATTAGCCGAACAGGCAACCAGTATACTGGGGAGGGGATGAAAGGGGGGGGACTGGTTCCATATTTTTTGCTTTTCTCTGAGTGAATGGGAAAGTACATCAAACTACAAAGGTTTAATATAAAATTAATTCATTTTAGCAAGAGTTTAATATCTTTAAAACAATCTCAAAGTGTGCCAAATTTTTGCTTGCGCAACAGTGCTAAGATTGTTAAGATATTCATACATGTATGATGTTAGGATGACCCATGTATGGTGTTTGGATGACCCAATTAACCCATATACATGTATGCCTAGCACTTTTTTGTGGGACATAGGCAAACAGTTCAGACCCAGATCAGACGCTGTTTGCTTACAGACTGATCTATTAAAATTTGAAAAAAAGAAGGAAAATACCACCCAACAACCCTTAAAATGGAAATGGACTGGTCCATATGATAAAAGTAGAACATTCCATTTAGCTTGAATAGGTAACATAGTATTGAGTAAAGTCTAAAATAGTTGTGCCTGTTTTGCCTCTGCCTTACCCTGAGGGCATAACCCATGATCGGGCACTTGATGGCACTATTTTCTATTATTCTTACCATGAAAACATTGAGCCGGCACATTGGAATTTTATCCAAATTTTACTTGCCTGAACTCTGTGGTAATATTAGTAATGTGTATGTGCCACAATGTGATGCCAGATTCGCCAGCAGTGAAAGCTATGGTGAGACTGCATGTATCTGCTTGCTCTTCTTAGCCTTCACTAATGGTTTTTGTGATAACAGGGATTTTCCTACCTTTCTGAAGTTGGAGCCAGGGGCCTGTTGAATTTGGGAAAACAGCATTCAGATCATCAAAATTAGGAACATTTGATGCAGTCTTAAAGAACTGGACTGCCATTTTAAATGGATTAAAAAGCATAAAAGAAATTAGCAGTGTAAAGAATTTGTTGCTTTAATTGGCCTTCTAAAAAACTCATGAAAATTTGCATAAAAATGTGAATGAAAACATGTTTTCCTTCACATTTTTATGCAAATGTTCATGCATCTGTAACTTTGCTATTTTGCTCGGATTTTCATGTAATTTTTACCAAAAATATAAAACTAAGGAATTGGGAATGATATACGCAATTTTGGGAAGTTTTTGCTCATTTTTGAATTGGGAAGGGGACTTCAAGGGTTCGATATTCGGCCCCAAATCAGGGCTAGGAAAATCCCTGGATAAGTACCAAAATCCTAAGCTGGCTGTTTTGTTGTAGTGCTCATTTGAAGCATCCCGGTAGGTCCAGTTAAGGAAATAATTTGAGCGTAAATTGTTATTATTTTCCTACCAATTTTACTTAAACGTGTGTTTTGGGTGCTCAAAAGAACCATCTCAATGAGACGGTTCTTTTGAGTTCCCACAACATATCTTTTGGTTGAGATCGGCTATGCATGCAGCTAGCCCGTTACCTTGAAAGGGCCCACAGATGTGGATGATGCCCCTGCATCGCACGTTAAAGACCTGATTATGATATGATGATGAGAAATAAGAAAACTAATTTTCAAATACGCTCTCTTATCTGGAGGCATGATCCCATCAAGGCCCTCCATAAGATACCCACAACAATAAAGATATATTTCTCTGAAAATAGTAATCTGCCTAGCTCTCTTATATAACTGCTGATTTGCAGTCCTTAACTCCCATTTTTTTGTGCAGGGACTCTTATATTTTTTTAAGGCGGCTATATTCTTTTGTATGGTGGGACTTCCACTTTTTGACAAAGAGAGCCCTGGGACTCCTGTTCTCAAAATCCTAGTGAGAATTCTGAATTTTGGATATCCCTTTTCTTTTCCTATAAATGACTGGACATGCATAACAAGGCTTTATCCACCAATTTTGGGAAAAGGCCCTTGGCCAAAATTTGGGAAAAAATTAGAATGTCAAATGCCAAGCACAAGTGTTTATGTATCATTCTGATATGGGTAATCGCTTCGGTCTCTAAAGTAAAAAGTAAAAAACATTTGTTTTTACTTTTCTTAATTGGGAAAAAATATACATGCAATTGGGAAAAAAGTGGCTATTTTACGTGGGAATGGGGCCGAAATTCAGACCCACAGGTATGACAGATAAAGCCCTGCATATTGCTGTTAGCCCATTATATTACAGACTTAGCTTCTAGTTTCAGGGAGTTTTGACTGGTGTGTCTAACATGCGGTGATAAATGTTTGTGTAGTGAAGTCTTCTGATAATATGACTGACCAACAGATAGCGCTGGATTTATCCCTGAGAAGGTTTTCTATTCAATAAAACTATATATTTGTAAACAGTTTAATTTGTCTACTATATTCAACCCAATTAGCACACATACTATATCTACGTCCTTAACCCTTTGTATACTAAATGGATTCTTCCTTCTGGTTTGATATTTTATCTGTGCCTACTCTGTTTGTAAAAAATACCTGTTTAGGGGTTTTCCTAGACTGGCTACAGTCTGAAACATTAACATGGTTTGATGAAACAATATCAATATAAATTTGCAATCATATCGATTTTTTATCTTTTATCAACAAATTCTTGCCCCTTTTATTCAGTTGTTTCATAAAACAGAGCCATCAGAATAAGACTATAGCTACCAGTATATGAAATGATATAGTGATATAATTTTTTTGAGGACTGGAGCCAGTCTAGGGTTTTCCTGGACTGGCTACTGTCTGAAACATTGTCATAGTTTGACGGAACAATATCAATATAAATTTGCAAGCATAACAATTTTTTTTCTTTTATCAGCGAATTCTTGCCTCTTCTATTCAGATGTTTCACTTAAACTATTAAAATGTATACAATTTACTAAATTTTGTGTTAATTAAGACCCCCCCCCCCCCCCAAAAAAAAAAAATAAAAAAAATTATGCATCAGTTTGGAAGGATTTTGAATTTTTAAAAAATAAATCTGTGTGTGTATGCTAATTAGAGAATGTATGCAGGTTGAACATGGTAACCAAACAATAAGCTTAGAAAATAATGCTTCTTATTAATGTTCTTGCTTTGCATGCTAAATTTGAAAACTTTTCCTTTTTTCATGCTTTGCCTTTTCGAAGAAAAAAAGAGGGGACAACAAATTCAGCTGTCCATGCTTTAAACATGTACATGTGGTGCATTATTCTTGGTGCCTTAATTTTTTTTAAAGCTGATATTGGGTTGGAAGACTATTGTTTGGACTGATGTTTGGACCCAATGAGATTCAAATTCATTAAGAATTCTCTAGCCCTGATTCAGTCGTAAAGATTTAAGTCATGAAATATATGTGTGTGTTTTTGATAAATAAGAAAAATAATTTTCAGTTAGGCACTCTTATCTAGGAGCCTAATTAAGTGTATGTGTGTTATTTTATCAACCAGCATTGTGGGTATTCTTTTGAGCACCCAAACCACATTTTAAACTGATAGATAAGATAAGATAATAATTATGCGCTCAAATTTTTAAAACTGAACCCTATGCTTCATATTGACATTCCAAAAATGTTAATGTCCTCTACATGTACCAGGTTAATTCTTCAGGTAGTCTGGGCTGATTTGTTCTACTTTTTTCCTGTAAAGTATCACTTGTAAGACTATACAAGACTTTTTTTTGATATTCAAAATTATAATAGAGCTTATGCTTAACCATATATCAATAACATGCTTTTTGCTACTAGAAAAGAAGATAGTCTAAAGAATGTCATTTGTTTGGCCTAAGAATTACAGTACACACAGAGCTTATTTTATAATATCTAAACTGTCTACAGTTCATGGCAAAGGGTTACACTTTCATTGGTAGAAAACTTAATAGCAATGTCTCAATGAATTCTAACTACTACTGACATATTCACGTATTATACATGAATATCAGTATTAGTTAGAATTCATTGATTGAATCAAGGTGTTGATTAAAATCTAAATGTTTCTAACACTTTAATTGCTAAGCTTATAATGGATATTTATACATGAAGCTGGAACATGAATATATGAATACTTATGCAAAGTTTAATCAAATATTTCTTGAGTTCAAGAGATTTTGCAAATTTCACTTTAATGGCCATGCGACTTTGGAAACACTCTTCCTGATTAATATAGAGCCAGTTGAAATGAGTTTAAGATTTATCTTCCAAGAATTGATCTTAACCTCTGATGGATAGACATGCATTTGTATCTCAAAAATGACTGAGTAGTGAGTATTAAAGGGTGGGTGGGCAAAGAGAGGTGTGGGGTAGGCATTCGACTGTATATTATAGAGTATCATACTCATTTCTGCAGGTTGTGCAATTTATGTTTATGTTGTATGGCATGTTTAATAGTGTATGGCATGTTTAATGGTGTATGGCATGTTTAATGGTGTATGCATATATTTTTAGTTGTTTTAGTTGTTTGTATGAGTAACAAGTTGTAATGTAAATGTTGTACCGTTTTGTCAAAATATGTGTTTTATTTTATATCAGTCATAGTTAGATATATAGGGGAGCAGGTTCTTTCCTTAATGAGTGGCCTGTGCTCCAGAGGAAGCATACTCTTTCCTTTAAGAGTAGCCTCTATGAAAATAGAAATTGATATATGCCAATATTTACATTTTCAAAGCAAGCCTTTAGTGAATCTTTAGATTTTTGCAACAGTTCATAGCCTCATGTATGACAAATTTGATTGACAGCTGCCAAGCTCACTTGCCAGTGCAATACACTTTGAACATCAAATTTATTTGCCAGAAGTGACACTGGTTTTGTGATTGACAGCGAGCCACACCTGAGTCGCTCATGCAAAACAAGCCTCTTGTTTGCTCCATTGGCTGTCTGTGTTCACACTGGCTGTTCCGCTTTTCCGATTTACACTCCAACAAAATGTTTAATACAATTACACATTAAATACAAAACTGTTTTGTTTCCTAAATTATAAATAATTTCTATATTTTAGATATTTATAGTAAAATGTAAATATAAGCAATAAATAACTCATATGTTAGTCTTTTAAAATCCCCAAACTTTTGTCTCGCAATCCATCAAGTGTTTTAAGTTTTATACAGCAGACTGAGATATGATGTTTAGGCCTTTCAGTTGCCTTTCAACCGTCTTATAATATATAAGGAGGGATATTTCTGGCCTTGAAATATTGACAGACTTTAAGGCCATACCAAACAAATTTTTAGATTCTCATCCCCACCCGCCCCTATGAAATATAAGCAAATAAAAAAATTGGGGTGGAAGGTTTTCAGAAATACCTTCCACCCCAATTTTTTTATTTGCCAATAAAAGAAAAAAAATGTTTGAAAATGGCTTTAAATTTTTGGTGCAATTTTCTTGCCAGCAATTTTGCAAAAAAGACAAAATGTTTTTATTTGCTCAATTTGACAATTTAATTTCAATGTATTAAAAGTTTCTTTCATTACTGTTCTGTTCTTTAAAGCAGTAAGAAAAAAAAGATAAAAAATTAAAAACCTTCCACCCTCCCCAGTTTTTCTCAAAATTTGGAATCTAAAAATTTATTTGATGTGGCCTAAAAATGAGGCAATGATCCATTGAAATGTAGACAAATTTCAAAAAAATATCTAACCTTCTTGAAGTTTGATGAGCTACTTTCAAATTAATGTTTGAAAAATTTGATTGGCCTAAAGAGCAAATAACACCTGGTTCATAATAATAATGTTTAATACTTGTTCGTTTCTGTACATGAGGCCCATCATTTAAGTTCAATTTAGCACCCGTTTTGTAACATTATTAAACCAGGCCTCCAAATAAAAGTGTGTGTTTGAAAATTATTTTTCTTATTTCTCAACTGAAGTAAATGCTGTGGGTACTCAAAAGAACCGTCTCAGTGAGACAATTCTTTTAAGCACCCAAAACACATGTATTAACTGATAAATAAGAAAATAGTCACAATTTTATGTTCTAAACATGGGTATAAGTTTTCAGGAATTTTTCCTGAATTCAGGATTTTGAGGCTGACTTTCCATAGAAAGTCAGCCTCAAAATCCTGAATTAGGCAGATTCTAATGGCTTCTTTGATGTGATTTAAGTTTATCTAAAGACAATTAACCATTTAAATTTTGAAATTGTTGATATTTTTGGCATTGTGCAAGTTTTAAGATTTGATTTTCAAAAGTTCAGGATTTTGGAAATTTTGAACTTTCACCCATGTCAAAATTTTTGCTTAACTGGCCCTAGTGTCATAACATCATTTTTGCACCTACTACAAGTATTAATACAGTTTGTTTAAATTTTCACAGAAAAGCTGGCCAGCCGCCAGAATCAACAATTATGAAGAAGGAGAGGAGGCCGGTTGAAGATGGTGTCGTCATCGTCGACTGCGGTCCTTGTCTCCGGCGCTTTGGTCTCGCCAGATTTGCGAGATGTAACAATCTCTGGTGTGTCAAGGACATTTGTGGAATCATCTGCGTTGTGTTGACTTGGTTGCTAGTGTTGTATGCAGAATACGTGGTGATGTTTGTCATGTTGATCCCGAGTCCCAACCCATACTACGGCTTGGCTAATGCTATCTTGTTTAATTTCCTGGCATTCATGGCGTTAGCATCACATTCAAAAGCTATGCTCTCTGACCCGGTGAGTTTTAAGACATTGTTTATGTGTGGATCCAAACGGTGGGTGGGAACAGGGGGTCCAGATCCCCCTTCCCCTGTAAAATCTAAAATATATAGGGTTTCTTAGCAATACTGGTCCGGATCACCTGAAAAATAACAAAGCTACTAAGCCAGCATTCAATGTTGAGCCATCATCGGCATGCCGGCTAAACGCCATTTAAATGGCGTTTTGCTGGCAGGTCGATGATGTCCCGCTTATAGTGGTATTTGGAACCTTCCTCCCCTCATCAACTTAAAAAAACACCCCAAAACGTTAAAGTTGGATCCCCTCTGACAAAACTTTCTGGATCGGGCATGTTGTTTGACTCCATGCAATAAAGTTGCATGTATTTATAGCATACTATAGGTCCAGCTAAACAGTTTTAAATGTAAAATGTGGTTATTTTCTTACCCATATGTTTTAACATATGTTTAGGGTGCTCAAAAGAACCCTCTCATTGCAGGGATTTTCCTATCTTCTGAAGTCTGGTTCAGGGGCCTGTTGAATTTGGGAAAATAGCGGTCAAACCATCAAAAATGGGAAAACTAGACTCAGTAAAATAAGACCCGACCTCCATTTTAAATTGATTTAATACCATAAGTTATAAGGTGACGCTGTAACCTGTTACATTGGCTGTTATAAGGACTCATGCAGATTTGGATTATGTTGTGAATGTAAACATCTGTAACTTAGCTGTTTTGGGTCTGATTTTTATGAAAATTTCACCAAAATGTAAAGCCAAGGAATTGGGAATATAATACATAATTTTGGGAAGTTTTTGCTCATTTTTGAATTGGGAAGGAACTTGATATTCGGTCCCAGATTTGACCTAGGAAAATCCCTACATTGAGACAGTTCTTTTGAGTACCCACAACAAATGTTAATGTTTTAGTTGATAAGTAAGAAATTTATTTTTTAATCAGTTATCTAGAGGCCTGTCATATGCATAATATCGCAAATCAAAAGTGTATGCTCAGTGGGGCTTAAGGTCTAATATTTGGTCTGAGACTTTTTCTACATGTTTTATTGAATTTATTAAACCAGTTGAGGAAAAGAGATTAAATGCGAGGTTTGCCAAGCATTTTATGTCTTTTTTGCAACAATTTATTAATACAGGAGCTTGAATATTATACTCTATTTATCACAGGACATTCATATACTTACAAACGCATTTTGGGCACGGAAACATTAAGATTCTGCCCTCTTTTACGTAACCCTTTAATGGAAGTCACTTTGTACCATTACTAAATCTGTAAACCACAAGTGGTTTTACGATATTAAATAATGCATGCGATGTCATGTGATAAAGTAATTTCCATGCTTTGTGTATGTATTATGCAGTGAAGGCTCTGGTACGACTGCCCATGGCTGCATACTTTTGCGATAAGAAATAAAACCTCATGAGACAGTTCATTTATTAATTTGAGCTTAGATGATAAAATGTTTATACAGTAAATGTTCTAAAATTACAAACACTTTTCTCTTTCTGTTCTCAAATAAGTGTTAGGGTACATAAGGTATACATCTCCCCTTATATTTTTCATTTCCCATATATATTACATGTACATGACATGATATACATTATGTTTCAGGGAGCTGTACCAAAAGGCAATGCTACTAGAGAAAACATAATGAAGTTAGGACTAAAAGAAGGTCAAGTTGTATTTAAATGTCCAAAGTGTATAAGCATTAAGCCAGAAAGAGCACATCATTGCAGGTATGTTTATTTGGTATTTATTTGGCCAAATAAAAAAAGGGTTTCTCAGGCCCTCCCTCATCTGTTTCAAATGCCCCTCATCAGTCTTTTTTGCAGACTTGAAAAAAAAAATGGCCTCATTTAATTTATTCATATGTCAAAATCAAAATATCAACATTTTATGCTTAAAATGAAAAACAAAAAAGGTGCCTCATTAGCGTTCGGTGTAATAACGAAATGAAATAAAAAATAAAAATAAAAAACTGCCTGCCTCATCTGTTTTTCAAAAAAAGTGGCCTGAGAAATGCTTGTTTATTTTTTTAGCCTTAGCTATTTCCCTATTTTAGTGACGGTGACTTAATTTTCAAGGTCACCATCTTATAAAGACTGTAAATAATTAAAATCAGCCTTGTTTGGACTCTATCTCCTTAACTAATAGATATTTTCTAATATAACAGATAGGCATAAATCCACAAACATTTGTAGAAGTTTTGTTTTATGTCTAGAATTAGAAGCAAAATCTGAAGTGTACATAGATTGTAGTGGCCGTAAAATATGGCCTTATATGATCTTAGCTCTTGACACACAACATAAAATGCGTTTTAATTTGAAGAAGTGTTGGAATAAGAAAGTATAGTGTGATACTGTTTTATCAAGTATAAGAGTATGAAAGATTGGTACCTAATATTAATAGTATACAGGGTGTCCCAGAAAAAACGATTATCTATTTTCAATTCATTATTACTCTAAAATGTTCAACTGGTTAAAAAGTTTTATATACCAGTTTTTAGGTACAATAGTAGACCACATTTGTGTAAAATTACGTCTTAAATGCTTCTTAGATTTTGAGATATTACTGAAGGCACATTTTTTTCATTTTCCCCAAGAAATTGGATTATGGATTAAATAAGTACATTTGAATAGAATGGGGTTTTATCTCATTTATTCATCACAAAGTGTGTCACCAATGCTTATTAAAACAAATAAACTTTTAAAAAAAATGTGAAATTGTGTATATCAAATGTAACTTATCACATTTTTAAAGAAAATATAACAACTTAATAAGTCCATCAAATGTAATCTCATTTAATTAACTGAAAAGAGATGTATCGGTCTTCCCAAAACAATAAATTATTAACAAGGTAAATGTGTGAAAATCCCATTTCTGAGGGAAAATGACTTCAGTTTTTACGCAATATCTCAAAATGTATAAAAGCAATTGAAATGTTATTTTACAGAAATGTGGATAAATAAAATATGTAAAAACTAGTATATAAAACTTTTTTACCGGTTAATCAATTTTAGAGTAATAAGGAATTGAAAATGGGTTTCATTTATTCTTGGACACCCTGTAGTAATGTTTAATGTTCTCCCTTTTTCAGTGTATGTCAGCGGTGTATAAGAAAGATGGATCATCATTGTCCATGGGTAAACAACTGTATAGGAGAAAATAACCAAAAATATTTTGTTTTATTTACGGTGAGTTAACTTTCTCTTCACTGACATGATTGACATAATTTCTGGGTATGATTTAATCAGGGCACACTTTGAACATAGTCAGTGCTGTTTCAACCCTCCTGCATTCCAATTAGGAAAATAAATCTGAGAGTTTTTGTGCTATTTGGTATGAAATAAGGTTAAGTGAACAATTTTAAGGTTAAGGCAGAAATTTTAAAATTAATTGTTTACCAGGTAATTTGCCCCCCCCTCCCCCTCCCCCTCCCCCCACAAAAAAGAATTATACCTCAGAACTTTTATTTGTTTTTGGATTTTCATTTCTGTCTATATTCAACAAACAAACAACAATCAAAAATAACAAACACAAACAAAAACAAACAAAAACCTACCTACCCATCAAACTCTAAAACCTCCCAGTAGGAAGTGGTAAATCAAGTATTTTTTAAGCATGACCTAAGTGAACATGATATACAGATATTAAGGAGTTTTGGTATTTAAAACTTTCAGCAGATTTGCAGTCACAAATTTAGTTTTATGGCGACACATTCAGAGAGCCATAAAACCTAAACTGGGACTATAAAACCATGATACTGTGATACCTCCCCAAATGAAAATTGTGAATACAGTTACAGTCTTAAGTGACCACTCAAAAAAGACAAAACAAAGGTCTTAATGACAAATGGTAGCTTAATGAAGGTCGAAAGTATTGCAGAATGCCCCTTGGAGCATTCTGCAAAACTTTTGACCTGCATAAGCAATAATTGGTCTTGAATTGTTTCAATGGACAGGTATACATACTGAAATCTCATTACATTAACAAGATTTTGTATATTAGAATAGGACTTGGTCAGTTTAGGACTTAGTCAGTTTTAGGACTTGGCTGGTTTTAAAGTGTATTTTCAAATTCAAATTGAAAATTTCAATAGAATTACTATTTCAAGACAGACTTGTCACAGTTAAAATGAAAAATTGGCCTCAATGCAACAAAAATAGTGAGTATGATCAGGAAATACCACAATCACAAACCGCAGACAACCCCATGGCACCTGCCCTTGGGGTTTCTGATAAAGCGTGAATCAAACCAGTCTCCTCAGCTACAGAGACTAGCTATAAAGATGAAATTTGGCTTATAGCAAGTTAAGATATGATACTTTCCATAAAGCAAATAACAAACGCGTTGATCATTATGTGCAGTTAGCGCAGACCAGGCCGTTGCTGTTCCCAAACCCCCAAAGACAAGTTTTTCTTGCCTCAAGGCCCATATATTACCACACTGAGAGCTATTAAACTTAGCCAATACTATATAACTAAAAGTATGATCTAATAAGAGTCATAGCATTAGAAAGCTGGCATGCCTCCAGATAAGCGTGCATAATTGAAAATTGTTTTCTCACCCAGATGAGACGGTTTTTATAAGCACCCAATACACATGTTTTTATTGATGTGTAAGAAAATAATTACAATTTTACGGCAAAAAAATTAACCTATCTGAGCCTATGAAGCTCGGGTCCTCAGAGTGATAGAGAAGAAAAATCATGTTGGTACTTAAGCTGTGTTTCATAAGCACCTGATAAATCAATTTTTAAAGAGATATATGGAATATATAACTTTTTACATATCATATGACATTGTGTCTGGGAGTGATACTGTAGTGTCTTAAAGTGATATAACCACTGGTGGTTCACATATTTAGTAGTGTTATTTAATGATGCCCATAACATCCTTCCGTACACAATGACAAAAAGCAAATGAGTATGACCAGGAATGCCACAATTACAGACTGCAGACCAACCCATGGTACCGTGAGGAAAAGACACATAACAATAACAGCTACTGACAGCAAGAGCACACTTAAAGTAAAGCAACCAGCTCTTTCACACACTAGATTGGGATTTTCGTTGTTTTTTCATACTCGTACCAGCCCCTGGAAAAGATAAAAACAAACAGCTGCACGCTGGCCGCACGTCGATCCATGATGTCATTGTAATGTTAAAATGACCTCATTATGATGCATCTCGGCATATTCAGGATTTTCTGGAAGTCCTTTTCATGTTTTTCTAATATAAAATGATTAAGTGGTTAGTAAGAAAAAGAATCAATTATTCCTGTGAGGATGGGATTGAAAAATCTGTCCCTCGCGACTAGGGTTTGTCATCACTAGGCAAGCCTCATGATGCCAATCGGAGATCCTCTGGACAGATTTTTCTATCCCACCTTCAGACTCATGATGGATCAGGGTTTGCACAGGCTTGAAAAGTATTTGAATATACAGGACTGTCTTGAAAAGTCCTTTAAAATTAAATTTGCCTTGAAAAGTACTTGAAAAACACTAAAAGTCTTTGAAAAGTCCTTGTGTTTTACCATTTACAGGAGGATTCAACAGTGTTTATGGAGACCTAAATCAGTATAAAATTGTGGTGCCTTTATTTTGTGCGGTATATGCTGCACCAAATAAAGACACCACAATTTTATACCAATTATCTTAAACCAGATCTTTAGTATTGAGTCTAGCATTTCAGAAGTAGAATTTTAACGTGTAAATCAGTATTTTTCTTAAGTTTTTAGTCCTTAAAAACAGTAGGAAAGTCTTTAAGAAGTCCTTGAAAAGTCCTTGAATTTTACACAATCTTGCCTGTATGTAGAAAGGATGCCAAGCACTGCACAACAAATCAAGGACCAAAAACAAAAACCCCACAAACATTAAGAGCAGCAAAGAATCAACAACACCAGAACAAACACTTAAGAAACAAATTCGATTTTTGGAATGTTCATGGAATCATGAATACTTAGGGTCTCTTGCAAAGTAAGTGAAGCAGCCCAAAAGGGCTTCACGTTAACTTTGCGAGATTCCTGAAGTATTCATGATTCCATGAACAGACAAAAAATTGAATTTATTGCTTATATTTACATTTTATTATAAATATCTAAAATATAGAAATTATTTATAATTTAGGAAACAAAACAGTTTTGTATATAATATGTAATCGTATTAACGGTTTTGTTGGAGTGTAAAACGGAAAAGCGGAACCTCCAGTGGGAACACAGACAGCCATTGGGGCAAACAAGATGCTTGTTTTGCGCATGCAACTCAGGTGTGACTCACTGTCAATCACAACACTAGTGACGCTTTTGGCAAATGAATTTGTTCGAAGTGTAATGCACGGGCATGTGAGCTTGGTAGCTCTCAATCAAATTCATGTCTTTCATGAGGCTATGAACGGTTGCAAAATCTAAAGAGTCATTAAAGGCTTGCTTTGAAAATGTAAATGTATGAGAATGGAAACCAACCAAAGCCACAGGGGGGCTTAAATAATATTACTTATTTTATTTTACCAAATCTTCGCCCTAGATTTTGCTGTTGTCAAAACTTGTTCAAGGCATTTGATGGCATCTTCAAATTCATGATCGGATCTGATTTCAAGCTGTGATTTTTATGTTTGATGTTTTATTTCCTAGTCAACAAATTTTCACTAAATAGAGGATCCGGCATGAGTACTCCAGCAGCCTAGATAAGCAGCGTATTTGCGTAAATACGCAATTAAAATCATCAAAAAAAGCAATTAAAATTAAATGTGTGCGTACCGAAAAGCAATTCCGTCGATCGGTATGCAATTACATGCGATGTCATTGCGTACCATTCAGTCCATTTTGTTTCCATTTGTGTAATATACAAATGCCAGTCGGGTATTGATTTTTTTTACTAGCGAGCGCTCAGTATAATTCCAATTTTATGAATAAATATCGGCACCAGTCAAGTATTTTAGCGGAAAACTTTGCAAAATGGATGCGAGCAACTAATGTCAACAAGGCGGTGAGATTTGCTTCAGGTACAATAAAAATCCGCTAGTTTGACACTCAGAAAGTCAGACGATGAGAGTAAATATGTAGGCACATTCGCGATGGCTTCATTTAATAAGAAAAGGCATGTAATCACTGCCAAAAGCGTGGCGTATATTCTTTTTTTAAAAAATACGCAATTATTTTTGCAAGTACGCAATTGAGGATAACCAGGATGCGTAAATACCCAATTGACCCAAAAGCTTATCTAGGGCGCTGGTACTCATGTTTTATTGAATTTATTAAACAAGTTGAGGAAAAGCAATAAAATGGGAGGCTTGCCGAGCATTTTATCGCTTTTTAGCAACGAGTTAATAAATTTAATAATACAAGAGCATGAATTATCAAATGACATTAAAATTACATGTACTTAAAATCGAAAATTTTGGCAGAATATACTTAAAAATTTTGCCATCTTTTACGCAATATTATAATGGACATCATTAGTTCATTACATTACTAAATCTGTAAGCCATTATTGATTTATCAATTTTATTGCATGGCATTATATCACTGCCAGATGCGAGGTCATGTGATAAAAAGAGAGCAATGATGGACTGGGCACAGTTAAGCTAGTGAGGCTCAAACCAGAGACTTATGGTTTCAATTGGAGCACTCTCCCACTGAGCCCCTGCGCTCATCATTTCTGTGATGTAATGATGATATCTTTTCTTTTTCAGTTATATATATGTCTGATATCAATACAGGCCATATATATGTGTGTACAGCATTTTGTAGTCTGTATAGGAAAAGACTGCGCTCATCATTTCTGTGATGTAATGATGATATCATTTCTGTTTCAGTTATATATATGTCTGATATCAATACATGCCATATATATGTGTGTACAGCATTTTGTAGTCTGTATAGGAAAAGACTGGAAAGGTAAGGCTCTTTAAATTATCTTATCTCTAGATACACACTGATAAATGTATATGTCTGTTTGCTGGTATTTACGCGTATTGCTGGTACTTCATAGACCAGTTGTGGTAGATATTGGTTTTAATACTATGTAGAGAAACATGCTGTTTGCCAAAGGGACTATAGAATTAGATCTGTTTTAAGTATTAGGCATGCACATGGCGATTTATGTAAGCATTTAGGAATAGATTCGAGTACCGATCCGGACTAAAAGTATTCTATTGGTACTCGAATCTACTCCTAAATGCTTACATAAATCGCAATGCACATACTGAATACTGAAAAATGATTGAAGTCTAGGGTCCCTTTGGCATATGGCATGTTTTTCTATATAGTATTAACACCGACAAAAATGAAAATACCTACCACACCCGCTCTATGAAGTACAGGCAGTACGCGTAAATACCGGCAAAGGGACGTAAACATTTACCAGCGTTAGACGGAACTGACACTTTTTAGCTTGCAGCTTCAGGCCCTGAGGTTATTAAACTTTTTTCATGCTCAACTCAGCAAAGCATGAAATTTCAACTGCTCATAAAAACTCAAATGCTGAAAAATATATACATTTCTTGCTTTCAAACTCTCAGATGTTGTATTTATCATGCTGATTAATATTAAAGATAAATTTAATGCTCAGTTGAGTTGAGCATGAAAAAAGTTTTTTTTACCTCGGGCCCTGGCATAAGAGCATGAGATAGAATTTTTTTTTCTCATTTCTCAACAATACATACATTTAGGGTACTCAAACAGGTTCAAAGCAAAACAATTTCATAAATAACAAATAAGGCATGATATTTCATTATAATCATTTGCTGGCATGATATCATGAGAATCATCTGCTCATGAAATATCATGCCTTATTTTTGTCGAAAACTAGGAATGATGTCGCAAAATTTGTCGTCTGCAGCAGTTGTGATTGGAGCTTTAAGGTTAAAATGGACTAATATATTTTCATGTTTTCCTAAAATAAACTAATTTCAGTGGTTAAAATCGTTAAGGAAACACATTTTCTACAAATTCACAATAAATGTTGTAATTAAATCTCATCAAAACTGCATTTACACACAATGTAACAAATTACTTTGAAGATTACCTTTTATTGCTTCCATTCTGAATTCTTAATCAAGGTAAAACTCGATTGAATTTTTCGCTTCAAACAAATGGATTTTTGTCCCATTTTTCTGCAAATTCAAACCAGATGGGCCTCGACACGGGAAAACCTGTCTTTTTGGATTCCGACCAGGTCATACCCAAACCAGCCTGCTTAGCTACAGAGATTAGCTAGAAAATTGAAATCTTGCTTGTAGTAAGTTTAGGTACGATACTTTCCGATAAGCGAATAGCAAAGGTGCTGATCAGACTGTGTGGATGTGCAGGCTGGTCCACGCCTTTGTTGTTCGCTAACCCCCGAAGACAGGTTTTCTCGCGTCAAGGCCCAGATGATTGTTGCTCTTGATAACATGTTTATTTCGTTAAAAAAAATGGTGATAATTTTCTTAGATTTTGATGAAATGATTTGTTGTGGTGCTCATTAGAATCATCTCACTGAGGCACTTCTAATGAGTACCCACAACATGTATTTTTTTTGAAAAATAAGAGAACTAGAAGTCGAGAGACCTCTCTTATCTACAAATGTTGTTGATTACAGAGGTCCAGCTGAGCCTAAAATTGTGAATATTTTCTTATCCATCAGTTTTAACATTTGTTTTATGTGCTCTAAAGAACCGTCTCAATGAGTACCCATAACATATGTTTTGGTTGAGAAATGAAATAAATAATTTTAATGAAACTCTCTTATCTAGAGGCCTGTTGATTTAACTGTGTTTACATGTATTATTCGGACTTGTAATTTTAAGTCCTATTAAGTGTGGAAAGGTTTTTATTCTCTTGGCATTTGGTTTTAAGAGTTCCTGAGGGTGTCAGACACACTAAACTAGCAGGGTTCAAGCTTGATCTCTGAGACAGGGACGATTTTAGCAGAAATTAGAGGGGAATGTTTTGGTTTTAATTTTTCAATCACTGTGACATAATTTCTCCCTCATACCGAAAGGGAAGATTAGCCATAAGGCCAACTAGACTTTCTTTTCTCGTAGACTATCTTTTTGAATAAAAATAAGCTACCTAGACCATCTAACCGAATACAAATTACCCATGAGTCAGCTAGACTGTCTTTCCTTAACAAATTAGCCACAAGGCCAGCTAGACTGATTTTTCTAATACAAATTGGCTAAGATGCTACCTATAAATTAGCTATTAGCTAACATTTAATGCAAATTAGCCACGAGGGCAGCTAGACTATCTTATTGTATTTTATACAAATTAGCCATAATGTCAGCTAGATTTTCATATCTAGCACAAAATAGCCATGAGGCCAGATAGATTAGCTTATCTTATATAAATTAGCCTTGAGGCCAGCTAGACTATCTTATATAAATTAGCCATGAGGCCAGCTAGACTATCTTATCTTATACAAATTAGCCATAAAGTCAGCTAGACTATCTTATCTTATACAAATTAGCCATGACTCATGAGGTCAGCTAGACTATCTTTTGTTATACAAAATAGCCATCAGACTTGTGGTCAATTACTTTGAAAAAGTAATTAATTACTTACAATTACATTGGAAATTGTTCAATTAAATTACAATTACAATTACATGGCTTTTGAGCAAAGTAATTAATTACATACAATTACTTTGCCAAATGTAATTAATTACATTACAATTAAATTTCACTGCCACTAGGATATCTTCATCAAATTTTAATTTCAGAGATATATGAAATGAGTTAAACACCTTAAAAACTCTGAGTAATCTTGGCAATCTAAATTCAGTATATGTCTATTAGATTGATTTTATTTTTAGGACTTCTTCTATTATTGTCAAGTAATGCAACTTACAAGAAATGAAATGTACAACATCAGTTGTTGTTTTTTCTGGTAGCTGACATGAGCACACAATGAGAAAATACAGAAATATATAAAAAAAAAATTGGGGGGGGGGGGGGGGGGGGGGAAGAGGGGTCGTTTGTAAATTGTCGATGTTGTCAAAAAAATAGCTGTTAACCGCAGAACAAATGTCAGGCATACACATTCGTCTGACAAAAGTCTTACAATTGTGGAAGCTAAACCATGGAAATGATTTTGTAAAACTAGCTTAAATGTCAGAGAATAACAGTTACTATTCTCAAAAAGTGTTGATAAGAAAAATGTGTGGCCCTATGAGACATTAAAGTTGGCAAAAAAAGTACAAAAAGGAATATCAGATAGTGATAAACTAAAATATTACTTGTCACAGTTGTGTGTGAAATGCTGGCATTGCTAGTCCGGCCCCAACTGGAACATCTATTTTATTTTTATTTTTTGTTATTATATCAACAATGATAGGCCCCAGGTTCACTGAAGGAGTGAAATCCAATTTAATTTTCTGAATCACATTTTATTATTATTATTATTATCATTATTATTATTATTAATATTATTATTATTATTATTATTATTATTATTATTATTATTGAAGATGGCAAATAAGCAGTTTAAGGATATAAAATAATGTAGGTGGATAGATTGGGTCATGCACCTTAGCATATGAGTATGTTGATCCTAGGTGTGAAAATTTAACAAATAGCCTTCAAGGAGTCAATTCACTAGTCTATTGTCTCAATAATAACAATTGTTGAGATTTTCACACCTTCTTTGTTTTTGTATTGTTTTGGTAACTTGACTATTAAAAGGTTGATTGTCATAAAGCCATATCTTTTATAAGCAGATAAACAAAGAATATATAACTTGGTAAAAATGTGCTTTCAAAATAGTGGAGGTTACATACAGTCTGTGTCAGACTCTGTGGTAAAATAGTTAAATGCTATTTTATGTCTATACTAGCATGACTAGTTCCAATATGTTGCACTCAACTTTTCATATATTGAATAAAGCAAATGATATATGCATTTACAAAGACCAAGAAGCATTTAGCAGAATTTTGAATATATAATATGATTATCTTCTAAAGGTAGCTGAATTTCATATGGTATCTGATCTGAAAAGTAATTAAAAAGTAATTGAAAGTAATTGTAAATTACTCCCATTTTTGACCAAGTAATTAATTACATTCAATTACTGTAATTAAAAAAATATCTTAATTACAATTACATGCAATTACTTTAGAAAATGTAATTAAATTACAATTAATTACAATTACAATTTTAATTACCCCAACTCTGATAGCCATGAGGTCAGCTAAATGATCTTATCTTATACAAATTAGCCATAAGGCCAGCTTTTTTTTTACAAATTAGCCATGGGGCCGTCAGCTGGACCAGTTACCTCATTGGCCAATACAAGAATATAAAATATATTTTAACACTGTAACTGAAAATGACGTAATTTTGCGCTATAACTTCTCTATATCTGACTGTCACTTCTCCCTACTTTTCCTGAAGGAGAAGGCACTTCTCCCTTCTTTCAGAGCCCAGCTTGAACCCTGCACCTTAGTTTCCATAAATAATTTGCTGAAGAAAGCAAACAGATAGTCCCAATCAGACTGCTCCACTTAGAACAGCAAATCTGGGACCATTTTGTTTTCACCTGCTTTTCCAGTCTGATTAATTTGGTTGTGGCGTTCAAAGGGCTCAGCGTTATAATTCACCCTTTAAGGACTGGAAATCCATAAACGGGTACTTTGCCAAACAGTGAAGACCCAGATGAAATGACGCATATGACGGCATTTCATCAGGGTCTGCACCGTTTGCAAAGACAAAATCGATCTTTAGAAAAAGAAGTATAATAAATTTGGAAATTATAACCTGTAACCCTCAATATCTATAATGGACCAACCTGACTTAACTGTATCAAACTTTATGGAAAATTCCATCGATCTCTTAAGGGTTAATAGGTCAATTGTTTCTCTCTTCTAGGTTGTTCTGGCGTGTCACCACCTGCAACAACGATATTTTTGATATTTCTCGTATTTGAAGGGTTGTTATTTGGTATATTCACAGCCATTATGTTTGGCTCACAGCTCACAGCAATTTGCTCAGATGAAACGGTAAGCTACTATATCTTGATAGATGTGTTCAAAATTGAAGGGTTATTTGGTATATTCACAGCCATTATGTTTGGCTCACTGCTCACAGCAATCTGCTCAGATGAAACGGTAAGTTACTATATATTGTGATATATCTCATGTTTGCAAGGTTGTGATGTGCTCACAGCAATCTGCTCAGATGAAACAGTAAGTGACGGTATTTTCTGATATGTCTCATATCTGAAGGGTTGTTATTTGGTATTTACACACTTATATTTGGCACACAGCTCACAGCAATCTGCTCAGATGAAATGGTAAGTTACTATATTTTGTTATGTGTGTTAGTATTTGAAGGGTTGTTATTTGGTATATTCACACACTTATATATGGCACACAGCTCACAGCAATCTGCTCAGATGAAACGACAAATTACTATATTTTGTTATATGTGTTTGTATTTGAAGGGTTGTTATTTAATATATTCTCAGCCTTTATATATGGCTCACAGCTCACAGCAATCTGCTTAGATGAAATGGTAAATTACTATATTTTTGTGATATATCTGTTCTTTGGAAGATTGTATTATAACCACTAGCGGTTTCCTAATATTGATGGTCATAACATCTTCTATTTACTGCAAAATTGTGAGTTTTGCATGTCAAAAACATAATTTCAAAGTACTTTAAATGTCATATTAAATAAAATTTGACATTGAATGTGCTGTAGTATTGAATTTATTAAACTTGTAAAAAAGTGATCACATGCTTGGCAAGGCTCACATTTGATCTCTTTTTCCAAACCTGTTTAATAAATCCAATCCCTGAAATCTATAATTTAGTTTTAAAAATGCTTTATTTATTTAACGAGAATTCCTAACAGCCCAGGGGTTACCAGTAGGTCTCCTCACAAAGAACATAAACAAATATAAAGTACAGAACAGATAGACGGACAATAACATGAAATATCTAGTGTTAATACATGATCTATTAATAAACATCTTTTGATTAGCTCGGATGCCTATCCACTACCGCTGATATAACTATATGTCACATGGTTTGCCGGATGTAACATTGCAAAGCACAATGCACAGGGTAATATTGCATGGCTTACAGGAAGTGACCTCAGAATGTCAAGTAATTTCGCATGAACCAGCCGTAACGTCAATGGTTTTAATGGTTAAAATAGCATGACATGCGTAACATACATTTATTATATAATAAAACAATTATTGACTTATGTTTCTGTAGACAAGGAGTGTTATTGAACAGTAAACTCCAAGTCGGTCGATATGACGTTTACTGTTCAATAACATTCCATGCCCACCTCATCATAAGTCAATATTTACATTTTTGAAGCAATCCTTTTTATGAACCTTTAGATTTTTGCAACCGTTCTTAGCCTTGTGAATGACACAGATATGATTGACAGCTGCCAAGCTCACTTGCCCGTGCAATACGCTTCGTACATCAAGCTCATACGCCAGAAGTGACACTGGTGTTATTATAGACAGTGAGCTACACCTGAGTTGCTCGTGCAAAACAAGCCACTTGTTTGTACCATTGGCTTTCCGTGTTCACACTGGCTTTTCCGCCTTTCTGTTTTACTCTTCAACAAAACCGTTAATACAATTACATATAAAATATAAAACTGTTATGTTTCCTAAATTATAAACAATTTTTATATTCTAGGTATTTATAATAAAATGTAAATATAAGCAATAAATTCAATTTTTTGTCTGTTCATGGAATCATGAATACTTCGGATCTCTTGCAAAGTTAATGTGAAGCCCTTCTGCCTTCACTTACTTTGCAAGAGACCCGAAGTATTCACGATTCCATGACCATTCCAAAGATTGAATTCATTTCTTGAATAATTGTATAATATTGATGATATTGATTATCATTGTTCTCATTTATTTCCAGGGAATAGAACAGCTGAAAAAAGAACAAGCCACATGGATGAGAAAATCTTACTGGTTTAGCATTAAATCTGTGTTCGGACATCCATTCAGCTGGCGGTGGTTTTCGCCATTCGCAAAACCAAACTATGTTTATTTTGAATCAAGATTATATTCTGTGTAGCCTTAGGAACACATCAGATCTGAATTCCAGCCATAATCATAGTACCATATCTATATAGCTAGAGGACAGGGTAGGATTGCCTAGGGTCCATTTAAGCATCCATTTTACGGGATATCGGCAAACAGCGCAGAACAGGATCAGACGCTGCAGAATGTGGCATCTGATCGGGTTCTGCACTGATCATGAAGGATCCAGAAAGTTTTGTCAGAGGAGGTCCAACTCTGATGTTTTTTTTTTTAGTTGATAAGGGAGGATCCAAATAACACTAAAAGCGGGCCATCATTAGCCCACCAGCAAAACGCCATTTAAATGGTGTTTCGCTTGACGGGCCAAAGATGGCTCAACATTGAATGCTGGCTTGATAGCTTTGTGATTTGCTCACAGAATGTACTTTTAAATATACCCAACAACCCTTAAATTGAAAATGGATTTGTCCATTAGATGAGGGTGGGAAATTCCATTAGGCATGAATTGGCTAATAAAGTCCAAGTCTATTGGCAAGATGGCTTTATTCTCCTCCAAAACAGACCAAAAGTGTAGATTCATTATATCTAGATGTTTAAGTCTAAATTGTAAAAAGTTGAAGGGGTACCAGGCCCCCAGATAAGGGTGCATAACGGAGTAGTATTTTTCTTATTTCTAAACCAAAACATATGTTGTGGGTCCTCAAAAGAACCGTCTCGATTAGACGGTTCTTTTGAGCACCCAAAACATATGTTCAAATTGATGGGTAAGAAAATATTTACAATTGTACTCTGAAATTTTTTGTTTATCTAAACCTATGAAATCTAAATCTTTAAAGCTGAATTGTAAAAAGTTGAAGGGGTACATAGGTCTAGATAGACAAAAAAAATCAGAGTAAATAGTCCAGCAGAATTTGGGCGAAATTTAGGAGGACCTGGAACTTGATTTTAAACTTTTTTTTCTTTGTTGATTTTGTTAGTGCCTATATTGTCCTTGAAAAATCCGAGTGAAGCCACTCTGGCATCATTGAGCATTTCGATATATCCAAGATGGCGTCCAAGATGGAGGCCAATTATTAGTGAAAAAATTGTGTGATATGAAAAATTGTCTCAAACCCATTTTTTCCCTTAAATTAATAGCTATGAAGTTGGAATCTAGTTGAAGACACTTAGCTTCTAACAAAAATATAAAAATAAAATAAGAATGCACACAAAATGGCCGCCAAAATGACAGTTTATTACAAAAATATAAGAAAAATTTCTCTGAGACTGGCAAACTCCAGGGAATTGCATGCAAAATGCAGATTTTACTGATTCTTGAGTTACAGACATCATCCTTGTAACATCCCAGTGTTCAGCTGATGCATCACTCAGAATTTGATATATTCAAGATGGCGTCCAGGCTGGTAGCTGATAAGATTTACAAACCAGTGGGAGCCGCACATTACCTGTAGGCATGTCTGGTGGATTTGTAACATACCAGATTTCTTGCCTGGTTGAGAGGCACTTTACAAACACATGTATCTGGATAAATGAACCCAGCATGCATGTATGATAGAGTTGCACTGTACAAGCAGGCATATCTGAGAGTGGCACCAGATCAGCAGACATGTCTGACGTAATGGCACTTCTGTAAGAGTAGCAACAGACTTGTAGCCATCCCTCTTTCCTTTGCACTCAACTAGTCAAAGTGTTTGTTGAAGTGCAAAACGGACCAGCAGGCATGGCCTATAGTGAGATACCACGCCAACAGGCATGGCCTATAGCGAGGCACCACACCTGCAGACATGGCCTATAGTGAGGCACCTCCCCCCTACCCCCCAGAAGGCATGGCCTATTGTGAGGCGCAACACCAACATGCATGGCTGTTAGTGAGGTACCAAACCAAAAGGCATGACCTGTAATGAATCACCACGCCAGCAGGCATGGCTGATAGTGAGACACCATACCAGCAGGCACGGTTGATAGTGAGACACCATACCAGCAGGTATAGCAGATAGAAAAGCACACCGCCAGCTGACATGCAATATTGAGTGACAAAAGGCCAGCAGGCATGCTGATTGAGTGGCCACAGTTCAACAAGCAACGATCTGGCAGCAGCACTCAACCGGTAGGCATGCTTGAACAGCAGCTGTGTTGGTGACAGTAACGCTAGGCCAGCAGGCATATATGTTGCAGCTGCAGAGATATAGCAACTCTCTACACAGCATGTATGTTGTATTGACAATGTACATGTAGCAGTCTTGGCTGATAAGTTTCACATTGTTAATTGGCATGTCTGATGGAGGGGCATAGGTCAAGTGGCTTGCTCTTTGATTTCCAATGGACCAGGAGGCATGTTTGATTGAATGCTACCAAGTCTGCATGCATATCTGTTGAAGTTTCACTGAACAGCGGCCATGTAATGCCACTAGCTCATCATATCCGACATCCTTAACATCAGGCATGTTTAATAATGTGGTACTAAACCAGCACACATGCCGTTTAACGAGACTCTGGCTCAGCAGTCATGCGTGCTAGTTACATAGCTCCAGCTATAATGTATGTTACAATTGCACCCAACTAACAGGAATGCTGGGTACTGTTGCACTGGATCAGTGGGCATGTCTGTTCAAGTTACATCAGATCAGTGTGCATGTCTGTTCTACTTTCTCCTGACCAGCAGCCCAGGCATCATTGCCACATGGTCAGCAGACTTATTTACCATTAAACATGTTTGATTATATGGCACTGGACCGGCACATGTGTCTGAAACCAAGCAGTTATGTCTGTAACAGCTTCACGAGACTAGCAGGCATGTTGCAGTCCCCATGTTTTAAACGTTGCTTTGAACCAACAGGCATGTTTGTTGCACCTGCACCCGACCACCTGGCACGCCGGTTACAGTTAAACTCGATCAGCATGCATTTCTGTTAGAGTTGCATCTATCAGCACATATGTTTGAATCAGTTGCAACTGACTTGCAAGCAAGTCCGTAATTGTGTGGCTGAACCAACAGGAATACATGTTACACTTGCCTCAGACGCGCAGATATGTCCCTATACTCGTACCCAACTAATGGGCTGGTAAGCACAATTGCACCAGACCATCATTGATGTGTTTTAAAGTTGCACATGACTAGCAGCCATGCCTTTATAAGGCGCATACCATCAGTATGCACGTCTGCTACAGTTTCATCTTATCAGCATCCATGTGTATTACATTTGCACCCGACCATCAGCCATGTCTGTAACAATTGTACCCTGCCATTTCCCATGTCTTTAACAATTGCATCTATCCAGCAGTCATACCATTCTGTAAACTTGTGCCTACAAGCATGTATGTCTGATACACTTACACCGGACCAGCATACATATTTGTTATAGCAACATCCAACCAGCTGTGCTGTCTTATGCACTTGCAACAGACCAGAAAAGTAGTAATGGTTGTTACAATTGCACTGGGCAAGCAGGCCTGTACCAACCAGCTGTCAAGATGGTAACGAACATCTGCAGCATGCAGATACCTTACTCAGGGGTTGTGTTTTGTGTTGTTACACTACACTACATAAGTATTTTTTTTGTAAATTTTAGCCATCCATCCAGCTGACTTTTTTTCAAACATTGATTAAAAAAAGGTTTGTACTTTGATCAAACACCCTGTCACAAAGTGTTCAGTGATATTGTTCGTTCAGTATACCCTGCCATTTATCACTTGATTTTTTGAAGGAATGCTTTTCCAACGTAGGATTTTTTTATGAGAATAATATGATATTATGTTATTATCAGATCCGGCCAAAAGTGGTCTGGAAAGTGCATGGTGCATGGATTGATAAATACAATTCCCAGAACAAACACAAAAACATTACCATAACAAAAAATTAGAGTTTATCATAGCAAAAACTATACGATTCCCCACCCTGTTATTTCTGCCATCTTGAATGTCATCTGAAATATTTTACAACGCTGAAAAACAACAATAACATGCCAGTCAAAGTCTCCAAATACAACCGAAAACTATCAGAAATAGTTACTAACTGCAAATTTGATTTTAGGTTATATTTTGCTTTAAATGGCGGCCATCTTGGACACCATCTTCACTATTTCAACCTTGTGAATCAAACCTGTGAATGCTTCATTTTAATCGTTTGTATTATTAGGCCTCTAAACATCGATAAAAAGTCAAAATTAAAATGCTTTATATCGAGTTTTTAGTGAGTTAGGTCTTATAAACCTAACTGACGGCCATCTTGGACACCATCTTTAAATTTCAACGTTCTGAATCAAAATCATGTTCTAATTTGATCATTTGTATCATTTAGCCTCTAAACATCCATAAATAGTCAAAATTAAAGTGTTTTTATCGATTATGTTGGTTATATAGGTCTTAGAAGCCTAATTGACAGCCTTCTTGGACGCCATCTTTTATAGATCAACCTTCTGAATCAAACCAATGTTCCATTTTAATTGGTTGTAACATTGAACCTCTAAATATCCAAAAAAAGTCAAAATTAAAACGCTTTTGATCGAGGATGTTGGTCATATAGGTCTTAGGAGCCAAACTGACGGCCATCTTGGACGCCATCTTGAATATTTCAAAACACTCAATGATGCCAGAGTGGCAATAGTTAGATTCATCAATTACAATGCCTCAACAACAAGAAACAACAAAGAAAAAAACTTTAAAATCAAGATCCAGGTCATTCAGGTTTTCTACCGGACTAAAAATTGTGAATGTTTTCATATTGATCAGTTTTTACATTTAAAGGGTCTTACATGAGTGCTTATGTTTTCTTGAACTTATTAAACCAGTTGAGGAAAAGAGATAAAATGCGAGGCTTGCATTAAATTAAGGGAGCAATATCCTCTGAAATTGTTCATTTACTGAAGGTAAAATTGTCCTTAAAAGATGACCAGAGATGGCTTCTGCTTTCTTGGTTTTCAAAATTTTTCGGGGGAGGACCACCGGACCCCCCTTCCAGATTAGAAAATATGTGATTTATTTTTCATTCCAACAAGCCTTAAGCTATAGTTAAAATTGAGACTGTCAACTAGGGAGTCAAAAAACGCCAGTTTTTCCCTTTTGATTTGTGGTTAATGGGCTATAAATTTATTGACTAAGGATTTGCTGCACCCCTTCATACCATCCTCTATCATAACATGACTTTAAAGATCAGGTTCTGATAAAAATGCTTGAAAATTTGATGTTAATTTGCTCTTTATTTTTGTTAGAATTTCAATGAAACAACCTTTATTTTGCCTAAAATAGCCTTTATAAAAAACCTTTAATTTCATGAGAGTCTGCTAGGGGGCCTGATATGGCTATCTCCATTCTAATGCACTTCTGTAGTTTTGTCTCAAATTGGAGCATTGCAAGCCGCATATCATCCAACAAAATGTGACATAATTAATGACGTCAAACTATTTCCGACAGTATATCGCACAATATACCGTCGCTAATGTTTGAAGTTAACCAATCAGACATCGTGTTACAAAGGCATGTGCATTAGAATTCCATATTTCACCCATGTTTCAGAAAATAGCCAATCTATTTTTTGTTTTAAGTTTATGAAACTTACAATCAGATAATCAGGAGAGCCATAAAATCTTGATCAAGTAAGATTTTGAACAAGATGGGACCACTGACTCAGCTTTATCTAAATCATTAACTCTTTGCCTACTAGTTAATATTTCATGCTTTTTTTCTGGTCTGCTGATCTTTTCAAAATCAACTTTTTCGAAAAAATCTTTCAGGAATACCATCAGCTTGTCAAATAGTTTAGATCAAGACCGACATTTTGCCGAGTCTGATCTTGGTCCCAACTGTTTGTAAAAGTTATCAGCAGACGACACTAGGAGATACATGTAGTTAGATTTTAATTGCATCTTTATGAATCCTGACTATCAGGGCAGGCAATACATTTTTGATAAGGTTGAGTTTGGGCAAGTTAAGACCACAGACTAGGGTTACCTGCCCTTGGGCTTTTAAAAAAATCACATAGACTTGTTATAGAGAAACATTTCAGTGATTTTGTCTTATAAATTGAAGACTTTTTGATGCATTAACATGACAGTCTTAAATTATTGTTCAGTTTTACTTGATGTTTAACCTGAAGGTGAATGTTGATCATTGTGACCTATATTTTATGATACAGTGATTTTGCATGTGTGGATCCAGAGGGGGGGACAGGGTCCAGACCCCCCCCCCCCCCCCTCTGGAAAATCACAAAAATATAGAGTCTCACAGCAGGTCTTGTCCGGATCCCATTAAAATCAAATAGCCACCAAGCCAGCATTCAATGTTTGGCCATCTTCGATTTAATTGGCATTTTGCTGGAGAGCCAATAATGGCCTGCTAATAGTTGTGTATGGATCCTTCCCCCCCTCATCAAACTAAATAAAAATTTACCCCTCCCTCCCCCCCCCCCCCCCCCCCCCCCCAAAAAAAAAAAAAAAAAAAAAAAACTAACAAAAAAAAACCTGACAAAGTTGGGCCCCCTCTGACAAAACTTTCTGGAACTGCGCATGTTTTGCATTGTATATTGAAGATTTTTTGTTGTTTGAACTAGATATTTTGATAATGGTTCAGTATGACAGGGCATATAACCTCAAATTACGAGCAACCTTGTTGCATGCCAGAATAATTTATCCCCACAAAATATATCTTCATACAAATCATGACTTTTATTTCTTGCACATTGGATAAGAATTTGTGAGATTTTTGCCTTGGTCAGAAATTCTTATCTTACACATGCTTTCTTACCCAGTCTGTCAGGTGTGGGATGTTCGTTGGTTGTATTGGAACTCAGACCCATGGCTGCCAAGTGACATCATTGTTATGTCAAAGAGAGGTTATCAAGTAATATCACATCTCAGCGTATTCAGGACCTTCTAGAAGTAAAATAAAAATTTGATATTGAATGGTGAGCAAGAAAACAATCCATCCTTTTTGTGAGAGACAGATAGAAAAATCAGTCCCTCAAGATCACCAATTGTCATCACTTGGCAAGCATCATGATGTTCAAGATTTTTCTTTCAGGCCCCTCACACTATAGATTGATAGACTGCTAAAAATTATCTCATGTTCTCACATTTTTACTTTCATTTTCATTCATTGTTAATAAACATAAGCTAGCATATACACGATTAGTCTGATAATTTCGATTAGTCTGATCATTTTCGTTTTATAAATAGTACTTAATATAGATTAAGATTGTATATAATATTTGATATAAATTATGAATAGTATGTATATATTATAGTACTTTTAATAATAGTTACTGTGATATATGACAGTTTAGGAACAAACATTTAAGAGAGGTGTCACAAGTAGACACATTCAACATATGTCAGATAAACAGGTGTACCTGCATTAAGGGGCTACTTTGGCCCCCTCTGGCGCCAAAAATTGAAAATTTGCCTTTCACCAATTTCTTTTGATTGGTTTATTAGAAGAATAACTGAAGTGTAAAATTTCGGCATTTATTTAGATTTTACCGTTGCTATGGTAACCAAAATGGCCGACAAACTAGGCTTAAAACAGAGAAATTGCCATTTTGGACTAAATTTAAGTTTTTTGGAGACCAATTTTTTTAAGAATAAGATATCAGCACAGCTAAATACCAAAAAATCCTTTTAATATGTTGTGTGTCATGGTAATTCTCAGCTTCTGTTAAAATATCTTTTTGGTATTTGCTTGTGCTCTATGTTAATTTCTCTGTCAAACCTCTCAATTTTGCTCAAAAATGGTCAACATCCTATTTTCAGCCTATTTTGGTGGCCATTTTTATTACCATAGCAACGGTAAAAGTCTAAGTAATTTGAGACTTTTACACTTTGGTTACTGTTGTAATAAAATAATAAGAACAAATTGGTGAAAAACAATTTTTATATTTTAGCCTCATATGGGGGCCAAAAAACCCTTAATGCATGTAGCTCTTTTATGTGCGTAAAAGTGTGATTATTTACTTATCCACATGTTTTCGGATGCTCAAATAGTCTCGTTGAGGCGGGTCTTTTGATTACTCACAACATGTTTTGGTTATGAAAATAAAATAAAATCTAATTACCCACTCATAACTTAACCCTTTACTCCCAAGGCTATTTTTAGATCATGACATCATTTTCTATTTTTAGACAACATTGTAAAAAAAATCATGAAAAATTTAAGTTAAGTTTTGAATATTTTTGGAAAATATTATGAAAAATGGATTTTCCATAATATTTTCAAACACATGAAATTTCAAAGGTGTCAAAAGTTGTTATTATGGAGTAAAGGGTAAATGTCTATTCTGTGCTACTAATGAAGCCAGCTGACGAGGGTCCACAGATTGTTGATGATTCCATATTAATATTGAAATTGCACTAGATTAACTGTTATCATATTAAAAGTTGATATATAGTAATCCATACCCCTAGATATGAGAGTGTAGTGATTAAATGATTTTCTGAGGAGTGCAGTTGCTCAGTAGAGTGTTTGACCCAGATAGAGGGGTTGCGGGTTCAAGCCTTACTGAAGGCACTACATTGTGTCCTTGAGCAAGACACTCTATTCCCTGGTTAGTACTGTTAAAATAAAGGAACACCCATCCTGACATGACTGAAAAATTGTTGACTGGGATGTAAAGAATCAACACAAACAAAGAAACAAATAAATAATTTTCTTATTTCTCAACCATGCCAAAAAATGTTGTGGGTTCTCAAAAGAACCATTTCATTGATATGGTTCTTATGAGCATCCAAAATTTATGTGAAAACTGATTGGTATCAAAATATTTACAAATATTAGAATTGCCAATTTTTGATGCTGCAAATATTATATGGCTTACAGTATACATTCTAGGAGCTAACATATGCCCTAATTGGCTAGTGCATATCTCTTTTGCATTTTGCATTTGACATAAATATGTTTTTCATGACATGGCTCATTGTCACATGGGTAAGCAGAATGTGGCATCTCATCAGGGTTTGCACTGTTCGCTACTGTATGACCAATCTACAGGGACAGAAGTACATAGTGGTCCCTTTATAATATACCTCATTATAACACTGATTTAGGTATTGTGGCTCCCAAATTTTTTTTTTACCATAAAATTTTACAAAAGTCATTTTTTATGGATATTGTGTAAAATTGTCCCTTTTTAGTGCACGGGTGAAAGTTTTCAGGATTAATCCTGAATTCAGGATTTTGAGGCTGACTCTCCATAGAATGTCAGCCTCAAAATGCTGAATTAGGGAGATTATAATAGCTTCTCTGATTAATTTTCAGATTATCTAGACACAATTAACCTTTTAAACATATACTTATTCATTTTTGTAGGCACACTGCAAGTTTAAAAATTTGAATTTCTAAAGATCAGGATTTTGGAAAATTTGAACTTTCACCCATGATAGTGTGATTCACATATAACATGGTCCATTCATATAGACTCCAAACATAGTGCTATACATTCTAACCAGTTACCCCTTCAAATATAATGGCCCATCTTAATTTTATTGTGTCAGGCCATATATGAAATTCCAAAGGTAAACTAAGTCTGCCAAAGAGCAGCAGACAGACTGAGGAGGGCATTTATATATATATATTAATTTTTTTTTTTTACTTTTTCACTTTATCATTCATTCTACGCCCTGAAAGTCACATTCAAAATTAGAATGTGTATAGTGCTAGTAAAAGTGAGACTTTGGGAGGAGTCATATTTCACAACTTCCATAATAACAGGTCTTTTTATTCACCCACCTGAGTGAAGGAAAGGTGGGGTATTTTTGCTATGTATCTTGTGATATAAATTGGGGTATGATGAAGAGTTTATTAGGACTCAATGACCCAAACCAAATTAAACTGCCAAGTTTTAGCCAAAAATTGCTAGTGTGCATAATATCATCTGATACATGGTAAAGACATCAACGGATCGGGCTCTCTTATCTGTCACAGTGCAAAATCAATCATTTTTAATCCATGTTTCTCTACTAAATATTCTTTAATTTTACCAAAGTCTTTTATTTTGAAATAAATAATACATTAAAGTTTTCAATTCAAGTGTTTGTTGAATTAAAAAAAGTCAAATATTTAACAAATATCAATTCCAATATTACTTGCCGAATTTTTTTGAAACTTACCCACATTGATCGTCAGCTGACCTTGCGTGGGTACCCTAATTTAAATATTCATTATAAATCATACAAGGATTTTTACCGCAATCACAAAGGATAAATATAGAAATAAGTTCATGCAAATAATTCAGATATTTTCGACAGTTCAAAAGATCAAAAACTTGCATAAAGATTGGCCAACTTTGAAATTGTTTATTTTCTCTGGAAATTTGATAGAGCACTGAAAGGCACTGGTACCAGGCTTTTCTCAAGGGTCTTCCCAAACATAATAAACTCAAATTTAGTAATATAGAGTTGTGTGCATCTTTGCGCAAACGGTGTTTATAGCAGTACTATCACGAGGAAAGTACATGTAAACTATACAGCAACGTGTCCAAGTCACGATAATACGTATTAGACAATACACAGCCAGGGTTTATCAGCTTATCAAATTTTGACAGAAAAAAATATGCCAATTGGAAAAGTTAAACTAGTGTAGCTTTCTTATTGATTGATGGATTTTAATGATTTAATCACCAGTTTCTTTGTCATTTATTCTACTTTAAGCCTGTTTTTCTACTTTGGAATGTTTGTTTGAATCTCAGATTTTAAGGATTAGATAACACTTCAGACTGTTGTCAGGTAATAAGTACCTCAATGTTCCAGGTGAGGCTTTGGCCCCCTTGCTTTTCACATAGTATACAGTTATTTCATGCCTGTTTGTAGTATAGTCAAACTATTACCCCGAGATGCCATGGACGCTCTGATGCACTATTGCATGAGGCTTGTGGCCTCGTGCAATAGTGCATCAGGTTGTCCACGGTACCGAGGAGTAATAGTTTGACTATACTACAAACAGGCATGAAATAACTTTTTTATTACCCAACCCTTTTGATGAAATACTCAGCAGCGTTTCTTGAATGGAGTTGCTGTAGGCAATGCGGTTTTGTTGCAAAACAGAAAATTTCCCCAAATCTACTCGATTTTGGTCTCAAAATGTTTCGCTCGTTCTAACTTAGAAAACGAGTACCCACACTTTATGTTTCTGACCATAATCAACGGAGTTATTGGAGTTTAAAGTTGCCAAAGCATGGCTCATTTTCACCTTTGTCGCACAACGTCTCCTTTCATAAACGAACCATACGCGCATCGATGTCGCGCATGTAGATAAGCGCCTGTGTGTTTAGAACAGCGAAGTTGGTAACCAGGCGATGGTATAGTGCCAGTCAATAGTCAAATTTATTGACTGGTCATTAGTTCAGCGACTCATGACATAGCAAAAAGTAGACATTACTCTGTATATAGACAGTTGGGTAATAAACATACATATCTCTACATTCATACATGTAAGTATGTAACCCAATCTGTCTTTTTGTCATTTTTATTAGATGTTGAGGTAAGTATTAGCTGTTTCTCTTTGATTTTGATCATGGTCTTGTGATGTTGTTAAATATGTGATCAGAGAAACTTGTATATTTTTATATTGTGGATGTTGTTTGTGCTGCAGTTACAGTGGTATTTCCGTTTAAATCTTTAAGTTCCACTTATACCATTATTATGTAATAAGGTATTTGTCTAGGCATTACATCTTAAGATGGTTACCAAAAATATTTAGATTGATCTGTCATGTTTAAATTTGAAGATATTTTTTCTCTTCCAAGAAAACAAACAAACTACACCCCTCTTTATCCACAAATGAAAACTCTTAAGATAGCTGTCAATAGAATAACATTGGCAGTCTGTTATTGTCGTCAAAGTACACGTTAAACTGCATCAAAGCTTGTTCATTTCTACAAGCTCATTTCACTTAATAAGCAAATTTAGTGAAAAAAAAAACTATGGTGAAAACTCATTTATTAAAACCATATATGTTGGAATTAACTCTATGAGCCAATTCCAATGTCTACCAACAACTGAAAAAATAAAGATAGCTATTTTGAAATTTGCACTTATCTAGTTCCTTGTCCATTGTGTATGTTTCTAAACAGCATGTCAAGCTGTCAATCATGATCGAGATACCTGTCACTTTATGACAAATTGTTTATATTTACATGACATTAAAGCACCATATTTATACCCCCACTTCATGCTGCATTTCATCTGGGTCTTCACTGTTTGCAAAAGTACTTGTTTAGAGGTTTCTCCTGAATGCAAAGGGTTAAAAGATAAACCTGTTAGAAAATTTCAAGATTATAGACCGTCTCTGCAACTATGCAGTTTTCATTGAGCCCTTACTGGACATAAGACCTGAATACAGTTATTCTCAGGACCTGGCTCATTTAAGCAATGCTCATGCACGGATCAAGAGGGGGGGACAGGGGGTCCGGACCCGTAATGTTTTGTTTCCTTAATATCTTGAAGATTCATTGCTGTATTTACATCAAACCTTGCAAACATGTTCATATATGCAAGACAAATACTTTAGACAATAAAGTAAGGGCTAGGGTCCAATTCTATTAGAGTTATTTCTCTTTGTAGTTCTAAATGGCTTGTTATATAGGGTTTATGCATAAGCTATTATAGGCCATACACGGGCCGATCATCTCCTACCACAGCTTTTGATGGAACAATTTGATATTTTTCCTATGCAATGTATAGTACTGCAAATATCAAGGCGCTGAGAGGGAGTTTAGGTGCCCTCTCTGTTAACAAGTTGAGTCATATACCAAAGTTACAGCCAATATCTGCGGTTTATGAAAACCAATGATGTCGCATTTGGTCCCGTGTACTTATTGAGTTATCTGCCCTTGAAATACCCCACCCACTTTTAAGCCTTGAGAAGCGATAACTATGCTAAAAGGAAAAATAATTTAAATTAATGAAACGGATCAACATTTTTACATATTTTCTTGTTGCAGATACTTTTAAGTATATAATAGGCAAATTTGATTACAAAATAATGTCAATAATTATATTTCCTGACATTTAAAGTACAAAATTTAGGTTTAAAAACTGTCAGAAAAAAATGCTCTTCCAATTTTAAACAGACTTTCTATTAATTTGGTCCAAAGTTTCAAAATCACATTTCCATAGCGAGACCAAAGCCTTAGCTACGTAAATATTGTAACAGTTAGCTAGTACAGCAAGTTTAAATGCCCCAATATGGTACGGAGAACATGTAGGTACCCCACCCACTTTTTAAGCTAGAGAAGCGAGTATTGTGCTAAAATGAAAACCAATTGTGGTTGTTAAAATTGATCAGCAATTTTTGCATATTTTCTTTCAAGGTATACTCTCAGATATGTAATAGGCATATTTTATCACACAAACATGTTTTTAACCATATCATCGTACATTTAAAGTACACATTTATTTCTAGAAAATGCGCCAGAAAAAATGCTAGTCCAATTTTAACCAGACTCTCTTTTAATTCTGTCCAAAGTTTCGAAGTAACATTTTATAGCGACACAACAATTTGTGCTGCATTAAGTTATAAAGTTTACATATGATAGCAAGATAAAATGTCCCAAAGGGTCATGGAGAACATGGAAGTACCCCACCCACTTTTTATGTATAAACAAGAAATTCCTATTTCTTACCATTATGGACTATTTTAAAAGGACCATCTTGTACCTTTATAAATATATAAATGGATCAGTATTTTGCGTACAAAAATAGATTATGTGACCTTGACCTCAATGTCATTCTAGAGGGCTTGAGTTCTTCTCCATTATCTCTTGGACAATATTTTGACAAGATTTAACTCGAAATCTTATGGGCTAATTTAAGATATGCCAATTGGTACTTAATGTGCTCTTCTTGTTACAGATTTATATTTGTGTTGTTATCAGAGAGACTTCATTTTGTCTCTTTCTGACAATAATCAAGCTGATGTTGTTGCAGCATTGAACTCTAAGTCAAGATAAATTCTTATTTCAAACAAAGTGTAAGTCAAATATATCCCATTGAACTTCAGTTAAATATGGCAAATACCTTTGATACTGAAGCCCTCTTTTCGAACTTAGACCTGTCTTTAACAAATGGCATACTTTTCGAGCTACATGTAGTTAATTTCTCATTTCTTGATGAATGTTTCTAGCTTCCCTTCCTTTGGTGTATACATTTCGCAACTTATTCATTTTGCAAGATTTTGTTCTAATGTTGGTAACTTCAACGAAGAAACCATTTTTTTTTTTTAAATTCTAATTATGTTTATACCCTAAAATCAGTCTTAAAATGGTTTAGGGTAGGTATCTAACTATCAAGGGCAATAACTCTATAAGTACGCAACTCCGAAACCGACATCATAGATTTTCTGAAACTAGGGATGTTAACGAACAATTTGGTATATAACACTACTTGTTGACAGAGAGAGCACCTAAAAGTCCTTAAGGAGACGACCTTTGAGCTCTCGTTTGCTCTGTATTGCAAATATCAAGGCGTTGGGAGTTAGTTTAGGTGCCCTATCTGTCAACAAGCTGAGTCATATACCAAAGATACAGCCCATATCTGCGGTTTATAAAAATAATGATGTCGCATTTGGTTCCAAGTACAAATGTACTTATCGAGTTATATGTCCTTGAAATACCCCACCCACTTTCAAAGCTTGAGAAGCGATTATCATGCTAAAAGGAAAACAAATTATGATTTATGAAACGGGCCCACAATTTTTTGCATATGTTTTTGTTGAAGATACTTTTAAATGTATTATAGGCAAATTTCATCACAAAATGAAGTCTATAACTATATTGGCAGGCATTTAAAGTACAAAATTTATGTTTAAAAACTGTCAGAAAACAAATGCTCTTCCAATTTTGACCAGAATTTCTATCAATTCGGTCCAAAGTTTCAAAGTCCTATTTCTATAGCGAGACCATATCCTGTGCTACATAAAAAATATAACCGTAACCTATGATAGCAAGCTCAAATGCCCCAAAAGGGCATAGAGAACATGAAAGTACCCCACCCACTTTTTAAGCTGTAGAAGCGATTATTGTGCTAACATGAAACTAATTGTTATTGTTAAAACAAATTTGTATTTTTTGCACATTTTCTTGCAACAAATACTTTTAGATGTGTAATAGGCGAATTTCACCACAAAATTAGGTTTATAACTATATCAGCTGACAATCAAAGTACAACATTTAAATTACGTTTAAAAAGTCAGAAGAAATGGCAATCCAATTTAAAACATACTCTACTTTAATTCGGTCCAAAGTTTCAAAGTCACATTTCTGCAGTGGGACCACAATCTGTGCTACACAAAATCATAGCCGTTACCTATGATAACAAGTTCAAACGCCCCAAAAGAGCAAGGAGAACATGGAAATATCCCACCCACTTATTTGTGCATACCATAATGAAATTCTTTTTTGTAACTCTTTCGGACTTGCGAAAGTGATCTTCTTCTACTTATGTACATGTAAATATCTAATTGGATTACTATTTTGTTTTTAAAAAATAATTTATTTGACCTTGATGCCAAGGTCATTCTTGACAAAGGTGTTTAAACTATTGTATCACGTAACATTTGCGTCCTGATTCTATCTGTTGTTGTGAAGGTAGGACTTCATGTCTTTGAAGATTAGTTTTACCCCCTGATTACAAACATATCACTTCTTATGATTAATATCAAAGTTTAAATTCGTTTGTTTGGCTCATTGCAAAACTTAGGCGTACCCGACCCACCTTTTTCGTCTGCATTGCTCACTAATTCGAACCTTTGTCTTTACGATTGAACAATTGACATTATCGAAAATATAAAAACTCTGGTATGTTCCGTTTGGGTGTTAATTGCGTCAGTGGTCTGTTTACTCAGTCATTTTGTTTTCCCAAAACTGGGTCAAGATGAGCAGACAAGATATTTTACCCCACCTGAGCCATTTACTCAAAGTGAGCTGTTGTATAATCGGTTGCCCGTTGTCTGTCGTCAACAATTGCTTCAAAAGACATCTCCTCCTGCATTATTGGGTGGATTTTTACCAACCTCGACAGGGATGATCCATATATGGCCTTCATCAATTTAACTTTTTAAATGGTTTTATTCCATTTTATACATGTATCTAGCTCAAATGGGCTAAAATAGACTTTCGAACTATTGTTGGGAGTGATTATGCTTTTCTCTGACCTTACGAATGGTCATATCAGGTGAGCGACCAAGGACCCAAAAGCCCTCTTGTTTAATATTGAACTTTAATTCGATAATAGCGAACCTAGTTGCTCTACAAATGATTGAAACACTCACAAAATGATTTTGCAGACATGCAAACACCAGCTCGTTGTATATTTGAATGGTAGCAACAAACAATTGATCAGTCAAGTCATACCCGGAGTTAAAGGGTGAAAATAACTTTCTTATTTTGCTATAAAGCATACATTGTGTGTACTCGGTTGGACCGACTCATTGATACGCACCCACAGTCTATATTTGGAGCAAACGTAAGAATGTATTAATCTTCCATCTGAAAATATCAATTATCACAGCCTTAAAATGTATTTTGGTGGTACTGTCATCCTGAGATGAGCTGCGTCCTAAATCAAGGAAGAAAATCCACCCAGCAAAGATTCAGGTGATTTTTTTGGCTTTAATTCTACAGTACTGTTTCTGCAGAAACACTGAAATTCGGTCAAATTCCCCAAAAATAGTAAGTGAGTATGATCAGGAATTACCACAATCACAAACTGCAGACAACCCCGTGGCACCGCGAGGAAGAACCGCTCAACCACCACGAGAAACCAGGAAGACAAATTAAGCAAAGCAATCAGCTCTCTCTTCCCCATCAAGATGATTGCAATACTAGAATGGACATAAAGTAACGTACAACAAAACCTAGAACAATTACAGACTCCCACAATGGGAGTAACGATAAACAAAAAGTCAACAACAACAGATCAATACCTAGTCGGAGTTTTATCATATCCAGGTGTTGCAGACATGCAAACTCAATTAAAATCTGCTAACATGCTTCAAGTGATAATGTACATTTAAGTACATTTGGTCTAAATTAAGCAGGGTTTTTTTCTGCATCGACATTGAAATTAAAGTCAAGATTTCCATAATACAATCCACTATTTACCTGATCATACCAATTGGGTAAACTTTGAAACATCGCCCGCCTCCTCGCAAATTTGATAACTTTTGCCTAAACTAAGCAGCTTTTTGTTATGTAACCTTGAAAATAAGAAAATGGTCCCAAAAACTTTATCATCTTTTGTCATAATCAGATATTAATTTTATCCAAGTGTAGGTAACATCCGCTGACCCGCTCTGAAGATAATGCGCATTTAATTAGGTTTAGCCTAAATTTGACTTTTTTTCTTATGTAACCTTGAATAATGAGGTCAAGGTCACAAAGATTGCATCAAGTTTTGTCATGTCTAGGTTTTAAATCAGGCAAATTTGGGTATAATCCGTTGAACCACTCCGAAGAAAATGTGTATTTATAGGTTTTCGGCCTAAATTTAGAAGTTTCTTTTCCAATGTGACCTTGAAAATAAGGTCAAGGTCCCAAAAATTTTAGCAGCTTTTTGTCATGTCCATGTATTAGATTCATGTGAACTTGGGTAAAATCCGCTGACCCATGGTCTGAAGATAATGTGCATTTAAGTAATAATTCACCTAAATCAAGCAGTTTTTTTAATGTGACTAAGGTCAAGGTCTCAAAAACTTTAACGGCTTATTGCCATGTCCAGATTTTAGAATCATGCAAGTTTGAGTAAAATCCGCTGACCCACTGCAAAGATAATGTGCATTTAAGTATTTTTGGCTTAAATTTAGCAGCTTCGTTTTCTAATGTGACCTTGAAAATGAGGTTTGTCATGTCCATGTATAAGATTCATGCGAATTTGGGAAAATCAGCTGACCCAATCTGAAGATAATGTGCATTTAAGTATTTTTGCCCTAAATTTTGCAGTTTTATTTTAATGTGACCTTGAAAGTAAGGTCTCCAATTTTTTCTTTGGCTTATTCTCATGTCCATATATTGAATTCATGCAAATTTGGGTAAAATCCACTGACCCACTCCGAGGATAATGTGCATTTAAGTATTTTTGGCCTAATTTTTGCAATTTCGATATCTAATGTGACCTTGAAAACAAGGTCAAGGTCTCCTAAACTTTATCAGCTTTTTGCCATGTACATGTATTAGATTCATGTAAATTAGGGCAAAATCAGCTGACCAAGTCTGAAGATAATGTGCATTTAAGTATGTTTTGCCCTAAATTTAGCAGTTTTTTTATTCTAATGTGACCTTGAAAATAAGGTCAAGGTCTCCAAAATTTTTTCGGTTTATTGTCATGTCCAGATATTGAATTCATGCAAATTTGGGTAAAATCCACTGACCCACTCCGAAGATAATGTGCATTTTAGTATTTTTGGCCTAAATTTTGCAATTTGGTTTTCTAATGTGACCTTGAAAATTAGGTCAAGGTCTCCAAAACTTTTTTAGTTTTTTGTCATATCCACGTATTAGATTCATGCAAATTTGGGCAAAATCCACTGACCCACCCCGAAGATAATGTTAATTTAAGTAACTTTTCGCCTAAATTTAGCTTTTTTTTTTCTACTGTGACCTTGAAAATTAGGTCAAGGTCTCATAAACTTTATCGTTATTTTGCCATGTCTAGTTATTAAAATCATGCAAATTTGGTTAAAATCTGCTGACCTACTCCGAAGATAACGTGAATTTAAGTAACTTTTGGCATAAATTTAGCAGACTTTTCTCTGTGTTGACCTTGAAAATGAGGTCAAGGTCACCTAACCCTAGTCGACTATTTATCATACCCAGTTGCTGTATTCTTGCAAATTTTGATTAAATCCGATCACCCAATCAGAAGTTATTAAACATATATCAAAAGGCCACACCTACATTAGTGCTGACACCGACGGTGGCGCCGTCAGGGCCCGTTACAATAGCCATTCATCCCGATCCTCTCTTTTGTCGGATAAAATGAATAGAGCTATAACATATTTACCGTTTCTGATTCAAACTTTAGACGAAAATACGTAAAACTGATTATTTCCAGCAAAACAAGCACATTTTATGCTAATTTTATACCCTAAAATCAGTCTAAAGAGTTTTTAGGGTAGGTAACTTTCAAGGGCCATAACTCTGTAAGTACGCGACTCCGACACCGACATCATTGGTTTTCTGAAACTAGGGATGCTAACGAACAATTTGGTATATAACACTACTTGTTAACAGAGAGGGCACCTAAAAGTCCTTAAGGAGGCTACTTTTGAGCTCTCGTTTGCTCTACTAGTAGACACATTGGACATATGCATGAAGGAGTTTGGTTCAGATTTTTTTTTTTTTAACAAAATGACAGCTGTGAGAACTTAGACAATTTTTCCCTAATAGGGCTTTTGTATATGCATAGATGGTGCCTTCATGGGCCGATCAACTCCTACCACAGCTTTTGATGGAGCAATTTGATACTTTGCCTATACAATGTAGACACACTGAACATATGCATGAAGGAGTTTGGTTCAGAATAAATAGTTTTTGACAAAATGACAGCAGTGAGAATTTAGACAATTTTTCCCTAATAAGGTGTTTGTATATACATAGATGGTGCCTTCATGGGCTGATCAACTCCTACCACAGCTTTTGATGGAGCAATTTGATACTTTGCCTATACAATGTAGACACATTGAACATATGTATGAAGGAGTTTGGTTCAGAAAAAATATTTTTTGACAAAATGACAGCTGTGAGAACTTAGACAATTTTTCCCTAATATGGCTTTTGTATATGCAAAGATGGTGCCTTCATGGGCCGATCAACTCCTACCACAGCTTTTGATGGAGCAATTTGATACTTTGCCTATACAATGTAGACACATTGAACATATGCATGAAGGAGTTTGGTTCAGAAAAGATAATTTTTGACAAAATGACAGCTGTGAGAACTTAGACAATTTTTCGCTAATAAGGCTTTTGTATATGCATAGATGGTGCCTTCATCTGCCGATCAACTCCTACGACAGCTTTTAATGAAGCAATTTGTTACTTTGCCTATACAATATAGACACATTAAACATATGCATGAAGTAGTCTGGTTAAAAAAAATATTTTATGACAAAATGACAGCTATGAGAACTTAGACAATTATTCCCTTATATGGCTTTTGTATATGCATGGATAGTGCCTTCATGGGCCGATCAACTCCTACCACAGCTTTTGATGGAGCAATTTGATACTTTGCCGATACAATGTAGACACATTGAACATATGCATGAAGGAGTTTATAATTTTTGTTTGCGCAGATTCTACTGAAATTTTCTTTTCAAAACTAAGTTCTGCTGGTTTGAACTATAACTTGCCAAGTTTTTTCACTGACTCTTACTGTGCGGGGGGTATCTAATAAGCATCGCTTATATCCTTTTTTCATTTTCAGAGGTTTTCTCTCCCCCCCCCCCACCCCAAATCTGAAAATCTTTTCCTGTAAATCAACTAATAAAAAAATTCTGGCCTTATTGCACTTTTTACTGATATTCCAATATTTAACCTCAGATATCTCGCAATGCACGAAGTGCAAATGCATGCTGGCACAATAATCAAGTTATTATATGGTCTGCACATCTAAAGGGGCAATAATTCACTTGTTAATGCTCATGGATAATCTTCCTGTACAGAGGCATAAACCATACAATAACCTAATTGATATAGTACACCATATTCACAAAAAGTGTATTCAGTTTGCTCTGATGTTTACGATGTTACCGAACTTGTTAACTTAATTGTACAATTGTATGAGCATATATTCCCTCTTCTTGGCGGGACGAGACGAAGAGGAGTTCCCCCTACAAGAGGGGATATTTGTATATTCAGGAGTATTTGTACAATAAAATACTTGTATCATGACCAATAAAACAACCACCTTTTAATTTATTCATCAGATATTCAAGCCAATTATAAGCTCCACCTTTGACACAGTCTTTTCGAAATTAATTAACAGCATATATCAAAGGAAAGGCGGCAAAGTCATGATATAGTGCTTAGTTATCATTTTCATTTACAAATTGCGTTAATAATAATATTGTGACATCATCTGTCCATGCTCAAAGTTCCCTAGTTTAAGCATGCTAGAAATATAAATAGCTACTTTAGCAGAAAAGTGCATTTTGGGATATTGGAAAACATGTTTTGATGCTATATTCAGTAACACTGATTCTTTCTTAAGTGAAAAATTGCATGATTTTGCACTAAAATTAAGAAGTTTGCAATGGCTGTTTTCGAGATTATTTTTAACCTCTTAACACTAAGTGGTATAAAATTTCATAGTGACAAAATAGTGATGTAATTGAACTGTTATATTTTAATTAATTCACCTTTTGAGCTGCGACATGAGATTTCCAAGAATGTGTTATGTGCGACCAGCAACGGCTCAGATCAGCCTGCGCATATGTACAGTCTGATCAGAGCCGTAGCTAGTCGCTTCAATATTCTATGAGTGATAAGCTACTCACCCATCATCATTTAGATTTTCTAAGCAGTCTCAAATTCATGTTAAAACGCGACATTGTTGGAAATCTCATGGTGTGGCTCAATTATTTTGATTACTAACATGCAACTACCAGCTTAGCAAAAGCATAGTTCATGAAATCAAATTTGGTGATATACCTGTCATGTAAATAAACAATTTGCCATAGAGGGACAGGTATTTTAATACTGATATTTAAAAAAGAGGAAAGCCAATGGACATGCTACTTGTTTAGTGTATAATTCAAATTTCAATAGCATGATGTTGGTACACATTAGAATTGCCTCAAAGAGGCAATTCCAATGTGCACCTACAACATATGTCCATTCAATAAATGAGTGTTTTTTCACAAACGTCTCAATTACTTTTTATGTTTCAGTGTAATGAGCAATGAGCATGTAGAAATGAAGAAGTTTTTGTCTAGTTTGGCATGCACCTGGATGACAATAATAGATAGCCAATTTTATATTATCGACAGCTTATCTTTATATGTTTCATTGGAATGAAATGCTAACTTGGTGGTTGCCTGGTTGTTATTCATCTGTTTATTTTCCTGATGATACTTATTCCATGTAAGACATCTGAACATCTCTGTTGCCATTATCCCTGCTGCACCCAGAACCATCAAAGAGTTTCAGGACCATTCTGAGTGCAGAAGGACATCGTCAGTAGTCATACTTGTTAATAAAACACTATTATTATCATTTCATTTGTCAGCTTATTTATTCATATGGCTAGAAAAACTGCTTTTGTTACATATGAACAAAGAAGGTGCAGACCAACCTGCTCATCGGCACAGTCTGGTCAAGGCATTTGATATGTTTCTCTGGTTAGCATGATAGCTAAACTTGTATAAAATAGTTTAGCTAGTCTCTGTAGTTGAGCAGGCTGATTTGAACATTACATGGTCGTAACCCCCAAAGGCAGTTTGTCCCACACTGAGGCTCATATGAGCGTGCTAATCATCACAAAAATCGAAATCTAATCTACTTTGAAACTATATTGACTCAGACACCATGCGCGGATCCAGAGGGGGGACAGGGGGTCCGGACCACAGCTGGAAAATCACAAAGGTATAGGGTTTCTTAGCAATACTGGTACAAACCCCCTGGAGAATCACAAAGCTACAAACCAGCATTCAATGTTGGACCATTATCAGCCCGCCAGCAAAAGCCATTTAAATGGTGTTTTGTTTGTGGGCCGATGATGGCCTGCTTTTAGGTGGATTCTCTCTCCCCTCATCAGCCAAAAAAGAAATTAAACCCGTCGGAGTTGAGTTGTATGCTTTGCCACATACCAATTCAACATGATCATAATCGAGTCTTGTGTTAATAGGCTTCCATATATATTATATTTGGGATATCTATACTGTTTCTGTATGGGAGAAAACATTAAGAGGCCTGTCATACCTGATTACCAATTTAAAAAGACACTAATTAGATACATATACAATTAAGTTCCACGTTCTGTCCCAGACACAGGAGCGTAAATAATTGAGATGATAAAACAAATGAAGGCATAAGGCAAAATGAAAAATACCTGTGTTTAGGGTAATCTGACCCTACCTAAATTTACTGGTGAAACCGTGATTTTTGCAGGTTTTCTGGAAAAAATATAATTTTATGCATTTTGAAAGGCGAAATGCCTTTCAAAATGTATAAAATTGTATTTTTTCCAAGAAAAAATGTGTGCCTACCCTAACTAAAATTTTCAGACCCGTTACCCGAAACACACTTATTTTTTTATTTGGCCTAACATGAGCCAGAAAATGCCTTTCTCTTCCTCAGCAAGATTATTGCACACTAGATAGGGCAATATATTAAGTACTGTATTTCAAACCAAGGACCACCCCTGAAAATGGGAGCAACAATAAACAACATAACCACAGCCTTAGAATGGACAGCAACCGAAGCCACAGGGGGCTTAAATATAATCTGCAAATTTAGTTCCAATCTCCATCCAACAATTTCATGAGATATTTTTCACACAAGAAAGCATCACACTGATGCGAACGGGAACGGAACCAAAAATAATAAGCTCCCCATCCGTCCCCTTCACACATGCGGTCAAATCCATTTCAATTTTATTAACATGCTCATAGATCAATTTAGCAGTTTCAACAATTTCCATTAAATAACATCTCTTAAACCACTAGGCAGAATTTCACAACGCTTCAAAGGAATGATCAAAGTTGTTCAAAGATTTCCATTCCATGCATAATTCCCGTAGCCATGGCAACCAAAAAGAAAGAGTTTTAAAGTCTTCTTGTAAAAAAAACTATTGGACCGGTTTTGAAATAATTTAGCACAAATGGTCCTAGGGTGACTCTACCAAGATTTTTAAATGTATATTGATTGACCCGTTGACAGGGTGCGTGGTCAGTTTTTCCTATGTTGATAAAGGGACACTTTTAAAATTCTTGTAAGGGAGAAAACAGTTGCATTCGTGGTTGTCTTTCACTTATCATTGGTTATCTTTCTCGAATAGTGGGAAAGTAATAGAAGTTTAGAAGTTAAAGATAGATAAATAAAAGGAACTTAGAATATTTTCAATGTTTAATTCCCGTTATTGGGCCAAAAGTGGCATTGTCTTGGGGGTCACATGCTTTGCAATCTTGTCTGAAGCCAAATAGCCTTGAGCCTTGGTATTATATATCGTTTAGTGAACCTCTACCAAGTTTGTTCAAATCATGCCCCTGGGTGCCAAAAGTGCCCCGCCCCAGAGGTCATGTGTTTTACTTAAAAATAAATAAAGAAAAGTTGAGGCTCTACATCCTGTTAATTTTGACTCCAAATTAATGGAAACTTTTCCATTAATGAAACTGCTGATCTATCAAAATTAATAGCTGAACTTTTGCTTACCTATACCTTTATAGGTAAGCGACCCAGGGCCCAGACGGCCCATTTGCTTGTTGATTCACTATGTATCCATAGAACATGTTTTATCCACATATTACATGTTATATGAAGTGTTCAAACAGCCAATTCTGTGACTATCACAGCATTTCCTTAATTACTTTGAAACTAGTTTTCTCTGCAAATAAGTAGACACTTTCATAGTATTACTATTGTGTAGTGTACTGTGGTTTAATGTCTTTATACTTCAAGGTTTACAAACCCTAATGAATTATTATTTTGACACATTGTTATTGGAATTAATCGTCTGTTGAAAAAAGTAGTAAACACGAGATGCAAGAGTGTTTCCGCTTGCAATAACTCTCTTTCATGTAACATTGACATTCAATTATTGCAGTCGAAAGTTCACTTGCAGAAAATCACGTGTCCTTGGAACTCCCACACGTAAACTGCAATTTTTGCTAATAAAAGTGGTATTATTTGTTTTATTAGTATTAATTATGTTGTAAGATGAGATTTAAATGAAACACATTTAGAAAGTTCTTTATTCATTTTTATTAAAGTTGAACAAGGGCATTGTATCACTTAGGCAAGGTTGACCTAATTCGGCTATAATATATGTGTTTTTCTCTTCCTAACAATGCTATTAAGTCTTGTGTGGTGGATGTAGGTCTTTGGAATGGGAAAAATCTTTGAAGTCATATTTTTCATTCTGAATACTTTTGCAAACGGTGAAGACTAAGATGAAATGCCGCTTTTTGCACTATTTGCTAAGATAAAAACAATATTTAGGGGCAGAATTGTACCATTTTGTAAAGCTTTTGACCTGCACTACAAAATGGACAATACCTTTTCTATCAATACGTATGGAATAATCCATGAGAATGAAAAAGGGTTATGATTGTTTTTTTGTTTTTTTTTGAAAGGACACCTCCATCATAAATATTTGGAGAAAAGTTGCACGTGAAGACCACCCCGTCCTATAGCTAAATTACTACGGTACACATGTACGTAATGTGCTACAAGCTTGTAATTATGGCATTGTAACTTGTCAGGAAGAGAATTATTCCCCCAATAACACAGCAGAACATCGTAATTAGCCAAACAAAACAGCAAGCTTGCTTTTTAAGCCATCAGCGACAATAATTACAGTGTTTTATTTAAGCATTTACGTCGTGTTTTGCGGAATAAATGCGTTTATTGGCGTCAACATGCAATGCTTCTATAGGCGAGACCGCTTTGGGAACAGCAGTTAATGTCACACTTTACCAGCACTCCATAACCTTTTTTGTTTGAGTTGATGTGCTTAAAGTTACAGGCTACAATGTTTCAGACATGCTGGGGCGTGCATGCGCGGATCCAGAGGGGGGGGGACAAGGGGTCCAGACACCCCATGAAAAACAAAAATAGGGTTTCTTAGCAATACTGGCCCCATCGGCCCAGATCCCCTGAAAATCACAAACTACCAAGCCAGAATTCAATGTTGCGCCATCATCGGCACGCCAGCGAAACACCATTAAAATGGCGTTTCACTGGCGTACCGATGATGGCCCGCTTGTTGTGGTATTGGGATCTGCCGCCCCCACCCCATCATTTAAAAAAAAGTTGGACCCCCTCTGGCAAAACTTTATGCAACCGCGCATGACGTGCTCCAGGGTCCAAACAGTACAAAGGAAGGAATGTAAAAGGTCACAGCCAACGATGGAATTTGAACCCGCGACCTCATCGTGGGCAGATTCAGAAAATTCCGTCAGTGTGTGTGTGTGTTGAGGGGGGGGGGGGGGGAGTGAGACCTGACAACGATTATTTTAGTGATCAACGTTTTTCAAAGAGGGCCGTACGGACCCCCTCGAGAAGCCATTGGAAGCAATTGGACCCGAAGGTCCCATACTTTCATGGAGATTGATGTTGAAATAATTTCTAAGGGCATTCTTCCCCCTCCGCTGATTCAAGAAGGGTTGATGCTGATCAGTTACCTCAAATGAAACAAAACAAACCCAATCGCTTCTTGAGGGGTGTCCGTACCAGAATTTTTTAGAGGAAACATATAGCCATTTGTGATTTTCCAGGGGGGGGGGGGGGGTTGGATAGGGGTGGCCCGGATCCACATACCTTGTGAGTACTCGATGGAAGCATTTATGTATGTCATCTGTCTTTTACATTTTATCAATTGATTCCATGTTTACCCATATAAACCTAGTGTCCATTTTGTGGGACGTAGGCAAATGGTGCAGACCATGACCACACGCCGCAGAACGCGGCGTCTGATCAGGGTCTTCACTGTTTGCTTGCAGAATGTTTTATTAAAATTTGAATGAAAATGAAAAATACTACCCAACATCCCTTAAAACAGAAATTGACTGTTCCAATTTATAGCATTGGGAAATTCCATTCGGCTCAAAAGGGTTAATATTAAAACAACAATACTTGGACATGTTTTAATAACGTTATACCACAACCATTGGCAAAACTCTCTTATATCGACATAATGGCGATTTTATTTTGATTTTTCTTCCAGGCCTATAGTTAAGAGTGCGTACCAGAAAAAGAATTTTCTTATTTCTCAACCAAATCACATGTTAAAACTTTTGGGTAAGAAAACGCTGAAAGTTTTTGTGTATCTAAAACTATGTAAGTTTCTAGGAAAAACATTTATTATATAAACAGTAGAGAGGAAGCCAAAGATCAGGAATCCGTTATCGATACAATCAAGTACCATACCTTACCCGGAACACCATATGGGAAAGGGACAAAACACAAAAAGACAAAGAGGTCAGCCCTTTCTCAGCAGGGGATCACAAGGCCACAAGGAACAGACAAGACAGCATAACAACGATAAACAAGAAACATGAATAACAAAAAGGATCCAAAACGAAACACCTCATTGGAACGGTCGACAAAAATCACTAGAGCAGAACATTAGTTCTGTCGTGGATCAAGACGTATATATACATGGTTCGTATGAAAGATCCCAAACTTATTAATTTATCATCTCTAAGTACATACAATTCAAGATATAAGAAGGAGATAAAATAAAGAAGAACAAGAAACCTTATGCAAGCATAAGCATCCACGCAGTCAATTGTTAAATTGCACGACCAAAGCATGTAAATTAAACGAATCAGAGCAGCAGTATAATTTATCAAGTGTTTCAGATAAAACTACATTTTGCACTAATCACCATACGTTAATGCTAACATCGCCAATAAACTGCCCATCGGTTACAATAACTGCAGAAAAAGAACCGTACTTGCCCGCATTTTCACAATTTACATCTTAAGTAACTGGTATCGCTTCAAGCACAGGCAATTATTTATGGTGCTCGCGAATTTTATTTCTGGAAGGCAACATCAAAGATGACGGCCCCAAGATACCAAGGTATAAATAAGGAATTATTGCATTTGCAAGCCGACGGCAACATTCAATTGACATTCAATTCTGAGGTAACATGCCACGTTGTCGAGAATTGTTGTTGAACCAAGTCATTACAATTATTCAATTACGCATTTTAGACCTAAATGACGCATTCTAGTCTTAAAACATTTGCAGAATTTAGAGGATATTAGCGCTTTTATTGAACTATAAGGGCGATAACGACTTGCAACTTTCAATAAACATTAAAAAGCAGAAACTAACACAATCAAAAACACCACAGACCAACCCACGGCACATTGAGGAAGAGCCACAGAATACCAACAGTCAAAAGAAATATGCATCAGAAAGACAATTAAAATAAAGCAACCAGCTCTCTTATCCTCATCAAGATGATTGTAAAACTTAATTGGACTTAAGATACTGCATAACTAAACAAGGACCAAACACAAACCCCAGCAAACTATGGGAGCAATCAACAACAACAGAACTACCGTGTTAGCACGGAATACCAACAGTCAAAAGAAATATGCATCAGAAAGACAATTAAAATAAAGCAACCAGCTCTCTTATCCTCATCAAGATGATTGTAAAACTTAATTGGACTTAAGATACTGCATAACTAAACAAGGACCAAACACAAACCCCAGCAAACTATGGGAGCAATCAACAACAACAGAACTACCGTGTTAGCACGGACAACAGCCGAAAACATTGAACTTGGGGCGGGGTGGAATAAATGCATTTTACCAGTGTCAAACCTTCGCCCTAGATTCTACTGTTGTAAAACACAAAATTGTTTAGCTCGCTTCCTAACTTATGCAATGAATCATCACAGAGAAACAATCTAATCAAATTAGCACACTATGATGGAACAATTCTCGATGTTAACAAGTCGAATCGAACCAAAAAGGTTAGGTCTGTGTCTCTTCCACTGTACTATTTATTTGTCTTTGTCCCACAAAATTACACGGGGCATACACGGGTTAAGGTTGGCTTGGAGGTCCACGTTGTTATACTCGGACTATTTTATGCTATATGAAATTATGAGAATGTCTTAACAATATTCCTGTTATCTTGCTGTGATTAAACACATGGGTGAATATTTCTAATCACTATAAACTTATACGCTGTATTTAATGTAGAAAATAAACTATAAAGCCAAACTGTGTACAGAGATAAGACCTTAATAACTGGCAATATAGCATTAACAGATTGAGACCATTAACTTTAACACTGACTTTCTACGATTTTTGTCCTGCAGCGATTAAGCTTCGTATTGTTTTTTATTGTAGAACCTTTAAAGCATCGAAGGAATTTTAACTTCTTTCACTATTCTACATGTATTTTGTATACACTTCTAAGTAAGTAAGGGTGCAAAGATCAGGTTCCGATACAATCAAGTACCACACCTGACCCAGGATACCAATGGGAAAGTGATAAACTTACAGTTAGACACCACAAACGAGAGCCAAGAGGTCAGCCCTTTCCAAGCAGGTGACACCAAAGCACATAAACAGACGCGCACAAAGACATAGCAAACACAAGACAGAACAAAAACATAAAATATCCACAAAAGAAGTACCGCCTTGAACGGTCAGTAAAATATTATACTGGAGGGCTTAAACCAGTTTAACGGCGCCAACCTCACCCTTAATTCAGATGTGGATCAAAACACATAGATATTTGGTTTGCATGAAAGACACCTAACTTATCAATGCATCATCCCCTAAAACATATTGTACATATAAGTTGCATTTGATGTAGAAAACAAAGTATAATCAGACGATGTTTTGGTTCCTGCAGATAAAGCTGCTAACAACGTTGTAGTTGTTTGACGATTGTATTATATTAATTCTCTTAAACGTGAGCATGTTGACACCACTGCCTATAAACTGCAGCCTTATTTGAGTGACAGGGTGGTTGTCGATGAGCATGGTTGTCATACAGCCCTACATTTTGTTGTCAAAGCTAAGAAACCAAGACAGGGTTCCTACGTTGTACTGGTTACATAAACTCCATAAAAACCTTTTAAGCAAGATTTATTGCTAATTCTAGTTTCTAAATTGTTAACCTCATGCTGTTGAAAAACATGTTATCAAGTACTGTGAAAAGGTATATGAGAGATCCAGTAAAAACCTATTTTGGCCTATTAAAAATTCAGGTGATATTTTAGACAAACTTAAAGCTAATGATTTCAATGTGACCAGTTTATCTACTTATGATTTTTCTACTCTTTACACTACTTTACCTCAAAATTTAATTAAAGATAAACTTATTGATCTTACTGAAAGAACCTTCAATAGAGAAGGCCTTCCTTACCTTGCATGTAATGACAGAAACGTATTTTTTACTTCAGAAAAACCTAAAAAATATCACGCATGGTCTTGTCAAAATGTATGTGATGCGCTGACCTTTTTTGTTTGTCAACATCTTAATCGATTTGGCACAAGTTGTATACACATGTAGCTGGGATTCCTATGGGCACTTATTGTGCTCCCCTGGTTGCTGATATATTCCGGTTTTGTTATGACAGGGACTTTATGATGCCTCTTTCTGATGATAATATGTTCTTAAAAGGGTATCCTTTGGAAGCAAAGACTGCACCAAAAGAACTGAAACTAGAGTGTGCATATTTCTTGGGCCAGACTAGCTAGTTTCTGCCATTTAGGCTTCTTCAGTGACCCTCTAATAGTTTCAAAGCTCCACAATGAAACCCATGATCCCAAAGGACAAGAAAATAAAATCTACACTATAGTGAAGGACAGGGAGACGCTCTACCGCCGCCACACAGTCCCAGTCACCAGCTGTAGTGAAGTCAAATATAAGTAGGTTGTTATTATTGATGCTTTTAATTCTACATCCAGATATTTGGACGATATTTTAAACATTGGTAATGTTTATTTGACAATATGGTAAGTCAAAAATACCATTCAGAGCTCCAACTTAATAAAGCTAATACCTCTGATACTGAAGCCGCTTTTATAGACTTGCATTTGTCAATTTCTAAAGATATTGTTTCCACCAAAATTTATGATAACTGTGTCGATTTTGAGTTTGAAATTGTCAATTTCCCATTTTTAGATGGTGGTGTCCTTCGCTCTACATCCTATGGAGTCAATATCTCCCAATTCATTCGTTTGGCTAGAGCATCTAGCCATGTTGCTAAATTCAACACTCACAATAAATTGTTAACTCAGAACAATCTTAAGCAAGACTATCAGTATCATAAACTTCGCAAAACCTTTTCTGAATTTTATAGACGATACTATAATTTGATATCTAAATTCCAAGTTGGACTTAAATCTCTCTTGCGCCAAGGACTTTCAGAACCTGAATTATATGGTGACTTGGTGTATAAGTTGAAGAAGATTGTTGCCTCTAGTAATTTTTCAGCGCAGTTCATTAAAATAATTCCCATTATAAAAAGATTGGATAAAACATTAATGTATTGCATCAGACTGCATGCTTTGTGGTCAACCCAATCATGATTGGTAACTTTGCTTTCCTTTTTAATTGCACGCCGTAGGTAGGACTTCAGACTCTATGACGGTTCCGACTTAAATACTTATCTATTGATGAGATGTTAGGGGCCTGATGTATTGGCTGCTGTCAGTCCCAACGGGGTTTTACTGTTGGATTTCTTTTGCTCCGGTATTAAGTCTTATGTACTGTTGAGTCCTTAGCATTGCTTTATCTACATTTTATATCTCGATTTATATGTTTTTTGAAGGTGATGCATTATTGATTAGCCAGGGGTCTTACATGTAAACCAAACATCTATGTGTCTTAATCCACATCTGAACTAAGGGTGAGGTTGGCGCCGTCAAACCGGTTTAAGCCCTCCAGTAAAATATTTTTACCGTCCAAGGCGGTACTTCTTTTGTGGATCATTTGTGTTTTTGTGTCTTGCGTTTCTCATGCTTTTGCGTCCGATCATTGCTGCCGTGTGGTCACCTGCTGGGAAAGGGCTGACCTCTTGGCTCTTGTTGGTGATATTTAATGTATTTTTGTTACTTTCCCTTGTGGTATCTTTGGTCAGGTGTGGTACTTGATTGTATCGTTTCCTGATCTTTGCCTCCTTTCTTACTTTGTTCGAAGTAATAAAAGGGGCAAAGATCAGGAATCGATACAATCAAGCACCACACCTGACCCAAGATACCACACGGGAAGTGACAAATACACAATTTAATATCACCAAAGAGAGCCAAGAGGTCAGCCCTTTCCCAGCAGGTGACAGCAAGGCAGCAATGAACAGACCCCAAAGCATGACAAACACAAGACAGCTATAACACAAATAAATAGCACAGATATAACACGAACCCTCATTTGGTAGGTGGGCAATAAAAGGTGTTCAAGCACAGCCACTGACAAACTATTTAGTGCTAATCGCTGTTTAATTAAATTTATATACTTAGCATCTGTCCCATTCGAAGAGAAATGAAACAGATACGACCGTCCATTGGCTGATTTGCATTTAATAATCTGGTATTGTGTTATCAAAGCTGCTGCCCGTTCTAAGGCGGTGGTTTTGCTGTTGTTGATTCATTGTTTTATGTGCCTCCCATTGATTGTGTGGGTTCTGTGATTGATCTTTGTTTTGTTGTGCATCACTTTATGTCCTTTCTAGTTTTGCAATCATCTTGACGAGAAAGAGAGAGCTGACTACTTTGCTTTAATTGTCTTCCTGATGTTTTGTGCATGTTAGTGCTCTGTTGCTCTTCCCCATGGTGCTGTGGGTTTGTTGGCAGTGTGTGGCTGTCATACTCACTTATTTCTTTGGAAGAACAACCTGTCTTAGGCAGTCACTCAAAAAGACCCAAAATATGTTTTCAAGTCCTATGATTGCTTAATGCAGGTCAAACGTATTGCAGAATGCTCCAATGGAGCATTCTGAATATCTGAAATACTTTTGATCCTCGCTAAGCCACCACTTGTCTTTAAGACTTTCTTTCTATTTTTGAGTGGCTGCTTAAGACAGGTTTTACTATTTGAGTAAAACTGTGTTTTAACAATTTGACATTCATCTGGTGTTAACAGAAGCAGCTAAATATTATTGCAAACTCTACAAAATACTATTTTCACCATTACTATCTAATCTTCTTCTGAGGAAATTGAACTGCACCCATTTAAGTATTTGAATGCAATGAGTTTTACGAAGCACATTTGTTTGTTTGATTAAAAGCAAATCAAATTCTGTTTGCGTAAGATCTATTCTGAGTCGTCTTCTCTAGTTGCAACTACATGGGTTGAGTGAGGCTAGGTCTCAAGTTATATTACCTCTGAACATGAAAGTGAAACTACGACCATATCTCATGTACTTTCCTCTGAAAGTCGTTCTTCAAATATGTAAATGCAACAACATGTATCATTTTTATTTATTTATTAGGCCAGCATTCAACCCGCCTTACGTAATCTGGAAAAAAACGGATCCTTCAGATATAATGAGAACCTCCAATATTAAAAACAACAACAGCAGACTCGGTTTTATTAAGTCTGTTCTGCTTTTCATCAGAACCCAATATTCCCAAAGGACCAGAATATGAAAAATATCAACACGAGATGTTTTACCAACTCCACACAGAAACAACGACAGCAAATACATGTAGCGAGTGTGTCACACTTTAACGCTTTTACAAAGTCGCTCTTCAAATGTGCAAGTGCGATTATATGTATCGTGTGAGACTAGTTTGTTCCCTTAAAGTGGCTCTTCAACATGTATCAAGTTGTATCACTTAAAGTGAAAATTCGCACTTTTTTCAAATGCATTTATTATAGAGCTCACAGTATGACAGGAATAATTTCTCATTTAATAATTGTGAATTCTTTTTAATTAGCCTGTAATTGATAACCTTTGCTTGTCTATGGGGGTCTGGCTATTTTCGGGTCAATGAATTCTACACAAGAAAACTAGAAGCACTACCAACTGCTTACACACTACTCAAGCAGAATAATAAATCCTTTTATGGCATAAATAACAATGTTTCAGAGTAAAATTTTTAGTCGTGTGTGCATTGATGAGTATACTTTGATACCTGGCCAAATTTTAATATCTATTTCTAAAATTTAACCCTTAAAGCACTAATTATTACTATACCAGACGACATATTTTGTAACAATTATCTTCATTTTGGGTACAAAAGGATAGATAAAAATCAAATGAAACTTATTGAAAAATAAAATACTTTTCTTTTGACAGTTGTAACATTCTAATTTGCATAGATCTGACTGTTGAAAGCAGTTTAAACGGAATATCCATTATCCAATATTGTAATGAAGAAATTGACTGAAGGTGCTGCCTCAATCATTTAGCTGACCTGCATAAAGAGGCAAACTCAGGTTAGTGTGTGTGTTGCTGTAAGATGGATGCTCCCAGATTTCTGCATAAAGCCAATTAACTTAGCAGATGTATAAATCATCTGTGAAAATTAAATCAGTACATAATGCAATACTTATTTTTGATTCAAGTAAAATGTTAAAAACCAAGAACATACACTTTAAAGTAGCTCTTTAAACATGCAAATGCAACAACTGTACTGAGTTAGGTAAGATCTCAAGCTTGATCACTTAAAGTGAAAATTCGCATTTTTTTTCAAATGCATTTATTCTAGAGCTTACATAATGGCAGGAATAATCCCTCATTTAATGTTTGTGAATTCTCTTCAATTAGCCTGTAATTAATTACCTTTGTTTGTCTATGGGGGTTTGGCTATTTTCGGGTCAATTAGCTCTACACAAGAAAACTGGAAGCACTACTAACTATTACAAACTACCCAAGCACAATAATAAGTTCTTGTAATGGCAAAAAATAATAATGTTTCAGAGTAAAATTTTTAACAGTGTGTGCATTGATGAGTATATTTTGATACCTGGCCGAATTTTAATATTTATTTCTAAAATTTAACCATTAAAGCACTAATTATTTCTATATCAAACGACATATTTTGTAACAGTTTTCTTCATTTTGGGTACAATAAGACAGAATAAAATCAAATGAAACTTGTTGAAAAATAAAATACTTTTCTTTTGACAGTTGTTACATTCTAACTTGCATTGATCTGACTGATGATTGCAGTTTAAATGGAATATCTATTTTCCAATATTGAAATGAAGAAATTGATTGAAGGTGCTGCCTCAATCAATTAGCTGACCTGCATTAAGAGGTAAACTCAGGTTACTGTTTGTCTGTTGCTGTAAGATGAATGATCTCAGATGTCTACATAAAGTCAATTGATAGTTCAGTAATTAACTAAGCAGATAGATAAATGATCTGTGAAAATTAAATCAGTACATCAGTACATAATGCATAATTTATTTTTGATTCAAGTAAAATGTTAAAAGTCAAGAACATACACTTTAAAGAAGTTCTTCAAACATGCAAATCGAGTGAGGTAAGATTTCAAGTTTGCCCCCTTAATGCAATTACATGTATCGAGTGCGGTAAGATCTCAAGTTTGTTTCTTAAAAGTAGCTCTTCAAATTCGTGCAGCTAGTGAGTCTAGACCTCAAGATTGATTACATATAGTCGGTCTTAAATGAGGCTAGATCTTAAGTTTGCTTTAGTATGCTTACTTTAGCTCTTGCAATACGGGCGTAGCCAAAACGCTAAAATAACAAACACTTAAAGGGAGACTACATTGTAAATGTTGGAAACACTACATGTGTTTACTAGTGTTTCACACTAAAATACCAACGTTTATACGTGTTCTAAGAGTAAACAGTAATGCTATGAGCTTCTTGGTTGGAAAATGCTAGTGTTTTCACATGGTGGCCAATGGTGGCAAAGACTATCTGAGAACATGTTTTACATTATTGAATGACTTATAATGGATTATAATCATGCAACTGTTGTGGACAGGTGAATGAGCCAACATTAAAATCATTTTTATCACAAAACTCACATTCTTAGCCTCCAATGAAAGAAAGAAAACGCATGTGTTTTCCATGTGTTCAAGTTCCATGTGTTGTGGACTAAAACAACCGTGTTTTATGCGACTTCATCCTACGTCATATTTAGTCTGCACACAAGTCCGCCATTTTGTCAGCACAGATGGTAAACACTGCTACAAATTGTCTGTTTGTGAGGTTGTTGTAGCTCAAACGATAAGGCGAAGAAAAGAAATTAAAACTCAGGGCACAAGAATTGTCTGAGGGAAGGAGCTATGTACAGGAAAGTCATCGGTTATGTACCAAGATGGGATCATACATCTGTCTACTCTAAACATGTCTGTGGTGGTAAGTTAATTATTTATCAATATTTTAATGTCTATCCCCATTTTTTACCCAAATGACAAACTGCCGCTGATGTCCATTACTGAGATTAGATCTATTTTCATGTACACCTCATGTATTGTATAGTTTACGTGAACGTGTGAACTTATATATTTACCCCCACCCACCCTTACATCCTCCCTCACACCAGCCAAAGTAAGTAAGGGTGCAAAGATCAGGAATCGATACAATCAAGTACCACACCTGAACCAGGATACCAATGGCTAAGTGACAAACTCACAGTTAGACACCACAAACGAGAGCCAAGAGGTCAGCCCTTTGCAAGCAGGTGACCACAAAGCACATATAAACAAACGCGCACAAAGACATATATAGCAAACACAAGACAGAAAAAAAACACAAAAGATCCACAAAAGAATCTTCATGCAAATCGCTTACTGGCCGTTCCAAGGCGTACACTCTTCATGCAAATCGCTTACTGACCGTGCCAAGGCGGTACGCCTTGGAACGATCAGTAAGCGATTGGCATGAAGAAACTGGCTGTGACCACAACTAAACATTGTTCCGAGAGGAGCATCATAGCTATTGTTTGTAATTAGATCAATCAGTCTAATGAGACTCTATCTCCACCCCACACCCCAACTCTCCCCTTCAAAATGCTCAGAATTACTATTCTTACATGTATACATACATGTTAGTAAAGTAAGTAAGGGTGCAAAGATCAGGAATCGATTCAATCAAGTACCACACCTGACCCAGGATACCAATGGGAAAGTGACAAACTCTTTTAACAACAAAGCAACAGTGTTTTTTTAGAAAACACTTACACGTGCTTTCAAATCGGTACATAGAAATGTTTTCATATATGTTTTGAATCAACACACCTACATTTAGAGTGTACTATATGAGGATTCTGATATATTGCGCGCAATTTCAAATGAGGACTGGCCAAGGCATGTCTTCTCGTGAATGGGCTCACGTCAATTTACAGGTTACGGACAGGTTTCGAACAAACAAATGCCATGCTATATAATTACGACTTCAAAAGTATTTCAAATGCTACTGCGAGTGAACATGCATATGTTTTTCATCTATTGAAACACATGGGATACTTTCATTCTAACTAAAGAAATTTAAAGAGACAGAATATTCAATGAGCGTCTGAAGGACAAGAATCAATTGCATCAATTACAAGAAAACGAGACGACACTAAATATAAATAATTAAAATATATCCTGCGACACTAACGTACGTTGCCCTCAAAATAATTCAAATACCTTCTGCGACAATATTTACTTGAATTGGCCCCATTTAATGTAGAAGTCATTATCCCAACAGTCCTTATAACTTTGAGAAACAAGCCAGCGGGAGTAGGGGTATACTTTTGTTTCGATAAAACATGAAATGAATATTTTAGAAGGTTCATGGAATTATGATAACTTCGAGTCTCTTGCAAAGTTCATGAAATCGTGAATTCTTCGGGTTTCTTGCAAGAGACCCGAAGTATTCATGATTCCATGAACCTTCTAAAAATTTAATTTATTGCTTATATTTACATTTTATTATAAATAACTAATGTATAGAACTTATTTATAATTTAGGAGATAAAACAATTTTTTATTTAATATTTAATCGTATTAACGGTTCTGTTTGAGTGCAAAACGGAAAAGTGGAACAGCCAGTGTGAACACGGACAGCCAATGGAGTAAACAAGAAGCTTGTTTTGCACGTGCAACTCAGGTGTGGCACGCCGCCAATCACAACGACTGTGTCACATCTGGCGAATGAATTCGATGTTCGAAGCAAATTGCACGGGCAAGTGAGCTTGGCAGCTGTCAATCAAATTTTGTGTCGTTCATGAGGCTATGAACGGTTGCAAAATTTTAAAGATTTATTGAAGGCTTGCATTGAAAATGTAAATACATGACTGTATTAGCTCATGTGAATACAACAAGTTACACTTTATGAGCGATTGGAATTAACCTGGCATCTAATCAATGTCTTATGGCGATCAAATGATGCAATTTTCAAGTTGCTGGATGTGTCTTTTATGACAGCAAGCAGTTCAGCAGACCATGGTGCATTGTCGCGTTATGTAGCATCATATTATATGATTATTTTGGTTTGGTGAAGTTGGCACCTCTTGAGTTCGTAATTAGGACTGATCAACCTTAGACATTGGTAAAAGCTGAAAATGAGGCGTGGTTTTATTCAAAGTAAATGTATCATCTTGCGCCATTAGCTCAGTATAGACGCAAAACACATTATTTAGTCTTTAAAACGCCAGCAAAATAACTGCATCTGAAAATGTCTAACAGACATAAGCATAGAGACAAACATTGTGGACCCAGATCAGACTGCTCCTACAGGAGCAGTCTGATCTATGTCCACACTGTTTGTCTATGACGCTTCAAATATTTTAGTGGACGGCAAAAACATACATTTGTGATTATGCGCTTTAACGGTTAATAAATGTGGTTTCAGTGTGTATACCGTTAGGATTTCAATGAAATGCACGCACGTTTGCGCGGCCCAAACAAATTATTAATTCTTCACCAAATTATAATAGAACCAGATTTCCCTAGTTTAGCAGATGAAATAGCCGAACCACGCTCAGATATAAATATTAAAGTAACCGCCTTTACAGAGAGCTAAAAATTCTATTATATCTGGGGCTGTTTGCTAATAACAAGCTAAGCATAAGAGAGAGAGAGAGAGAGAGAGAGAGAGAGAGAGAGAGAGAGAGCTTATACAAAATTACGCCCGCTCTTACCAATTTACGTCATTGGTAAATTAGCAAATCATGATAGATATGTATCTAGATTACGTTTCTGGAACCGATTTGAAAAACGTAATTACATAGAAATGAACCTTATTCCCAATATCTCTTGATTTATATGACTACTGAGGGAATATATTGGATGACACATATAAATCTTTTCAACGAATGAAAACATGTAAACTAGGATTTCCTTTATTACATTATTAAACTAGCGACGGAATGTCTCGGTTGCAGCATTTGAACTACGTACTAAACTTGCCCTGCAAAAGCAGCGCTATGCAAACACAATGTAAAAATAAGTATAACTTTACTACAAATTTATTTGCAGCTGAACTGTCACTGCTTTTGATGTACCATTTGCTGCTTTAAAATCTATGTTCTGTTTGATCGGAGAATAACTTAAACACTAATGGGAAGAAATGTTTTAACATCTTACAGTGCATTAAATTTATCTAGCAAACGCAATGCTATGCAAGTTGTGCTTTCTTTTTTGTTTCTCGTGTTGATGTAAACTTGAGTAGAAAATATCTACCCAGTGTAGGATTCGAATCCACGACCGTCTGCTTGCAAAAATAGTAAGTGAGTATGATCAGGAAATACCACAATCACAAACTGCAGACAACCCCGTGGCACCGCGAGGAAGAGCCGCTCAACCATCACGAGACACCAGGAAGACAAATTAAGTAAAGCAACCACCTCTCTCTTCCCTATCAAGATGATTGCAATACTAGAATGGACATAAAGTAACGTACAACAAAACATAGAACAATTACAGGCTCCCACAATGGGAGTAACAATAAACAAAAAGTCAACAACAACAGAACCACCGCCTTAGAACGGACAGCAGCCTAAGCTACCGGGGGGCTTAAATGCATTTTACTGGTACCAAATCTTCGCCCTAGATTCTGCTGTTGTTGAAGTACAAGAAATGTTCAGCTCGCATGGAGGCCATCTAACTAATGCAATGTATCATCATGGGGAAACACTCTAATCAAATTAACACACCATGATGAAACAAAGAAAAGGGCTCATGACTCACAGATAGTCAGAGCTTAAGAAAACCTCAAGTTGAGTCACGGTGGGTCCAGCTACAGATAAGGTTCAGGCACCATCCCACCGATTAAAGCTTTACGTCAGAGTTGTCAAAGAGTCTGAGGCCTGACCCATCGTCGTGCAATTAAAGAGGAAACCATAGCTATAAACCGTGATTGGGTTTAAAACTGCAAGTCAGATTCTCTACCGACCGAGCTAACCAGTCTTCTGGTTAGAGAAGCCAGCGAATCACTACATTCCTCCCCACTTGATCTTTGAAGGGGTAAACTGTCGTGAAAAGTAACTGTCTAGAGTGAGGCATCACGTCTCTGCATCCGCATGCTCTAGGATCCACGGAACCCTTCAACGACCTTAGACAAATTTCGTTGTCGCCATTGATGTAAACTTGAGTAGAAAAATATCTAAATAGTGTAGAATTCGAACCCACGATTTTCTGCTTGCAAGTCAGATGCTGTACCAACCGAGCTAACCGAGATTCTGTTTAGAGAAGCCAGCGAATCACTACAGTGCTATTTAAGGGATAATGTATTATTGGATTTATCAATTGAGGAAACTGAGAGATGAAATACGAGGCATGCCCTAAAGTGCCCACCTGATATGATACTAAGTCATAAGAATGTAGATAAGAATAATACAATGTTTTACAATGTCAAGATAGGATAATCATTTGAACAAACTTTTTAAGGCACATATCTCTAATGAGCCATACCAAGAGCAAAGGTGGTCGACCCATTAGTTTCAAAGATGAAGATTTGGAATAATTTTTACCTAACGTCGCTTATGGGACACATTTTGTTCATGTAACTTGGACCACAATAAAGGCATACTAAAATGTATCAGTTACCAATCATATAACTGCAGCGTTGCACGTTGCCTGATAGACGATGTCCATCTCATGGTATGTGCCTTTATCAGACCGTGATGACGTTGCACTTTTTGAATGACGTCGCCAATGACGCTGAATTGACACAAAATCGATCGTTAAGTCATATTCGCTAGTTTGAAGAGTGAATCAACTTGGTAAGCTGATAAATAGAATACCAGGTTGGCATCTTTTGATATAAAGTTTACCAGGCTTGGCTTTGAGAACGCATGTTGAATCGCTCGGCAAGCCTTGTGATGTCAACAAGCGTTCTCAAAGCATTGCCTGGTAAACTTGATATCAAAAGACACTCACCTAGTATTCTCTATTTCTAGTCCAATGTATGCTCCATATGAAATTCGACTTCAATTGGCCCCCTGACTTCTGATAAAATGTGTTTGCGATCCAATTAGAGCTACTATTGCCAGTGTCAAAGGTCAGTCGTGACCTTTTGGGTTACCAAACGTTATTGTCTCATTTGGTTAAAGATATCAAGTAGGTATTATGACTTTTGCTTCAACAGTTATCGAAAGATCACCTTTTGACGTTTTTACCCATGTAACTATAATCAGAAACACATTAAATTTTACCTTGTTGTAAAGTAGATCAAGGTCAACCTAGGACCATTAATTGAACAAACTTGGTAGGCCCTAAATCCCTAATACTACATACCAAGTTCGCAGGCCATTGACCCTATGATTCTGGATGAAGGTTTTTCAAGTTTTTTTATATATTGTAAATCGGCATGGACGCCATCTTAGTTCTCGCACCCTTTATATGAAATTTGAGTTCAGTTGGCCTAATGGTTTCTGAGAAAGAAGGTTTTAACATAGTGCTGGGAATCCAATGTGAGTGACCTCAACTGAAAAGTCAAATGTCAATCTTGCCTTTTGGGCTTATTTTGGCGTTTGTTTCATTAGTTTAAAGATTAATATCTAATAAGTTTCATGACTTTGGTTTTAGCACTTATCAAAAAATCAATTTTCAATTTCAAACCGAAATGCAATAGGAGGCAAGTTAGACCCTGACGTTAAGTAGGTCAAGGTGAGCTTAGAACGCCATTTGAACAAACTTGGTAGGTCGTACATCTCAGATGCTATATTCCAAGTCCTGATTTCAACGGCCTTCTGATTTTGGAGGAGAAGAATTCTAAATGTTTTTTTCCATATATGGGCGTGACAGCCATCTTGGTAATGTGACCAGGACCATTTGACCCCCCCCCCCTCAAAGAACACTTTCGTTTCTCCATCCTAAGAAATCTCTGTACGAAATTTGAGTTCAAATTTGCTCAGTAGTGTCAGAGAAGATGTTTGAAAATGTTGACAGATGGACAACAGACGCCGGATATTGGAGTGATTGGTTAACTATAAGCTATCCAATGAGCCATGGGCTCAGGAGAGCTAAAACAACAACAAAAGGACCCCTCACAAACAGCATAAAACAACAACAATAGCAAAAACAATAACGACAAAAACCGAACAAACAAACAAAGTTACAGGAAAACCCCTGACATCTGATAGTATAGAGGAAACTTACTTCGTTGGAAACAGCAAATCTGATTTGAGTTTGTTTTATGACTAATGAAGTATTATACAGTGTTGTCTGCTTTCAGATAACCTAAACGCACAGATCTTGAAGAAAAATCTAACGTTATATCGGTGAGGTAATTGATCAAGGTCAAATTAGCTCAGATGAATCAGATAATTAACAGGATTTGGAAGATTTATCCTTGGGGGCTTTGTTAAAAAATACAATACAAGGAGCAGAGGAGCCTAGCAACTAATAAAACACATTAATATTTTAATTGCTAAAGACTCAAAATCATTGACCTGATTTTATGGCAACCATCAATTTATTAAGTTAGCTCCAATTTTAATCAAAAATTACGAAATTCCTCAGAATTGCAGCTTGAGTAAATATAGTTATAGAGCAAGATGAATGCTTAGAAATGCCCCAGTTTAAATTTCCAGCTTCGTCTCTAGTTTGTCCAACAATTGTAGAACACTGATATTGATGAACAAAGAAAGCACTGATCAGAGTTGCGGCATTGCACGTGCTGATCAGTGCCTTAAATGTTCGCATCTTATCAAAGAGGCATTTGAAAATATCGCGTAAAAATCAATATAATATTTCAATTTTGCGAACAAAAGACATCATCAGTTACCTCTCATATTAACTGCACTGTTAAACGTTGACCTGATAAACGTTGCTTATCTCACGGCATGTGCCTTTATCAGGTCATCATGACGTTGCATTTTTTGAATGACGTAGTCAATGACTTTGAATCGACACGAAAATTAATAAGTACGTGATAGTCGCTAGTTTGAAGAGTGAATAACTAGTAAGCTACCAGGTTCGCGTCTTTTGATATCACGTTTACTAGGCTCGGCTTCGAGAACGCGCGTTGAAACGCTTGGCAGGCCTCGCGATTCAACAAGCGTTCTCCAAGCCTGACTGGTAAACTAAAACATGATATCAAAAGACACTCACTTAGTATTCTCTTTTTAGAGAGCAGTGAGGTTTTGGTTAGTCCACATAGGTGAGAAGACGCAATGATGACCGATCACATTTTTAAATGAACTGGCTATAAGACTTACCCACAAAACTTTTGAACCACTTTGATTTTCTGTCATATTAGTGTTAATTCTTACCGTGACGAACCTGACTGACTTCATCCTTTGCAAACATTATAGATTCATTTCACAAAGCCAGAACCTTATTGAGAATCCGCACAGAGAGAGAGAGAACAGACAAACATACAGAGGAGCAGCGACTATAATCACCTCGGCAGCTATCCATTCTAAGAGGGGTGATGGTTCATTAAAACTATACTCAGAAAAAACTATTGAGATATTTAGATTCAGTTCCATCTCTTACATTCAATACAATAAAAACTGAAGTTATTATCTGCAATCAAAGTAGGTGCTTGATTTCAGTCACGCTTCAATGGTTAAAGTACAGTACAAATCCGAATGGTGAAACCCTCTATACTGAAAAGTCACAAACTTTCAAAAATGATTGAAACCCATTTTTATCGTTTGTATTTCATAATGACAGGCTCCAAAATCATTGCTGGCTCTTCCTCAAAAGTACCTAATTTTGTAGTTGTTGCCAGTGTTTTACTGCCAATTTGTTGTCATATTGGCTCAGGAATGCCATATTTGTGCATTTTTGTTGAAGAAGTTAGGGGCAATGACTGATAGAGGCAATGACTGAAAAATGTGCGTGGACACTTCTCTGTGGTCGGAATTAGAACATAAACAATGGTTGCAGCAAAAATTATAAGCGCTAAATTTATTCCTTGTGAACTTTGGGTAAAGAAGGTTGTGAAAAGGTATATGAGAGATCCGGTAAAAACCTATTTTGGTCTATTAAAAATTCAGGTGAAATTTTAGATAAACTTAAAGCTAGAGATTTCAATGCGACCAGTTTGCCTACTTGTGATTTTTCTACTCTTTACACTACTTTACCTCATAATTTAATTAAAGATAAACTTATTGATCTTATTGAAAGAACCTTCCAGAGAGAAGGCTCTCCTTACCTTGCATGTAAAAACAGAAATGCATTGTTTACTGCAGAAAAACCTAAAAAATATCATGCATGGTCGTGTCAAAATGTATGTGATGCGCTGACCTTTTTGTTGGACAACATTTTTACTCGATTTGGCACCAAGCTCTATAGACAAGTAGTTGGGATTCCTATGGGCACTAATTGTGCTCCCGGTTGCAGATTTATTCCTGTTTTGTTATGATAGGGACTTTATGATGTCTCTTTCTGATGATAAGCAGGCTGATGTTATTGATGCGTTTAACACTACTTCCAGATATTTGGACGATATTTTAAATATTAATAATGTTTATTTTGATAATATGGTTAGTCAAATATACCCTTCAGAGCTCCAACTTAATAAAGCCAATGCCTCTGACATTAATCGATACAATTAAGAACCACACATGACCAAGGATACCAATGGGAAAGTGACAAACTCACAGTAAGACACCACAAACGAGAGCCAAGAGGTCAGCTCTTTCCCAGCAGCTGACCACAAGTTACAAATAAACAGACGCACAAAAAGGCATAAAAAACACAAGACAGAAAAAACACAAATGGTCCAGAAAAGAAGCGCCGCCTTGGATAGGTCTGTAAAAATATTTTGCTGGAGGACTTAAACTCATTGATATGCATTGCTCTATGAGCGTAACATTAGTATCAGACATGACACATATCAATACACTTCATCTTCTCCCTCCTTTATTATAGCAACTTCACGACAGACAGATGTTAATCTAAAGCCACTTTAAGGAGGACAGAAAGGTAAAACAAATTGCAATATAACGGTGACCCATGACTTTAGTTAAGAGTGCGTAACAGAAAACCATTTTTCTTATTTCTCAATCAAAACATAGGTTGTGGGTAGTCAAAAGAACCGCCTCAATGAGGCGGTTCTTTTGAGCACCCAAAACATATGCTAAAAAGTATGAGTAAGAAAATATTTACAATTTTACGCTGAATTTTTTTGCTTATCTAAACCTATGTAATATTACCCAACTGTTGTTTGATCAATGAACATTACAGGGGCCTGTGGTGAAACAAACACTTTATAAATACGTTAATGACTTATTTCAGGCTATCATACAGTGTACGACAAGAGACCTGGATGTGAAACTATACTAACCAGGTCATGAAAAACTCGCTACACAATATTTGTACAACATATATACACGCATGGGTTTAAAGTTTTTAAGGATTAATCCTGAATTCAGGATTTTAAGGTTGACTTTCCATAGAAAGTCAGTCTCAAAATGCTGAATTAGGGAGATTATAATAGCTTCTCTGATTAACGTTTAGATTATCTACACACAATTAACCATTTAAACATGAAATTATTCTTTTTGTAGGCATCCTGCAAGTTTAAAATTTAGAATTTCTAAAGTTCAGTATTTTGGAAAATTTCAACTTTCACTCATGTACACGTAGCGTGACATTAATTTTGGTTTTCGCTGTCTTGTCAGCAGCCAAGGTAAACTGGCTACTGACGATTCATGGACGTGGCTCATAGCAAATTGTTGTCTCAAAAACGGCACTAAAATAAAAATATTAGGGCTATAGGAATATGTATTCGTGCATATGCATACACATACATCTGACAGACATAAACCACTATTACTAAGCATGTTTAGAAACAAGAATGAAACAATCTGAATAGTTTAACAAACTTAAAAACATATATCCCCTTTAAAACAAACAAGTGAATATTGTTTGATCACACATGTGGCCAGCTTTGGTGCCTAAACATAACATATCACCTATTTATAATCCAAGCAATATCTATGGGAGTTCGTTGATGTTCAATCTGCATAGAAACTCAAGCAGTTGGCATAAATTAAACATCATTTTGTAACACTTCCATCATCAGAGTATTATAAGTAAAAACTTAATTTTCAAAGATATTTTATTAACTGTTTGTATTCTGTTGGATTTTCCCTTACATATTGATGCAATTAGTATGGATCTACCCATTGTGAACTTTAAGAGGTAACAGATAAAATTTTCTAAATTGTGATTTATGTCCGTCCCTGAAGATTGGTTTAATCTTAGCAAGTAGTACAGACCCTGATGAAATGCAGCATTATGCTGCATTTCATCTGGGCCTTCACCGTTTGCAGAAGTACCTGCTAGGCGTTTCCAGTGTAAAATGGGCTAATTAAGAAATACTGTTATATGATAACAGTGATAAACAATATAATTCCTTTACGCAGTTACAATGCAAGACATTACGAACCCTTTGAGGCCAAAGGAATTATATTACTAGCTTGAAAAAAGTCTCGATGCGAGTTTAGTCTTTTTTTAGAGATGTGTTCCCAAGTCGAAGGGTTGCTGCCCCACCATCAAGCCATTTCTATCACAGAAAGGGTCTAATGGTGGTTCAGAAGTGATTTTGAATAAAACTTTAAAAAGGGCTCTCCGATCAGGTTGAGATTTGTACCTTTTTAAACAAATTATTTTGCAAACCGTTGATAAAAACTGTAACTGTCCTGCCTCTGAAATCTCATGCATGTATGATAAAAAATCGAATAGACGAAAAAAGGATCGATAAACAATTTAAATAGCGTTTACCAGGACATGTCTACTCATCAAATACAAAACAACGACGTTCTATTCTTATTACTTATAGCTTGTTGTTATTTACTTTTAATCATGTCTGCGCTTTTGCGAGGTGTAATTAAGAGGAGCGTTCAATAAGTCCAAAACGTAAGTGAGTATTACCAGGAAATGTCTGGCCTTGTGCTCACCTGCTGGGAAATGGCTGACCTCTTGGTTTTTTGTATGTGATGTATTCTTTTGTTTTTGTCACTTTCACATATGGTGGCCTGGGTATTTGATTGTATTGGCTTCTGCCTTACTTATATTTAGCGGATATATTTATATAGCGCTATTGGCGTATTTTTTGAACAATAGAGTATGATTGAACGTCGAGGAAACCACGTATTAATGGCGCTACTTTTAAATGAGAGAATATGCTCCTCATAAGAGTAGCCAATAAGACAATAGAAAATAATTTTAAAATACATTAAATTGAGAAACCGGCAAACTCTTTCCTTTAAGAGTAGCCCCTAAGAGAAAAAAAAAATAATTTTAGAATGAATTAAATTGAGAAACCGCCATACTCTTTCCTTTAAGAGTAGCCCCTAAGAGAAAAAAAATATTTAGAATGAATTAAATTGAGAAACCGCCATATTCTATCCTTTAAAAGTAGCCCCTAAGAGAAAAGAAAATAATTTTAGAATTAATTAAATTGAGAAACCGCCATATTCTTTCCTTTAAGAGTAGCCCCTAAGAGAAAAGAAAATGATTTTAAAAAGCATTTAATTGAGAAACCGCCAAAACTAGTTTATGCCAATATGTCAACTTTTTCTTTAAATCGCCAAATTTTGGTGCCGCGAATATTAAGCGTTTTACAGTAGTTTGTTCTGAATTGGACTACAGTAATTTATAGTAAGTGAGTATGATCAGGAAATACCACAATCACCAACTGCAGACAACCCCCTGGCACCGCGAGGAAGAGCCGCTCAACCATCACGAGACACCAGGAAGACAAATTAAGTAAAGCAACCAGCTCTCTCTTCCCCATCAAGATGATTGCAATACTAGAATGGACATAAAGTAACGTACAACAAAACATAGAACAATTACAGACTCCCACAATGGGAGTAACAATAAACAAACAGTCTACAACATCATAGAACAATTACATAGAACAAAACCTGTCTAAAATGGCCACTCTCAAAAAGACCTTTGTTTTGTCTGTTCTTGAGTGGCCGCTTAAGACAGGTTTAATTGTACTTAACACTTCGGTGTTGTGACTGTGTCTTGGCCTATCGGTACTATAGGTCGGCTACGGTCTGTGATTGCGACATTTCCAAGCCATGTTCACATTTGTATTACAATGATTTAAAATGAACATGTATTAAACGCCGCCTTGTGAAATATTATTCTTGGAAAAAAGTAAAATTGATTAAAATAAAGATATACATGTACACATAATCCTGTATGGATGGATATATATTGAACAACCCTTATAATGTAAACGCATTGGGATTCCAGAATCGTTCTGTCCAGAAATATGACTGGCAGCCAAGGGAAAAGCTCGGCGAGAGAATGAATACAAAATACAATAATTCAATTTACTCTTGTAGGTAATTAACGTTGGCCCTTGTCGCACGTGTAATAATTACTGTCAGGACATGAGAAAACCTATCTGTAACATATCATGCAACTATGCAATGGCTTGATTGATACTGTTATTTCTTCCTCTAGGGAGAGCATATCAAAGTAAGATAAATACAACATGTAAACCATACAAACTATACAGTATTGCATATGAATAGTTACCATATGCATGTAAGCCGAGCAGGCTGTTGTTCATTACAAACTTTCCATATTGTTTCAGAAAAGGTCAAATAATGGCCGTGTTGGTTTTATTACTTTATAGCGGCGTCAGATCAGGGTCCCTACTGTTTTGTGCTTAAATACAAATGAAAAAAAACCCAAACCCATCCAACAACCCTTAAAATGGCAAATGGGCTGGTCCAATTTTTAGAACAAGAATAGCTGCGACTTGCTATTAGTATAACTGCTATTTCATATTATCAATTGACTACTTTTATGCTATTTTTATTAAAGGAAAATAGAGATTAAAACTTTTTCGTGTATTATACTGTAAACAACTAAATAATTCACCGCGGGCTCGAGCCTCACTGGCGTCATTGCGTTGTGTCCTTGAGCAAAACACATTAATCCTAGCTTAGTACTGGTTCAACCCAGGAAGACCCGTCCCGACGAAACTGAAAGATTGTTGACTGGGACGTAAAGAATCAAATCAAACAAAACAAACAAATCATTCCTCTTCTTTCTCCCGCCCCGGTTCAAGTAATTAATAAATGTTCTATCCGCATCAGGAGTCGTCACACAGTGGCATAAACTAGCAGGAAATGGGTTCTGTGAATATTCTAGTAGCTGTATGAAAGGTTAAATCAATTAAGTATGTCAGCACCACAGTCTCACTAGACAGCATACATCTGGAAAATCATGGCAATTATTGCTTAATTTGACAAATGGATGCTGGCGCTAATACAGATTTGGGATTTGTATTGGCCGCTGACTGACCATACAAGTTATAAGCGCATCAAATTAGGTCCTTTTAATTAATTTATTCTCAGCAGTAAATCATATGATTTTATTTGATGGCCTTTTCGGCCTTGAAACAGCAGAACCTAGAGATTGGTCAGTAAATATACATGAAAGCATCTATGCAAGCAATAAAATGTATGTCTTTAATTAACAACATAATTAAGGAGAATATGAGGCAATCAAAATGTATGTAAGACACGGGTGGCTGTGTCAGTTGTCTGATCTAAGTTGGTGAGTAAGTTGTGTAGTGTGTGATCTTGACTTGGAGAATGGAGTCTGGGGTATGGAATTCAATTTCAAACTTGGGGTTTACAAGCAAGAATGGCAATATCAAGCATGTTTGGTGTTCAATCCCAATCCCAATATCTACTACTGAATGATGATATTTAATGCTAACTTAGTATAGAATGCTACGCCTGGGATTCAATCCCAAACTTGGTACTCATTGCAATGTTAATTCGCCTGGTATTTTATGCACTAGTTGGGATTGAATCATATTATTAATCATTTATGTTCAAAGAAGAATGCATGATGGCATTCATAAGTATATGTGATATTCATTTCCAAAACTGGCATTCAAAGTCAAACGTGGTATTCAATAACGGGAAATAAGAACTGTTACAGTATATTTATATTTTCTTTTTGTCAGTTAAGTTCTAATATACGTAAGTGTCCTTTTTTATAAACCGACCTTTATATTTTATGTCGTCTGGAGAGATTTGTGTCGCAATTTCCTTGCTTCAGATATAATAATACAAGATTCAATATTATACTTCATTATTCCAAGACAATATCGAACAATAGAATGCACACTGATACAATATTACAGTTTAATGTTTTATCATTGATCTAGCTATTTCAAACGCAATGAAATTCAAACATACGCCGTTAAAATGACAATATGTTTCTTTTTGATTATCGTTTTGAAATAATGCTAATTAACCAGCCTATAGAAGACATATGGTGGCTCAGGTGAGCCTGTTTATTTGCACAATCACGTCATAGCCTTCACTGATTCCATGCACAACTCCTGGATGCAGGCATAGACTAACACTAAAGGATAGCCACTGTACGTCATTGGATAGCTGCACATGCACGTCTGAAGAGTGACTTTAAGCATGTGCACTATTTTGTTTATATACATTATTTAATGAGGGTAAAACACATTTAGCTAACATAAATCTATTCTACCATGTGACCCTGTGTAACAAACGCAACATATATACAAAATACATTCACACGACATATATAAAATGATAAAAACCTATACTACCACATCCTAGAGGAGTTCCAAGCTTCTGAACTCAGGCGACGGAGAATCACTGCTCAGTCGCCCAGATTCATCAGATGGATGCAAAAAGACAACGAGTTGTAACCCTAGCCTTGGCCTGATTACATGTACAATTGTCAAATGCTCTTACACATTTATTGTAAAGAAATAGATCTAAATCATTTATATGCCGTTCCCCATAGCGCAATCGGTATAGTCCGAGAGCCCACAATAGGTTTAATCAAGTGGTTGAGGCCAAACGGTTTCATTGTGTTCTTATGTAGAGAAGTGTGCTGAATTCAATAATCAAATTCTTAAAATATTGGCTGGTACACAAACGTGCTATGTTCAAAGGAATACCCCGGGGTAGGCAATATCTCAAAATAGCGCTAAAATAGGGGTATCCTTGTAGGTTTATAATTTAAACAATGTGATATTAGTAGTACAATGCAAACTTTGGCAGCAAACAATAAATAATGATCAATGTTCAACATAAGAGGATTCAAGCATGCCAATGAAGATTTCTAACACTAAAATATAGCAAATTGTAAAGCCCACGAAAACTGATTACTTTTGTCTCTTTTTATCGGATCGTTTTTAATTTGTTTAAGCTAGAGTAGATTTATAATTCAATCTTATGTAAGACAATTGTATTGTCATCAACTACTATTATAGTTTCAAAAAATGATAGAGTATGGCCAAGAATTGCCACAATCACAGACTGCAGGTCAACCCACCATGGCTCCGTGAGGAAGGGATACAGTGTAGGCATAGTCCAAGCTCTTACGGTACAATATAGGTATATTTCAAGTTACCTTTCCTTTCAATGTGAATAGATTATGCTCAGAAAGACTAAAATTTGCCTGGATATAGACCCAGCCCTATTAGTTTCTAAGCTGTGAACTCAATGTATGGCTATCACCAAATGGCAAGCCACGACTGACCAGACTGTGATGTTCTAGGAATTGCATGATAACCCCCTAACGGATAGCCCCTATCCCACTCTGTTGCTGAATATTAATTATAAGAATGGATAAATATGATAAAAGTGAATATGATCAGGAAATATCACAATCACACACTGCAGACCAACCCACAACACCGCGAGGAAGAGCCACAGAACATCAAACGTCTTAATACATCTATAGAGAGGTATGAGCATTACACACACCTTACTAGGTCAGGAAACACGATAAAACAGCAACCTTCTGGATTATGTAATTGACTATGTAGATATCTATCTTCTTTTCAACAGATCCTGCACCATAAATGATTTAAAACTTTTTACTTTCTGTCTAGTAGGTAAATTGTGTGCAATTATATTATTTGCTACACGTTGTCCTAATTATGCTAAACGGATGGCGTGATATCACCTAGAGCTTCTTTACAGCGATGAGGCACACCCAGCTGCGTGTGCAATGTTGGAGGCTGGGGCAATGTCAATCCAACGAACGAGCAAACCATTCTTTAGGACCCTATGGATTGGAATTTAGAGCAGATAATGTCAATGCTGATGTTCCATCCAGACTAAAGAGGATGGCATTATTCAGTTAATTGGTGAGTGCAAGAAGGAAGTGGATATTGTCTAGGTCTTACTAAGTGAGCTTTTAAGCCATTTAGTTGAAAGTCAGGACTGAAAGAGAATTCAGATAACGCCAAGCTCTATTAAGCGTGACAATGTAGACCTGAACAAGCTAATCACTGGGATCAGGACTACTATGGACCCTTTTCTTACAGACTTTCGATATGAAAAGCTCTACTGCATTTCACAGGTAAGATGATGTCTGAGAATATTAAACTGCTGGGAGCATTTTAGCATCTCAGACACAATGACAGCAATGATATTAAGAGTTTAATACAGTATGCTCCCTTATGGTGACAAACTAATTTGAAAAACCTATTCGCAGAAGAAAAGTAAAACTATTTGCATGCGATGCTTTGTCAGGAAACTTCAGACACAAGACAAGAAGATAAAAAACATAAGACTTGTTTGGCCGCTTACTTTATCTGCCAATAGTTAGAGTTAGATCTGAAAAGGGTGCTTTCTTATCCCCTTAAATTTGTTCCTTTTACCTTTGCCCATATTGATGGACTTAAAATATCTACTGACAAATCAAAGTAAGAAAGAGGGCAAAGATCAGGAATCTCTACAATCAAGCACCACACATGACCCAGGATACCAATAGAAAAGTGACAACTTTAGACATCACAAACAAGAGACAAGAGGTCAGCCCTTTCCCAGCAGGTGACCACAAGGCATCAATAAATAGACGCGCACGAAAGGATAACAAAAGCAAGACAGAAATAACATAGATGATCCACAAAATAAGCACCGCCTTGGAACGGTCATTAAAATATTTTACTGGAGTGCTTAAACCGGTATTACGGCGTGGCAACCTCACCCTTAGTTCAGATGTGGATCAAAACACATATATGTTTGGTTTGCATGAAAGAAAGACCCCTAACTTATCAATGCATTGCCTCCTAGAACGTTTAAATCAAGATATAAAAAAGAGATAAAGCAAAGAAAAGGACTCAACAATAAATAAATGTGAACACCGGAGCAAAGGAAATCCAACAGGTAAACCCTGGTGGGCCTGACAATAGCCAAAGCATCAGGCCCCTACCATCTCATCAATAGATAAGTCTTTAAGTCAGAACCATCATAGAGTCTGAAGTCCGACCCACCGGCGTACAATTAAAGAGGAAATCAAAGTTGCCAAGCGTGATTGAGTTGACCAAGCACGCAGTCTGTTGCAATACATTTATATCATAACCAATCTTTTTTATGGGCAATTATTTTAATGAACTTTGCTGAAAAATTATTAGAGCCAACAATCTTCTTCAATTTATACACCAAAGTACCATAGAATTTAGGTTCCGAAAATCTTTGGCGCAAGAGAGATTTAAGTCCAATTTGGTATTTAAATATCAAATCATAGTATTGTCTATAAATTTAGAAAAGGTTTTTGGTAGTTTATGATACCGATAGCATTGTTTAAGAAATTTTCTGAGTTAACAATTTATTGCCAGTGTTGACGTCAGCAAGATAGCTAGATACCCTAGAAAAACGAATGAGTTGAGAGATAAGACTCCATATGATGTAGAGCGAGGAACACCACCATCTACAAATGGGAAATTGACAATTTCAAAATCAAAGTAGTCACGTTTATCATAAATTTTGGTAGAAACAATATCATTAGAAATTGACAAATGCAAGTCTAAAAAAGCGGCTTCGGTTTCAGTAAGCTCGAGGTGAGGATAATCACAGATGCTCCCAGAAATGTAGATGTTTGTATTGCCGCTGGAATGTTCCTGGTACAGACTCATGTAGATTTGCCTTCAACTGTTGGTAGTGAAGCAAATGTGACTCTGTTTCGTCTTGTTAGACGTGCAAATCATGTAGATTTCGCATGTGGCACTTATAAATATCCATCAATTAATGATATTACCAGAGAAGACCACGGTTTGGTAAAGGGAGAGGTAAATGTATCTGGACATGAACAGGGCATACCAAGATATTTTACTGAAGCCTTAAAGTTAGAATCATTTAAGACATCTCAGTTGAAGCTACTGGCAGAAGTATGGTGCCAAAATGAGCATGCTAAGCTGTATTTTGGATTGATGAAGTCTGCTATAGATATAAAGTATTTGGTGGACAAATGACACGTCAAGATGTCTTGGACCTAAATTGACACAATGTAGAAGCTGATACCCGTATTAAGCATGCTTGTGAACGAAATTTTCAACCTAGTATTGTTGTAAAATACATCTTTACTGACGTTCTTACTATATTGCTTTTCCATGCAAATAAAAAGGAAGGGGTAGGTCGTTCTGAGTGGGAGGTTCTGTTGTTGTTGATTCATTGTTGATTGTTGCTTCCATTGTGAGGCTCTGTGTTTTGTTGTACATTGCTATGTGTCCTTTCTAGCTTTGCAATCATCTTGATTGGGAAGAGAGAGCTGGTTGCTTTACTTTGTTTGTCTTCCTGGTGTCTTGTGATTTTTATATAGCTCTTCCTCGCGGTGCCATGGGTTGGCCTGCAGTGTGTGCTTGTGGTATTTTCTGATCATACTCACTTACTTTTTTCAAACTCATTTATTCTTTTAAGATTCAGAAAAAGAGTGGGATAGGGATTATCACGCAATTCCTAGGACATAAATTTAAGTCATGTGGAACATGACCAGCACATCTGGTCAGTCGAAGCTGGCGATGTGATGATAGCTGTACATAGAGTTCATAGCTTAGAAGCTAATAGGGCTGGGCCAATATCAAGGCAAATCTTAGTCTTATATAAGCATAATTTAATCACACTGAAAGAAAAAGGAATTTAAAAAATACATATACTGTACTGTAAGAGCTTGGATTATGCCTACTTTGTGTCCCTACCTCACGGTGGCATGGGTTGGCCTGCAGTCTGTGATTATGGCATTTCTTGCCCATACTTTATCATTTTTGAAACTATGATAATTGTTGATGACAACATCATTGTATTACATAAGATTGAATTATAAAACTGCTCTAGCTTAAACTAATTAAAGAACATCCGATAAACAGATACAATTATAAACCTACAAGGATACCCCCATTTTAGCGCTATTTTGAGATATTGCCTATCCCGGGTGTTCCTTTGAACATAGCACTTTTATTACCAGCCGATTTATTTTCGAGTTTGATTTTTGAATTCAGCACACTTCTCTACATAAGAACACACCTTCAAACCTTTTGGCCTCAACCACTTGATTCAACCTATTGCGGGCTCTCGGACAAGTAGCGAGTCCAGGGATCTGCGAAGTGTGAACAGGGGGATTTTATAAACATATTAATTTTGGGCCTAACATGTATTATAACAGTAAACTCTTAAAGGTTAAACCCAAAGTATTGACCTTCTTTTATAGAGGAATGGAAGTATATATGACTTTGTTAACCTATGCCAAGACCACATTATTTACTGTGTGACATTATTAATAGGTCATTTTGCAATTAGAAACCTGCTACCACAAATTATATCCAACATTAGCTTTGTGACTATTTTTATAATTGAGAAAAGTGTCTGTGTCGTGTAGTCCTAATTGGACCATGTGACAGGAAAATCTACTACCAGTAAAATTCAAACCAATCTGCTTAGTAAAAAAAGTCTAACTTTGTACAGTGAAATGCTGCAAACATAGGTTTAAGCCATACATTCTAGTAACAAAAAGCAAAAGACAAAGGCGCTGATTAAGCTGAATACTATAATTCAATAATCTCACGACAATAAATTTCTTTGACGGTTATATTTGGGATTCTGTACCGTTTATATATCATTTGTTTCTCTGTTTTGTTTAAAATTCTTCAGCGCTTTCAACATCTCAATCTTTCATTATGCTTCAGCAATTTTTTGCTTTGCCATTTACGTCATTTTCAACAGTCATCCTCTCCCTTCCTTAATGTTTTTATTTGTTTGTTTTGTGCTTCTCTGACCTTTTTTAAAAGTCATTCCTCTAAATCTGAAAGACAAAATCTGAAAATAAAATGCTAAAATTGAGATGGAGAAAAAAGCAAATTGAGTTAGCAAAAATTGTAGATACATATGAGATGGCTCATATGAGCCATTTCATCTGGATCTATACTGTTTGCCTAGATTATTTTTACAGGTTTCAAGGGCTGACCTCTTGGCTCTCGCTTGTGGTGTCTAACTGTTAGTTTGCCACTTTCCCATTGGTATCCTGGGTCAGGTGTGGTACTTGATTGTATCGATTCCTGGTCTTTGCACCCTTACTTACTTTCTAGTGTTGAATAATATACTCAGTAAAACAATTGAAGGATATTAAAACTCTTTTGACTTTATAGCATTCGAGACAATAATTTTCAAACAAAGTAATTTTATATCTGATAGAACTACCACTTTGCAATTCAGCAAAATGCAAAATAAAGTTTACGGGTCATCGGTTATGATACAGTACCACGCCAAATTTATCGACCCTCTCTACCCAAAGTTCACAAGCAATAAATTTAGCGCTTAAAATGTTTGCTGAAATCTTTACCTTGTCATTGCTTATGTTCTAATTCCGACAACAGACGAGTTTTACTCCCATTTATCAGCCATTGGCCCTATTAATGATACAACTTCCTCACCAAAAATGCACAGATATGATATATTCAAGCCAATATGACAACAAAATGGCAGTAAAACACTGACAACAACTACAAAATTATGTGCCATACTTTTGAGGGAGAGCCAGCTATGATTTTGGAGCCAGTCATTATGGAATACAAATGATAAAAATGGGTTTCAATAATTTTTAAACGTTTGTGACTTTTTGTATAGAAGGTTGCACCATTTGGATTTGTACGGTACTTAAACCACTAAAGCATGATTAAAATCAAGCATCCATTTTGACACTAGATATCTGGAACTATGAAATGCATGCATTATTAGTTTAGTTTTAATTGTATTGAATGTAAGTGATGGAACTGAACCTAAATATCCTTCAATTGTTTTTCTGAGTATAGCTTAAATCAGACTGAATCTAAAAGTTTTCATTTCCTCACTAATTTGTATCTTTCTTGATTTACAAATGCTAACCTTTTTAGAATACAGTTAAACCTGTGTAAAACGGCCACTCAAAAATAGACAAAAAAGGATCTTAATAACAATTGGTAGCTTAATGAAGGTCGACAGTATTGCAGAATGGACCACTTTATCGGTTAATGCAGGTCAAAAGTATTGCAGAATGCTCAAAATGGAGCATTCTGCAATACTTTCTACCATTTGTCACTAAAATCTTTGTTTTTTCTATTGACGAGTGACCGTTTTATACATATTTTACTGTACTTTGTATTTGTCATTATTTACAAATGCTAGCTTTTTAGTTTATTTAATATAAGCACTGAAATAAACATCAGCATCATTAGCGGTCCCCTGAAGAATAAAACAATGAAATTTTGTATGGAAATATTCTTTCTTTTATTGAATTTATCGCCAGAAGTATGCCAGTTATTATGGATCTTTGATTTTGTAAAGTGGCTTCTAGGACATTAGTCACTAGCCGCTTACGATCCTGATGAAATTCGTTCATCGACCTGCTTGTCTTAAAAACACAAGAGGCAATCCGCCTAATAACGTACGTTAACTATATATCAAAATGGAACACAGTGAGAATCAAACAGGAGTTGACATCGACCCAGGCAATATCATCCAGCCTGGTGACTCGCAAACAAGAGGTCGGGCGCGAATAAGACGGCAAAAAGTCCAGTCTACATTGGAGCACCAGTCATTCTATGCTAGAACCATCGGGGATTGAAACCAACTCCCACCCGCATCACAGACTTTCATGACACAGAAGGATTCAAAGCTGCCTTAAATGATCTACTCAGAGGTGGCCTCCTCTTCGAGGCATAATTTGAACAATGCCATGTAAACATTTTTAACTGTATATTGGAAGACGAAGACGAGGAGACAATCAAAACATGATCATGTTATGATTTTCACAATGACATATTAATGACCAGTCCATTGCAACAAGAGGAAGATACACCAGCATTAGCCATTTACCTCATAGAGACGAGACGCCTTGTAAAGGCAGGAGTGGGGTATACAAGGAAGAATAACCATCAGTTTATCTGGAGTATAGTTGACAGGTATTATCATCAGCTCAGTGAACATGCTGTTTATTAGCATATGCAAGAGATTCATCCAGTCTAATCAGACAATAGGTAAGCTCCTCCTACTTATTATCTAATAATGAAGCCAATCCCCTGCCAGGGGGGGGGGGGGGGGTACAGGATTCCTGCCTTTAACACTTATGCAAACAGAGCAGACCCAGACCAGGCAGCTCTTGTGAGAACTGCCTGATTTGGGTCTACTCTTTTTTGCTAATGGAAATATGATTAGATATGATCGTACACTTGTGGACCTGACAATTAATTTCTTTGTTCTATGTACAAACGTGAGAGTGCATTTATATAATTATTCACAGTGGGCGGAGATAAGCATGGATATTCATGAAGGAAACGGTTGAGATAAACTAACCTAAAACAGCACAAGCAATAAACTAATAAGCAAAGCAACCAGGCCCCGAGGTTATACGCAACTTTTGGTATGCTTATTTCAACTGAGCATGATGATTCAATTGCTCATAAAAACTAAAATTTCGAAAAATGAAGACTTCTATTGCTTTAAAACTCTCAGATGTGGTATTTACTCTGCTATTTCGATTAAATATTTAGATGCTGACAAATTTTGGTGTTTTAACATTATGAGCATGACAAATTTCAGGCGACGAGTTTAAGCCCATTGTTTGGGGGGGGGGGGTTCTGTGTTTGTCTTTTTATTATGCATTACTTTGTGTACTTTTTAGTTTTGCAATCATCTTGAAGAGCTGGTTGCTTTGCTTCTGTTGTCTTACGGATGTCTTGTTACTGTAAATGTTCTATGACTCTTGCTCATGGTGCAGTGGGTTGGTCTGCAGTGTGTGATTATGTTATTTCCTGATCATAGTCACCCACTGTTTCATAGTCAGTTGATTTGAGCATTAAAAATGTTGCATAAACTTGGGTCAAGACATCGGTTCAAAGTGCTACACCTGAAAAACAATACAAAACACAAAACACCGTTTTTGATAAAAATGCCAATAAAAACGCTGAAGTTCTGATGATCCGGACACTTACAGCTGGACCGTCACTGTTTGAAAACTATTAGAACAAAGCTGGTGTGTATTCGGTCGCTATCCGATGTAACCTAACTTGAGCTTAGTATCTGGATTTGGAGTCATTTTTGAGTGCATACAGTCGTTGACCACTGTAGTGAAAAATAATGGTCGTCGTAGGTACATAATTTTTAACCTGTTTGGAAAGTAAACAACACAGCATGGATCACCCAATCTGCAAAAGACCATTGCATGGGCGGATCTAGTGGGGGAGATGGGTGTCGGGATGCCCTGGATACTCACAAGTGGCTTTATGTTTCCTTAGATGAATTGCAGTTCCACAGATCTTTGATGAGTAAATATGGTAGTCTTTTTCTTAACATTTTAGTGTATATATTTTGTGTTATCTGTATAAATTATATATTATTCACTGAGGGCCTTCTGGAAGATTAGTCTTTGTATACTAAATGTTGTCACCCTCATAAAATAAAGTCTTTACTTACTTACTTACTTACTTACTTACTTAGAGACTGAATAAAAGGTTTTCAGGACGTCTCTGACCTTATTTTCTGGATCGCACATTAATTGCAAAGAATGTTGTATGCAATCTTCTTCTCGTGTGACGGTATGATAAAACAGGTACCTGTCAGAGGCGACAAAAGTGTCAAAGGGTGTGATTTGAAGACATTGAAACAGAACTACCAAAGACGTCGTCCAGCCACAAGTTTCAAACATTTTCGGCTTCTACACCAGCCAACACGCATGATAGTGTACTTTTAGTCATTGGGAATAAGTACTTTGAGACATGATATAAAAAAACGGTAAAATTCCTTATTTCGGAAATTCAAGATCTAAATAGCTTTCTTTTAGAATAGCCCTTGCATCAGGTCCCTATTTCGATATTCTAAAACCCCCTAATTTAAGATTCTTCTTCTTCTTCGAGTGTGTTGACAAACATCAGAATTTTCACGAGTACGCAGAGATGAAACATTTTCGGTAGTTACCGAAAAAAGTAAATTTTCTTTTTATTTTATACTTTTTATAGGCTACATGCAATGTCTCACCCACTGAAAAAGAAGGTGCTGAAAATGCAAAAACGAAAAATTTTAGCAAACCCAAATGATTTTGGTACCAAAATATTTGTCACGTTTTAACTAAGAAAATGCATACCCACACTTGATGTTTTCGTTCACAAACAAAAATGTTATGGGCGTTTGAAGTTATGAAGTGAAATGCATTAAGTGAAAGGAAAAGTCAGAGGTAATCCAAAAAACTCTACAGTGAAAATAAAGGCTCTTATTATATAATCTATGAATAAACATCTTTTGATTGGCCCAGATGCATATCCACTCGAGTCAATTAAACTACAAATTGCATGGTTTGCCGGACGTGACGTTGCAAAGCACACGGCACGGCACGAGGTAATATTGCATGGCTTACGGGAAGTGACGTAAGAACGTCAAATAATGCCGCATGGTCCATCCGTAACGTCAATGGTTTTAATGGTATATAATTACAGGAAATGCATAATATACATTTATTTTATAATAAAACAATTGTTGACCTTTGTTTCGGTAGACACGGAGTGTTATTGAACAGTAGATTTTTAAAATCATATTGACCTCCGCTCCGCGTCGGTCAATATGACGTTTACTGTTCAATAACACTCCATGTCCACCTCAACATAAGTCAATAATTGTATAATATCAATCACTAGTGATTGATATCATATCATTTCACTAATGATTGATATCATTTTTTTTGCTTTTGATATGCATTGATTTCACTGCTTAGTATAAAATAAATATACATATTCATGCAGATTTATGTGTCTTTTACTCCAAATTGCAATTAGAAATATCCAAAGTCACCGTTTGCAAAAAATTATTTTACAGTATTTGTAAACCCAGTAAATATAATTATAAATTGATGGTAAAATATGGAGGCCTGCGTTACCGGCAAAGTTGAACAAATATAATGCTGCTGAAAATATTTTCTTATCACACCAAGAAGACATAGTAATATATATGTGCCATCTGTTGAAAGAGAACTTTTGCAAGTTGATCTGTGCTTAAAACAATATTCTGTTGTCATGATACTTGTGAAACCGGATGGTCATATACATGCAACGCCTCTATAAAGATTCATATTTTTCTTTATGAATAATTTTCAAGCGCGGATCCAGAGGGGGTGGTCCAGGGGGTCCGGATCCTCGCCTGGAAAATCACATCATCATCAGCCCACCAGCGAATCGCCATTCAATGGCGGTTCGCTTGCGGGCTGATGGTTGTCCGTTTAGAATATCGGTACTGACCCCCTCAACCGGTTGTTAAATATGATGACTAACGCTAAAAAAATAATAATTTTTGGACCACCCCTGACAAAACTTTCTGGATCCGCGCCTTATTAGGCTTCATACCTATAGCATCTTACTGAAGTCAATAATAACTAGATTTCAGCAAATACCCGCTTTTTATCTGACCAAAGCTTTTCAAAGTTTGAAGTTGCCACGTCCAGCGGTTTAGGAGGAGATGCATTTACAAGAAAGTACATAATTTCACTTAGGTCTTGAAACCTTGTCCAGTATCCTCTACATCATGTAACCTATGTACCTGCAGAGTTTGAAGTCGCCATGTCCAACGGCTTAGGAGGAAATGCATTTACAGGAAAATACATTAATTGATCTTAACCCCCAAGGTCAAGGGGGTCAAGGTCACACAAAATATTGTCCAGTCACCTCGACGTCATGTGACCTATGCACCAATAAAGTTTGGTGTTGCTACATCCCAGGGTTAAGGCGAAGATGCATTTACAAGAAAATACAAATGCCCAGTGCCTCTACATCATAAGACCTATGCACCTACAGAGTTTGAAGTTACTAAGTCAAATGGTTTAGGAGGAGATGCATTTACAAAAAAATCATTATTGACCTTTGACCTTGGGGTCAAGGTCACACAAAATGAAACCCAGTACCCTCTACATCATGTGACCTATTCAGCTACAAAGTTTGAAGTTGCTACGTCTAACCTTTTAGGAGGAGATCTATTTACAAGAAAATACATTATTTGACCTTGACCTCGGGGTCAAGGTCACACGAAATGTTGCCCAGTACCCTCTACACCATGTGGCCTTTTCAAATACAAGGTTTGAAGCTGCTATGTCTAACGGTTTAGGAGGAGATAAATTTACAAGAAACGTGACGGACGAACGCACGCACGGAAAGATAAAGGTGCATATAGACGGACGCACGACAGACCGACTTTGGTGCGAAATTAATATACCCTTTTTCCAAAGAAAAAAGCGGGCATAAATACATACAACGCACCCACAAGCTTTTATTATTACATCCAATATTTACAAAACCTCACACTAGCGCCAATGATAATCTCTAATTAGTTTGTGTTATTCGGCCATAAAACATCCAGTAAAACTGGTCAATGTTTACAGTCGACGGAGATATGAATTATGTGTCTCCTCTTCTATTTCGTATTCTATATATCTGGTTCAAACACTATTTGACCGTTCGAAGGCGGATCCTCTTTGTCATTTGTGTTTCGCGCCGTGAAACCGGTTTTAGTCCTCCAGTAAAAATTTTCACTGACCGTTCCAATGTGGTTCTTCTTTTGTGGATCATTTGTGTCTTGTGTGTCTTGTGTTTCTCATGCTTTCGCGTCTGAACATTGCTGCCTTGTGGTCACCTGCTGGGAAATGGCTGACCTCTTGGCTCTTGTTGTCTATGTTTATAGTATTTTGTTACTTTCCCCTGTGGTATCCTGGGTCATGTGTGGTACTTGATTGTATAATTTCCTAATCTTTGCCGTCTTTCTTACTTTGTCTTTGTCATACCGTCTTGTCTGTTCCTTACAACAGTGTGGCTACCTGCTGGAAAAGGGCTGACCTCGTGACTCTCTTGTGTATGATGTTTTCTTGTGTTTCATTCATTTTCCCATATGGTGTCCTGAATCAGGTGTGGTTCTTGATTGTATCGATTCCTTTCTAAGCCTTTTCCCCTTACTTTGTACATTGCTCCATGCTGAGGTACAGCAAAACCTGTGTAAAACGGCCACTCGAAAATAACGAAACCAAGGTCTTAATGACAATTGGAAGCTTAATGAATGTCGGGAAGGGAGCATCCTGCAATACTTTTGGCCTGCATTAAGCGATAATCGGTCTTGAAAACCATCTTTTGGTCTTTTTTAGACTGGCCGTTTTAAACAGATTTTACTATAGATCAAAGGATGATAGTTAAGTCACAACAGTAACTGTAAAATTTCATATATCCTATATGTATCATCATCAGGAAAGATGCAAATTGGGTTGATGCCTGGTGATATTCTTTACCTGGGGACCCCGTGGCCAAAATGTCGGGTCGCTTAGGCTGCTGTCCGTTCTAATACGGTGGTCATGTTTTTGTTGATAAATTGTTTAATGTACTTTCCATTTTTTGGTGGAGTTATGTGTTTGTCTTTCTTTTGTTATGCATTACTTTGTGCCCATTCTAGTTTTGCAATCATCTTGAAGAGGAAGAGAACGCTTGTTGCTTTGCTATTATTGTCTTACAGATGTATTGTTACTATAAATGTTCTGTGACTCTTCCTCATGGTACCGTGGGTTGGTCTGCAGTGTGTGACTGTGGTATTTCCTGATCATACTCACTAACTTTGCGAGTCATTGTCTTTGTTTCACCATATTCATTTGATTTAATTTGATTGTTTCCCTATTATGATACATTATATATATATGCTGGGGCTAAACAGTTTATGTGCTTTATCAACAGCAGAACCCCCTTTTCTGTATTCTGCAATTATGTGAGCAAGTATCTATTGTATAATATTTTCAGTTCAGTTTAATTTCATTTTGTACAACAACCTGGGCAAGAATTAGGCCTGTAAGGTATATATTTAATGCCATATGGCTGCGGCTGCATGATCTGCTCCCACCCCTTCCAAATCCCACAGCTACCAACCAAAGAAAGTAAGAAAGGCGGCAAAGATCAGGAATCGATAAAATCAAGTACCACACCTGTCCAAGGATGCCACAAGGGACAATTAAACATCACAAACAAGAACCAAGAGGTCAGCCTTTTCCCAGCAGGTGACCAACGGGCAGCAATGAACAGACGCGAAAGCATGACAAACACAAGACACAAATGAAATCTAACAACAATCAAATTCAATCTGTCATAACCCAATATTCTGAAAGTAACTAAAACGCGTATAATGTATCTTATTGTTTCGCTGCGTATGGTGATTTGCGAAGTACTATTATCTCATTTAAAAACATTGATACGACATTCATATAAGCCATTTGTAATTGATCAGAACGATTTACTATATTAAGCCCAAGGACGCTTTTAAGAATTCATCTATTTTATTTCCGGATTCTAAAAATAATAGACTGTTAATATATTCTAGGGACGATTTTTGTTCACTATAAAGCAATATTTACTTGTCTTGCTTACCCTGTGACATTTTCATTAAGAAATATAGATACAAATCACGTTCAAGTGCCATTGATACGGAACTGTAAATCTGGTATCTGGTATTTTGCTCGGCATCTCTACAAGGGCAATTCTTTAGTGTACATACGTGACAGTCCTTCAAATTAGGGCAATAGTTCTGTATTATGTCTCTATGATAAAGCATTATTAGCAGCGTGTACGCTTCTGTACATCTAGAGATGTGGAAATAACAGGGTCGTAACTCAGAAAATACTCCGTTAATACTAGAAATCGGACATTCCAGCACCTGCGTCCCACATTGTCCTTGTGCTAAAGGTACAAACATTTATTATGTACTGTAGGAGGGGGTGGACAGGGGGGCGGGGGTACGGGGATAGAGGGTGCGGAATCGGGGGTAGAGGGTGCGGAATCGGGGGTAGAGGGGGCGGGAAGCGGGGGTAGAGGGGGCGGGAAGAGGGGCAATTGTGGGCGGGGGTTTGGAAAAATTGGAGGGCGAAATTGCTTTTTTATACTAGAAAATTCATAAAAAAAAAATGATTCATAACGATACCCTTTAAGTCATATAAGGGCCTAGAAGGGCGCAGTTCACTTTCGAGTCTTGGTTTCGAGTAATTTCGGACGTCTTAAAACTCGATCGATTGTTTCTGTCCATATTTATCAGTCTCCGTATTGGATTGTGTCCCTTTGCTTCTCTTCCTCTTTGAAATGCCGGTTGGAATTTACACATTTAAACGGCGTTCAGCTGCCGTCGATAACTATTTTATTTATTTCGTCAGGGACGTATATATAGCTACCGCTTACGCAAAAACGCATTAGAGTACGTATTAATCCGAAACTAGTGAAATATTATATGCCAGTTTTATTCCTGGAAACTAGTGAATTATTATATGCCAGTTTTATTCCTGGAAACTAGTGAATTATTATATGCCAGTTTTATTCCTGGTAATACGTATACAAAGTGTGTGTAGAAAAGCAATTCTAATCTGCCTTAATCCCATTGTGGCAGGTGTTTCCAATTGTGACAGGTATTATCATGTTTATGGTGGCATTACTTTCTTTGAAGGTTCGGCACCCAAAATCGAAGTAAAAAAGAGGCCCTGATTTTTTTTAAAGATTTTATATTGTACACCACTACATGTACCTAGGAGTGTGTTATATCGTGGCGCGCGGACAGTGATGCCGCATTTTCATTTTGTGGCGTCTCATCAGAAGAAATGGTGTCGTGCATTACTACTCTCATCCTTACGGCGTCTCATCTAGGTTATTCATCAGCATACGCTATTTTTAAGAGCAGGCTATTAATTTAAGGCAAGTAGCGTCCCTGTCCGCGCTAGAGAATGACTTTTGTAAAAAAAAAAAAAAAAAAGGGTTCACCGATCTTATAAGGCTGACCTTCATGGTATGCTAGTGTTTTGATCTGTCAAAATATCGATGAATGGCATAACTTAAAGAGACTAAGTCTGCAACTATGAACATTTTTCGAAAAATTTTCTTTTCTAAAAGTGGTGTTTGTAAAAGTAGAATTAAGTCATGTTTTCTCAATAAATCTGTTCACTATAGCTGAAAACTGCATGAAAAAATGAATTATCTTATAAAAACAGTTGTTTTTTTCTCTTGTTGGTAATTATTTGCGTCCCTCCAATAATTATAGACGGTTAATTTTTAACATAAATGCTGTTGTTTTGATACTGATAATTTGTTGAGATTTACGAAATTGGTAAAATGTATGCCTGAATTTTAGTTTTTTTTACTGTGTTCTTGAAAAATAAAAACATTATTTCTAAAATTAAAAGATCAAAAGTTACAGACTAAGCAGCTTTAAAGTGACATTCGTGCTCAAAGGAGTTAGGCCTACACCATACAATGTTCATACTAGAATCTATTTTTCCACAAAAATGAAAGAGTTTTATGAAGGTTCCTTAGAGCATTTATCTCGCCAACTCAAAATCATGCATATGAACCCTTCCTTGTCTCCCTTATAGTTCTTCTAAAACAAACTTTTTTACAAGAATAGTAAGTTAGTATGATCAGGAAATACCACAATCACAAACTGCAGACAAACCCATGGCACCGCCAGGCAGAGCCACACAACAATCACGAGACACCAGGAAGGCAAACTAAGCAAAGCTGCAAAACTAGAATGGACATAAAGTAACGTACAACAAAACATAGAACAATTACAGAATCCCACGATTGGAGTAACAATCAACAATAAATCCACACCAACCGAATATCCTAATACTTATACACTTTTGTAGTCTGCTGATAACCTTTGCAGACAGTTTGGACCCAGATCGGCTTCTATCAGGCCTGATCTTGATTCTGCCGGCCCTGGTCTTGACCCAACACTTTTGGCACTCTGATGGCGCCATTTATTCCTGATTTTTATTTTTTTGCGAAAAAGTTAGCTTTGAAAACAAATCAGCATACCAAGTATGCAAAAAGAGTTAATCGACACACAATTTTTAAGAGCACCTGTAAAAATGATTTTAGAAGTAAAGCCAACAAATAAAAAAATCAATATTGTTTTCGCCGTTACCTCTTCAATATCTTCAATATGTTAAGAGGTCGATAGGTTGGCAAACTTTTTTTTATAAACTTTTTGTATGAAAAAAGTAAAACAAGAATCCTTTAAAAAGTCTAGAAAATAGACCTTAATATCCCAAAAAGGCTCAAAATTGAGTAGGCGCCAAAAGTGACCATAAACAAGAGGTTTTTGTTTTGCCTAGTATAAATAATGTTTCCTTTGCTGGTTCTAGAAAAGACATTGATCTGGAGATAGTCTGGTTCTTTGCCTACTGAGTAATTGTGCATGAAAATACGACAGCTGATTCTATGGTGAACCATTCTTAGTTCGTCACTTACATAATATATTATATACGCTTTAGTTCTTGAATAAGAACAAAATTTTATCAGGGGGAGGGAAAAATCTGATAGGGGGAGGGAAATGGGGGAGTAGGGGGAGGGAAGTGGGGAGAAGGGGGAGGGAAGTGGGGGAGCAGGGGGAGGGAAGTGGGGGGAAAGGGGGAGGGAACTGGGAATGGGGTACCCCCCTGTCCACCCCCTCCTGTAGGTACATTAGTACCTTGTGCTTAACCCATATACGCCTTACGTCCTTTTTGTGGGACATAGGAAAACAGTGCAGACCCAGATCAGATGCAGCAGAACGCGGCGTCTGATCGGTGTCTCCACTATTTGCGTACAGAGTGCTCTATTAAAATTGGAATAAAAATGAAAAATACCACCCAACAACTGTCAAAACGGAAATAAACTGGTCCAGTTGATAATAGTGGGAAATTCCATTCGGCTTATATGGGTTAACCAAGAATTGACTATTCGGCTGGTAGTACATTTAAACGTCTCTGCAGCCAATAGTGTGAACCTAGAGCAGTCTGATTTGTCTGTATGCCGAAATTAGTCCTAAGCATAAGCATTTATATGCAGCTGACCACTTCAGCAGATGACATTTTCAGATGCAGTTTTCCGTAGCAGGCGAAGGACTAAGCTTTTAAGGGAATATGGCTGATTTGCCACCTCTTTTAGTGTAATATAAAACACACTAAGTGTGTTTAATATTACTCTAAAAGGGCTGGCATTTAACAGTCTTTCCTACTAGCTTATGACCAACATTTCCCCAGTGATAAATACGTAATAATTCTGACGGTTATTGTTAATAGTTTTAGAGCAGTTGAATGATTACAACAATATCAGTGGTAGTTCAACTGCCAACTTTGGTGCAAAGTTATACTTATTTAGAAATGTACCTGAATCTGAATCTGTACTTTGCAGGGCCTTTCGGCTTTAATGCAACGGGGAGAGAGCTGGGATGAATAGCTAGTTTCAATGATGGACGGCCTCCCTGAAGCCGTCAACTATATCTGCGTGCTTAATATTATAGTCCAAATTGATCCAGTTGATGACAGTCTTGGGGTAGAATGAGTTTTTGTAGATTTCAAAATTACACTGGAATGTCTTAAAATGTTCACTATAATTGGTAGATTGTTTGTCATTAATGTTACTAGTGACACAGTCTGTATATTATTTAGGTTTAACGAGGCGTTTCCCCAGATAGGAGTCAAATAGACATGGGATTACATTGCTGGTAACAACCTCTCTTCAACCTTGAAGATTAGCATTCCTTCAATCCTAGAGTGTAGGTAGCTTTAGCGCCGCTAGGCATCTGGAGACACAACCATATTCCCTTGAAATGTTGATTCCTGCTATAAATCTGGCAGTCTGGTGTTGTAATTTCTCCAGTTTATCAATGTCCTTTTTATAGTGAAGATAGGGGTCCGAGACAATGGAACTGTATTCCAGAATAGAGCTGACTAGTGACAGGTAGGCAGTTCTTCTAGCATCTTGTTGGCAGTGTAATAACTATTACATGTCGATCAATGGCGATAATTATGTTATGACTTTAAAACTGTCTTGGTGGTTTGTTGTTTCAATGTTGTCTTTAAACAAATGCTTGTTATATCCACGTCTGTTTTCGAAATCAATACATTTTGGGGAAAAAGCTGATGTTGTCAGCTAAGTGTATTACTCTTTATACCCTTGGAGTATTGCAAACCATCATCGTAACATTAAGCTCCTGATCATTGAGGCAATGAGTAATTTAATGTTCGATTTGATTAAAATGGATCTATTCGTTCTAAAGTAAATCAATTTAGATGCATTGGCCAGTAGCCCTTGTATTTGCTTCTCACCTCTATCAGAAATAAAAAAAAACCCTCGATGATTGTCTACTACGTCTTTCCAATAGACCTGTAACCCTTCAGTCAAATTCTTACATCCAGTAGACTTCTAACTCACAATATAGTCTACTATCCCCTCCAGCAGATGTGCCATTAGTCTACTACTACCTCTTACAGACCTTTATCTGACTCTATAGTCTCAAACTTACCGTAGCATACCAGAAACCCACCATATAATATATTGCACCTTATAGTCTTAAACTCACCGCAGCAGACCAGAAACCAACCATTTGATCTACTACGTGCCTTGAAAAGACTAACTCATACTATAGTCTACTACTCACTCCCAGCACACCTCTAACAGCCTTTTCCATTACTACTATCCTCAAGTAGACCAGGAACTCATCATAAACTCAGAAAAAACTATTGAAGGATAGTAAAGTTCTTTTGACAAATATAACATAAGAACAAAAACAAACGGTGAAAATGGGGGTTTAATCATTATTGAATGTTTGTGACTTTTCAGTATAGAGGGTTAAACCATTTGGAACTGTACTGTAGTTTAATCATTGAAGCGGGGCTTTAATTATGCATCCAATTTGATTGCAGATATCTGATACTATTGAATACATGTATACTTAGTTTTCTCTTTATTGTATTGAATGCTAGAGATATAAATGAATTTATTATATAACCCATAAATAGACATCTTTTGATTGGCCCTGATGCCTATCCACTTGAGTCCATAAAACTACATATCTACTGGGCTGCTGGTTTTTCCCATTCAATATTAGTTACTAAAAATAGACTTCAGACTCTATGATGGTTCCGACTTAAAAACTTATCTATTGATGAGATGGTAGGGGCCTGATGCTTTGGCTGTTTGTCGGGCCCACCGGGGTTTACCTGTTGGATTTCTTTTGCTCCGGTATTCAGTTTAATTTACTGTTGAGTCCTTATCCTTGCTTTATCTCCTTGTTATATCTTGATTTATATGTTTTAGGAGATGATGCATTGATAAGTTAGGGGTCTTTCATGCAAACCAAATATCTATGTGTCTTGATCCACATCTGAATTAAGGGTGAGGTTGGCGCCGTTAAACCGGTTTAAGCCCTCCAGTAAAATATTTTACTGACCGTTCCAAGGCGGTACTTCTTTTGTGGATCTTTTATGTTTTTGTTCTGTCTTGTGTTTGCTATGTTTTGTGCGCGTCTGTTTATATGTGCTTTGTGGTCACCTGCTGGGAAAGGGCTGACCTCTTGGCTCTCGTTTGTTGTGTCTTCTGTGAGTTTGTCACTTTCCCATTGGTATCCTGGGTCAGGTGTGGTACTTGATTGTATCGATTCCTGATCTTTGCACCATTACTTACTTTCATAGAAACTTTTCATAACAGGTGTGCTTTCAGCATGAAACTTGCATGATTTGCTGTAATTACAATTCAGTGAGTGACAGCAGCATGAAATTCACAAGATTTGGTGTTTCATCATATACATGTAATTTAGACTTTGCTGTTGAATATAGTAATTAGCAGAACTCTTAAATGAACTAATGAATTCTTCCTTCTGGATTGATGCAATAAACTTGGAATGGTCCATTGTATAACTCAAGGGGTCACAGGTTTTATTTTTTAAACAAAATTGCAGTTTTTTCCCTGAAGATCATTTTTGTCGTAACAAACAGTGTAGACCCTGATGAAATGCCACATTATGCAGCATTTAATCTGGATCTTCTCTGTCTGTAGTTGTAATTACAAATAAATATGCATTCTTTCCTCTTTTAACTGAATGAAATCAATTAGTCATCATGAAAAAAAAGAAATTCAAGACTGTCCAAGACATAGTCCATAGCTAAGATTTTGTTGTTGTTGTTGTTTTTTTTGCTTAGAGAAATTATATAATAAAACAATTGTTGACTATTGAGGCATTGGACATGATGTGATATCGACCTGAGAATACCAATATTGACCTCGGCTCCGCCTCGGTCAATATTGGTACTCTCAGGTCGATATCACATCATGTCCAATGCCTCAATAGTCAATAATTGTATAATAAATATCCTTCAATTGTTTTTCTGAGTATATTATCGCCTATTCATTCTGTCGGATATTTTAGCTATGATATGATAAACAACTCGCCACTGTTGAAAAGTAAATAAGTATGATTAGGAAATACCACAATCACACACTACAGGTCAACCCACGACACTGTAGAGAAGAGCTACAGAACACCTAAAATAACAAGACACCAGGAAGACAATTAAAGTAAGGCAACCAATTCTCTCTTCCACATCAAGATGATAGCAAAAATGAAGGGACACAAACTACTGAATAACAAAACAAGAACCATACACAGAACTATCCATAAACCTTGGAAGAACCACTAAACAATGAATCAACAACAACAACGCCATCGCCTAAGAACAGACAGCAGCCTTTGCCATTGGGGTGCTTAAAAGCATGCTATTTGTATCAAATCAAGGCCCAATATTATGTTGTAGTTCAAACAGAAAAGGCTAGCATGTTTACTCGCATGGAGGCTTCCTAACTTCATTACAATGTATTATCACAGAGGAAAAAACTAATTAAATTGGCATACTATGATGAAACAAAGAAAATGGCTCACAACTCACAGATAGTCTGAGTTAACAAAAATCTCAAGTTGAGCTACTGTGAACCCAGCCAAAGCCAAGCATCAGGCGTCATCCACCCGATTAAAGCTTTACGCCAGGGCCATCATCGAGTGTGAATCCTTACCAACAGCCGTGCAATTAAAGAAGAAACCATAGTTTTCAAAAAGATAATCAAAGCTTTAAAGCGTGAATCGGTTCACAACCAGGAATGCAGAATGTCGCATGATATCCATGTATTTTCCAACTTTATCCCATAACGTTTGGTTATCTTTTGGAAATTAAAATTAGGTTTTCCAAACATACTTTTGCATTTATAAACTAAATCACTATAAAATACTGGCTTTGAAATGCTCTGTTGCAAAAGAGTTTTTACATCAATATTATACATTTAGTTTACAGTGAACGCTGAGTGTCATTGATAGAATTTTGAAAATGCTTTACGAAATTTATCATCAAAAGCTAAAAAAAATCCGAAAAGGAACTTTCATGAATGTGGCAAATGTTTACGACTTTATGAAGCATTTACATTGTTAAATAACAATGCTGTTCATCATCATCATCATCATCATCATCATCATCATCATCATCATCATCATCATCATCATCATCATCATCATCAGATGCTGTAAATTTAGAAATTTTCGCATTTACATTGTTAATTTAGAAATTTTCGCATTTACATTGTTATATAACAATGCTGTTTATCATCATCATCATCATCATCATCATCATCATCATCATCATCATCATCATCATCATCATCATCATCATCATCATCTGCTGTAAATTAAGAAATTTTCGCAAGAATTTTATTTTTGCGAATAACGTTAAAAGACACGTTTGTGATGTAAAAAATTCGCGACTACTGTCCTGCCAGCCAAGAGTGACAGTGACGTCATGTTTTGTTTACAACGTTATCAGGGACTTAGAATCGATAAATCGTTTGTGTATTAATCCTATCCTGCGGATGAGATTAATACACAAGTGATCGATCGATTCGCGTTAGTTTAAGAGGAGAGTAAAGGTTAATGTTTTACTTAACAATTGTAAACAAAATATTACGTCACTGTCACTTTGGGTGGGCACGACAGTAGTGCTTTATACAAACTACACTGCCCCAGTGTGCGGCAATGGTATAGAAGTAAAGCATCGACAGCTATTGAGCACCAATGACCACAATGTAAGATGTCTCGCCAGAATTTGTGAAAACCAATTGCCTTTACAAAGGTTTAGTGATTAAACTTTGTTTACAGAAGTAATGTCCGGATACGATGGGTTAAAGACAAAGATGCAAAATACATAATCCATCATGTAGATAAGAAATGTGTGGAAAAGATCCAGACGATTTCCTCAGTGTCTTCGTTTAAGAAATCATCGGAAAAGGATACTTCCTGATAAAGCATGGGACCAAGGTAGGATTGGGTTTACTTATTCAAACAATCGAAGATACAGTCACACGTTCAAGTATTGAGGGCTAGGTTGTACTACGATTTCAAAATGTTGCAAAAATGACAATACACATAATGAACCTATGCTACATACATACAACCGAAAAAAATCACCAACAAAATAGTTCAAACATGGAGCTAGGTTTTACGTAGTATATGAAGTAAAACGTAGAACAAACGTAAAAAATACGTTCATTATACTACAACTTTATATGACGTACCAGAAGAAAATGTACAAATAGACCATGTTTTTATTTCTTTCATTGCGTTTAGCTACATGTTTGCGATACGTTTTATTTGGTATCATTACAATTTGATATTCAGAATTAAGGTTGAGGTTAGCGCCGTTATACTTGTTTAAGTAAGTATGGGTGCAAAGATCAGGAAGCGATACAATCATGTACCACACCTGACCCAGGATACCAATGGGAAAGTAACAAACTCACAGCTAGACACCACGTACGAGAGCCAAGAGGTCAGCCCTTTCCCAGCAGGTGACCACAAGGCACATATAAACAGACGCATACAAATGCATAGCAAACACAAAGTAAGTAAGGGTGCTAAGATCAGGGATCGATACCATCAAGTACCACAAGAAAAAAACAAACATATAAGATCCACAAAGGAAGTACCGCCTTGGAGTAAGTCATCCAGTGAATATTTTTACTGACCATTCCAAGGCTTTTCTTTTGTGGATACTTTTTATTATTTATGTTTCACGTGTGTCTTCATTTTACTGTCTTGTCCATTATCATTAGCTGTAGACTGACTCCAGTCCTTAAAACAATTTTACATCAATGTTTAATATCATACACTTGTAGCTATCTAACTCTGATGGCTCTGTATAAAGCTTAAAACAGAGCCATCATAGTTAGACTAGCTACAAGTATATGATTTCACACATTGATGAAAAAATGTCATACACTAGCTGGGAAAAGGACTGACCTCTTGGCTCTCTTATGTGTGATGCTTTCTTGTGTTTTGTCACTTTCCCATATGGTATCCTCAAAATACTTTTTTCATTGGACAAGTACTGATAAAAAAAATGAGCCGCCGCATGTGATTTCCAACAATGCTACACTTGACAAGTGTAGACTCAGACGAGCCTGTGCAGCCCCCTTTTAAGCTTAGAAACCCCAAATGATGTTCGGTCAGCAGCTTAATATTCATAGAATAATCATGCGACTAGCAAAGGCTCTGATCAGACTGCGCGTAAGCGCAGGCTGGTCTGTGTCTTTGCTGGGCGCACATACCACATTGTTGGAAATCTTATGCCAAACTCAAATATGAGTTGAAGACTCTGTTTTTTAGCTATTCAAAAGTTTTTTTAAGTGTTTTCCGCCTTTGATAAAAACTTACCCGTTTGCATACAGTTGTAGCTTTACATTACACACATGATATAAAATGACATGATTGATCAGAATGGGGAATGCTGTCAAAATGTTCAACACAATTTATTATAAAAGCTCATCATGCGCTATTTTTTTACAAACCCGTATTTACAATGGCATATATACATTATGTAGTTGTGATACACTTCAGTGAAGAGGTCAGACTGATAGAACTATAAGCAGAACAGGTATAATATGTGTATAAGACATTTACCGGTAATAGTCAAAAGTCATGGACAGCATACTTATCCTATACAAACGCATCATTTTAGTCTCAAGTTTTATGGGACAAACATTATATTACCATGTATTGTGATGAATACCTAACGAAATTTTGGCTCTCTGCGAAAAAAATGGTCAAAAAATAATCCACCCCCTAAACCCTAAGGTCCTGGCATAAGTATACAATCTTTTCTAAATATATTTATTTCGTTTGGTACGCTAAATGTTAGGTTTTGATATTAGCTCAAAAATGCGATTGTCAATTATATACTGAACAAAAGTGAAAACGCTACACCTGGATTGTTTGCCATCTGTATACAAAATTATGCAAACCAAGAATGCAAATAAAAGGGAATCTTAATTTTCAATTACTGGATGATGCATAACTGTAACATTTTACGGATGTTGTCACAAGGAAACACATGACAGCCATTTAAATGTGACAGGGGTCCAATTTTTCAGGTTGCAAATTTGAGCAGAAATCGCACATAGTTTAGGCCTTCTGAAATCCACTACCCACGAGACCCGACTGCACCAAATGATAGTCCAGACATGTGACAACCAGAAACGTGAAGGACTTATCTCAAGTGTGTTTTGACCGTTTAGAAAATCAATCATAAAAAGCGGGATTTCCATCAAATTGCCTAGTTTGAAATGTTAACACTGAAATCTCCATAGGAAAATCAAAGTGTTGTCACATCTTAGTATGTAGACATTACTAGCCAAGAAATCGTAGAAACAATGTGCTGAGAGGTCTACCTGCTTTGGCAAAAGAAAATTATCGAAAATCGTGATAAATCGAAGATTACGAAACATTAAATATTCCCTATTTGTTTTTGTCAAAGGGAGACAATTTTCAATATTTTACAAATTTGTTAAATTCGAAATTGATTTCTGAGCTTGTTTCAAGTGATTAATTAGTTTTCTTGTGTTTTTATGCAACACAATTATGACCAATTTTGATAAGCATAACAAATTTAATTTGCACATGCGCAATAGCAAAATTCAGTGAATAAAGCTGTAAACACTTAAAGGAACATAACTCAGACATCAAACGAGACAAATTGGTGGAATTTCGACGAATCGTTTGCTGGATGCCTGGAAAAGATAATTAAGCTTTAGTAAATACTTTTTGTCCAATACTTTCTTACAAAATATAGATAATTGTAGTGTAGCGCTTTCACTTTTGTTGAGTATACATTCTCCTAGGCATAGCTTCTCTAAATTTGGAGACTATGCGAGGTTCTTTCATTTTATGCGAACAACATAGTCACAGACCTGCATAAGCTCTCACTCCAAGCAGTCTGATCCCGTCTTTGTTATCACCTCTGTAGAAAATATCATAGCTGAGCGTGCTACTTATGGGGGATAGTAAAAGAATAGTCATTTTATATGAATTTATGTAAAAAACTGTTGTCAGTTTCACAAATGGCATATGAAATGACAATGCGTGTAATATTTTGTTTATCCTATGACCCTATCAACCATAAATAGGAATAACTATTTAAAATTAAAACGTATCATTGTCACGTTTCATATATCACTTTTTTACTACATCATGTTATCCACTGTAATATCCCAAAAGGGTCTAAGCCCTTCGGGTTGTAGAATTAAATAAAAGACTTCTGGTGTATGATATATGTATTCAGATGATAACAATGTAACTATGTGTAACTAACGTCATAAACGACGTAATGTTATTTAGGTAACAATTAGGATATTACATGTCTCCTTTTCTTTCAAAAAAAAATCTAAAATATAATTAAAAATGAAAAGTTTAAAATAATGCTTCTATGAAAATATAACACATGATATGCAATGTACAAAATGAAAGAATTTCTAAAACATGAAGGTATCTCAACATATGCATCCCATATGATTTCTTTTATGGCTTCATCTTAAAAGTTCAGTTCTTTTCTGGTGACTTCTAGTATCTGCTTTCTTCCTGACCATTCATGTTGATTTGACTTTTCCCACAATCTCAAGTCATGCATTTTCTCAAATTACTAGGTCGCTGCTTTCATCATCGTTGTGCATTGTATCTAGGCAACTCTTCTGCACTATCTGTATGTCTTTTCTATGGCAGTATCTCTATTCCTCTTCTATGACAGTATCTCTATGTCTTTTCTTTTATATGGCAATATCTCTGTTGCTATGAGCAATATCAATCTGCTTCTGCGAAATATATCCTTTTGCTTCTGCGAGCAATATTCTATGGAAATATCTCTATGCCTCTGTAATCAATGTATTTTGCTTCTGCGAGCAATATCTCTTTACTTCTTTGAGTAATACCTCTTTGCTTATTCAAGCAATTCTCTACATCTCTTTGCTTCTGCGAGCAATATCTATTTACTTCTGCCAAGTAATATCTCTGTGCCTATGCAAGCAATGTCTCTACATCTCTTTGCTTCTGCGAGCAATATCTATTTACTTCTGCGAGTAATATTATTCAACATTTTTCTTCTGCAGGTGCAAAAGTTTCTATCTATCTGTTGTAGTTCTTTTTGTAATTAAATTCAGGATAAGAAAGTTCTACTTATCCGCTTATGGTTATCTCCTTTTTTATTCTGCTAATCTTACTGCTTATTCATCTTTAATGTCTTCTTTCGTTATTGAGAATTTCTGAACTCCCCTTTTCCTCTTCCTTTACAGCTCTTTTTCATCCTCGTCGCCATTGTAATATCCCAAAAGGGTCTAAGGACTTCGGATTGTATAATTAAATAAAAAACTTCTGGTGTATGATAATGTATTCAGATGATAACAATGTAACTATGTGTAACTAACGTCATAAACGACGTAACGTCATTTAGCTAACAATTAGGATATTACATCCACTGAAGCACAGCGACATCATGTGATGAGTACAGTAAATCAGTTGTTCAATTTAAAATAATGGATTTGTAAACTGAGGGAGATGGAACATCTGATAAAAAAATAGTGCCCTAAAGATTATTGTTGGTTCTAATAATTTTTCAGCGCAGTTTATTACAATAATTTCTCATTATAAGAAGATTGGTTATAACATTAGTGTATGCTTGCTTGGTAGTCGACCCAGTCACGGTTGGCAATTTTGCTTTCCTCTTAACTGCACGGCGGCGTGTCGGACCTCATACTCTGTGACGGTTCCCACTAAAAGTAAGTAGGAAGGCAAATATCAGGAATCGATACAATCAAGTAACACACCTGACCCAAGACACCACATGGGAGAGTGGCAAAACACAGGAAAACATCACATACAAGAGAGCCAAGAGGTTAGCTCTATCCCAACAGGCGACCACAAGGCTGCAATGAACAGGCAATAAAGCATGACAAGGTTCCTCGCTCTCCTACTTACGTTGTATTATTTCCCAGCTTGTTTTTTTTTTGCCAGAGTATGTTCTGATTGCAACACTAAAAATCAATTTTGGCAACCAAGTTATTTAAACAGTGTCATTGATATTATAAACTTTGCAAAGCATTTTTAATTATATCGTTTATCTTTAGAAACATATCAGAGCCAGTAATTTTTTGGGGCCTCGTCGCGAGAAAACCTGTCTTTGGGGTTTCTGAAAAAGCGAGTTTCAAACCAGTCTCCTCAGCTACACAGACTGGCTAAAAAATTGAAATTTCACCTGTAGGAAGTTTACGTGCAGTACTTTCCAAAAAGAGAATAACAAAGGTGCTGATCAGACTGTGCTGATGCGCAGGCTGGTCTGCGCCTGGGTTGTTCGCGATCTCCCGAAGACAGGTTTTCTCGCTTCGAGGCCCTTACGGTGTATAAGTATATAAGTTCAAATAAAATCTTAGGAAAGCCTTATGTTGCTGATCAATTAGAAAATATAATCAAGCGTTATTAAGGCTGCATAGTCTGTAACTTTTGATATTTTAATTTTAGAACTAATGTTTCTATTTTTCAAGAACACAGTAAAAACTAAAATTAAGGTATGCATTTTATCAATTTCGTAAATCTTAACAAATTACTAGTATCAAAACAACAGCATTTATGTTAAAATTAATTGTCTATAATTATTGGAGGGACGAAAATAATTACCAACAAGAGAAAAAACACACCTGTTTTATAAAATAGTTCACTTTTCCGTGCAGTTTTCAGCTAAAGTGAACATATTTATTGTGAAAACATTACTTAATTCTACTTTTAAAAAGAATATAAAAAAAAAAATCGAAAAATGATCATAGTTGGAGACTTTTGTTCTGTTTTTGTTTTTGTTCTGTCTTAAGTTTGCTATGTCTTTGTGCGCGTCTGTTTATTTGTGCTTTGTGGTCACCTGCTGGGAAAGGGCTGACCTCTTGGCTCTCGTTTGTGGTGTCTAACTGTGAGTTTGTAACTTTCCCATTGGTACCCTGGGTCGGGTGTGGTACTTGATTGTATCGACTCCTGATCTTTGCACCCTTTCTTACTTAGTCTCTTTAAATAGTTATATATAATTTTGATATTAAATCTTAGTCTGCACGCCTACTTATGAACCTTATAGTTTACTCCGCCCCTTCCTGTGTTTCACAACCAATTGGTTTGCATAGAAATTCAAATTTTGGCCAACTTAATCACATATTTTGTCAATGTGCGTAATATCTATTAAGTAAAATCATGAAGTAAATCCGTGAAGTGGTCAATGCGGGGAGGATAAAACTATAAGTAGGTCATAGATCATGTATACTATGCACAATAAGTTTAGCAATTCCTTATGTTTTGCATCTTTATGAGCTCATCTTTGTGCAATGTCGAGCAAATGCAATGACAAGAACGGGATCTTAGGCAAATGAAATCACGAATTTATAGACGCCATCCTTTAAATATGCATTTGGGGAGAGCAAGAATTGCAGGAGGGGTAAGTGAGCAAAATTGACATCCGTTGTAAGTAATGCTAAATGCTAAGCATGTGATTTTCGTTTGGTGGTCTTACATCTTCCTCATGCATCATACGCCTATAAAAACTATTGGTTGTGTGACAGATGTGATAGAAATTCCATGCTGAAAATATCAGCTGCCATCAATGACTACAAAACGTAATGTAGTCATCATTTGATTAAGCTTCTAATATTAATTGGCGTGCCAATTCAACAGAGACTCAGTTTACAAAGATGACATAGGCTTACAATGTAATTGATCTTATGGTTGATTAAAACTTTAAGTTGCCCGAAAATGGTGCGACGCATTTGCGAGATAATGGTGACTTTAGATTTTATCTTTCAGCTCGTGCTCTATAGCCGTGAAGATGTTTCATTCAATATTATTTTTCTGAATGTGTTGGAAGGCATCAAACAGTTTCACTTGTCAATGCGGTTCAAGAAAAACCGACTAGAAACTCCGTTTAAAGGCGATAACGTAAAAGCATTAGTAAAAGCATCAAATTGTGAAACTTGGTCCTTCATTTCTCTTAGACAATTCAGAAAAATTGCAACATTTGCAATGCTTTTTTTTTGTTTCAGTGACCAAACACTCCCTTGAAAATATTTTTGGCTTCCCACAATGGTCAGAAATACCCTTGCTACCCGTTAGCCTTAAAATTTAACGTCATTTTAGCACGGCCGCTGCGTTTGGTAATTTCATGTTTTTTTTAAATGGAAATTCTTGTCAGATGTTCGGCGCTTGTATATTATGACAGCAAATGAAACTTGAGATCTGATGTGGATGGGCTCACCGATACAAAACAATTTCTAAACTTATTGTACATTGTATATTACAATTATAATGAAATTAAGTGGTTCACTCGCTGCGCTCGTTTCCACTTAATTCCTTTATATTTGTAATAAATGATCTATAACCTTTACGTACAGGACATATCAAAGCCAATACCTTATGGTGATTTAGTATATAAATTCATATATAAAATCGTAGGAAAGCCTTCTGTTCCTGATCAATTAGAAAATATAATCAGGCGTTTTAAAAGAGTATATATAACGTTGATATGATACCTCAGTCTGCACGCCTAATTATGAAAATTATAGTTTACTCCACCCCTTCCTGCGCTTCACAACCAATTGGTTTGCATAGAAATTTAAATTTTTGGCCAACTTAATCACATATTTTGTCAATTTGTGTAATATCTGTTAAGTAAAATCATGAAGTAAATCCGTGAAGTGGTCAATGCGGCTATTTTAAATGGGAGGGGGAGAGAAAACTATAAGTAGGTCATAGATTATATATTACAATTATAAAGAAATTAAGTGGTTCACTCGCTGCGCTCGTTCCCACTTAATTCCTTTATATTTGTCATAAATGATCTATAACCTATACCCAAAGGGCATTTCAAAGCCAATACCTTATGGTGATTTAGTATATAAATTCATATATAAAATCGTAGGGAAGCCTTCTGTTCCTGATCAATTAGAAAATATAATCAGGCCTTTTAAATAAGTATATATAACTTTGATATTATGCCACAGTCTGCACGCCTCATTATAAACCTAATCACTTGGCAGCGCTAAAACCTATGAACATAATTTGGTTGACGAGAGGTCTGTCGTTGATAGACATCAGCGTCATATAGCTGCTAATTTGGGTATGTTTGTTGATCAGAACCATGACAAGCTTCTTACGTAATACTGGCTACATACACTTCATACGAGGGATGATCCTAAAGTTCTGATCCTGGCGTGATATCTCTGTAACCAGTAATGCAACATGCCTGAAAATTGTACCAAATAATAATATATAATTTGTCTATACACCACTTTGACAAGTTTTATGTAACTTGAAGGAGCGGCCAGAAAAATACCCCAAAACAGCCATACCCTCAATGCACTGACCTATCAGGTAGACTGTGCATATAAGATACCTCACAATTTAGACAGGAGCTGTCTCAACAATTCATATCTATTGCTGCACAATGTTCATCCAGAAGTCAATATATCCTGTATGTATGGTGAAGTTTCTTTATCATCTCGGATTCCTAGGCCCTTAAATGTATGGCTATGCAACTGTCAGCTATTATCAAACTTTGGACCACTTGAAATTTTGACCAGCCCACACTGCAGTAAGACAGCTGCTTGAAAGTTAAAAAATATTTTAGGCAATCTTAGATGAGCTGACTTATGCCTGAAGCAATTATGAATAGTCATTATCATCGGAGACTGATAGTAGCCCACATTAGAAAATTAAAACGAGTCCACAAATAAGGTCAATAATCTGAGGTACACACATTTACATGTGTATATCTAAAAACAAAACCCAATCAATTGTTGGAAATGTGCACAATATCGAAAAATGATGCAATATGGGATTAAATTGAGCACAACCATCCGTCTGAAACAAATAACAATTTTGAAAATTCTGATTTAAAAAATCAATCATATTTTAAATAAAAAATAAAGGTTTTACAATATTCCAATTAAGATTAACATATTTCGTCATCAAAATAATATTGGTGTTAAATATATAGCCGATATTAGGTTTGGCATGTTTTTAGTCCAAATCGATAGACAAAAATAGAATATTCTCTAAATGAAAATTCTGAAATGTACTCAAAATGACGTAGTTGTCAATTTTAGTGACGACATAAGAATTGCACATGATGCTCTAAATATTGAATTGACACAACATGTCCCCATTCTTACATTTAAATTGACATTATAACAAAATGTAAAACAACAGTGCAGTTTTACTTTGTAGTTTTAAAGATGTGGGGCTTGAAAGATTCAGAATCAAATTCTATTATAGTTCTATAACATATAAACAAGCCAGTGGTATGGAGTGGACCATATATATTGTGCTTTAATTATTAAACGAAACAGTACAGCGAGAAAATACTAGCATCATTATAAAGGTCTACGCTTGTTCGTTTGTATGATGCATTGTATGCCTCTCAAAAATGTCTCTAGACAAAGCAACACGGCAACGATCAGAACTTTTGGATCATCCCTCGTATAAGACCATAGAAATCACGTTTTATTGCTAATTCTACCTCATGTACTACTACAGTGCTATCTACATTTCTAATTTTTGCCTCACTATGATTAAAAACAATGTTATATAGTCACGGAGCTAGGTTTTTGAAAATTGACTTGGCACAATTGTCCAGCCAGAAAAGGGTTGACTTCAGAAATAGTTAGAACTACCCTTCTACAACATTTCTAGGCACGTCGTACAGTCCAGTTGTGGTAGCAGTTTTCCAGGAGGAGTCGTTCTGTACACCTACCCCACTTTTACAATAAACACAAAATGGCGACATTGGAATAAGAAATTGTATCTAGGTTGTATCCAGATGGTGCATATGGTCGTAATTTACTGCCAAAACCTCAATAAGGACCTAAACAATTATGAAAATAAATTGTTTGCATCCACAAGCACACCTTTTATGTCATAACTGTAATATACGTTATATATTCAATTACGCCTTATAAAATCAATTAATATTGGTCAAAGTTTAATTTTATAAATTCTTTAATGGGTATATACGTTTTACATACCATGTTTAGAAAAGATGATTACCTGAATGTTTCACAACTGAAAACATCTTGTTTCTATCACAACTACTTTAAGAATTATAAGCTGTTGAATATGATTTCACCCCGAAAAATGGTGCATATGGTTAGAACCATTTCACTTTGCAAGTTAGCATGCAATACCATCTGCTGACTTTTTAAACCATAATTGAGCATTCTATCGATACACGATAGTAAAAGCTGTATTTAACTGCATTTCTGGCGTAAAGTTCCATATTTTAATGCTTGTATGACAATATGTAACGTACATTACAAACTTTAAGACTTCCTATATATATTGCTAAATACCTTATATTATATGCCATATGGCATTTTGTTTCATTTCACACCCCTTTTGTTTAAATTTATAACAAGACAGCAGTTTGTTCTAAAATATTTATCAGTTTTTGTTAAGTAATATATCTATAAACATTTACATTTGCAAAAGTTTTTTTAAGTTTTCATCTCCACGAAATATTATTTTGATTTGTCCAAAGTTAAAGATTCTAAAACACATAAACAAAGAAATAGACAGCTCTTTAGTAGTAGTAGAAGAATACATTCCATTTCTGTCAAATTTACCAAAGTAACATATATAACCATATCAAAAGGTCCTATGTTTGTCCTAAATGTTATCAAAGACAGTATACGATTGGGCCCTGAAATGCTAAAATATTAAGGATGTAAAATTTTGTAATATTTATCGCAGGAGAAAAACAACACAACTAAGTTTTATTGAATGAAGTCTCAACAGTCATTTGAAAATATTTTATGTAACCGGTTAACTATTGTACACCTTATGCAATCAAAGTCAGTAACATAATATAGGTCAGCTCCTTGTATAATACCTAGGTTAATTTTCCATATAAAAAGAATACAAATTACTAAATGTTTAAAGAGATGGTAATAAAATTATACTATTTTTTCTTCGCTTACATTCGAGACAAAATCAATTACCTAAGAGCTGGTAGGACAAAATTTATACATATTACAATAGAGGTCACTCATTATACGTGTCTGTAATCAGTTATTTTTTAAAGATAATCTCTAAAAATCAATTTCTATATCAACATTTACATACATATGCAGATGACACATTACTTGTTTCAACTTTTAAACAGATTTTAGTTTATTTTCAGCATACCTTTTATAATTTATTCTATGAAACTGTTAGTACCTTTGACCATTTGCTAAACTAATATCACTTTATAAGGAGAGGTTTTTTATTGAAGAAACATTACCCTGAAAATGGGTAAAATCAGTTATAATGGATGACAACGATCTCATGTGATATGATCATATCCAAGGAACACATGTTAATTGCTGCTTAAGAAACTAATTTTAACATTTTTAACACATGTATATATGACATTATCAGTCAAGAATTATCTCAGGCTGAATATGACATTGTGACACACAGGTTATGTAAAATATACTTTAAAATGTCCTTTAAGATATTGGATGGAAAAATAAAACGTTTAAAACATGCAGTCATGAGATCTTACTCAGTTTTAGCAATCAATGCTTAAATAACTGATGATAATTTTAACTATACTGAATGTGGCATGGCCAAATTATTACAGGAGTCGTGTAAATACAATTCATGATTACAAAGCGATATATGTATACTGTATAAACATAAGAATGAATAAGTGATATAAAATTAAAATCAACACAGCTTTTTAAAACATATATCTTGCTTCTTCAGACAGACGCAAATGCATTACACATAAATAAGAAATTATATAAAAGCACAAAACATGTTGAGGGTAGTGATTTATAGAGACATACAAAGAGTCAATTGTTCTTACAAACACTTTGTGCAGTAGTCTTTGCCATCAATGAAAGACTTAAATGCAATGCCTAGAAAGGGTGCATGAAAGTATATAATTTTATTATGCATACCATATATGCAAAGCTTCCGTTTAAAAGAAATCATACTTCTATTAGTTTTAAAGGTAAGTATAAATTTTAGCGGTTGATAAAGCAGTGCCTCTATTGTTGTATATGTTATGTAATTTTATATACACACTTTTGAATATATTATCTTCGATATGATCTTTGACAGTAGCACAAATGTATATTTCGTTGCCATAAAACCAAAAAAAAAAAAACAATTGTTGACCTCTCTTATGTAATTTATATATGCTCAATTGCAGATTTGAACCAGCATATGTGATTTTGATACCTATCTCGCATAGGCAAATGCACTGTTTCATCCCCCATGCTAATGCAGTGGAGCTGGCGTTTGTATTCATCTACATATACAAGCAGCAGATGCTCTGGGCCCAGAATTACAATGCCTCCTTAAAGTTAAGCAAGACTTCAGTTAAGTATTGATATTTCAACATGCTATATTAAATGCTAAATAAATTGCCAGGATCGATGTGGTATTTGTGGTCAGAGATATCATTGTGATCTTCAGAAAATTTAAAACGTTTTTGATTTTAATCAGTTTTAAACGTTATTTTGGCATCCTGAAAAATCAATACTTAACTAAAGTCTTCCTTAACTCTAAGGAGGCATTATAATTCCGGGCCCAGATGTGTCTAATGACATATTTTTACAGGCTCGCATGAGCCTTCATTGCTAAACTAAAATCAAATATGCTTACTAATTTGATATTTTATTTACGTTACTATTTATCATCAATTTAGTTTGATTTGGAACATATAAAGGATTAATGGGTTGCCATTCTTGCATCAATAATTATGTCCTCATTTGACATGCTGAATGTCGTAGTGATTTTATATGAACAAATTCCACCTTTAGACTAAGCCTTAATAATAGAAATAATACTAAAATTTATATGAGTCCATTCATTTTGCAGCAGCTACAATATAATCTTTACAATGCAAGAGAGTTGCTCTAAGTGACAAGACTTGACCTCTAAAATGAATAACCATAAAGAACCTTGGAAAAATATCCTGTTTCAATGCTCTATAACATTGCAGAAACAGAAAAAGCGTATGATAAATGTCACCATCTCCTTTGCCCTTCTAAGTCGAATGAAACTTCCCACTTTTATCAAATGGACCAGTCCTTTTTTCGTCTTCAGAGTTCTTGGGTGTTGTTTTTCATTGTCATTCAAATTTTAATAGAACATCATGTAAGCAAACAGTAGAGTACCTGATCAGGCTTTGCAGTCTGTGGCATCTGATCTTGGCCTGTACTATTTGTCTATGTTCCACAAAAAGAACGCTAGTCTAATATTGGTAAATCCTTTTGTTGTATATGTTACTCACATCAGTTGTATTTTTTCTTCATCGAACTGGATAATGAATGGATAAAGTGCGGTTTAAACCATATGAATTGGCATGGCGTTTGCCATATGTGTGACAGAAACTGTTACGATTAAAACAGTTTTTGCCTATGGCAAGGATTAACGTTTGATATTGTTTCATTTTTCTATTTCAACTAATATTGTAAATAAAAAAATGTAATTTTAGGAATTTAGTGTAAGTTTTTCCCAAAAATCATAGCTATTAATATAGTTATTGTAGTCAATAGCTGACAAACTATACTAACATGTATTTTGGTGGCTTACACAATTGGTGATATAGTGCTGTCATTTCATTAAATATTGTATTTAGCTGAAAGTAACATATATAACTGTAACAACAGGTGCCAAACTTAGTTTAAAATCATATTGCTAGTATTTTTCTTTCAAATAAAAGTTAATATTGATACGTAAGAATAAAAAATAACTGGATATTAACTATAGGAATTCCTATTATTTTAGGGTAACGTAGTGAATTAGGCTATTGCAGGGTAACGCCTTATCCGCTGAAAAGCTAACGCACTTTATTATGTGGCTAATACAATTTGGTTTTAGAAATTTACAGTCTACAAATCTCATTTTGTGGTGGCAGCCCATAATGTAATGATATTACTGCATTAAATAGTAATACATTTGAATGTAATTAACGTATATAACTGTAATATTATGTTGTATAATGGTTAAATGCATGCTGGCTGTTTGCTGCATTTCATTTAATGATTTTGAGGCTATCGTAATGTCCATATATAAGAAATAGTATAAGTCACAGATACAATATATTGCAGCAGAGAATGTACACTGAAAATTGTGTACTACACGCATTTCAGGTGGTATGTTCTTTCTTTGATTTATAACAAATGTAAAATATGACAAGCATACTATAAGAATAATGTTTAAATATGAACATAAATATGCTATTTTACTTGATAAATTAAGAAATTGGGATGATTTCTAATTTTTTTTAATTTGGATACATTATATTCAAGGAGGCGGGGTAAATCACCCCTCCCGTTGGACATTTTCAAAAATAGTAAGTGAGTATGATCAGGAAATACCACAATTACAAACTGCAGACAACCCCGTGGCACCGCGAGGAAGAGCCGCTCAACCATCACGAGACACCAGGAAGACAAATTAAGCAAAGCAATCAGCTCTCTCTTCCCCATCAAGATGATTGCAATACTGGAATGGACATAAAGTAACGTACAACAAAACATAGAGCAATTACAGACTCCCACAATGGGAGTAACAATTATCAAAATGTCAACAACAACAGAACCTCCGCCTTAGAACGGACAACAGCCTAAGCCACTGGGGGGCTTAAATGCATTTTACTGGTACCAAATCTTCGCCCTAGATTCTGCTGTTGTTGAAGTACAAGAAATGTTCAGCTGGCATGGAGGCCATCTAACTAATGCAATGTATCATCATGGAAAACACTCTAATCAAATTAACACTCCATGATGAAACAAAGAAAAGGGCTCATGACTCACAGATAGTCAGAGCTAAAGAAAACCTCAAGTTGAGCCACGGTGGGTCCAGCTACAGATAAGCATCAGTCACCAACCCACCGATTAAAGCTTTACGTCAGAGCCGTCATAGAGTCTGACCCACCGTCGTGCAATTAAAGAGGAAACCATAGCTATAAACCGTGATTGGGTTTAAAACTAGGCATGCAGACTGTCGCATGATATCCAAATTGTATCCAACCCTTATATAACGTTTTACTATTTTTTTGAATTGATCACTAAAATTAGATTTTCCAACAATTCGTTTGAATTTATAGACTCAATCACCATAAAATATAGGTTCTGATATGCCTTGTTGCAGAAAAGTTTTTAACCCAATGTTGTATCTAACGATTAACTCTGAGTGTCTGTGGTAGATTTTAGAAAATGCTTTCCGAATTTTATGATATCTGTAACCTTGTTTTAATAATTTAGCAGTTAAAAATCAATTTCTGTTGTTGAAGTCATCAACATTACAGCACACTCTAGCAAAACGAATAAGCTGAGAAATATATACACCATAGAAAGAAGAGCGAGGAACATCTCCATCAAGAAATGGGAAATTTACTATTTCAAAATTAAAATCATCCCGTTTATCATAAATTTTAGAAGAAACTATGCCATTTGTTAGTGACAAGTTCAAGTCCAAAAACGGAGCTTCAGTATCAGAAGAATTTGCCTTATTTAACTGAAGTTCAGTGGGATATATCTGACCTACCATTTGTTCAAAATAAGGATTATCAATATTAAGTAAGTCATCTAAATATCTGGAGGTAGAGTTAAAAGCTTCAATAATATCAGCTTGATTATTGTCTGACAGAGACAACATAAAGTCTCTCTCATAACAAAACAAAAACAAATCTGCAACAAGAGGAGCACAATTAGTACCCATTGGAATATCGACAATTTGTCTATATAATTTTGAGCCAACTCTTATAAATATATTGTCCAAAAGAAAATGGAGTGCATCATACATTTTCTGACATGACCACAATTTATATCGTTTAGGTTGTTCAGAAGTAAAACGGGCATTTTTATCATTACAAGCCAAATAAAGTGAGCTCTCTCTGTTAAATGTTTGTTCAATTAATTATGTTAGTTTTTCTTTTATTAGATTATGAGGCAATGTAGTATAGAGAGTAGAGAAATCATATGTAGACAAACCAGATGCTAGAAAACCTCTAGACTTCAATTTATTAAGAATTTCGACTGAATTTTTTATAGACCAAAATAAATTTTTACCATTTCTTTCATAAACTGTTGTGCAATATTTAATGACATGGTTTTTAATTGCAGTGAGGCAAGACGTCAAAAGAATAGACAACTCAGTAGTTGTACATGCACTAGAATTAGCAATAAAACGCGACTTAAAGGGCCGTTTATGAAGTTTAGGTAACCAGTATATCGTAGGAAGCTTGCTATGGTCCTCATCAACAAATAACCCAAACTCAGCTGCCATATGGCATCGATGCCTATCAATGATAGACGTCTCATCAAGCTTGTTATGCTCATATGTTTTGGTAGTGCTAAGTTCTTGCTTTAGGGTGTTAATAAAGTATCTTTTTCAAACGACCACAACATTGTTAGCAGCCTTATCTGCGTGGACCAAAACAAACTTCCTATGGATTTCAAGTCTAATATACCATATTAACAAAAAATGTATATTGCTTTACTGTCGTATGCCATTGCAACACATGTAATGCATGCATTTAAAGGGAAATATACTAAATAGGAAGCAATGGTTGAACGTGAGGCGTGTTTTCCTCTCAATTTACCTAAGGCTCATTTGGCGTAGGGTACGTTCAAAGATGACGTCATACAGCAAAACTGCTACCACAATTTAACTGTACGACGTACCTAGGAGTATTGCAGAAGAACCCAGGATTGCATTTCTGCAGTCAAACCTTTTTTTGGCGGGTAAGTTGTGCCAAGTCAAAAACTAACGCCTGTACAGAAATCAGCGCCTGGACTAAAAGAATCTTTATCAAAATGTTTATATGAGGAATGGTAAAAATCTAATTTGTTCGTTCAAAATTTAAGTGAGGTTCTTAATGAATTAACACCATAGGTTTTCTAGCATCTGGTGTGTCCACATTTATGCTTTTTTACTCTTTATACCGTATAATCTCATATTCTAATCAACGAATTACTTACTGAATTAATTGAGCAGACTCTCAATAGAGAGGGTGCTCATTATTTGGCATGTAATGCGAAACACGCTTTGTTAACATCTGAACAGCTAAATCAATATACCTTGTGGTCTTGTAAAAAAGTTTATAACGCTTTTCACTATCTTTTGGACAATATGTTTATTTGATTAAGTTCTAAATTGTTAAGATATTGAAGGTTATTCAATGGGTACTAAACGAGATCATACAAAGAATTTCTAGCGATAAGGCGGTCCTAAAAGAGACGTTTGATTTATTTTGTTGAAATAACGACTGGAGACACTAGGCACATCAACAAATAGTTAAATACGAGCCGTATTTGCACCCTTGTCGCCCCCACCCCATAGAACGTTTATTTTAAACGGGGTTTCCTTAATGCATGTAATAAATCTACTTCGTTTTGAATGAGAATTTATTTTGATCATCAACTGTGCTTGTTATTCAGTAACATATGTGGGAAATAGACCGTTAAACTAGGGTAAACAATCGTCCTATCACGATAGAGCAAATATATTTATACAGTTGATGTACAATAAAAACGACCATCTTGCAAAGTGGTCTATTTTTGTCAAACGTTTGATGCCTTCTTTCGCTTATACAACCCCTCCTCCCCCCCCCCCCGCTAGACCCAAGACGCCCCTTTACATATGTTGTATATCTATATAGCGACATGTAATTGTCCAAAGGGCATCTTGGGTCTAGGGGGGGGGGGGGGGGGCAGCATCTAATATCAAACTGAAAGACGCCAATTTCATCTTTTCAATGACAAACGTCACCATTTTAAGTATATTTCGCACGCATGCGCGGATGGAACACCGCAAAGTTTAGAAAATGAAGGGCACTTATATCCATAATATTTTAGCACTTTTACTTTTTGGAAACTTGCAACGGATTTACTAAATGTCTCGTCTAAACGGCACTCAGTATAAAGACGTAAAATGAGGGGTGGGTGAAAAAGGCATACATTTTCACGGCTTTGTAAATGATAAATCGCTTTGAAACATATTTTTATGCTTACTATGCATATTTTACTACCGAAATAGACAAATTTTAAAAACATTAGGGCGATTTGAAAATTTTGTTTTTGTAATCATTTCAACTAGGGAAAATATACGCCTTATCGCTACAGCTTCTTAGTTATTGTTTTGTAGTGAGGTAGACATCATGCTGTCTCTTTCAGACAATAATCAGACTGATGTTATAGAGGCATTTAACTGTGTTTTTAGATACCTAGATGACTTAGTGAATGTTGATAATTCTTATTTTGAACAAATGGTAAGTCAGATATATCCGTCAGAACTTCAGTTAAATAAAGTTAATTATTTTTATGTTGAATCCCTCTTTTTTGTCTTGAACTTTTTTTAGATAACAAATGGCATAACAAAATCAAAGGCAAATTGCCTGTGTGGGGTGTTCAGGTGTAGTTCCTAGTGCCTTTTCTAGTTTTGAGGATATGAGGATGATCGAGCTGGTTGCTTTAATACATTGTGTTCTTGCTGTCGTGTAGCTGTCAGTCTTCTAAGTAAGTACGGGTGCAAAAGATCGAAATCGATACAATCAAAGTACCACACCTGACCAGGACTAAGTCTTTTCCTCTTGGTTACCGTAGGTTGTTCTGTTAGGTGTGATTGTGGCATTTTCTGATCATACTCATTAGGTATGCTTTTCTCTTTAATTGCAGGACACTGGGTCAAGTCTCAGGATCATAGAGGGCATTCTCCTAAATATTCCATCGGTTGGTTGGTGCCTGTTGCTTGTCTTTTGCTGGCACCATCGTGGCACAGCTGTGCGTTTCATTACTCTAGACTGTCATCACAATAGTTTAATTGGATTTGTTTGATTCGCTGTGATGATACATTGAATACTTTAGACAGCCTCAGTGCGAGCTAACCAATATGTTTGCTTTAAAAACGTCAGAATCTATGAAGAATAGAAGAGAATACACATGTAGGCCTGTAGAGTATATGCGTAAACCCTGGATGGCCTCGGCTGCTGTCCACTCATTTCCCATTACTATATTTATTGTTTGTCCTTTGCTTTGTGTGCGTTGGCATTGTATTCGGGTTCTGGTTAAGTGGTGTTATTCAGTTTGTCATTTCTAGTCTTGCAATCATCACACTCTACATAGATAGAGACCTGTAGGGATATTTCAGCTTTGGTTGACGTAAATGAAAACCAACAATTCCTCTTTGAGCGTGATTGTTCATCTATATTGACTTAATTTTATGTGGGCATGTTCATGGTACAGTATCTAACTTTGACAAGTTTCAATAGCAGACCTTACAAAGGACCTCGGACAGTTTCCTATTCAATCTGCCCAAATTTTGACAGCCTGTGGCTAGGATAATGCATAACTGACAACTATGGTTTTGTGCTTGAATCAAACCCTTACATTTAGTGAACCTAGCAATATAAAAATATTTGGAAAATATTGCATAACTATGCCAGGAATTTAGGGTTTAGGGGGTGGGGGTAATCTTTGTGACCAAATTTAATTTCACAGAAAGTCAAAGATTCGTCGAGTATTCACCTAAATACATGTAAATATTATGTTTGTGGCATAAAAATTGAGACGAAAGTGATGCGTTTGCATAAAATTCGGGTTGAGAAGATTACATTGTTTCATCTAAAGAAGTGTGCTGTCAATGACTTTTGACTATTACCTGTAATGTTTCAAGATCATCCAGTTGACTTGTGCACTGAGGTGTATCATATCTGCATACTGTATAAATCATAGTCTAGATAAACACAAACGTTGAGCGTAAAATCGTTAATATTTTTTCTTACACATCAGATTTTATCTATAATTTGGTGCTTAAAAGAGCCGTCTCATTGCGACGGTTCTTTTGAGTACCCACAACATATATTTTGGTTGAGAAATGAGACAATTAATTACTTTGTAAGCACTCATAACTAAAGCTCTGATACATGCCATTTACCTACAGGTCTTTACAAAATAAGTTTCTAATAAGGTTTTATAATAAAGCGTTTTTGAGCATTTTGACATCGTTCCCCCCGTGACCAATCATGCCGTTTTTATATGATGTGTGAAATGTAAAACTACAACTGTATGCAAAAGGATTAGTTTGGTCACGGGGGGGGGGGGGGGGGGGGGAAAGCACTTCAGTAAAACTTATTCTATTTTCTATATGTTGAATAGCAAAAACAGAGTTTTCAGCCCATATTTTTCAATAGGTACTTGTCCAATGAGAAAACGGCTTTTGTGGATAAGTCGAAGATTGAACCTACTATCTTTCTCAAAGAAAAAATATCATTTTCTTTGAAATTTTCTCTGGTCATTTTTATGGGCAATCCTTCATTAAGACTGTCCGAGGTCCTTAGTCTTTAAAATTTCGTCAAAAGTTTTGTAAAATTGATATTTGTAAGCATGGCTGTTTGTAAAAATGATCCAAAATTTAAAAATGGTTTTGTGAACATCAACAACACAGACTGAGTATAAATTCAAATTGAAATCATAAGCGATTAGTAAATTTTTATTTGTAGGCGTCATCAGAAAATCACGGTACCGCGATATCATATCAAAGACAGTTTCCAACCTCGGCCAACCGCTACATGAATACACAGTACGTGGCCGACCAATTTTTTATACCACTGCTAAGAGAGATCATGCGTTTTCAATTTTGAACTAAAATAAGAAAAACACCACTTTTTAGCCCATAAGTTGGCAGCTTTCAGCTAGTTTGTAGACAAGCATTAATAGCAGAAAAGGTGCTTTCGATAGCCTCTGAATAACTAAGGAGAAAGTCTTTGAAATGGTTTATGGTGATAATTGGTGCGAAGCTTACGACGTCCGGAAATGTGTAAATGGAAACCGCCACTCGTTATTGACGCATTTAGAATTTTAATCACAACCTCGTGTCTTCTCAGATTTCCGCACGCATGGTTACATGTACGATTGTTACTGTAACAACAAGTACATTTCATGAGCAATGCCGTAGCCAGAACGCTGAAAAAGTTACGCACACCAAAGGGAGACTACAGGATCAAGCTGTGATTCAATTCAATTGCGTGCTGGCTTACATAATTTCTGTTTGATGCACATCATAGACATGGCCATTCTGTACACGTGAGTGTCTTTTGAGATCAAGTTTACCAGGCAAGGCGTTGAGAATGCTTGTTGAATCACTAGGCTCTGCGATACAACATGTAGTCAACGAACCTGGAAAGAGGCGAACCTAGTATTCTATTCATCCAGTTGATTTACTCTTCACACTCGTGATTATGTCATAATTATTCATTTTACCGTCGATTAAACGTCATCGACTACGTCATTCAGAAAGAACAGCGTCACATTGACCTTATAATTTAAAAGATAAATGCAGTGAGACAGACGACGTTTATCGGGTCAACGTGCAACAATGCAGCTAATATGAAAAGTGACTGATTAACAATGTTACAGGCTGCTGCTTTGCGTTAGTCTGTTATGTGCGAATCTAGACAATGAGTAAGATTTTGCGTCATTTTGATCGAATATATTTGCGATTAAAGTCTCGCAATTAGCTACAAGATTCTGAAATCTTCGAAGCTAGAAATGTCACAACTAAACTGCCAGCCAGCCTCATTAGGCCAAATTGTGCAGTGTACTTTTGCACGTTAATACTTTAGACATTATTACCGACTGAAATCATTTCGAACAATTGTGGCAATTGCATTCTATTTTCGCAGCATGCTGCAACTGTTAACATGTCTTTATAAAGAGCCCTTTTGGACGAAGAGCATCTCTCTGTTTCTTTGGCTTCTGTTTCTGTCACAACATTAACAATAGTCAACAATGTTTCCAGTTAGAGTACATCGGTGTGCATGGACGGATCCAGAGGGATGGAGAGGGGGTTCAGGACCCCCTCCCCTGGAAAATCACAAGTTGCTATATGTGTCCTTAGAAATACTGATCTGGATCCCCCTTGGATCCAATTGCTTCTTGGGGGAGGTCCGTATGACCCTCTGTGGAGCACGTTGATGACTAAAATAGACCAGGACCCCCACCCATTGATATCGTTTTCTGGATCCGCACATCAATGTCTGACCGCTGGATAAGGGGATAGCAAAACACTTTTCCAAATGGCAATTCCTAATTTCTACCTGAAATCAATGAATGCAATGTATTAAGAATGACAACTTACATAAGAAATAGATTCATAGTTCAAGTAATTTGTTGCTCAATAAATCACTGGGTGGCAGGTTAGTCATTACTTGGATATACCACAAGCCCGGGACCACATTATAAAAGTAAGAAAGGCGACAAAGATCAGGAATCTATACAATCAAGTACCACACCTGACCTAGGATACCACGTTATAAACCCATTTACAACTGATCGAAAGTCAGTGATCTATTGAGCAAAAAATCACTGGAGACAAGAATCTATTTCGATTACATTTAAAAACAATATTTTCTGATCAATTCACTATTATAATCCAACTTTATAAAATGATGTGATATGACATGGATATTATGCGATAGTCTGCATGCCTGACTATCGACTCATTCACGCTTTGTAGCTATAATTTCCTCTTTATCTGCACGAAGTTAGGCCAGGCCTCAGACTCGAGGATGTCCCTTACCTTAAACTTTCATCCATGGAGTTGTGCCTTTAGTTGATCCTTCCATTGCTCAACTAGTGACTATGTTTTCGCTCCAACTACCTGTGAGTTGTTAGCCCGTTTCTTTGTTTCATCACAGTTAGTAAGTTGAACTTGATTTCTTCTCTCTATGATGATATACATTGGATAAGCTAGGAAATCCCCACCCCATTTAAGTGCTTTATCAACAGCAGAATCTAGTGCAAATACTCTGCCAGTGGCTGCGGCTAAATTGTCCATTCTAAGACAATGATTCTGTTGTAATTTTAATTCATTATTGTTGCGGTCATTATGCGCATTTTTACTTGGTTCTAGGTTTGTGATATATGAGCCGCTACATTAGATTTCCAACAATGTTGCATTTTAACATGAAGCGACTCAGACGAGTCTGTGCAACCTCCTGCTTAGCTTAGAATCTCCAAATGCTGTACCGTCGGTAGTTTAACAGTCATAGAATATGCAAGTCACTAGCAAAAACTCTGACCAGACTGAGCGTATGCGTAAGCTGGTCTGAGCCTTTGCTGGTCGCACATACCACATTGTTGGAAATCTAATGTCGCGGTTCAATTATAGTTCTATGTGTTCTTTCTAGTTTGCAATCATTTTGTTGATGAAAAGGAGGATGGCTTTTTGACTATAATTGTGTTCTTGTTGTTATATGTACAAGTGTTCTTGGTGTCTCTTCCTTACGATGCGATATCACAGGGTCTGATCACTGTCTCCACTATTTCGCTATAAGAATTACACTCTGAATTAAATAGAATAGACAATCCGTCCTCACACAAAAAATGGTTATGTTTCATCATTAAATACCATATTTTCGTATCCAGAAGTTTTTGAATATGTTGAGATGCAACACATCACGATGACGTTACTTTAACATAACAATGAAGTCACTTGTTTTCCTTCCGACGTGTGGCTGGTCGATCACGAGTTGGTACGGGGTGCGTGAGATGATAACTAACAAACAATGTAGCAACTTTCAATTCAGCAAATCTACTGACCCCACGTACCATCCTGTATTAGATAACAGGTGTAAGTGAAGAATTTCTGACCCTAGATAAAATTTCAGATATTATACTTATCCGATATACAAGATGAAGAGAATCAAGTCAACTGAAATCAAATCTGTTGCAGTAAAACCTGTCTAAAACGGCTACTCTCAAAAAGACCAAAAGTGGTTTTCAAGACCAATTATCGTTTATAGAATGCATGTCGAAAGTATTGCAGAATGCTCCAAGGGGGAGCATTCTGCAATACTTTTGACTTTCATTAAGATATCATTTTCATTAAGATATTTGTTTTGTCTATTTTTGAATGGTCGTATAAAGACAGGTTTTACTGTAATACCAAACTGGTAGTATTTTAAAGCGTAGCACGAGTGTTCTTTTTTTTGCTGATTGAATGTTGGTTATGTCCCGTTTTTATATGCATTGTCGGATTGTAGAATCACTGATGTATAAAGGAATAAAGAACAAACGGTAGATTTTTCGCTTTAGCTGAAAACTTAATTTATTTTCGTAAAATAAAGTAGAATCGTTTGCTAGTAATTGGAATTGTTCTGTCAAGTGATAAATTTGTAGAAATTAAGATCGATTATTTGGAAACATTTGTAGTATCTGTTGTATTGAATAATGGATCGTATAAACTACATTTCAATTAATAGATGTCTATTTCACTTACGATTTTCCCATCAGATTTAAGGATGTGCATCTGTGTGAAATGTACAAAAAATGAAACTTCTGATTTTTACAACCATGCAACTACCAGCTTAGCAAAAGCATAGTTCATTGAATAAAATTGGGTGATATAGCAGTCATGTAAATTGCTATTGTAATATTGATTGGCAGTTTTCGATGTTTAAAAGAGGCAAGGCCAATGGATATGATACTTGTTTAGTGTATATTTCAAAATAGGTCCTTTATTTCAGTAACATACATGTATGTTGTTGGTACACATTGGAATTGCCTCACTGAGGCAATTTCAATGTGTACCTACAACAGATGTCAATAAATGAATGTTTTCACCATGAACGTTTTTCACGAAACTTCACACATACTTTTTAATGTTTTGGTGTAATGAGCATGTAGAAATGAGCACGTTGGCGTGCAACTGTTTGACAATAATAGATAGCCAATTTTATATTATTGACAGCTCATCTTTAGATGTTTCATTGGAATGAAATGCTACATTGGTAGTTGCCTGGTTGTATAACAACTACAGTCAAATCTTGTAAAATCGAAGTCCTTTGGACTAGAGATTTTAGTTCGAATTATCAGTAGTTCGATCTATAGGGAGGTAGACATAACAATATATAACAGTTTTGCCCCCCCCCCCCTAAAAAGTGATAAAACTATCAGTTAGTTGTTTTCAATAAAACATTGGTTTTAATCGCATAAATACGTCTTAATGAGACGTTTCTTTTACGCAATCATAACATATGTTATTACAGAGAGTTATAAAGAATAAATCATGAAATTAGGGTTCTATTTTCTGAATCCAGTTTGTCCCCTATTTATTTCGAATGTTAGATGTTTTACTGTATATAATATTATTATGCAATTGTGACAACTGAAAAAATCACATGCATTTTAAGCAGTTATTTTCACAGCTTATTAGCACATGTTTTAAAGTTAAACCCATATAAGTCTAGAGTCGAGGGCTGACCTCTTGGCTCTCGTTTGTGGTGTCTACTATGAGTTTGTCACTTTCCCATTGGTATCCTGGGTCAGGTGTGGTACTTGATTGTATCGATTCCTGATCTTTGCACCCTTACTTATTTTGTATCTTATAGGGCATCAGCACAAACAATGCCGAACTAGGACAAAGCTTCTGGTCAGGTTTTGGAGTATTTGCTAATAGAATATACCTTTAAAATTTAAATTAAATTACTACCCAACAACCCTGTATTTTGAAAGGGACTCAGTCGTGCTGAGCATGAGAAACATCTTATAACCTTGGGGCCAGGTAAGACACAAACCTCGCATTTTATCTCTTTTCCCTAACTTGTTTAATTAATTTAATAAAACATGAGCACTCATGTAAGATCCTCTATATATAAGCATAACATGATTGTTATTATCATCTGCATATGAGCAGTTCACAATTTAAGCTCTGGCGCCACTTAGTTTAACTCCTCTCAATTATCATAACTTAACGCCTTACATTTATAGAACAGACTTATTTAAATTTCTGTCTAAAGTAATTATATCTTGTCTGGAAAGCATCTATCAAACATAATTCTCATTTGTGAATTTTCCCCACAGACGCAGTTCTACAAACATCTCAAATGAATTAAATAAACGAATTTTATTTTTCACTTGGAGATAATAAAGAATTTATGAGACATTTTATTGATTTTGAACTTTATTGAAATATATTACATAATTGGTAAGATAAATTGTCTGCAACTTTAAATAGAAAACACGTGTACTTTGAAATTAAAAAATAAGTATTATTCGAATGATTTATATTACCTTACATGAATTCAACACAGCCAACACCGATATTTACCTCACTATGGCATCATCGCACTGTGTCATTACTTCACTGTGATATAATCAAACTGTGCCACTACCTCCATGTGACATCATTTCACTGTACCACAATCTCACTGTGCACCATACACTGTGTCATTACTTCTCTGTGACATGATCACGCTGTGCTACTATCTCTCTCTGTGTCATCATTTCACTGTGCATAATTACACTGTGCCATTGCTTCACTGTGACATTATCACACTGTGCCGCTACCTCACACCCAACTGTGTCATTACCCAATTGTGCCATTACTTTACTGTGAAATGATCACACTATACTTTTGCCTCACATTATTAGAGCCATAACAATATCGCAATTATAGCTCAATAAAGTATTGTTGTGCTCTGCTATTTGCTCACTGGGATATTTCTTCATTCTAACTGATTCCTTACTTTACTGTGCTATTGGTTCACTGATATGTCTTCATTCTAACTGATCCATTACTTAACTGTACTATAAGCCGACTAACGTTTTACTTCATTGTGCTAATATATAATTAAACAATTACTACGCTGAAAATGAGTCTTTTTCATCATATTATTACGCCAAGCCTTTACCTCACTGAGCTGTTGCCTCACCGAATTGTTACTTCAATGCTGTAATTTATCTAAGCTCTATATGAACTGTGGTTTTAGCACACATATCCATTACTTCAAGCTGGCATTATCTCACAGTGGCAATCACATCACTTTTATATTGACTTATGGAGAATTGCTTCACAGTGATATGAACTCACTGAGCAATAACTTCATTGTAATTTAAGTCACTATAATCTTACCCCACAGAAACATTTGTTTACAGAGATAATTTTTCAATATAACAATAGTTTACTGAGAGATTTACTTATTGATATATTAATTTAATATGATATTCTTTCTTTAAAGTATTTCTTTACTAAGATAGTGCCCCACTGTAATCTAACCACACAGTGAAACTAAATTACTGATATACTAAATCAACAATTGTTTACTGAGATATTTCCTTACTGATATTTAAGTTCAATGTAATATTATCTCTCTGAGATATTTCCTTTGTAACATATTATCTCACTGTAATCTAATCTAACAATGACATTAATTTAATGAGATACTATTTCAATGTAACAATAGTTTACTGAGATATTTCCTTACTGATATATTAATTTAATGTGATATTGTTTCCTTGGTGTGTTTGCTTTATTTTCTCACTGTAATCTTACTTTACAGTGGAATTAATTTACGGAGATTCAGTTTCAATCTAACAATAGTTAACTGAGATATTTCCTTACTGATATATTAATTCAATGTGATATTAGCACTTTGATAAGATATTATCTCATATAATCTAACCTCACAGTGACATTAATTTAACGAGATTTATTTCATCTAACAATGGTTTACTGATATATTTCCTTACATATATATTAATTCAATGTGATATTATCTCCTTGGGGTGTTTGTTTTCTAAGATATTATCTCACTGTAATCTTACCTCATAGTTACAATCTAACAATAGTTTATTGAGATAGTTCTTTAATGATATATTAATTCAATGTGATATTACCTCTTTGATAAGATATTATCTCAATGTAATCAACTCTCACGGTGACACTACTTTAATGAGATACTATTTCTATCTATCAACAGTTTACTGAGATATTTCTTTACATATATATTAATTCAATGTGATATTAGCTCTTCTCAATGATATCTAACCTCACAGTGATATTAAATAACTGAGATACTGTTTCAAATTAACAATAGTTACCGAGATATTTCCTTACATATTTATTCATTCAATGTGATATTATCTCATTGAGGTGTTTCAGTACTAAGATATCATCTCACTGATCTTACTTCACAGTGAAATTAATTTATTGAGATACTTTTATCAATCTAACAATAATTAAGCGCACTGGTGGCCTTCGCTGCTGGTTGTTCTACGACGGCGATTCTGCTGTTGTACAGTTAAACCTGTCTTAAGCGGCCACTCTCAAAAAGACCAAAATGGGTTTTCAAGATCAATTATCACTATTTTAGACGTTTATCTACAAGCAGGACTTCTCTTTATACTTTCTAGTTTTGCAACCATGCATCTTGCTGAGGAAGCGAACTGGTATAACCGCCGGTCTGACAACACGCAAACGCTGAGAGTTTATTTGCAAAGACAGAATTTCTCTCTTTGAGGGATTACGCCTGAAGTCTTCATACAATCCGAGATAAGATCGTAAAGCATGAGTTATTGTGTCAATCTCATTATCTGCCTATTCAATTATGGATTGGAAAGACAAAACATGCCACTGCAATGACCTAGTATATATCTCAGGGATGCAACTAGATCACGAGTAGTTATCTTGTCTTATCACTGTTTAGCCAGAGAATGCTTTCTTGTGGCATGATGGATTTCTTAAGTGGAATCTTCCAGTTGCTAACTTAGAACAAAATTATACTAGATAAATTGGTGTTGTGTTTAGGAACATGCTATCGTGTGGCTTTCTGAATAAAAAAGCGTATAAAGTGAATATGCTCACATAAACAAGGCGAATAAAGTGAAGTGAGCGTATTGCAATACGCTCACATACATTTTAGTGAATATAGTGAAGTGAGCGTATAAAGAGAAGTGACCGTGTTGCAATACGCTAACTTCACTTTATTAATTCAGAAAAATAGCATAAATACCACATCACAAAACCAGAACTAAACATACCTTCAAGTCACAGAACACAGACCTACCCAGCGTCAACATATTACGTGGCCCTCGTATTTTATGCAGTTTAACAGTTTTTGTAGTCTGACGGATGGATTTTCCCATATATACTGACCCACACTTCCAACGCAAAATGTTTCAGGAATGTAACTTTCATTAATATATACTCAACAAAAAAAGGTTAAGGAAATCACAGAAAACCATGCAACATAAGAACACCAAAGCAAACAATTATTCAATTTTTATTTATTTGTTTAGCTACATGTCATCGGTTGAGAAAAATGTTTTACATTTCGCAAAAAATGACTACAGAGTATTCCCTCATAAACACATGAAAAACGTGTAAGTTTCCAAAACTTGAAATGCAATTCTTTTGAATGTCACATGAAATTAACTTGTTAGCCTTAAACATCACATTCCGAAGATGAGGATGCCTTCATCAGTAACGAGTGTGTCCCCAGTCAGGGGCAAATTAGGACTAACACCGGTTTCGCATACTCTGAATACAGGGATCAGCATCAATATCTCCTGCAACACTGCACCGAGAGGCTTGGTTTTTTTATGCCATTATTATGCGTTGGACCCTCTGTCCAAAACTGGATCTGTTGTCCTAGGTTTTATACATCTCCATCTCCCGAGGGACCTGGCGAACGTTAATGTAAGAAATCCTATGTTTGCTCCGTAAATTGAATTTTCGCAAAAAATGAAGTGAAGACCAGTCAACTTTCACATCGATTTACTAAGCTGCTTAGGACGCCACAGACCCAGATAAAGTGTCATTATAAAGAAAAATGGTCATGTTATACTATTTTATAATTCAAAAGTCTTTAAATGATTTAGATCTTTTGTCATAGCCCCTCAAACACAATTTCCTTAACTTTTTTTGTTGAGTATATATGAGGTCTTGTAGTAATCATTGTACCGCTCAGGGGTTATGGCAGACTTTCACCCAATCAGGTTATGATTAAAAGGGGTGATAGACTGATGAAGTTCTACTTTCATTTTCATAAATAAGTGTTTTAATTTTTGATAAAATTGCATTACAATGGATGAACCAAAATATATGTAATATTCAAGGTTCTGTTTGATTTTTCGTTAGAAGTGTGGTTCAGTATATATTGATACAATATGTTTGGGAGTGTCCATTATGCATTTAAGGGGTCACAGGCAAATATTCTGTATTATGATGTATTTCTGTCCTTGAAGGTTGTTTTAATCTAAGCAAACAATACAGATCCTGATGAAATGCAGCATCATGTTGCATTTTTTCTGGGTCTGCACTGTTTTCCAAAGTACCTGTTTAGGGGTTTCTAGAATACAAAAGGCCATTTTATGGATGTTACAGATCAAACTTTCTCCCTAGATTATTTTGTTGGCACATTGTAATATATATATTTTTTTAAATGTTTATTCACATTTCACCTGCAAGAATATTCCTAGAATAAGCTATTAAAGGTGAAAAACGAGTACTAATATAGAGTTAGTAATTTTTTAACTGCGAACAAATAACCGCACTTGACGTTTTATTAAGAAATAAAGAAGTTACGTGTTATTGATAATATCAGGCGAGGTGGACTCTTACTCTGTAAAGTATAAAGAAAACCACAGTTGTCTAGATATAAATCATTACAATCTCCAGTAAGTGGATAGCACTTTGCCAAGGACCATGGTATCTGCCTATTTTACAGATGGTTCTCAAAACTTCCCTATGCATACGATGTCACTGGCATCCTTTTGCATAAGACGTTTGATGTATTAGGAACGAATAAAATTTATAATTAGACAGGCAGACCCCTATGACAAAACAGGCGACGCTACCAAAGGGGGTAGAGGGTGCACTATTTGACTTTACCAAAACATTTAGTGATCAATTATTTTCGAGTGTAAGGGTATAGCGTGAGATTGGGGAAAAAAGATTTTCAACTTCCAAATACTACAGTTCAACATCGCCCGGACTTTTTTGGCTGAGGGGTATCATCCCAATAGCCCCCCCCCCCCCCCACCGAGTCTATATGTTAATACAAAAAATGACCATTTTAGCCCCCCCCCCCCCCCCCCAAAAAAAAAAAAAAAAAAAAAAAAAAAAAAAAAAAGTCGTGCATTCATTGAACTATAAATTAAATGCAACATACTAAAATAATGACTAACAGCGAGCTAATATATGAAGATGGAAGCATTTGACCAACTTTAATTTTTATCCAAATTATAGGCAGCGATACATTGTGATTCCCATTTCCACCGCCAGATGTCCTTTGGTGTTTTACATTTTTTATGCGCTGTGAAAAAAAGGTTTCTAGTTCAGAAAACTGAACACCGCTTATGCTGTGCTTGTTCAAAGCCTCCAGTGGGACCTTGTAGATGTTAATGCTTAGAAAGTCATGTTTGACACATTCAGTAAAACGCGCTGCGACTACAAATGCAAACCAATCAGTAATTCTCGTCTCTCCATCTATCGCCCCCTGTCACTTTCGTGTTAACTCTTTATCTCCTAGTGTCGTCTGCTGATAACTTTTGCAAACAGTTTGACCCAGATCGGCCCCGACAGAACGTCTGGTCTATTCTGGATCCAAACTGTTGAAAACTTTGATGGTATTCCCGAAAGAAATTTAAAAAAAAATAATTTTGAAACAAATCAGCAGACTACAAAAAAGCATGAAAAAAATACACAGGAGGCAAAGAATTAACTTATTCTCTGTGCTGTAATTGTTTTACGTGATCGCTATTCTTATATTTACATTTTCGAAGCTCTTTAGATTTTTGCAACCGTTCATAACCTCATGAATTACACAATTTTGACTGACAGCTGCCAAGCTCACTTACCCGTGCAATACGTTTCGAACATCAAACTCATTCGTCAGAAGTGATACTGGCGTTGTGATTGAAAGCTAGCCTCACCTGAGTCGCACATGCAAAACAAGCCTCTTGTTTGCTCCATTGGCCGTCCGTGTTCAAGCTGGCTTTTCCGCTTTTCCATTTTACACTCTGACTAAACCGTTAATACGATTATACACTTAACAAAATTTCTAATTGGTCACTTTTTAAACTCATTTTTACTGATCAAGCGCTAATAACATTGAAATTATTTTTTGCCTATAATGTGCAGTTAAATGGGCAAAAGTTTAGTGTTCTTTCAGAAAAGTTGTCTTTCAATCCACGGTTATTTGGTTAAAATGCAAAAATATGCTTTTTTTGAAGAAAAATCGTTTTGATTGAAGTTTTATATCAAATTCAAGTTCAGTTGGTAAAAGTCTGGTCTAGTCAACGTCAAAAAACACCAAACACTTGAAATTTTAACTAAAGTAGATTTTAATGCATATTTTAATATATCACTTTTTCGAGATTTCTGAAATTCATTAGTAGCTTGTGCAAAAATTGTTGTATGCATTTTATTTTATCTGAACAAGATAGCCCAAACAGAATAGAACTTGATTCGTCCATTTTGTGATGACAAACATTTCACTGCTACTGCTCACTTCCGGTTTGAATGTAAAACTTTAAAAGTCTATTTGACGGTACTTTGCATTATTACTTTTTTTAATTTCCAGACTAGAATAGTGACGTCTAGTAGTAATACATAATCGCTGAAAATTTCAATGCCATATCACAGGTCGATGATAAGACGTATAGACAGTGTGAACTTCCTATGTAAACTGCATGCAAAAAGCTGAATTTCAAGGATTTAGCAGCTGGTAGTGTTTGTCATCAAGTTATTACGTAACAGAAAAGAGTTGTCGATTGAAGCGAATCATTTGAAGTGTGTTCGGCTTTAATCACGACAGTCAGAAACAGTTTCATACATACAAAAATACAAAATGAATGACATCTCAGGGGAATAGTTCATATTGTAGGAAAAATGTGAGGTTTTGAGATGATGGTACCTTTACTCTAGCATCGTCTGTGGAAGACGTACCAGCCATTTTTAAATGAAATGGCATGCATAGTTTCTGCAAGGCATTGGTTGATTTATATAAGCATACATTTTCTATAACCGAATCTTACTTTCAAAACTAACATAAAAATGTAAAGTGACCAATTAGAAATTTTGCTCAGTGTATTTTAAATACAAAACTGTTTTAATTCCTAAAATTTAAAAAAAAATATATATTTTAGATATTTATAACTAAATGCAAATATAAAAATAAATTCAATTTTTGATCTGTTTATGGTATCATGAATACTTCGGGCTTCTCTTACTTTGCAAGAGACCCGAAGTATTCATGATTCCAAAGGGTTTCACTTACTTTGCAAAAGACCCGAGGTATTCATGATTCCAAGAACATATCAAAAATTGAATTTATTTCTCAAAAACATAGGCCTTTAAAAAATAAAAAAGAGGTCAAATCTCCATTTATCGAAGAAAAAAGCATGTTGATTACTAAACGAGATTATATGGCAATGTCCTCTTATTCAAGCAAGAATTAGAATTTATATTGCCACTTAGGAAGCGGAATTTATTTAATAGACAATAAAATTACGGAATTAAGCCCTAAATCCGTGAGCAGTTTCCAATAAACTCTAAATATGTTAATTTCACGTAGTTATGCCTGGAGATCATCAACGAAATTATACAAACATACGAGTATGGTAGATACATGGAACTACTGTACTGCCAACCAAGAGTGATAGTGACACCATGCTTTGTTTACAAAGTTATCAGGGACTTAGAATCGATAGATCAATTGTGTATTTATCCTATCCGCAGGAAAGGATAAATACACAAGTGATCTATCGATTCACATTAGCACAAGTGAAATTTACATGTTAGTACTTAACTTAGCGATTGTAAACAAAGTATTACGTCACTGTCTCTCTTGGTTGGCATGACAGTGCATTTGTACTAGTAAAATTTTCCACATAGAACGCTTTGTCAGTGAAGCAAATCAGATACTCTGGGAAATAGACCAGTATATGATCTCATTTTGGTATGCTTCGCATATGCGCAAAGGTAAGTAAGGAGGCAAAGATCAGGAATCGATACAAGTACCACACCTGACCCAGGACACCACATGGGAAAGTGACAAAAATACAATAAAATAGAACATACAAGAGAGCCAAGAGGCCAGCCCTTTCCCAGTAGGTGACCACAAGGCTGCAATGAACAGACAAGAAAGCATGACAAACACGAAACATAAATAACAAAAATGATCCACAAAAGAAGCACCGCCTTGGAACGGTAAGTAAAATATTTTTACTGGAGGAATTAAACTAGTTTCACGGTACCAACCTCATCCTTTGTTCTGATGTGGATCAAGACACATACATAGATATTTGGTTTGCATTTAAGATCCCTAATTATCTATGTATTATCTCCTAGAACGTATAAATCAAGATATAAAAAGGAGATAAAGCAAATATAGAGACTCAAAATTCTCCTTTACACTGACGCCCATGCTGACGTATCCATTGTTTTCTTTTGCTTAATTTACATGTAACTATTAACGCCCCAGTCAACAACTTTTCACGTATCCATTGGGTCTAGAATTAAAATATTTGAACTGAGTCTCCATGTATACACATCTATACTCTGTGTACGCTAGCAGCGAAAACTCTTGCACAGAGGCTCGCATGTGCCTTTGTTGGACAGCAATGCGAGAAGTGCATGTACCGAAATCAAATGCATTTCTGATTCTTTCTGAAACAAACACAATGTTATTCATTTAGTTATCACATGATCGAGACATGTGCACGTATCGCATATACAAGCAGCTCAGGCTAGAGTTTCGAGGTAAACTCAGCCACTTTAAATTGTAAAAGAGTTCAAATGGGAAGTTAGACAATTCCTGAAAAATGCAAAGTATTAAATTGAGAAAACAAAGCATAATGAGTACTAAGCAAAATGTGTAGATCAAGATGACATAGCGCTATATCTGTAGAATCATCATCTGAATGGTTCTAAAAATGTTCTTAACTTTTATTCAGGTGACTGAAAATAAATAAGAATTATGTTGTGACAATGACACATGGTAAAAAATATTCTATATATCAAAATTGCATGTATAAGCATAGACGTAATGGTGATTAATGTAAAAATGTACAAAAAGATTAGGAAATGTATTATATCCCAGGGTCAATGTGTTTTTTGTGCTAGAATTTGCAATCTACAGGCTTGAAGCACATATTGAGTGTTCCATATAATGATGACATCACTTGCACAGTGTTAACATTACTATATCCCAGGTTTATTGGCATTTTTGTTAAATAATATCTGGCTTTATACTCAGGAGTGTACCATTTTACAAAGATGTTTTGTGCTTTAAAAGATGCACATTCCAACTTTTAACTTCAATGACATAATTTCTTTCCTACTATTTATGAAGCTTATATATATTCAATTGTTTCATAATCAAGTCCCCAATATTAAAATTTTGCTTTACGTTCTGTTCTCTAAATGCACAATCTAATTGTATCAATATGTTCTTCTGATCGTCTCACTTACTTTTAGCAATAGAACACTTCTCTGTATGTAAAGCCTCGGTCACACGAGATCGCGCGATCACCGAATCGCGCGATTGGTCACGAATCTCGGAGATGTAAGACTTGTCACGACTACTAAGGACCAGTCTTTGGGATTTATCTACGGTCTACCGTTAACGTTATTTGGAAAAATAATTCTATGATTGGTTGTGATAATATCAGAACGGTCATGTGACCCGGCTCATGAATTTATAATCTTTATCGCAAAGGCGAGCCGCGAAGGATTTGAGCCTCCGCATATGTGAGACTTCACTTCTCTCATACACACATTATGACAATATATAGATAAAAGGACCGATTTTGGGGGATAACTAATAAGCACCGTTATCATATGAGCAGACAAGTATTTTTTTCGAAAAATATAATTGATGAACCATTTATACTGTTTGGGCATAAATGTGTCCCGTCTGGCAAACAGTGAAGACCTAGACGAAATGACGCATTTCATCAGGGTCTACACGGTTTGCTACAAGTATGAAAAAGGGATCCACAGAGAAAGAAATGTAATTTAATTTGGAAATTATAAGCTGTGACCCCTCTCTTTATATAATGGAACATCCCCCAATTAATGCATATTATCGGAAGGAAGAATCCATTAAGTGCATACATGCTTAAAGCAAATAGAAAGCCGCAAAAATAAAGAAGCCTGTTAACTCTTCATCTGCTAGTGTCAACCAAAACAGTTTTGGATCGAGATCAGGCTTGACGTTTATGCCAAAAACAGGGCCGAACACACATTGGACCTAAGCTGGATCCAAACTGTTTGATACTGAAGGTATTCCTGTTTGTTTTTTACTTTTCTGAAAAAGGTCACTTTGAAGAAAATCAGAAAGCGACACTTTTGAAAAGTCATACAAATTTACCCAGCATGTAAAGATTTATTTTTCTTGAATTGATTCTTGATGTTTGTAATCTTGTGGTCTCAGCAATAGTTTACACTTTCAAATCATGAACACTCCAAAGGCTTTGTGGTTTTGGCTCTCTTTCAATTCAGACATTTTATAAACTTAGAGATGTTAATGGAGGATGGCCTCGACCCCTTTTGACCTATTACTCTACCTACATAAAGTAGCTGATGGGTTGCTGTTCCTTTTTTCTGAATATGATTTTGTTTGTTTGTTTGTTTGATTTGATTCTTTACGTCCCATCAACAATCTTTCAGTTATAAAGGGACGGTTCTTCCTGGGTTGAACCAGTACTAAGCTAGGATAAATGTGTCTTGCTCAAGGACCACAACGCAGTGACGCCGGTGAGGCTCGAACCCGCGGCCCTTCGGTCTCGAGTCAAGCACTTTACTGAGCCACTGCGCTCCCTATTGAATATGATACTTGTACTATAAACCACACCACGAAAGCCGCACTATTGTTATCTATGCTCCTAGCGCTCAACTATCCAGTGGGACTGCATGATCTATGTCTTGAAACTACAGCTGCGTCATACTTCAAACCGAGTCACGAAAGCCCTGGTGCGGCTGATCTTAGCCTTTGGCGTTCGCCTTTGTGGTAAGAAAAAAAGGTGTATTTTCAGGACATTTTGTCATCTCGAGGTGTTTTCAAAATGAAGTGTTTCGAAACAAAATTTCAACAATAACGAAATTTAAATGCCAAACAGTTTGGATCGAGATCAGACCCGACGTTTTTGTCTCAAAAGTGCAAGCTTGTCTGACCCTTTAAATACTGCTTGGAAACGACACGTGATCTTGGATCGCGGTCGCAGATTTTTGGACATTTTCAAAACTCTCCGCCCCGCCCATTTGCATGCGTTTTGCTCGCACGATCACTACTGATCAATAAAAACCAACGTGCAACAGTCTTCGACCTTATTTTTGCATTTTTTCCTGTCTAATTGTGAAAGCACCAAAAAGCTTTTAAAGACATGAATACACCTGCTGCTACCATCTACTGCAGAACCAGGCTCATGAAAATGCTCAAAGACCTCTCTGGAGCCTACTTTGTTAATATAGGCCAGTCATTTTAGCCAATATTTGGGTCAAACCTACCACTAATTGCTACAGAAACGAAAAGTGCATTTTTGAAATATATAATCCTATATGCAACTCAGAAAAAAAGTCCTCAAATGTTGCATGATGGGAAATCTATTTTTTTTTCATATGAGTCAGGCACCTAAAATCCGCAAAAAATCTGTGTTACTATTGGTAAATAAACATAGTTGGTATATACAAGACACTACAGTACCTAGCAATATGCAGTTCATGAACAACAGAATACAAGAACTTTAAGAAGGCTTATTTTATGTGGTATATCATATCTTCTATAAAAGTGGCTAACCAAATATCAGCGGGTGGGTAAGATTACCCCACCCACTCATTTCAATGGTACTGTAATCAACCAACTTCAGATTTGTATGATTGGAAACTCTAGCTATTTACAATGAAGAATAAATTTATAAATAACATTACTGCTATGGATATGAAGCCACAATCATTTTGAAAAAAGAAACTCCATCAATCTAAATGAGCCAGACAAACATTAGGCAAACATGTCCGTGTGATATACTGCAATATTTTACGGCTGTAATTTTCAGATAGTTTTTTTTATTTTTTCTCAAAACATAGATTGTGGGTACACTCTGAGGCGGTTCTAATAAGTACTCACAATCTATGTTTTAGAGCAAAAATAAGAGAAAATGTATACTCGTGTAAACCCCAGTTATACTATATGAGCCGCGACATGAGAAAGCTGGATTTTAGCATATGCGAAAACAAAGCCGCAGATCAGTTGTGCAGTAACTGGGCCAGTTTATGTCCATTTTACCAACAGTAATACTCCCCTGTTGAAAAGAACCAAAACTATGCCAAAATTCCATCTAATTACAGAAAATACAGCAAAAACACCAAGTTGAAAATTTTGTCAAAATGCTGCAGCTTTTTCTTTCCGCATATTGAAAAGATCAAGAGAAAATAACGTGAACAGGTGTAATTAAAAACGATTTTTCGTGTTTCTTAAGTATGCGGCAGTACTTTAACAAGAACCGTCCATATTATCTAAAAAAAAAAAACAAACTTTTTGACAAACTACTACCGTGTTTGATGGCCAAACCTATCCCAATTGTAGGGTTTACGTTGATTTTGTCTTATTTCTATCATTTATCATTCCAGTGAGCAAACAGTGAAACCTTGATCAGACGCCGAGCGATGGAGAGCTCTCCAGCGTCTGATCAAACTCTGCATTGAGGTTATGTCCTTAAATATGACGCTATAGGTTATGTGCGGAGCTATAGAGATGGGGACAGGATCTTCCAAAATAGCCTAGTGTTTATTATTTTCTGTTATTCATTTGATAATAGATATATTCTTTCATTTTTAGGAAATCATTATTCTCTGACATTTCAATTTTGGCTCTTTATTAATGGTAATCAACATCAAACCCCGATATGTCGTTCGCAAAATTTATAGTGATCCCTTTTCCCATGTAATGGATAGATGTCAGTTTACACGACAGTTGCAGCAACTGCGAATTAGTTTTAATACACGAAGCATGCACAATAGCCTTTACTTAGCTGAGCCAAGCGAATATGATTGCGCATGCGCAGTGGCCGCTATGTCTACCTTTTCCATACGTCCACTTTTTCTACGTTACACTGGCATTCCTTCGTGGGAACCTCTGGTGCCAGTTCTCAGTTTCCTCCGCCATGGGAATGTAGTAACATTCGGTGCGGTTTCGTATGGTAGGTACCGTAGCGTAATCTGTTTATATGTTTAACAAGTCATAGCTTTAAAAAATGGCTAGCTGAAGTTTAGGCCTATATTATCGTATGTTTTCTTGCACACTGTATGTCTTTTGTTGTTGTTTTTATTGTGTTTCTTTCTGTCCTCTCAGGGTTGTCCAGGTTCATTTGTCATAATTTCTGGTAATTAACATCTGATGTGTGATTACATCATATTCTTTTCTCGATTTTTCGCACAACAACCATGTGCCTGTAGTTACAGTGGTAGCAAACCAGAGTTGGGGTAATCGTAATCTGTAATCATGATTACTTGTAATCGATTACTTTTTTCAGTAATCATAAAGTAATCTGTAATCGTGGATTTTAATGATTACAAGTAATCGTAATGTAATCAATTACATTGCAAAAAAGCCTGTAATCATGATTACTTTACGATTACTTTATGATTACTTTTGCTTCTTTTACAAAAAAAATTAAAACTGGTTAAAATTGTTGCAAGTTATACAGTGACAGGTACCAGCAATAGATCAAATAATGGATGTTTGAAACAAGGAATGTGAATATGCTACCAACAATAGGTCTGCTTCCGAGTTTACCTCTAGACTGATCCAAAATAACTATATGAGCCCTCATCTGCAGAGCATTGATTGCTTAGATAAGCCTGCACAAAAGTGCTACCGGTATCTCATCAAAGCCATCACTGCTTACAAACATGCAAAATTATCTAGTAAAATAAAAGTTAGCAAAAATATATAACAGGCAGGAAAAGGTCCCTTGTATGGTGATTGCAATTAGATAATCTTGAACTAAGCTCAGATTTGACATTATCTCATCAGATATATATTTAAAGTCAAAGCTTTCCCTATCCAATTTCATTTTTCTGAAAAAATTTGTCTATAATAATTGTGAACTATTTGTCAACTTTTCTATTTGCTCTGATATCAAATTAAATAAGGACCCTTTTCTTAAGGGTCTCTTTAATCCTTAAGAAACTTTTATGACAGTTTAGTTTTAACACCTTTTAGCAAGTGTTTTATCTTGACCATTTTCCTGCTGAATATGATCTCATTTTTAGTCTTTGGTTTGGTCTGCAGAAAATCGGATTCTGCATATTTGTCATTCTTTTTATAGACCTACATGAAACATAATAAATGTATTCCAGTTATCAGGATTAATTTAAATGAAATTAAAGAATATCCAAAATATTAGGTAATAATGGAAGCTGGAGTAATTTACATCAGGCTTAAATGAAATGTATGTGTGGTTCCTGTTGCCTACCTACCCTATTTTTTTAACCCTACCCTAAACATTAAAATGGTCTTTAAAGAAAAAATACTTAAAATGGGCACTTTTCAGATTTTGTCACTATTTTCTTTGTTAAATGTTATAACAAAATTTAATAATTTCCCTACCTACCTACCCTAAATTTTGTTGGTATGCAACAGGAACCACACATATATTTCATTTAGGCCTCAGGAGGACATATTCTCTGAATATGATAAAATAGGGATAAAATCCAAAATTCTTTATAAAGTATACATCAAATTGAAATAGCCCATACCTCATTCAGCATACTTTAATGGTATGACTTAATGTTATATTATGGGACGTAGGTCCAGTTTAGAAATTTTGATCAGAAAGTGTAATTGTTCAGTCTGATCAGGATCTTCACTGACTATTATCTAGCTATCAGTAAAACAAATGCAATACCAACAAAGGCTAGTATCCCTAAATGAACTTAAATCAGCCAAATATGGCTATTTTGACTGTACAAGGGATACCTTGCAAATATATGTAAGATAAATGAGATGATCAAATGTGTATCCATGCTTCTTATATTTAGAGTAATAAGGGATTTTGGAATACTGTTATTTTATTCTTAATTTCGTATAGTAAAACTTGTAGCTCTGTAAGTAGAATTGAAAACCAAAGCTAAGTTTTCCTTTCTTTAGGATAACATTCTATTAAGTCTTAAAATATAATATTGTTAATTTATTGCTCAAAAGTAATCATAAGTAATCATAAAGTAATCATGATTACTTTGCAATGTAATCTGTAATTGTAATCAATTACATTTGAAAAAAAGTAATTGTAATTGTAATCTGTAATCATGAAATTTCAAAGTAATTGTAATTGTAATCGATTACATTTGCATGTAATCGACCCCAACTCTGTAGCAAACTATAAAGACTTCCCCCTGTCTTGGGCAAAACCGTTGTCTTAGCCATGGGGCTGTCTTTTGACAGGTTCCTTTTAACACCTTAAGATGTTCATATAGTAAATAAAGGTATCCCGATGGTATACATCATTAGTGTTGCATTCAGCAGACTTAAAAATGGGATTGTATGATAGATCGGACAGGCCAGATAAGCATTTCCCTCTACCAATTGGCATAGTGGTCACCAACATTAGATAAGGCAATATGCAAAACAGTTCATCAGACGAAGAAAATTGTATTCTGGGCACTAGTGACCAACATTCCCAATATTCAAAACTTTGGTACTAATTGTGCTCCTCTTGTTGCAGATTTGTTTGTGTTTTGTTATGAGAGAGACTTTAAGTTGTCTCTGTCAGACAATAATCAAACTGATATTATTGAAGCTTTTAACTCCACTTCCATTTGTTTTAGATGACTTACTTAATATTGATAATCCTTACTTTGAACAAATGGTAGGTCAGATATATCCTACTGAACTTCATTTAAATAAGGCTAATTCTTCTAATACTAAAGCTCCGTTTTTGGACTTGAACTTGTCAATAACAAATGGCATAGCTTCTTCTAAAATTTATGATAAACGGGATGATTGTAATTTTGAAATAGTAAATTTCCCATTTCTTGATGGAGATGTTCCTCGCTCCCCTTCCTATGGTGTATATATTTCTCAGCTTATTCGTTTTGCTAGAGTGTGTTCTAATGTTGATGACTTCAACAACAGAAACTTATTTTAACTGCTTAGTTATTAAAACAAGGTTATAGCTATCATGAAATTCGAAAAGCATTTTCTAAATTCTACCACAGACACTCAGAGTTAATTGTTAAATACAACATTGGGTTAAAAACTCTTCTGCAACAAGGCATATCAGAACCTATATTTATGGTGATTTAGTTTATAAATTCAACGAATTGTTGGAAAATCTAATTTTAGTGATCAATTCAAAAAAGATTGTAAAACGTTATATAAGGGTTGGATATAACTTGACTATCATGCGACAGTCTGCATGCCTGGTTTTAAACCCAGTCACAGTTTATAGCTATGGTTTCCTCTTTAATTGCATGACGGTGGGTCAGGCCTCAGACTCTATGACGGCTCTGGCGTAAAGCTTTAATCGGTGGGTTGGTGCCTGATGCTTATCTGTAGCTGGACCCACCGTGGCTCAACGTGAGGTTTTCTTTAGCTCTGACTATCTGTTAGTCATGAGCCCTTTTCATTGTTTCATCATGGTGTGTTAATTTGTGTTTCTCCAAGATGATACATTGCATTAGTTAGAAGGCCTCCATGTGAGCTGAACATTTCTTGTACTTCAACAACAGCAGAATCTAGGGCGAAGATTTGATACAAGTAAAATGCATTGAAGCCCCCAGTTGGCTTAGGCTGCTGTCTGTTCTAACATTATTTTATGTCCATTCTAGTACGCAATTATCTTTCTCGGGAAGAGAGAGAGCTGGTTGCTTTGCTTAATTTGTCTTCCTGGTGTCTCGTGATGGTTGAGTGGCTCTTCCTTGTGGTGCCATGGGGTTGTCTGTGGTTTGTGATGGGGTTTTTCCTGATCCTGCTTACTATTTTTGTATAGGGGAGTATTGACCACTGTTCCCATGACGGAGGTAGCTTTATACAGAGCAGTAACGACCACTTTTCCCACCACGGAGGCAGTTTTATACAGAGCAGTAATGGGCACTGTTCCCACCATAGAGGTAGCTTTATACAGGGCAGTAATGGCCACTGTTCCCATCAGGGAGGTAGTTTTATACAGGGCAGTACTGACCACTGTTCCCCAGATGGAGGTAGCTTTATACAAAGCAGTAATGGCCACTGTTCCCACCACGGAGGTAGTTTTATACAGGGCAGTAATGCTGTCTAATTACTTATTAGAGACATCTAACAATTGATTCTTTCTTTTTTCAAGATAAAAAACGAATCTTTTTTAATTAAAAACCTTCTTCAGAAGTGAGATCAAGCTGTAAACCTGATCCTTGCTATCTTATTCGTAGAAATGCTTCGAAAATCGCCCAAAAACGCTTTGTACAAGTATATTCAATTTCATGATGACACTAATGTGCTTCCGTACTTTTAAAATTCGACCGTAACATATTTTAATAATATGAATTAAAAAAAAAAATTTTCCTGCAATTTAATATCTATTTCATATTTTCTTTCTGATCGCTATGATTCGTGACGATTTCTATGTGATATAAAATAAAATAACAATAAAAGTGGTGCGAGAATTATGGCCACGAAAATATGTGACACCAGGGATATTGAGCTTAGTTTTCTCTTACAAACGCACTGGAGCGTCAGTTGCCTTTGGGCGATGATCAAAAATATGTTGATCGGCAAAAAAACTAGTCAAAGATAATTACCTGTTTGTTATGGTCAGAGGAAAACTGCGACAAAGATTTTATTCGAGTCGTCTATACAACCGGAAGCGTTTCCTAGGGAGAGAAAGTACAATCTACGGTGGACTTACGGGGCCGCCGCAGAAAGTGTTGTATGAGGAGTAGATTAAGGTATTATAATATCGTTTCCTTTCAGATATTTTGTGAGGACTTTTAGTATGTTGTAGATGACATAAGAAACTTTCGCTCAGGCACAAAAAAGTTTCTGTAGCAATTAGTGGTACCCCAAAAGCTATTATGACTGGCCTAATATCGCTGTTTCCAGTCACTAAGACCTGTCGCGCGCTCGTATGAGATCTACTTGCGATTTTACCACGTGACTGATCTTACAAAGGTCGCAGCATGGTCGTAAGCCCTCGTGTGACCGAGGCTTAACCTACAATAAATATCAACTAGCTGTCAAAAGAAGCCACAGAAGCACAGCTATATGATACCAGTTTCTGATACTATACGACATCATTAACAAATAATCTAAGTTTCCACATTAGAATATACAGCAGAAAAACAAGACAAGCACACATTAAATGACATTAAAGCAACACTCATTCAGCAGGGTGACGTTTTGTGTGAGTATGCCATACCAGAGCCTAGGATTGGTCATAAAATATAATTGTTTGATCAACTTTCTTTCATTGTATATCTCTAAGAACACTTGCTTTCCAGGTAAGCATGCCATTCTGAATGCTTCAAACGATTAATTGTCAAAATCTCCAAATTTATGTGTTTTTAGTCAAGTACAGTTTTTTTTACTTTTAAAACATAAAAAAGTATTATCAAAATTGTCTGAGGGACTAATGTCTTTAATAATAAGTAGAACTAAATACAATTATAATGCTACCGGTATGGAAATAGACTGAAGAAGTGTTTTTCACAAACAGGTTTTTTTAGTGCATTTTATTGTGCGTATGGCGAAAATTAAATCCAAAATGAAAACTTTCTCTGTACCAGCTGCCGATATGGATCAAATGCTTTTCACGTAAGGCATGTTCGTTTAAGAAGAAATAAGGCTGAAAATGTTAACTGCTTCACTCTTGAGATCGAAGTGTACTCTAAAAACAAATCTGCTCATTCTGTTATGGATGCTTGTAAAGCTTGGAACTGGAAAACTTGAAATCTTATGTACTAAAATTAGTCAGCGATTCAGATCATTTTATAGGGTATAATCCTATCAAATATTCATCTGCCCTCCATTCCTGTAGAACCCTCTTTTTTATTGTACTTGAATTTCAGCCTAGTGTTGTTGAACTTTGCATTACAATCACATGGGCAATAGTGAAATGGCATAATTTTTATATTTTCTGGCAGCCAATAGGATGGCTTATATGCATTGGAATGTGTACAGTTTTATAAAACTGCGTTAAGCAAAGTTGAAAATGAAAAATAAAATGTCACACAAAAGGTATTACATTCCTGAGTTTTATTTTGACTATGTAAGTTATCATAACCTTTGATGTATACAAGGGCTTTCACTCAAATTAGGCAGTTAATGCTTCAGAACATGATGCATATTCTATTTTATTATTATATAAGCAAAATCCGATTTTCTTTCAAATGCTACAAATTACGTTTTCCTCAATATTTTTGAACATGCCCACATGGAAAATACAACTACATTATAAATTATTCAATCAATATTTTCCTGTATTTCATTACTTTTTATATTTATATAGTAAATTGCTAAATTGGTAGTTTTATGGTTTCAAGCCAGCAAAAAGCGATCGCGCTCATCAATCTATGGCCGGGTAGAGATTTACCTGAGTGTGCCTATGACTGAATGGTTCCAAGGGGCGGATCCAGAATTTCTGGAAAAGGGGTTCATGTATATAAAGGTGTGGGGGTTCGCTTTGGTGATTTTCTCTCATTTTTCTTAAATATCCTCTGAAAATGAAATAATTTGGTCTCAATGAAGACCAAATTATTTCATTTTCATAGGATATTTAAAAATGGGTGGCGGAGAGGGGGTTCATGCGAACCTCTAGAACCCCCACTGGATCCGCCACTGTTCCCAGAACTTGGCTCATGGACATTCCATAAATTGGTGCAGTTTAGACGACAACAGCGGATGTTGTATTTTAATTATGCATCAATGTTCAATTCTAAACAGATGCACTTAATAATGTTGGCGTCACATTAACCAACAAATATGGTGATTTCGAAAACAAATGTTTTCCGTTGAAAGAAAAATGTGACACTTTACAAGAAAGTTCTCTCTGAAAGTTTTGATAAGTTGAACCACTGAGAGATATAACGTATAAATCTTGATAAGCGTATAGCACGCTTTGCTCTTTGTAGTCTGTTATTTGGTCATATATATTTATTCAAAAATTAATGTACTTGAATGTATATGAATTCACACCACTTTTAACTACCAAATCAAAGAAAATATAAATTATACATATTTAACCAAAACACGTATTTCCCAAAAACACGTTTTTAGAATAAGCAAAAAAATAATCTGCAAATAAATGGTTTACAGTTTTAATATTAGATCTAACTTATAACGCAACAAGATGTAAACAAAAAAGTTTACATGTATGTGTTGAACCTGAAGTGATAGGTAGAGATGACAGTAGAATCAAAATATCATGAATCTGTCCAATTCTTAGAAATATCAAATATGTATGATGTTTCGCTAGTTGCAACTTTTCTATAGTGGAAATCTCACTTTAGTTAAGTGACAGTCGACTAAGATGTTGAGAGGTAATTTGATCCGTTAAAAGAATAGCTATCAGTAGAAGTGATGGTACTGCTTTTCTGATTGAAACATCTCCATAGCCGAAAAATTTGGTCCGAATTTAAACCCCTTATTAAGATCTGCCAAAGGATTTCTCTCTGTTGTCAAGTAAATTGTAACAAAAACAGATACTTAGACAATCACTTGAGGACTGATCTTTTTTCTTTTTATTTTACTTATATTAAATACAATGTACCTACTCAGCTGCTACATATTGCAAAACAATGCTAAATAAGTATCAAGTGCTCTAACAATGAAATTCAGGTACACAATTCAATGCCTCCTAAGTTATTGCAAAACACTTATGTTTGGTGGATTTTTTTTGTGCTTTTTGCAGTACAAAACAAAATCGCAGAATAAGAGACCGTGAAATAGTTTCGAATTACCAGTAAATGGACACATACCCTTAGTGTGCTGGTATCCGTATAGTCAAAAACAACTTTTGACAGTAGAGTATATTTTAACGTAAAGGAAATCACGTCTTAAAGCGAACTACTTTAACAGGAAAGAATAATGGGGAGCATAGTCTTTCCTTTAAAAGTAACCCATGCGAGATTAAAAAAACTTTAAAGGCGTTTAATTGAGGAACCACACAATTAAACTAAGCCAATATGTCAGTATTTTAGTATCGCCTAATTATGATGCCGCGAATATTAAGTGGGTCAAACTAACCAATTAGGACCTAATCAATGGTGAGTTCGACTGCAGATCCAGGGATTGCTAGTTCTTTCCTAGCCCAGTCCTGTACTTTCATGGAGATTGATCATGAAATTTCTATAGTTATTCTCCATTGATTCAAGAAGGATTGTAGTCAGTCACAAGCGAAAGTATGTGCACGAAGCACTGGTTAATCGCTAAGTCAAGCTTACCCAGTAAATAAAATGTAATTAGGTGAAATTACCATCTCAACATGACCATAACTGTGGAGTGGGACGTAAACCTCAAACCAAACAAACAAATAAACAATTGTGGTGAAAGTAAGAAAGATAAAACTAATTTTATCGATTCCATAGTCTTATAGACACAGTGACAGACGAAGTTGTGGCAGTTGAGGAATTCGTTTAATATTCATTCATTCCCAGTCAATCATGGAATTAAACTGGAATGCAGACAATTTGTCTGCAATTGTTGTTATTATACAATAAGCAGCAAGCAAATATTCAGGGCCTAGTGTTCTGATGATACCGTTGTCTTAATAAGTAATAAAGAAAACAAAGCAAGTACGACTTATTAATCTGACCTAATTTATTAGGTGAGATAACATTAAGTAAAAATGTGCTATATAAAGAGGGCCCTAAAATTTTACACTTACAGCTGTACTAGAAGCACCAAGATTACCTTATTTAACCCTTTGTATACTAATGGGTTCTTCCTTCTGGTTTGATGCAATGAAACTTGGGATTGTCCATTGTACATATCTAGGGGTGTCAGGTTATAATTGTCAAAAAGTATTGTATTATTTTGTCTTAAGATATTTTTTACCTTTACATACAGTGTAGACCCTGATGAAATGTCGCATAATGCGGCATTTCATCTGGGTATTCACTGTTTGTAAAAGTATCCGTTTAGGGGTTTACCCGTATATAAAGGGTTGAACAAATAAATAACCTACACTAAAGGCCAAGATTTTTCAACGTGGATTGTTTAAATGTCAACCTTAACTAAAAAAGCAAGTGAGCATGATTCGGAAATACCACAATCACGCACCACACACTGCAGACGAAACCAAGGCACCTTTAGAAAGAGCCGCAGAACAATAACAATCACAAGACACCAGGGAGACAAACAAAGTAAAGCAACCAGCTCTCAATTCCCAATCAAGATAATTACAAATCAAAAAAGGGCATTACGCAATGCTCAAGAAAACATGGAACAAACCCACAATGATTTTGTTTGATTCTTTACGTCTCATCAACAACCTTTCAGTTATATAGGGACGGGTCCTCCTGGGTTGAACCAGTACTAAGCTAGGAAACCCACTATTGGACCAACAACCAACAACGAATCGACAACAACAAAACCGCCTCAGAACGGACAGCAGCCTAAGCCACTGGGAGGCTTAAATGCATTTACTGGTACCAAATCTTCGCCCAAGATTCTGTTGTTGTTAAAGTACAAAGAGTTTTAAGCTCGCGTGGAGGCTTCCCAGCTATTACAATGTATCATTACAGAGAAACAAATTAGCACACTATGATGAAACAAAGAAAAGAGCTTACGACTCACAGATGGTCAGAGCTAAAGTCAGCCTCAAGTTGAGCCACGGTGGGTTCCAGCAAAAAAAAGCATCAAACATCAAGAACCAATCAATCGATTTAAGCTTTATGTAAGTCCCATTGAGTCTAAGGACTGACCCATCGTCGTGCAATTAAAAAGTGTTTTCAAGAGAACTGATTGCAAGGGCAACAATTCTCACGCAAGTGGTGTTCTACTTCTCGCCAGAACCCAATATTCCTGAAGGAACAGAATATGAAAAAAACTCGTGATTGGGTTTACAACCAGACATGAAGACTGCCACATAATATCCATGTTATATTCAACTTTGTATAACGTTTGATTCTTTTTGAATCGATCACTGAAATTATGTTTTCCATCAATTCTTTTGAATTTATAAACTAAATCACCATAAAATACTGGCTCCGATATCCCGTGTTTAGTATGTTGTACAAACTCACAAAACTCACTTGAGTCTAGAGAGCTGCCAGATACTGGTGCTAATCGCATAATTGCCCCTTTACTGCTATAGAATTTCATAGACCATTCGTTAAATAAATACCAGCTGTGAGAAGGAGAGATAGCATCTTTACCTTTAGCCAGATACAAATATAGATCCAGATAATATTGTGCTGTTCATTAGAATGTCTCATTTATTTCCAACATTACATCAGATCATAAATTAAAGCTTACAATTAACAATTGAACTAAAAACAGTGACTATGGCAATTTTTAGACAGAAATCACTAAGTAGATAGGAGAAGTATTATTTTAAAATCAACACTTTGCTTTCCAGCCGCGATTTCTGTTGTCATCTGCTGATCTTTGCAAGATAAGGTCAGACAAAACATCATGCCTGCTCTGGTTCCAAACTGTTTGACACTGAAAGTGTTCCTGAAAGTCTTTTACAGTTAATTTTGGAAAAAGTCAGTAGGCGACAAGAACAATCCTGAAAAAATCCCAGCATGGGCTACTTTTAAAGGAAAGAATATTTGTAATAACTTTCTATATCTCATGACCAAACTATATGTTAAGGGATTTATTAGAAGCACCTCACTGAGGAACTTCTAATGTGTACCCAACACATAGCAAATATATGTTAACTCATTGCCTACTAGTGCCCGGTGCCGTCTGCAAGCAGTTTGGACACAGATCAGAATCGACAAAACGTCGGGCCTGATCTGGATCCAAACTGTTTGACACTCTGAAAATGTTCATTAAAGATTTTTTTTGCAAACAGTGCATTCTCCGATGAAAAACCCCCTATGTGGATTTTTATTCGGGTCTCCACTGTTCGCCAAGTTGCCTGTTTACTAGTGTCTAGAATAAAATGAATAACTAAAGGATTCAAAGAATTCAAAAGCATGCGAGCTGAACATTTCATGTACTTCAACAACAACAGAATCTAGGGCGAAGATTTGGTACCAGTAAAATGCATTTAAGCACCCTGGTGGCTTAGGCTGCTGTTCGTTCTAAGGTGGTGGTTCTGTTGTTGTTGACTTTTTGTTTATTGTTTCTCCCATTGTGGGAGGCTGTGGTTTTTTTTTTTTAGTTGTTATTGCTTTATTCTCCCCGTCCATTGGTGTGTAGGGGGTCGGGGAGGACCATCCCCCTCTCACACCTTACAAACTACAATTTTTTTATAAATAAAATCAGTGTATAATAAATTAATAGACTTTCTGCTAACTGTAAAGGCAGCAACTTAATTATTCATTTCTGGTCGTGGCTTGGCTGTTTCTTCTAATAAGGAAGGGAAGTCAGGTTTTGTTAATAATTGGTAAAAAGTTATTAAGCTTTTTGAGCCGCATAAATGTGCGGGCATTCTTTTACCCTTGTATTAGACCAGACCTAATTATGTATTCATGAGGTGCCGCCTTTACAGTAACCAAAAAGTTCAAGGGTACACACACTGGCAGGGCTGTGGAAAAGCCATGCCATGAAATGACTTGTCCGACCTGGTCCCATTTCATTCAGGACTAGTTGAAAATTTACAAGTGCAAAATTTGTTATAAAGTTAATAAAATTTTGTATTTCATATTTAGATAATTTATTACGAGTTCACATGTTGCATTGAAAACAGTGTGGATCCTGATCAGCTGGTTTCTTCTGAAGCCAGCTGATCTGGATATACACTGTTTACAAGAGAGTTGATATCTGCATGGTTTCATACTGTTTTCTAAAGTGTAAATTGTTTAAGCACAGATAGGAATAAGCTAATCTGTACTATCGGACAAGTAAAATTTCTTTCGACAAGTACATTATGGCCATTTACTTGTTCCTGGACAAGTAGAAAATTTTACTATTTCCACACCCCTGCACCCTAGACAAGAGAGACTGTGTGGGATATTACAAAAATATGTAAGTTACAACAATAACAACAACAACATAAAGGAAAAAAAAGAGAAAAAAAGGAAAGATGGATAGACAGAATGAGTAAAAAAGGAAGAAAAATAGAAGAGAGAGAAAAAAACAAAAAGGAAGGAAAATCTGACCCGGCAACAAGGCATGAATGATTGTTGTGCTGACAATTATCTTGCTTACTTTTTTTTTTAAAGGACTTTTCTCTATTTTAACACCGTAGAGTGTCATAAAACAATGTTTTTGGGCTGATAATTATGCATCTATACTGTTTACTAGTGGCAAAAATTGACTCCATTCCTTCTCAAATTTCGTTAGATCATTATTGTTAATGGCTATCTCCATGTGTGTTTTATACATAAATAAAAGTTTTCTCTTAAACACTTCCAAGAATAAAGACTGTTGATTACATCGAGTACAGTAAATATAATATTTGGTATATAAAAGTATGAAGTTAAGTATTTTTGATTCAGTTTTTCCTCGTTCCCAACCGAATATAAACCATTTTTCAGTAGGTGAACAGTTAATGCCATATGCATTCAGCCAACCTGTTACATTTTTTATGAATGTTTGGATTCGGTCACAGCTCCAGAAAAGATGGTTAATAGATTCATCACATGAATGGCAGTAATAACATAATGCATCATTTCTAACTTTCATATTATGAAGAATTTTATTTGTCACCAAGATCTTGTGGTTGATACTTATTTGGAACCAACGGACAGCAGAGTGTTTAGTTGTCTCAAAAGGAAGTGCATATATTTTAGCCCAGTCTTCATCTGTGAAGTTGTATGCCTTATTCCAGGTTAATTTTCCAGTTGGTATATCTTTATTTTGATTAAGGATATGATACATAGCTTGTGAACCCTTTTTTTGCTTTAAGAGTGGATGGATATGGTTTGGTATAATGGGATTTTGATTTTTACTATTAATTTTTACATTGACATATTTTAGATATAATTTTATGGCTCGCAGTGTTCCGTAATACTGTAAATGATTTGTTTGTATTCCTGTCGTTTCTATAAATTCTTCTAGAGTGTAAAATTCCCCATCTTCTTTGATTAAGTCATTAATGTATTTGATACCTTTTTTATACCAGTTTGTATAGTATATGTGTGTTCCACCTACTTTAATGTTATTATTATAAAATAAAGGGCATTAAAGGACTTGGTCTTCATTTAAGACCTTTTCACTGTTAATTTTTATGAATGCATTTAAGACATCTACCCAGAATGGATTTTTGAGACTTTTTTTGCAATGTTCTATGTAATTTAAATGGCAACCCATTAATTTGTTTAAGTCAATATATGATTTAATAAAATGTTGCTATTTACTGTCATAGGTAATGAGCCGTCTGAGCCAAGTAAGCTTCAATGCATCAATAAAGGCTTTTATGTTTATCATTTTTAGTCCCCCCTCAGAATACTGTTTTACGCAGATTGAGGTTTTAAGTTTGGTTTTCTTATTCCACAGGAAAGTAAATAGAATATTGTTTATTTCATTAACTATTGATTCACTAGGGTTTGGGAGTGTAATAAACAGATGATTTAATGTTGGAATAAGCATTGTTTTTATAACTGTCACCTTTCCCAGGGGTGATAGCATTCGGCGCTGCCATTGAGTTGCTGTTTTTTCTAAAAGTTTGATTTTCTCTGTATAGTTTCCTTTAGCCATCTTGTCAAGATCTGTGTTAAAATTTATTCCTAATAATTTGAAAGTGTCTTTCCCCCATGACAATTTCCATTTAGTTTTTATAGTGTCTGAACTGTATTTCTTGGAGCCTATCCATTCAATTTGTGTTTTATCATAATTTATTTTCAGCCCTGATATTTTTGAGAATTTTTCTAATTCTTCAAGGGTATGATTAAGGGAGTCCTCTGACCCATCTAAAATAACGGTTGTATCATCTGCAAACTGAGATATTTTGAATTCTTTGAGTTCAATTTTAATTCCTTTTATATTTTTATTTTTTCGTAGTTTTGTTGATAAAAATTCGGCACAAATTATGAAAATGTAAGGTGACAGAGGATCCCCTTGTCGACAGCCACGCCCTATTTGAAACCAGGATGATAAGTGTCCACATTGTATTACTGCAGATGAGATACCTTTATAAAAAACATCTATCCATCTTCTAAATGATTCACCAAAATTTAAGAATTTTAAAGCCTTGCGTATAAAAGACCATGACAGTGAATCAAAGGCTTTTTCAAAGTCTATCAAAAGTAGAAGTCCAGGAATTTCTTTTTGTTCGGTATGGTTTATTAAGTCATATAAAAGGCGTGTATTTTCACCCATATATCTGCCCTGAATAAATCCTGTTTGGTCTTTATCTATGAGACTGTCTAGATTTGGTTTTATTCTGTTTGCGATAGAACCTGATGCAATTTTATAAACTGTGTCTAAGAGGGTAATGGGTCGCCAATTTTTTAGGTATAGCTTGGGCTTATTTTCTTTTGGGATACAAGTAATCACCCCTTGTTTTTGTGAAATTGACAATTCCCCTTTCATGTAACCATAGTTAAGGGACCTCAGTACAAACTGGCCTATATCTTTCCAGAAAACTTTGAAAAATTCTGCAGCAAAGCCACTTATGCCTGGACTTTTTTCATTTTTCATGTTGTATAAAGTTTTTGAGATTTCTTCATATGTCAAAAGTCCTTCTAGATTATTTGCTTGATCATCAGATAGTGTTTTCATATCATTAATTTTGACATATTCTTCAAGATCTATGTCCTCTAGATCACTATCTCGACTTTGATACAGAGTTTTATAAAAGTTTTCAGCTTCTTTTAATATTTCTTGCTGTTCTGATATTACAGTTCCATCGTCCTTTTGTAATTGGGTCATTGTTTTTGATATAAAGTTATGTTTTTCAAGATTGCAAAAATATTTGGTTGGTTTTTCTCCTTGGTCTATATCTTTAGCCTTAGATCTGATCATGCTACCTTTAAGGTTTTCTTGTCGAATTGAGTATAGTTCTGTTTTGTAATTTTCTAATTCTTCAAGTTTACTTTCATTTAAATTTTGCTCTATTTTTTTTATGTTAGATAATAATTCCTGTTCCCTTATATTTTTTAATTTATTCTTATGACTTGAGTATGAGATTGCAGTTCCTCGAAGTTCCATTAGCAGCACATCTAAAAACAGTTGGTCGTTGATAGTAAATTGTATATCTTTAGCAGGAATATTGTTAATATCATCAACATTATAAACTGGCAGTGCATATTGTGCTTTTATCTCGGATATTCTTTTATTTATTATTTTTAAGTAATCTTTATCTGAAAGTAAGGAATTATTATGTTTCCAGTAGCCTTTTCCTTGGTTAAAATTTGTGAATTGTAATTCTAAAACAATAGGAGAATGATCCGACCTGTAGCTGGACTCAATTTTTGTTTGTTTTACATATTGCATGGTTGTTTCTGACACTAAAAAATAATCAAGCCTAGCTTGTTTTAGAGGGTTTCTTTTCCGCCATGTATAGCATTTTTTTAAAGGAAACGTTTCTCTAAAGGGGTCTACAATGTTTTTTTCATATATTTTGCCTAAAAGTTTGTCACGTGCTTTTGGGTTATTAACATGTTTGTAATTATAACTATCCATATTGGGGTCAAGAACCAAATTATAATCTCCACATATTGTAAAATCTGAATTGCCAATTTCATCTATGTGTTTAAATATATTTTCATAAAAGGCTGTATTATCTGAGTTTGGTCCATATAAGGTCACTAAGGTAAACCTTTGATTATTTACTGTTATATCTAAAATAATATAATTTCCAGTCTCATCTGAGATCTGTTTGTGTATTTTATAGTCTATATTTTTCCCAAAAAGAATAGCTACTCCTCTTGCATTGGATTTATAACTACTAAAAATACAGTCACTTCCCCACTGATTTCTAATAAAAAATTCATCATTTTTAGTGAAGTGTGTATCCTGTAAACAATAGATGTCCATCCGTTTTGCTTTTAAAAACTCAAAAATATCAGTTCTCTTATTTATTCCCCCAAGTCCTTGTGTGTTGTATGAAAATATTTTTAAGTCAGCCATTTACATGACGTTCTGCATTTTGTATAGTATGTGTCAGCATAAAGTGTTGCCGGGTCAAAAATTTTACAACAGGTGAAAAGCATTTTTACAAAGAGTTCAGAAATGTTTTGCAGTTTTTGCACAATTCAACATTATTTTATTCACTATAATCAGATGGGATATATATATATATATATATATATATATATATATATACATATATATATATATATATATATATATATACACATATACACATATACACACATACACACACATATATATATATATACTTCTTTAAATGTTTCAAAATGATAGAAATGTATTTACTAGCTTGTACCGAAAAATGCTACTGTACTTGACCCAGTAAGAGCACTGTGTACATCATTTTCCTAAAACTTTACTTCCACCCTTGGGAAATTGTGTAGATCCTGATCAGCTGCCTCCAATGAAGCAAGTGTCCATGATGCACGCAGTTTCTCATCATCAGGACAAGTCTAATTAAACCTACAAGGAAATACATCACTGGTTCTTAAGTAAAATTACATATCTTTTACAGCTCAAAAACCACCCAATGTGTAGATATGTAAAAATACCATCTTAATAGGTCAAGCACAGTATTTGAGTGTATAAGCTTAAAATGCAGCTGCACAGGCTCGTCTGAGTCTACACATGTCAAAATGCCACATTGTTGGAAATCACATGCCACGGGTCCAATAATACTTCATAGCTAAAATTTTACTCTCTATACAGATAGAAATGAATAAATTCTGTATAAGAGACAGTGAAGACCCCAATCAGCTGGCTTCTAGGGAGTCGGCTAATTAGGGTCTATTCTGTCTTCCATTGTGCCATGAAATTGGGAATTGTATACACCAGTTGGAGAAGCTTTTACTCATTTTCGATTGGGAAAGAGCCAATATTCGGCCCCGCCTCAGGCTTAAGAAATTCCGATATAGTTATAATTGGGCAGTTGCGCAAGTATGGTATCTCTTATTTTCTCAAACAAGAGGTCCATGAGCGCGAGCTCTTAGTGTGCATCTTGCCTCAGTACACCTCCCTAGATTCCATCTTGCCGAAACGAAATACAAGAGTGGTCCAAAGGGGCTCAGAGGTTTAGAAAAAAAAAAAAATACATGTACAGAGCAGTTAAACAAAATCCACATTCCAAAACTGGGTTTTTGGTTGTAAGTATTAACTTGAAAAAGAAGTTATAGAGTAACGGGACAGTAGTAATGTTTCAGGTCTCTTCTCACCCGCAGAAGTTAGGATCATTTGGTCCCAGCCACTCCGAGTGCGAAAAGGCCAGTAAAGTACAATATATCTATGTTTATAAACTGTATATGCACACAAGGCTATGTTTCACATTAAAAACCAGGGGGCATAGTGAATGACATTGTTTTCTGTATCGAAAGCCTCTTAGATACCAGGTCCAGCTAAAAAGTTAATATATTATCGTGTTCAATCCAATTTTCATGATTCCTTCATCCGCTTGAAAGCAGTTTAGGTCCAGATCAGCTGCCTTCTGAAGAATCCAGCTGTTCCGGATCCAGACTGCTTTCGTCCCAATGATGACTTTATAATTACAGCTACCAAACAGCCAAGAAAAAAGCATCCGAAAATGTAGTCTGCTGAAGTTGTCTGCTGCAAATAATTGCCTAACATTACTGACAAATTAATTATAGAAGCAAAACAGTGTGGACCCAGAACAGACTGCTCTTATAGGAGTAGCCCGATCCGGGTCCACACCGTTTGCCACAGAGGCCTCCCAAACATTTCAGCAGACGAGAAAAGCAGACAATTTTTGTTGCGATTGGCGCCTTCAAGGTTAAGGATCCGCTAAACGATTTAAGATTACCGTATTCAACCCAAAGGTGTTCTTTCAATGTTGAAGAACAGCGTCAAATCCAGATCAGTTGACTTCTGATGAAGTCAGCTGCTATGGTTCCAGACTGATTTTCTTCCACATGATGAGGTTATATCCACAACAAACAACCGTACCACTCCACTAGAAACTAGACATTGAATATATGCTAACAGTTATGGGCTACCGTATTTGATCCTAAAAGGCCTACTGTCAGCATAGCCTTTTCAAAATTTCACAACCTTCTCTTGAAAAATGGCACAAATCCAGACCAGCTGGCTTTTAATGAAAATTGCCTAACATTGCTGACATATTAATTATTGAAGCAAAAAAACATTGTGGACCCAGAACGGACTGCTCCTATAGGAGCAGCCTGATCCGGGCCAACACTGTTTGCCATAGAGGCTTCCCAAACATTTTGGCAGACGAGAAAAGCAGACAATTTTTGTTGTGATTGGCGCCTTAAGGGTTAGGGATCAGCTTAACGATTTAAGATTACCGTATTCAACCCAAAGGTATTCTTTCAATGTTGAAGAACAGTGTCAGATCCAGATCAGTTGACTTCTAATGAAGTCAGCTGCTGTGGGTCCAGACTGTTTTCCTTCCACATGATGAGGTTATATCCACAACAAACAACCGTACCACTCCACTAGAAACTAGACATTGAATATATGCTAACAGTTATGGGTTACCGTATTTGATCCAAAAAGGCATACTGTCAGCATAGCCTTTTCAAAATTTCACAACCTTCTCTTGAAAAATGGCACAAATCCAGACCAGTTGGCTTTTAGTGAAGCCAGCTGATCTTGATCTAGGCTGTTTTCCTCCACTTGGTTGGGGCCAAGAAAAAAAATGCATTTGAAAATGTAGTCTGCTGAAGTTGTCTGCTGCAAATAATTGCCTAACATTAATGACCAATTAATTATTGAAGCAAAAACATTGTGGACCCAGAACAGACTGCTCCTATAGGAGCAGCCTGATCCGGGCCCTCACTGTTTGTCAAAGAGGCTTCCCAAACATTGAAGCAGACGAGAAAAGCAGACAATTTTGGTTGCGATTGGCGCCTTTAAGGTTAAGGATCTGCTAAAAGATTTAAGATTACCGTACCGTATTCAATCCAAAGGTATTCTTTCAATGTTGAAGAACAGTGTCAGATCCAGATCAGTTGACTTCCGGTGAAGTTAGCTGCTAAGGGTCCAAACTGTTTTTCTTCCACATGATGAGGTTATATCCATAACAAACAACCGTACCACTCCACTAGAAACTAGACATTGAATATATGCTAACAGTTATGGGTTACCGTATTAGTTCAAAAAGGCATACTGTCAGCATAGCATTTTCAAAATTTCACTTCCTTCTCTTGAAAAATGGCACAAATCCAGATCAGCTGGCTTTTAATGAAGCCAGCTGATCTGGATCTAGGCTGTTTTTCCTCCACCTAATAACATTAAATCCAGGTCATAAAAAAGACAGAGATTAATTAAGCCAAGGAGAGTTAGAATGACCACTGATCTGGAACCCTGTAAACATAATGATGCTTTGGGCTTTTTGAGAGAGTATTTTTTTAATGTTATATATACTCTGTTATCCGCTAGATTTTAAGTTTAATGAATAGAGAAAGAAAACATTGAAAATAACATACCCAAATGATATCTTAAACATAAATCCATACTTAATCCTCAGAGATAGAATATGTTCCACACAATTCCATATGCAACATCACAGAGGAAAGGAGAAAAACAAAAGAACAAAAACAAACTCTGGCACGGTATAACAGTATGAGATATCGAACTATCCTTCATCACCTGCCGAAGTCCTCTGCTATACTGTAAATAATTGTTTCATTTCAGACCGATTTCAGAATAATCACCCCAAACATGTATGAACCCTGATCAGACTGATCCAAGTGGAGCAGTCTGGTCTGTGTCCATATTGCTTGCAGTAGTAGCTATTGAGGTACATCAGCAGGCAATAGTGCAGATGGCGGACATTTTTTGCAGTTTATCTGTAATTTTTTGTGTTTTTAATGACACTACCAATGTCATCATGTATGTCAAATTTGAGTTTTCTTCCAGTCAATGTTTTTCCATACACTGCACCATTGTAATACCAGGCTTGTTCAATTGAAGAATGTTCCGAGAGTCTATGCATTAATACGGAGTTTAGTTTTGTGACATCATCCACTAAGCGGTGGCCGGCTGATTTCATTGCTCGTCTTTTTTTCATGATTTTTGTCTTTGTGGAAGTGTTTGTGACTTTCATCAGCACAGGCTTGGGACTTCCAGGCTTTCCTGGTATACGGTGGATGGCTATCACCTCTTGTGGAGCTAGTGTGACATCTTGATGTGACAGCAGGTCTGATACCTTGGTCAACAATGTACTTTCATCCTCGCCTGCCTCTTCCTGTATGTCCATTATCTTAAGGTTGTTCTTTCTAGAATATTGTTCATTCTGATTCGCCTTCTCTAGTGCCATGTTGGCTGTTTTTTGTACTGTATCTCTGTTTTTTTGTATATCAGAGATTTTGATTTTAAGATGGTCATTTTCCTCACGTAACATGTCCAGTTCTTCTCTAAATTTTTTTGTCCTTTCTTTAACTTTGATGTCTATTGTCAATTCTATATTCTTATTTATCTCAGCCATTATATCTTCTACAGTTGCTGTTATAAATGATTTCATGTCAGCCTTTGTCATCATGTCTTGTGACTTATCTCTTAGTTCATTCACATTTTGTCCAATTGTCTTAAGTTCTTGAGTCAAGTCTTCCATATGATGACTTAACAGCGTAATCTCTTCTGCACTGGAGTTAGACACTTCACTAAAAGTTCTCTTAGCTTTGGCTGGTGTTGTGTGACTAGAGGAAATTCCAGGTTTCTTTTTTTCATTGTCCTTGCCTTGTTTTACTTTGTCACTCATTTTTATGTTTCTGTTTATCTTTTAAGTAGTGTAAGTGTGGCACAAAATTAATCCAGGTAATCCAGGTAGATTTTTGTCCAGGTAAGGAGCACAGTTACACAATATGTTCACTTGGCTGAGTATTCTAACTGTAAATTTCTGTATTTTTTCCTATATTTCCATTTTGTTTTTACTAATAACACTAAATTCTCATATTTTTTATCAAAATAAATTCCAGATCTAGAATCTCTATGAAACAATCTTCATTATGTTTAAATTTATTTTGGTGATTATTTATTATTTTATATTTAATTGCACAAAAACTGCAGAGCTAATTTTAACACAACATTCTATACTGAACCCCTGAGGAGTGGGAGGCTGTGGTTGTTCTGTGTTTTGTTGTACGTTTCTTTATCTCCATTCTAGTATTGCAATCATCTTGATGGGGAAGAGAGAGCTGGTTGCTTTGCTTAATTTGTCTCCCTGGTGTCTCGTGGTGGTTGGGTGGCTCTTCCTCAGGGTGCCTTAGGGTTGTCTGCAGTTTGTGATTGTGGTATTTCCTGACCATACTCACTTACTATTTTTGCTCAAACTGCTCCTTAATATTCAGATCTGCAATTATATTTGCTGCAATGGTGAACCTCTTTGTATAAATATCTTTATAATGTTTGCATTGTGTTAGAAGTTGCAAAACATATATTATTGAAGCTCATAAGAACCGCCTCAGTTAGGCGGTCCTGCTGTGCCTTAAAAACTGTCTTTTAAAGAAAAATAAGAAAAATATGAGTTTAAGAGGATTTGAACTACATGGACAGATGGATGTATTGTGTGTGTTTTTTTGCATACTGGGTAATTTGTCATGCTTTATTGTCATCTGCTGATCCCCCCCCCCCCCAAAGTTTGTTTTTCGAATTAATCAGGAATAATTTCAGAGGTTCAAGCGGTTTGGATCCAGACCTGGCCCTACATTTTATCGGACCTGATCTGAGTTCAAACTTCTTGCACATGTTTTCAATAGATGAAGAACACAGAAGCAAAATGCTATGTAAGCTCTCTGGTAGAGAAATTTAACTCTTAGAGTTAATGACCCCAACCTGTTACTAATGGCCCTCCTAGAAGGCAATTAAAAACCACAGAAATCATTATCACCAATCTGTGTAAATAATCAATTTCATGTCTTTAGTGCCAATGGATTTTGTCTAAAATTTGCTTGTGGTAGTTTGTGGTAAGAAGTATGTTGTAGAAAAGTTTTTAAGCCAATACTGTATGTAACAATCAACTCTGATTGTCTGTGGTATTATTTAGAAAATGCTTTATCAGTTTATGATACTGACTGATAACTTGTATTAAAAATTTAGCAGTCAAAAATAGATTTGTATTGTTGAAGTCATTAACATTAGAACATACTCAAGCAAAACGAATACGCTTCATAAGAAGAGGGAGTGAGGAACACCTTCATCAAGAGATGGGAAAAGTAATATTTCAAAATTAGAGTCATTACGTTTATCATAAATTTTAGATAAAACTATATCATTCAAAGTGGAAAAGACCAAGTCCAAAATGGGGGCTTCAGTATCAAAGGAATTCCAGCTTTTAACTTAAGTTCAGTGGGATATATCTAACCTACCATTTATTTTAATAGATAATAGATACTAAGCAAGTGATCTAGATATCTTGAAGTTATAAGCTTAAATAACATCAGCTTGATCATTGTCAGAAAGAGACAACATGGAGTCTCTCTCATAACAGAAGAAAAACAAATCTACAACAAGAGGAGCACAATTAATACCCTTTGGAATACCTACGATTTGTGTAAGCATGTATATTTTCAGCCAAATCTTATAAAAAACATTGTCCAAAATATAATGCAAAGAATCACACATTTTCTGACATGACCACAAATTATATCCTCTAGGTTGATATTTTTGTTTCTCATTACAAGCCAAATTAAGTGAGCTCTCTCTGTTAAAAGTATGTTCAATTAAATCGGTTAGTTTAATACCAGCAACAATACAAGGTGAGCATAACAAATTTGCTGCCTAATATCAACAATAGAATGTAGTATGAAGACGTAGCCAGTAAATGCAATGAAAGCATGATAAGGGTCATGGAAATCTGCACTCACAATTTATAGCTCAAAGGCATAATGTTGTCACAAAGCGGAAGAGCACAAGAACAAATGTATCTTAACTAGATTCAAAAAATCAGGAAATGCAAACACCAATTAGAACACAATGTGAAAAGTAAAAACACACTCTATATTCCCCTTTTCAATTCCATTTTGCTTTCATGTTCAATATACAATATAATTGATTAAGAATCTCCATGGCTACTACTTTTAAGTCTTATATCGTTTAGAGCTGATCAGGATAATTATCCTTCAAACGAATCGTTTGATTTTATAATCTTAATCACTATGTTCTCTGTTTCAAAGAACATATTAAAATAACGAAGTACTTTTAATTATTACGAACTTTAAGTACGATAGAGTTTCGAAAATGTAAAAAACTGTATGTGTCTGAACAGATTTGTTTTTATTTGTTAAGCTGTCAATAAAAATCTTACTTTTTAATAATCTATGTTAAAAGTACTTTTACAAAGCGAATACGATAATAAATGATGTTGAGCTAGGTGCATAACCATCCAGGCAAAGACCCACCAACAATTTCGAACAAACTTTTTAGAGGAAACTGTGCAATTTAAAATGATTATAATGTATCTTTGTTTTTGTCTAATGATTGTGCAATAACAAACTTCTGACACATTCTTATATTATAAATAGTAAGTGAGTATGATCAGGAAATACCACAATCACAAACCGCAGACAACTTGTGGCACCGCGAGGAAGAGCCGCTCAACCATCACGAGACACCAGGAAGACAAATTAAGCAAAGCAATCAGCTCTCTCTTCCCCATCAAGATAATGCTGTTAAATTTACACCAACTATACTATTGACGCAAGAAACCAAAGGTGCTGGCTCTGTAGTTGTTGTTGTTTGTTGCTAAAATTTCGTAGTTTTTGGGACCATCATTCATAAATAATCAATGATCTACTTTGATTCATAGAAATTTGAGGTAAGGCCATGTGAATAATTTACAGTTTAACCATGCATTAAAACACACATGTGTAAGGAATTATAGGTGTTGCCTTTATAGTGCTAAAACTGAAGACCAAGGTCATTATTTTTTCCATAAGTATTACCTTTCGTCCTAAATTTTCCTAAAGTTAGAAAGCAGATATGAATGTAATTTACTCAAAGCATAAAATATATGTTTGTACATGAGAGCGAGGCCAAATTAAATGAGTTCAAAGCTGATTATAATGGTGAAATAATAGTATATAATTGAGGTTGACAGGTGTCTAACATTAATATATTGCAACAGACTGCATGCTTGGTAGTCAACCCAATCACGGTTGGCAACATTTCTTTCCTCTTTAATTGCACGCCGGTGGGTCAGACTTCAGACTCTATGATGGTTCCGACTTAAAGACTTATCTATTGATGAGATTGTAGGGGCCTGATGCTTTGGCTGTTTGTCGGGCCCTCCGGGGTTTACCTGTTGGATTTCTTTTGCTCCGGTATTCAGTTTTATTTACTGTTGAGTCCTTATCTTTGCTTTATCTCCTTGTTAAATCTTGATTTATATGTTTTAGGAGATGATGCATTGATAAGTTAGGAGTCTTTCATGCAAACCAAATATATATGTGTCTTGATCCACATCTGAATTAAAGGTGAGGTTGGCCCCGTTAAACCGGTTTAAGCCCTCCAGTAAAATATTTTACTGACCGTTCCAAGGCGGTACTTCTTTTGTGGATCTTTTATGTTTTTGTTCTGTCTTGTGTTTGCTATGTCTTTGTGCACGTCTGTTCATATGTGCTTTGTGCTCAGCTGCTGGGTAATGTCTGCTGTGAGTTTGTCACTTTCCCATTGGTATCCTGGGTGAGGTGTGGTAATTGATTGTATCGTTTCCTGATCTTTGCACCCTTACTTACTTCGATTAGGTACTGAAGTTGAGCAGGTTTAATTAAATTAGCAATCTGATTAATAGATGATATATTTTGTTTAGCTTCACATAAGCAATGCAGAAAAACTAAATTATGCTACTATATTTTTGGTTTAGACCAAGACTTGGTTTAAGTGAAATTATGACAAACTCAAATCACCCGTTAAAATGAGCTTTAGTGAGCTGTTTTTGAATTACCCACGAGTCATTACATGGACAATGTTTTTAATGACTTGGCAAGAAAGGCATAGATTGGTTGTATTTGTGAGGTTTACTTTATTGGGTGAAAATAAGTATTTTGTTAATGTCTATCATTGCATTAGCATGTAATATGGTTCAAGTTTCTGACACATATAGCATTTATTAAAAACGAACACTACTATTAACGCTTATTTGTTGGCAGCTGTTTTTTTCAAAGTCAACTTTTTTTTAAAACATATTTAATAAATACCTTCAGAGAGTCAAACAGTTTGGATCTAGATCGGACCAAGCGTTTTGTTTTGGGTCCAAATTGTTTGCAAACGTTATCAACAGACGACACTAGTCAAAAGCTGTCTCTACTGCTGTATGTTGTCTATCATAGTAATATAAATGGTTTTAAAGCAAGGATTAAGGTAGCTGGTTTCAATATGCAGCTCCAGGTTGCTGACTGAATCTGTCCCAAATAGGTCTAGACAAATCACCTGCTAGGCCACACGCAGATTCTAACATATGAGCCAGTGCATGAGATTTCCAACAATGTGGTATGTGCGACCAGCAAAACCTCAGACCAGCCTGCGCATACGCGCAGTCTGATCAGAGCCTTTGCTAGTCGCTTGAGTATTCTATGATTGTTAAGCTACTGACTGAACACCATTTGGAGTTTCTAAGCTTAAAAGGAGGCTGCAGAGGCTCATCTGAGTCTACACATGTCAACAGCGCTGCACTTATCAAGTGCATATGGTGCTTTACTAATGAGCTATTGTACTGTTAGTAATAAACAACTTATTGTTCATTTCTGTTATACCAATGACAGGTGTCAAAACTATTTTAGCAAAATATACCACACAACCGGTCTCAAGGTTGCTTTGAGCTGATATGATTCCAGGTCATACTCACTTACCTTTTGTTAAATTCAATATAACGCATTCTCACCATTACTAACCACTCGCTCGTGACCAGATTGAAGAATAAGAAGTTTACCTTTTATGTGCATGTATGTACATTAGTATTTATAAAAATTACAAATTAAATGCTCAAGTGAAAGAGTTATGTTCATGTATGTATATAAGTATCTATGAAAATTGCAAATTAATTGCTCAAGTGAAATAAAGTTGTGTACATGCTTTATCTCCTTCTTATATCTTGATTTATATGTTCTAGGAAGAGATGCATTGATAAGTTAGGGGTCTTTTGTGCAAACCAAATATCTATTTGTCTTGATCTACATCTGAATTAAGGGTGAGGTTGGATCTTTTATGGGTTTTTTTCGTCTTGTGTTTGCTATGCCTTTGTGTGCGTCTGTATTTGTGCCTGATAGTCACCTGCTGGGAAAGGGCTGACCTCTTGGCTCTCATCTGTGGTGTTTTACTGTGAGTTTGTCACTTTCCCATTGGTATCCTGGGTCAGGTGTGGTTCTTGATTGTATCGATTCCTGATCTTTGCACCCTTACTTACTTTTATGAAATTTCCAAATCAAGTGCTCAAATGAAAGAGTTATGTACATGTTTATTAGTATCTTTGAAAACTACAAATTAAATGCTCAAGTGAAAGAGCAATGTACATGTATGTAGATTTGTAATTATGAAAATTACAAAAATCAAATACTCAAGTGAAAGAGCTTTGTACATGTATGTATATTAGTATTTGTGAAAATTACAAATTTAAAACTCAAGTGAAAGAGCTATGTACATGTATGTATATTAGTATTTATGAAAATTACAAATTAAATGCACAAGTGAAAGAGCTGTGTACATGTATGTATATTAGTATTTATGAAAATTAGAGTGAAAGAGCTATGTACATTTATGTATATTAGTATTTATGAACATTACAAATTAAATGCTCAAGTTAAAGAGTTGTGTACATGTATGTATATTAGTATTTGTGAAAATTACAAATTTAATGCTCAAGTGTAAAAGTTATTATTTCGGACCCTGATGGTGTATTTGCAACATTGCCATTGCCATTGTTCATGTATTGTCTGGTCAGCTACAGATTATTTAGGACACTTTCTGGCACTGATAAATATTCAGTCTGATGCAGATTTCAATTTTGACACACAATCAATATGGACAGCGCGCAAGGACTTCAAAGATATCAAACCGGCTCACAGTAAATAATCCGAATGACGTGTGCAAACTACAACATGCAGGACAGCCATCTCATAATGACGATCTTATCAGAGCTCTTTCACTTTTCTCTTTGAATTGCGACTGATCCTTTAAATGTCTTTTAGAGCCATACTCAGACTGCGTCAATGGCAAGTTTGGTTAGTATTTACTGTCCATACTCACCATGTTGGAACGTTGTGATGTGTCTCGTCTTCTATTATTGTGGCGGAGTGAGTGATAGGTTATTTACCCACAATGACACTATCAGCACTACTCAGATATTTCCGTGTATACCCGATGATTTGCGTAATAGTTACAATTCCATTGCTGTGTATAGACAACTTTGATATATTAGAACTCGTACGTAGAACCAAAGGTCGCTCAAGAGAGGCTTAATCAACATTTAACGGATGCCTTTGTTCAGTGAACTGTTTTAAAGAACGCGATGTTTTGTGTAGAGGCGATCATTTGTCAAGCGAAGACTCAATATCCTATTGATTCATGTCCGGAAAGCCTTCAAAGCAAATTGTTGCAAGAATAAAAAATCATAACATTGAGTATTCTGTCAATATCATGTAACACTTAATTAACTTTACCATTCTAGCGGCAGTAGGTATTTATTTGATTGGAAATGGCGTCATGGGGTTATAATGGCAACAATAAAAGTTGAAAACATTGTTGTTTTTATGATTGAAAGCAGCGAAAAACAGAGCTCATATCCCCCACCCCAAAATTTACACAGAAACACTGAAAAGAAACAAAAAGCGACCAAACAGCAATAAAAACCCCTCAAACTTTTTCGATGGGATATCACACGATGCACAAACCACTGACAAAGGTACTAGCTATGCCTAATTCGAGTCCGATTTTGTTGACTGCACACAAGTTAGCGCTTCATCACAGGAACCAATATTTTAAACCAAGTTAAAACTTGACCCTTCCCCTATGATTTCTCGGTTTTGCAAGATTAACAACACAAATATCCATATCACAAGTAACAAAATGTCCCTCGCTTATGTGAAGATCATATGCTAATTTTTTAGCAAACCCAAACAAGCTATACCAAATTCTGATTTACTAAAGGCGAAAAGTAATTCAGTCAGTATACGAGAAGTTGATCATTTCAGATTACTACACAAACATTGATATCCATAAGCTATCACATGATGTTCCCCAATTTTCAGTCTTACAAACAAACCCACTGACCAGCCTCATATTGAGGCTGCTGAGGTAATTGATGGAAGTTAATAATAACAGCAGGGTAGGGCAGATATTCGCTATCCAATGTGGTCACTAATTAAGAGCACTTGGCCTGGACTTAAGATAAGAAGTTGAGACCCTGTAAAATAAGGTGATCAATTAACATTTATTATTATCAGTTATTTGCTTTTATATATACATTGTAGCAACAGCATAGGCAAAGCAAAATGGACTTGCATGCTCATTGGCATTTAAAATGGAATTGAAAAAATCTTTTACATGTTTTATCATGTGTTCTTAGAAATGATTTAAAATACAAAATGATATTGCGAAATGCTCTTAACAGCTATGCACAAACAACAACTATAAATCTGTAAAATAAATGAGCAGTCTGATCAACATCATTGGTATTGCTTTTATGATTGAGAGACTCAGTCACATTTACATTACATCTATTACTATTGGTCTGTCAAGACTAAACTCTTTAGTAATGGCATTTCGCATAACACGTACTATAGTGAGATGGTAATATGTTTGGTCAAGTATCGAAAATTATAACTGTTTGGGATTTAGCTTACGTCACTGTCATAAACTTTTTGTGGATTAATACATGCACTGTTGAATTACAATAGCAATAACCATGCATTCATGAAAAAAATGCGGCTGTCGACTTTCCGAACCAAAAGCCAAATTGACTCTGTTGACAGCCTTTCAATAACAACTAACATTTACTGTGTAGGGCCAAGATAGCCACAATGTTACCACTGAGCCACTGCGCTCCCCTCATGGCGAACACAGATTTTCTCTAAAATTATTCAATAACCATGCATTCATGAAAAAAAATGCGGCTGTCGACTTTCCGAACCAAAAGCCAAATTGACTCTGTTGACAGCCTTTCAATAACAACTAACATTTACTGTGTAGGGCCAAGATAGCCACAATGTTACCACTGAGCCACTGCGCTCCCCTCATGGCGAACACAGATTTTCTCTAAAATTATTCCAAATCGCCACGGAAGCGTAGACAACCACACAATTTGGGGACTTGACGCTTCCAGTACGCTTCCACTACGCTCTACTACGCTTCTGTTACGCTTCTGCTACGACCCAACTACGACAATGAAGATCTGGCTACGCTTAGTCTACGCTGATGGTGATGCAGCTGCGACCTTGCTACGATCTAGGCGATGGAGCTACGCTTTCTTTGCGCTTTTGTATCATTTCTATATAAAATCTGAAGTTCAACTGAATTATTTTCAGTTGAATGTCAACGATAGACGCACCCAAGTCCCTATGCTTCAGCTGGCTATTATGAGCCACAGACATATTACATATAATATATTATGTTGGATGATTGGAGGCTCAGGCAAGACAGAGTCGGAGGGCCAAAAGGTCCCGGGTCCGCCCATGATTGTTTGCAGACAGATGGCTACACTTTGGGAACTATGTCCAACTAATAAGAGCAATGAGGATGGAAGATAGCTCTTCATTTTTCAATTACACGAGAATGGAACCGCCCAGAGTAGTCCTAGAATCCAAAAGAGCGACACCAACTTTAGGAGGACACTTGAACCAGGCCTGGAGCTTGCCAGGCCCCCAAGAGCGTAGCGGAAGCGTGGCAAAAGCGCCAATGTTGACGATACCTAACTAGCACAGTCGACGCGGAAGCGCGTTGGTCGTAGCGAGAGCCTACAGACTGTAACCAGATCGCGAAGAGCGTATGTAGCAGAATCGTAGCTGCATCGCGGATGAATAACTCGGCGATTTCGCCACGATGTGACAGTGATTGTGCTACGATGTTCATGATGCCGCTGCGATACGGCTACGCTCATGATGATCTTACTACGGTGTGACTATGCTTTCGTTGCCCTTCGAGTTCACGGCGATGTCGCTACGTAAATTTTGAGCAAATCAAAACAGTCGCCATGAGGTGGCGATCATGAAGATTCCAATACACTTCTACTACGACCTTGGCGCTTCTACTACGCTCTTGCCATTTATGCTGCGATCCGCATCATTTTGACTAAAATTTCGAATCGTAGCGGAATCGCCGTCCAGTGGAATGGGGGTTTTAAATGAATGATATGAATAATTTGCACAGCGCAGGCTCAGTTGTGGTTTATCAGGTCAAGCTCAAACCAGCATGTCCAGCTACAGGGACTATTTACAAAAGTGAAATTTCGGGCCTCGCTTCTATAGCTATCGAATTTAGCAGAGAACGAATAACGAATGCGCTGATCAGACTGTGCCGTTGCGAGGCTGTTTTGCACATTTGTTTATCGCATCCAACAACATCGTGTTTTCTAGCATGTAGGCTCATATTTTAACATGCTACCCAGATCTTAGTGTTTGCGGTCTTATTGAATAATAAAAGCACCGCAAGCACTGCGTAATACCCCGCCACTGCTGGGGGCACCAAAAGTTATTTTGTGAGATATATAATGCCTAAATAGCAACAGAACTGAGATAGACAGTGATATGACGTCCTTAGTCACAATATGTAACCTTTGATGGTCAACATATCTGTGAAGTTTCATTCAGATACTCCATATAGTAAATGAACTACAGGTCAAAAACCATTTTTCAGATCAATCAAGGGCGGATAACTCATGAACTGGAAAGGTAAGGGTGACGGTCCTTACTAAGAATATGTTACCTTTGATGTTCAACATATCTGTGAAGTTTCATTCAGATATTCCATATAGTAAATGAACTACAGGTCAAAAACCATTTTTCAGATCAATCAAGGGTAGATAACTCATGAACTGGAAAGGTAAGAGTGAAGATCCTTAGTCACAATATGTAACCTTTGATGATCAACATATCTGTGAAGTTTCATTCAGATATTCCATATAGTAAATGAACTACAGGTCAAAAACCATTTTTCAGATCAATCAAGGGCAGATAACTCATGAACTGGAAAGGTAAGAGTGATGGTTCTGTCACAGTATGTAACCTTTGATGTGAAACATATCTGTAAAGTTTCATTTAAATATTCCACATAGTAAAGGAACTACGGGTAAAAAACATTTTTTAATTCAATCAAGGGCGGATAACTCACAAACGGGAAAGGTAAGAGTGATGGTTCTTAGTGACAATATGTTACCTTTGATGTGAAACATATCTGTGAAGTTATATTCAGATATTCCACATAGTAAAGGAACAATAGGTCAAAAACCTTTTTTCAGACCTATCAAGGGCGGATAACTCACAAACTGGGAAGGTCAGAGTGACGGTCCTTAGTCACAATATGTAACCTTTGATGTGCAACATATCTGTGAAGTTTCATTCAGATATCATGAATAGTAAAGGAATAACAGGCCAGAAACCATTTTTCCAATACGAAAAAGGGCAGTAACTCCGTTAAAAATGGACGGATTTTGCCCATTAACAATCCCATACCACTCATCGCCGATAACAATATGTATGCAAAATTTGAAAAAATTCCGTGAATAAATACTCAAGTTATCGATCGGAAATGGTGAGCACGGACGGACGGACGGACGGACGGACGGACGGACGGACGGACGGACAGACGGACAGACACCGAAGGGTATAACATAATACCTCGCCACACTTTAGTGGCGGGGTATAAAAATTGAAGAACGCTTAAGGACCAGAGAAGGAAATTTTAGGAAAATAAAACTGTAACGATACTTTTGCCCATCAATTTAAATACTTGTTTTGAGTGCTCAAAAGAACCGTCTCATTGAGACGGTTCCTTTTAGTACTCACAACAATGTTTGGATTGGGCGAGACCAAAACTTCTATACGGCATTTTTGCATTGATGATAATGCATGAAAATTTAGGGGTTTTCATGAAGCAGCTCAATTAATGTCAAGAAAATTAAACAATAAATAAAATAAAGTTTACTTATATTAAATTCCATTTTTTCCATCATCATGTCACAAAAAAGCGCAGTCGGTAATATTTCTGACTACAGGTTCGCGTCTGACTGCAGATCCAGGGGTCACGAGTTTGATACGGACCCGGTCCAATACTGTCGTAGAGAGTGATCATGAATTTATTTCTAAGGTCATTCTCCTCCCTTCCGCTGACTTTTTCAAGAAGGGTTGTTGTCAGTTACGAGAGAAAGTATGTACACGAATTACTAGTGTTAACTGCTTGTGAAAAAAGTGTGGTTAGGTGAACTGACCGTCCCCCCCAATGCTGTCGACTGGGACGTAAACCAACAAAGCAAACAAACACAAAAATATTCAAAAACACTAATAACAAGACATTTGTGTTCATAGCTTACATGTTTGAAAATTAGATAGATAACACTTGTTATATGCATAAAACAGATAAGAACAGCAGTATGGTGGTGGCCACATGCTGCTCTAAGCATGTATCTTTTAATTAGCATAATTATTCTGCCACAGAGGAAATACATGCTGTGCGTTAATAGCCACTTAATTATCTTTCATGAACTGTATGGTTTTAGGGTTTCAAGAAAAATGTGGCATTGTTGGTAAGACTGTTTTGGTTATCATTTTCCCAACACACTTATTGGTTAGTTATCAACAAATTTATTTGTGCACTCTATTCAGTTATCTCGTATAATGTTTGATTTCTTTTTTAATTAATCACGAAAGGAAGGGTTTTCAAGGATTGTGCTAAATTTATAAACTTTATCACCATAAAATGTTGGCTCAGATATGTCCTGTTGCAGAAGACTTTCTAAATCTACATTGCATTGAACAATCAACTCTGAATATCTGCGATAGACTTTAGAAAATGGTTCCTGAACGTTTTTGTATTGATAGCGGCTGTTTTTAAAAATATACTGTCAAAATTGTTCTGCTGTTCGAGTCGCTGGCATTGGTATACATACTCCAGCAAAGTGAATACATTGCGAAATACATACACCATAAGAAGGGGAGTGAGGAAAATCTCCACACAAAAATTGTATATTAACTATTTCAAAATTGATTCATCTCATACATTTAGATGAATAATTAAATGCCATTAGCATGGTCTAAATTTTAAAACGGGTTTCAATATCAAAATAATTGACTTTATTTAACTAAACGTCTGTGGGCATTTGCTCAAAATAAGAATTATCGATGTTGAATAAGTCATTTAAGAATTATAAAGTAGAGTTGGACACGGCAATGACATCAGCTTGATTATAGCCATAGAGACTCTTTCATAAAGATCAACAACACTTTTGCAGAAGGAGAGTGCAATCAATACCCACACAATACATTCGAGTTGTCTATACAATGAAGCGTTCAATCTAATAAATATATGGTCAAAATGTTGTAGTAGAAGTAGTAGTAGTAGTAGTAGTAGTAGTAGTAGTAGTAGTAGTAGTAGTATAGTATTTATCTAGTAGTAGTAGTAGTAGTAGTAGTAGTAGTAGTAGTAGTAGTAGTAGTAGTAGTAGTAGTAGTCATAGTAGTAGTAGTAGTAGTAGTAGTTGTTGTATAATAGTATTTATCTAGTAGTAGTAGTAGTAGTAGTAGTAGTAGTAGTAGTAGTAGTTTATTCACAACTTAAGCATATACATCTCATCGTTATAGTGCATATAATAACAATAGGTACACGTATATGGAGAATTATGTAGGTAGTTAGGTAGGTAAGTGATGGAGTGCGTCACATCTTTTCTGACATGACCACCAAGTATATTTCTGTGGTTGTTCAGAATTTAAAAAAAGTGTGTTTCACAATACAAGTAAAAAAATTTCGAGCACTCCCTTCATAATGTTTGGTTAATAAATTCGGTATTTTTTGGTTTGTTAAGCTTATTTGGGCACTGCTGTATAGAGAGTAAAATGATATGTAGGGAAACTAGATGCTAGAAAACCTATCGATTTTTAAGACTGATGGTCGTTGTAAACTGTAACTTTTACAATAGCATCTGGTCCATCAAGTCTGAATCTCAGAATAAAGTAGTTTAAATGCAATAATAATTAGGGGGTTACAGTATTCAAAATTTTCATTTGGGGAGGTGTATCGTCGGATATTCGGTCGGGAATTAAGTTTTATATTTAAACATATGAAGAATTGACATTTGTAAACGTATTTCTATTTTAACACTCAAATTTGTTGTCTTCTTCAATTACATATATAGAGGATCTTACATGAGTACTCATGTTTTATTCATTTTATTAAACGAGTTGAGGAAAAGAGATTAAAAGCGAGGCTTGCCGTGCATTTTATCTCTTTCTCGCAACGATTTTGATAAATTCAATAATACAAAAGCACGAATGTTATATTCTATTTATCATATGACATTAAGCTTACTTTGAACTCTCATTTCTGACGTAAAAAAGTTATAAGTTTGTCATTATGTACGCAACGTTATTATGGACGCCATAACGTTTCCCCAATATTTGTAAACCACTAGTGGTTTAACGATTTTATTGTATGGCGTTATTTCTCTCCCAGGCGCTACGTCATATGATAAATTCATTAATGTAAGGTAATTTTTTGCAGCATACGACTTGAGCATACCATAGCTGCATTTTGTCAGCGCTTTAATTGTTGAAATATCTCTTGTCTAACGGATACATTAATTAAACTAGTAGATGCACATGCGAAGTGTGATAAGTACACGCCAATTTATGATGCTGAATCATAAAGCCAGAGCAAATGGTAATTTTTCTTCAGCCCAATAACAGCAAATTCTCCTGACGTAAACGTTATGTCACTTGGACTTCTTCCATTATCAATAACGTTGCAAATGTTGGTCAGTTTGTCGTCTAGCAAATGCAACAAATGACTGCACTATTACAAACAAAATATACACAAGGGAAAGAATGCCATTATTAGCCTGGACAGAAACGTTAACCCTTAAAGCGCCACCTACATTTTGCAGCAGACGACAATTTTAAATTTTGCTGCTTTTTCAAAAATAACAAATAAGGCATGATATTTTATGTGAATTGTCTGCTCGCACACAATTCTCATGAAATATCATACCTTATTTTTTTCGAAATTTAGGAAAGATGTCGCAAAAATTGTCGTCTGCTGCGGTCGGGATTGGCGCTTTAGGGGTTAAGGTTATCAACTATTCTATTATTCTGTCTGTATTACAGGGGTGACACACGTGCACCATAATGTCGTATAAACCTGTATATACAAAGTGAAAGACCTACTGCATAGTGTATGTTAAATAAGAATCTTTTGGAATCTTCAAATTCGACATGCTGGGTTGAATTTACATTTCTTTGTTCTCAAAACAACTCTTTCTATGGGAATTCAAACTCATCTTCAATATTTCGATATTATATACAAATATTTCATGAATAGTTTGATTACCAAAATTACGAAAAAATGTGGTATTTTTGCGTAAAGTTTTGTAGAACTTGGTACTGGTAATGTAAGGGACTGTTCTATAGTATATACTCGAATTATATACGAATGTTTCAAGAAGAGTTTGTCTTCCAAAACGACGAAATTATGTGAATTTTTGCATCTAAAACTTGTGGATTTGCAGCAACTGATTACTGTTGATGGAAGGAGCTGCTTCATAGTATATTTACTGAAACTGAAAGTTATGTCAGCTTGACATTTATGTCCTCCAGTTCCAAATGTATGAACGCAAATCATTCAAATTTTCACAGTACCAAATCTGATCATTTAGAAACATTTTGCACCTAAGAGAGACATTCATTTGATAATCAGCAGAGCCGCTGACAAAGCAGCGAATACGAGTATCCTTAAAATCAAGTCACATCAACAGCTTGTGTGTCCATCATAATTCCGAACGTTCAAGCACATTTAAACATCACTGAGCAAAATCTCTAGTAAAATGTTATGCGTGCTAGTTGTATGCGTTGCTTTTACGACCACAGTCATTAATCTGTAACATACTCTGACGTCACAAAGCAGCGATCACGAGCGTGCGTGAAAACACTCTGAAGATTCAGTTTTGGTCCAGCATTTTGATAATGACAGAATCGAACAAATTTGATTTCTTTTCGTCATAGCAAGCATTTCAACATAATATATCAGCATCAAAACAATTTATAATGGAAATCCTCTGATGATTTTGCAGTAAAGGGTGGGGTATAAAACTCAGATTTAGTAAACCTTTGATGCCCGACATCAGCCATAGTTTTTGTTAAAACAAAAAACAGTCGCAAAATGAGGTTAGGTTAAGGAGATTTGGAAGTTCTTTTATTGTTATTTGTTTAATCCAAAGGGAGGTAATTTCAGTTTATTTCGTAAATTATAGGTTTTGAACTGCAATTTCGCTCGTTCAGGAAGCTGACTTGGGATCTTGAGATGTTTTTTGATCGTCGGACATTTTTTGGTTGCCATTTAATGTAAAATGTATCACGTTTTGATGATAAACTTCCTGGTGATAATTGAAAAAGCTGTGTGCACATTAGGTATAATTATCCTTCAAGATAAGAAGATAAAAATCAAATAATTACCAAGTTATGAGAAGCCGCCGTGGTGTAGGGGATAAACCTATGTCTTGTAAACCAGGGGTCGCAGGTTCGATTCCCGGCTTCTCCTAGTCTGTCGGATGAGACTGTAAGCCGTTGCCCCGTCTTCTGAGACGCTTTAAAACCAGAACCACTGCCGGTTGAGCCTTCGGGAGTTCCTGGACATAGAACCACAAAAAGCATAAACCCACCCGGCCAGTACTGGTACAGCCAAGGAACACGGCCACAAACAAAAGTTATGTGTATCCGACGTTTGATAAACATTTTGGTTTGATTTTTGTTGCGACATCTAAACTGGAGCGAAAGATACAGTAACATGAAAATCGGACGTTTCTTTTTTGCTTGAGTATATGTAGTATATACAAATTATTCATTTCAGAAATGAACTCGATTTTTGGAAGGTTCATGGAATCATGAATACTTCGGGTCTCTTGCAACTGTAACTTTGCAAGAGACCCGGAGTATTCATGATTCCATAACCTTCTAAAAATTGAATTTATTGCTTATATTTACATTTTATTATAAAAACCTAATATAGTAGTTATATTATAGTAATTATTTATTCTTTAGGAGATAAAACAATTTTGTATTTAATATATAATAGTAATAACGGTCTTGTTGAAGTGTAAAACGGTAAAGCGAAACAGCCAGTGTGAACACGGACAGCCAATGGAGCAAACAAGAAACTTGTTTTGCACGTGCAGCTCAGGTGTGGCTCGCTGTCAATCACAACACCAGTGTCTGGCGAATGAAATTCGATGTTCGAATGGAAATTGCACGGGCAAGAGAGCTTGGCAGCTGTCAATCAAATTTTGTATCGTTCATTAGGCTCTGAATGGTTGCAAAATTCTAAAGATTCATTAAAGGCTTGCTTTGTAAATGTAAATATGAAAAAGTTGATTTCCAAAACGACGCAAGTATGTGAATTTGTTGTCTAAAATGGTTACCGGTGTTGTAAGGGACAGTTTCATTGTCTTAGTGTACTGAGAAGATTGAATTGTTCCTTACCGCTTACGAGGGACGACCCAAAGATTAATGGCATGGCAACGGATTTGACATCGATGAAGGATAGTTTCGATCAAGAAAAGTTTATGCTTGTGTGCTTGAAGTTTAAAAGATGTATTCTATAGAGTCAATGACATTTAGAACACAGAGAGCTTTCATAACCAACCAAGACTAATAGCTACTTTGTACATGTATGATTTGTGGGATAAAGATGGGTCGGTTTTTAAATTTTAAGACGACATTGATCTTCAACCTTTCGTATTCTGGATATCCGTATCTATTATGCACTAATGGATCTTCCTTCTGGTTTGATAGAACAGAACAGAACAGATGTTTATTTTAAAACTCCAAAAGGCATATATGATATATATTAAATATATTAAAATTAAACTGTGGATAGTCCATTGGACATACAGAGGGGTCACAGGTTATTATTTCCAAATATATAAGATTTATTTATTTCTCTAAAGAGAGTTTTTTTTATCACATGACGTCGCGTCTGAGAGCACACTGGTCAATGTAAACGCACCGGTGGTTGCTACAACGAGCTGGTGGTTGCATTTTACAGCACCGGAGGTGGCGTAAAAGGTAAAAAAATCTATACCTGTTGACTTTATTATTTATTTTTAAACTTGCATTTATTTTATTTGTGATGACACCTGGCGCACAGACCACCGGTAACATTGCAGTTTATGGCTCTGCCAAGCAATTGATGATTTAATTCATGGTTTGGACTGCAAATCCAACAAAGTTCTGGAGTTTTGCCGTGACAGGTGCTTTTTCTAGTGTAACTGCCAAAATTGAGTGAAATCTGCACGTCTAAGCGCAGCTGTTGTCATATTCCCATGAAATAACATCCAAAAAACGATTACTACTTTGAGTTTTTTTCTTGGTAAACTAGCAAATGTTTTATTGAGGAATTTTTATTACAACGCACTGGGAGCATTTTTTGACGCATTGATACAACGCACTGATGGTTGCACAGAATTCCTGTGGTTGCTGGTGCAGCCTCACCACAGCATTCACTGTTCTTATAAACGGTACATAAATCGTTATTTGAGCCAGCACATGATATTTCAGTACCAGGACGAAGACTCAGGTGAGCCTGTGCAAATGTACAGACTCGCCAATGCCTTCTCTGCATAGAAAACATAGAGAGTAGTAATCGTTTTTGGATGTTATTTCATGGGACTATGATAACATAGCTGCAGCTGTGCTTAGAAATGCAGAATTTCCTGAAGTTAGGCAGTCACAATAGAAAAAAGCACCTGTCACTGTCAACCTCCACAACTGCGTCGGATTTGTCGGTCAAACCATGAATTAAAACGCCAATTGCATGGCAGAGCCATACACTGTAATGTTTCTGACGGTTTGTGCGCATTGGGTCATCAAAAGTAAAATAAATGCAAGCTTATAAAGAAACCATACAGTCAATATGCATAGATTTTGTGGTTTCTGTACACTGATGAAGGCTCAAGCGTGACAAAGAAAATGTGTAGCCTCACCAGAGATGCTCCAGAGCTAGCCCTGTTCGCACTTTGAGAGTGTTTCCGCCTATTTTTCAGATTGGCCCCCAAAACCTTTTAATTTAATGAGATTGTTTGTCCGTTATGATACATTACAATAGTTAAGAAGCCTCCATGCGAGCTTAAACATTTTGTGCTTCAACAACAGCAGATTCTAGGGCAAAGATTTGGCACCAGTAAAATGCAATTTTAGCACCCCAGAGATATAGGCTGCTGTCTGTTCTAAGGCGGTGATTCTGTTGTTGTTGATTCGTTGTTGATTGTTACTCCCATTACAGGATTCTAATATTGTTCTATATTTTGTTACTTTATGTCCATTCTTGTTTTGCAATCATCTTGATTGGGAAGAGAGAGAGCTGGCTGCTTTGCTTAGTTTGTCTTCCTGGTGTCTCGTGATTGTTGTGTGGCTATTCCTCTCAGTGCCATGGGTTTGTCTGCAGTTTGTGATTGTGATACTCATTATTTTTGGGTGTCATTCATGCGAACAGCGATGGCTTTGGCCACATTTGCTTGGTCTAGTCTGAGCCTTCGTCACAGTTTAAAATTCTCATGTGGTGACTCAAATGGCGATTGAATGCCATTTTGTGCGAGCAGCGAAGGATCTGGCGAGTCTGTACATTTGCACAGGCTTACCTTAGCCTTCGTCACTGTACAAAATCTCTTGTGCTGCCTTAAATGGCGATTTGTGTGCAATTCACGCCAGCAGCGAATACTCTGGTGAGTCTGCACATTTGCGCAGGCAGTCAGTGGACAATGTAATAAATATCAAGATCTCTTGTGCTGGCAGCAAAGGCTTTTGGGAGTATGCACGTTTGCACAGGCTCGCCTGAGCCTTCTATACAGTATCTAAATATCATGTGCTGGTTGAAATGGCGATTTTTGCAACGTTTATGTGAACGGCGAATGATGTGGTGAGTCTGCACCAGCAACCACAGGAATTCTGTGCAACCATCAGTGCGTTGTATCAATGCGTCAAAAAATGCTCCCAGTGCGTTGTAATAAAAAATCCTCAATAAAACATTTGCTAGTTTACCAAGAAAAAACCCCAAAATAGTAATCGTTTATTGGATGTTATTTCATGGGAATATGACAACAGTTGCGCTTAGACATGCATATTTCACTCAATTTAGGCAGTTACACTAGAAACAAGCACCTGTCACGGCAAAACTCCAGAACTTTGTTGGATTTGCAGTCCAAACCGTGAATTATATCACCAATTGCTTGGCAGAGTCATAAACTGCAATGTTACCGGTGGTCTGTGCGCCAGGTGTCATCACAAATAGAATAAATGCAAGTTTATAAATTATTAATAAAGTCAACAGGTATAGATTTTTTTACCTTTTACGCCACCACCGGTGCTGAAAAATGCAACCACCAGCTCGTTGTAGCAACCACCGGCGCGTTTACATTGACTAGTGTGGAGAGTGAACTAACGCCATAACTTGTGGTTTACAGGTTTCGGGAAACGTTATGAAAAAAGGCTTTTAACGCCTTGCATATGGCATAACCTTAACGTTTACATGCCAAAAATATGATTTAAAAATAACTTTAATGTCATGATAAATAGATTTTAACATTCGAGCTCCTGTAGTATTGAATTTACTAAAATCGTTTATTAAACTCGTTGCAAAAAAGAGATAAAATGCTCGGCAAACCTGGCACGTTTTTATCTCTTTTCCACAACTCGTTTAATAAATTCAACAAACATGAGCACCTTTGTAAGATCCTCTATGTCTGAGCTAATAGTATATACCCTGATGAAATAGCACATTATTCGGCATTTTATCTACATCTAAGGAATCTTCTAACGCATACACTTTTGTTTCGGCATTTTCTTGAAAACTAGAAGTTCAAATTAATAAAAAAAATGTAATAAAGTAGAACAATGTTCTCTGGTAATGCACGGCTATTTTCAGAGAAAACTGACTAAGAGTATTTAAAATATTGAGGTTTGAGTTGAAAACTTCAAAAAACGAAAGTCGCAAATTTACCATTTTTCAAACAAATCAATACTAGTTGGCCATCCAGAGCCTGAAAAAAATCTGTTGGCATTTTTGAGTACATTTTGGCATCCTTGCTCAAAGTGTACCTTGATGTGTTTTAAGAATGATAGGGGTAGATGCCAAGTCTGGAAATGCCCCAAAGTCCCAGAATTAGGTCAAAGGTCAACTGAGTGCAAATTCTTGTATATACGTCAGATTTTAGCATTTTTATCAATTAGCTATCCAAAATTATGATTAAAAGAAATGCAAAATCTCTTTTGGATAATACAGCCATGCTATATAAACAAACAGCATCATCAAGGCATGATGTGTGTTTGGATCAAAGGTCATTTAAGTGCAAAATCGGTGAAAATTGTAGCTATATTCTATGTTTATAGGGACAAAACTTAAATTTTAAGTTCCCTTCTACCCTAATGCAAGAATTTTTTTATTGATATGTCTATCATATTTGGAAAGCAATGATTTACTAAGTATCCCACGGTCAAATATTTATAATAGGCATGTAAAGTACGTTACTGTATAAAATCAATTAAAATGTAAAACAACTAAGAATAACCATTTCATTTTAAAGAAATAATTTTTTTTGCTTAGGCCTAAATGAAATATATGTGTGGTTCCTGTTGCATACCAACAAAATTTAGGGTAGGTAGGTAGGGAAATTATTAAACTTTATTATAACATTTAACAAAGAAAATAGTGACAAAATCTGAAAAAGTGCCCATTTTAGGTATTTTTTCTCCTAAGACCAATTTAATGTTTAGGGTAGGGGTAAAACAATTAGGGTAGGTAGGCAACAGGAACCACACATATATTTCATTTAAGCCTTAATGCTTTGTATGAATACGTCATTTTATGCAATCATCTATCCTTTTAAACATAAGATGTGTTTAAGTTGTTACTAACGTTAGGTTTTACCATCTGAAATTGAGTCTTTTCTTAAAGGTATATGTTCCTAGCTACAGCTTTCATGAAGGACTAGGCCATGATCTCATGCTTATAGGACTAAAACATATTTCTTTTCTCATTTCACACATTTGTTGTGTTTGTTCCCATCTATGAGTAATTGTAAAACACAAGGCCGCTACCTGCTATTTGCATATACTAAGCAAAGCTTCATGAAAATACAAAGACCAAGCCTCCTTTCATAAAAGTGCTTGTTTTTATTATAGTGTCACCCCTATTGAAAGGACCAGCAATTCCTGACTTATGAGACACCTCAACTTGTCACATTTACTTCCCAAATCCTACCCTTTTGCCAAGCACCAGGCAGGCTAGGAATTGGTAACAATTCGTTTAACTAGCTTGCGGTTCACCAACCAGCCATATCAGAACGAACCCCACTGCCGCCGACACTGGGAATCGAATTTCGACCTCCCGCTCCCGAAACGTGCAGGCGTGTTGAAACTATGATAGAATATGGTAAATACCATATAAGGGAACGAATATATCCTCACATTGGTCTTCACATGGGCCTGTTAGCAGATGGTAACATACATAACATAAAGCTAATATACAGGTACATTTCTAATAATGACGATCCAGTGAAAACATTGTTAACTTTTTGTGGGGTATATCATGGAAATAGCCCTGGCATTAAGGGTAATCCTCTACATAACTTTTAACATTTAATTGTAGGGGTTTCCTTTCATTTGCACATATTAATGAAATGATGTTGATTCAAAAGCAGCATTTCTTTGAAATCAGGCTGCTTGTGTAAACGTATTCATTCATATATAGAAGCAGTATAGATATGATATTAAAGGTTACCTCTAATTTTAATATACCATAAAATATATATCTATGTCTTTTTATACATTGTAATTGTTTCAGTGTCGATAAATTCAATTCTAAGTATCAGGATTAAGCATATTTTGCTTATTATTTTTTGCAATGATGATAGAGATCGAATGCTATGAGGTTTTTGGCATGTGTTTCTTTTATGTTACTCTTTTTAACTGTAAAATGCCATACAAGTTTTATTCCAAATTAAATTTCCCAAAACAGGTGTCTTGTGACTTCTTGGGAACACAGGCTTTCACCATATTGGAGCACCTAATGATTTGATTGTGTTCAAAGTTTTCCAACAGTTTGGGGTCATTTCTTAGTATTTAGAGTAAATGTGTCCTGAAATGATTATCTAATATGTGCATTTACTAGCATAATCAATTGGTTTAACATCTCCGATTTGCTTGATGTATATAAGGTTCTAAGGTTGTAAACTCGCCTGTTCTAGTGTAGAATCAATCTGTTAACCATGACAATTTGCTAAGACAGGGGTTGATTGCATTAAAGGTAGGTAACTTACATTAATGTATACATGCAATATATCAGATTGGATAGCACTTGAAACTGGTAACATACTCGAAATGTGTAGTTTTAATATGGCATTACTCTTGAAATAAAACTGAACTACTTTCCTTTCACTATATACAAGACAGTCCTCAAACAGTGTTAGTCTTCTCAAATACCTACAAGGATATAGGTACAAGAGTGAGCAAGTTCATGCTAAAAATGCTTTCTGCAAGCTGTTGTCAGCAATGTTGTTCACATTTTCGATGGTTTTGCATATATCTAAGACTATCACAGCAAGCCTAATTTAGTAAACCTTTTAAAACCAACAAACAGACCAAAACTTACTTTTCATAGGACATATATAAAACATGTACTAGGGTTACAAATAGCTCAACAAAATCAAATAGTGCATAAACAAAGCTAAAAACAAACTACCTTGTGATTAAGAAAAGCAAAGAAATCAGCTGCGTGTGACACTACTTTTTCAACATTCAGTTTAAACAGTGAGTTTCAGAGATGCAAACCATACTAGTGAATTTTGGGAGTCATGTTTTTGTTTTATGCTTCAGAAAAAAACAGTCGACTGATCTGTAAAAAAAGTAATACTAACGTTCGAATGATTTGTTGTTTATGTTACCATGAAATATGTTCAGATGTTTTACGTGACTCCTACATGGCTCAGGTAACCTTACCTCAAATAACCTTAGTCTAAGATAATTAACACGCAGAATAGTTTCTATCAGAAGTGCTGCAGAATATAATAAGATAATCATCATTAAAATATGATATGAAATCTAGTTCAACAAAACATAGAAGATTTTAATGGGGACAGACGATAAATTAATTTTATAATGTAATGGTCAACAGTGAAAAATGAAAATTAAAAGAATTCAGCATACAAGGAAAATCTTTAATACTAGATCCAAGTAACACCCTATATTTGGACATAAACCATGCTGGTTCTGTACTACGAAAGCTTTTGTTGATGTTAAATTTGCAATCTTCAAAAACTTTACCTGCTCAAGAAGACACTCAGCACTACCCCTGCCTTAATTCCTGCCTTGCCACTAGATGTATGAAATATTGCTATGCTATTTTAAGTAAATTATTGATATTAAGTCAATACTTTGATCATGATGTAGATTGCATGTTTATCGTTATGTACCATTGATAGAAATCTGAAAACTGCAATATGAATGTAAAAGAGCCAAGCAATTTGCAAAAAGGAATTGAGTAAGACCAGGAAATTCCACATTCACATATTGCTGACCAACCCATGGCACTCTTTTAAATTAAATCTTATATAGAATAAAATGTGTGTAGTATATGTAAGCGAATTGGGGAGAGCAGACCCAAATTTTATATAAGCCTAACAACAATTTACTACCTTTATCCACTGATGTAAGGCACCTTTTGTTACCTACGTTACCTCATTAATATATGTGCAGCAATTTTAGATCCATTATTATTAATATAGTTTTATATTTATTTCATTATGAAAGATATTTTGCCAATTCCAATGTAAATAGAAAAATGAATCTGTAAGCAGCTATAAATTACAAGCTAGATCTGGTACAAATCACATATTAATTAGCATATTTTAATATTTACTTGATTTCACTTCATTGCAAGTTAAAAGCTATAAACAACTTCAAATATATGAAAATAAACATTGTTTTCAATTAGAATATAGATCAACATCATGTATATTTCAGGTCGGGTATCATGATTTATTCTAATACATGTAATTTGTAAAGTCATTATCTGCAATTTAGTTTAAAATGTAACATAAGTATCGCTGACGAGCAGAAATACATATCACAGATGTATGCAATTGATTTTTATGTCTAGTTTAAACATTTAATGCTTAAACTGTTTCACCAATACTATTAAAATAAATCAACGTTAACATTAGCCTTGTATTGTGTGTACTGTTATTTTCAATGTCAGTAGGGTAACGTTGATTACAGGTGATTTATAGAAAAATGACCACAGAAAAGTTACTAAATTATGGGTTTCTAAGGCCCCAAGATATGTCCCAAACTGAAAATAGTTTTATTTTCTGAGAGGTGCAGCAAACTTTCAAAGTAGCCCACATATCTCAGTTTAGCCAAAATTAGTGAGAATTACCGTCATAATTGCACAAAACTGACGATGTTTGTCTTTGTAAAATCCATAAAAGGATGCTTCCAAAGGGGTTTCTTTAATAATAAACATGTTAATTTAAGCCTTCTGAAAGACTTCTACACTTTTTAGAGTTTAAAAAAACATCTTGTTGTTGGACCAGAGAAAAAAAGAAATACAGTTTGTAAAAATTCTCTGATTATTGCACTTGATGACCTTTGACCCCATTTAAAAGCCGACATATGAACATTTAGTTATAAAAACATTTTCTCAATGTTTTTCAGACTTATAACTATAAGCATACAAAATTTGGCTTGAAATGAAATATGTTTACATATAAAAAAATAAAGTTGTTTTACAGTAGTACATATTTTCTCAGTTTTGCACTTAATGACCTTTGACCTAATTTCTGGCTTTCGTATTCAAATTCAGACTTGGCATCCACCCCTAAGGCTTTGCATACGTGCTAAATATTATGTAAAAAGTGGTATAACAAATGTACTCAAAAATGCCAACAAAACCAAAAATATGCATCTTTTTTAGATTCGGATTGCCAACTATACGGAAAACAGAATAGCAATTTGTCCAATGTATTCCATTTAGTAATATGCATTAATGATACATGGATCATTTTCAAAGGTAAGTCAGTCTGTATTCTATTATTCATAAAATAAGAAAAACACATCCAACTTCTATCTTCTACATCTATAAAAGTGAACGGACAAAGCGCACACACAAGTAATCAAATTATTCCTGACAATCGCATCGCATATGTGCTCGATTGGCTTTAGATCAGGGGAGCAGGATAGCCATGGTTAACTATTTATTCTGCTAGCTAGCAGCAGAGCCCTGCTGATGTTACTCACATTGTGAATTTTTATATTTCAACTGTTCAAAATCGTATTAAAAATACCACAATCACATACTGCAGACCAACCAATTGCATCATGAGGAAGAGACACAGAGCACTAACAGTCACATGACATTGAAAGCATTTTTAGCAACCATCTCTCTCGATTGCAAAACTAGGAATGACACTAAGTACTGCACGACAAAACAAGGGCCAAAGAATAAAAACACAAACAACAGGAGCAACAATAAACAATGAATCAACAACAACATACACATCGCCTTAGAACGCTCAGTCGAAGTTACTGGGGGCTTAAATTAATCTTACTGGCCAAAGTTTCGCCCTAGATTATGCATTTGTCAAAACAAAAAAAAATGTTAAGCTCGCGTGGATGGTTCCTTATTTATCCAATTTATCATCACAGGGAAACAATCAAATTATTACTGTGATGAAACAATGAAAATGGCTCTGAACTCACATCACAGACAGTCAGAACTAAATAAACTCGCCCAGCTGAGCTACGGTAGACCCATCCAAAGACAAACACCAGGCAGTGGCCCACCAATGAAAATTTTCTGCCAAGGTCGTCATTGTGTCTGAAGCCTAACCCACAGTGAGTTTCATGCATTTCTTATTACAAACTGACGTATTTCATTGTTCAGCATGACAAATGAAATTAAAATTGCCTCACTGAAATGCAGACTTGAGCCTTAATTCCAAATTTTGTGACTTCCGATTTTGACCCTTTCAAATTAAATAAGCTGTATTTTGCATAATGCCCAAGGTATCGTTTTGAAATTTTCACATATGATGTAAATAATATATATTTTTTTGTTTAACAACAAAAACTTGAATACTTTAAACATTATTAGGCGTTTGTTGTAAATCGTTTACTGTATGCGTTGGAAGATTCCTTAAGTATAGGTATTTACTTTGTTGAAGTGGCATTAAACGCGATATTTGCTGGGTCTGTGCCATTTTCTAAGATGGGAAAGAAATACATCTTAGTTTGGACATTACAACTTGATACATGCACACTGGACGTACTTAGTGTATTGTATCAAACCAGGTGGAAGAAGCCATTATTTTCGAAGGGCTACTGTAGAACACTTAATTATTGCGACATCAAATTTTGGAGATTTTAAAATATTGACATATTGCTGTAGCCTAATACGTCAATTTTGTAATAGTGATTTATCTTTCGTCATAGGGGCCATAAGGGTCATAGAGGCCATTCTTTAGGGATAGTTAGGGCTCTAGCTATACTCGATCTGGTCTGAGATGTGTTATTGTTTGTTATTAGAAAATTGCTAAGTGGGTACTGTCGGTTCAAAGATAGATGAAAATCGTTGTAAATAAAAACATAAACTAATCCAGGTAATGGGTATTAAAACAGGTATATATCATGCACTACCTCTACCTGTAATGATTTATTTACCGTTAGTTACCTGTTTCTATGAATAATTGTATAGTCCTATTATTAAGCATCTTTGAACCGACAGTATGTTTCGTGTTTGGTCCTTTGCTCGATCTAATTAAGCTGTTATCACGGTGAGCGACACTACTGCAGAAACAGCCATGAATCGGCCATGAATAAACCATGACTATCACCAATTAATCATGACCATTAAAAGCGATATTATAAATAAGCATGAAATAGTCAGCTAGCCATAAATCGTGCTGTTAACTAACCTATTAATCAAATAAATATTAAATAAATGCCATATTTTTAATTCCCATTATTTCTTTAAATAAATGGGCATTAATTTTCCAGCTATTTTTAAATGATACATTCACCGGCATCAAAAAATAAAAATTAATTATCAATGGGCATAACTCAAGAAGGATGGGCATTAGAGGTGACATAATTTATGGTTCATTATTTTTTTTGATGATTTTTATGGGCAAATAATGGCCATTCTTTCCTTTCTTTTGGGTTAATGAGCCAAAAGAAAACTACTGCCCATTAAGAAAATTGATTTCAATAAATTAATATTTTTTAGAGCCATTACTTTTCTTTCTTTATATTCATTGGAAAACATGGCCATATATTTCCATTTGATGGACATTAGATTCTGAATTTTTAATGGTCATTAACTTAAGATAATCGCAATTAAAATGATTTTTTTTAAAATTTATAATGCCCATAAATTACTGAGGTATTAAAGCTTTTTATCCCTTATCAATGATCATGGCTTTCTTTTTAAGGGTGTATTCTTATGGCTATAAACTACGACATATATATGTATTGTAATGGCTCTGACTAATGGTTTTATGGCCTTGACTTGGGAAATTGGTCTTTAATGGCTATGGCTTTTCACAAAAACTTTATGGTCAGGTTTTACTAATTGCGCTCCTCTTGCAGATTTGTTTTTTTTTGTTACGAGAGAGACTTTCTGTTGTCTCTTTCCGACAAAAGTCAAGTTCATGTTGTTGAAGCATTTAATTCATTCTACCTCAAGATATCTATATGACTTGCTTAATATTGATAATCTATATTTTAAACAAATGGTAAGTCAGATATGTTCAACTAAACTTCAGTTATATAAGACAAATTCCTTTGATACTGAAGCCCCATTTTAGGACTTTGACTTGTTCATAACGAATGACATAGTTTTATCTAAACTTTATGATATACAAAATGATTTTAATTTTGAAATAGATAATTTTCCATTTCTTAATGGAAACATTCCTCGCTCCTCTTCCTATGGTGTACACATTTCACAACTTATTCTTTTTGCGAGGGTATGTTCTAATCACGGTGCCTTCAATAATAGAAACCTATTTTTTACTTACAAGTTATTAAAACAAGGTTATCGATACCATAAACTTCGTAAAGCTTTTTTTCTAAATTTTATCACAGACACTCTAGTTTATTGTCAACTACAATATCAATTGGTTTAAAGATTCTTCTGCAAGAATGCATATCGGAACCGGTATTTTAATGGTGATTTGGTTTATAAATTTTAAAGAAATGCTGGAAAGCCTAATTTTAGTGATCAGTTTAAAAAAGATATAAGTGGGAAACATCATGGATATCATGCGACAGTCTGCAATTATCTTGAAGAGGAAGCGAGAGCTGGTTACTTTGCTTGTATTGTCTTACAGATGTCTTGTTACTGTAAATGATCTGTGACTCATCCTCACGGTGCTGTGGGTTGGTCTGCTTTGTGTGATTATGGTATTTCCTGATCATACTCACTTACTTTTTGTTTAACCCAATCACAGCGTATACCTATTGTTCATCTTTAATTGCACGATGTTGGGTCAGGCCCCAGACTCAATGACAGCCCTGACGTAAAGCTTTAGTCCGTTGGTTGATGCCTGGTGCTTGGCTTTGGCTGGGCCCACCGTGGCTCAACTTGAGGTTCTCTTTAGCTCTGACTATCTGTGAGCCATGAGCCCTTTTCTTTATTTTCATCATAGTGTGTTACTTTGATTAGATTGTTTCTCTGTGATAATGCATTGCATTAGTCAAGCAATGTTTGTGTATTTGACCAACAACAGAATCCAGGGCGAAGATTTTGGCGCCAGTAAAATACATTTAAAATGCACTTAGGCTGCTGTCCGTTCTAAGGTTCTGTTGTTGTTGATTCATTGTTTTATGGACTTCATATTGTTTTTGGCTTCCGTGTTGGCCTTTGTTTTGTTATGCATTTCTTTGTGTCCTTTCTAATTATGGAATCATCTTGACGAGGAAGAAAGAGCGGGTTGCTTTGCTTGAATTGTCTTTCTAGTGTATTGTGAATGTTAGTGTTCTGTGGCTCTTCCTCGCGATTACGTGGGTTGGTCTGCAGTTTTCGATTGTGGTATTTGCTGATCATACTCACTTACTTTTATTGTATGTAGCCTTATGGAAAATTCCATTGGTCTTAAAAGTTAAATCGTCAGCAATCTCTTATTTCATGCAAAAATATTTTTTCCGCTTTTTCAACGTCGTCAATGTTATATATTGCAGAAGCCGTGTACACTGTATAATCATCTTACAATTTTTCTCTAGACGCGATATTTGTATGATTCAGCGACTGATTTTCAATGGATGGATTTATTACATAACGAGCTCACAGATGAAAGTGTCGGTTCTTTAATAAATCAGTCTTCTAAGAGCTTTCAATCGTGCTAATCGGAAAATGTATTTTAATTAGGGTCGTTTAATACCATCGCCCTTTAAGCTATCACGGCATGCTAAACTGAGGCAATGCAATAGACAACTTGTGCCGCATGTCGTAGCGCCCTCTTGTGTTTTAATGAGTTTCGTCACCTCAGTACGCTTGTTGTTATCTTTCTTATGGCTTGCAGCCTTGTGATCACCTACAAGGAAAGGGCTGACCTATTGGCTCTCTTGTGCGATGTGATTGTGGTACTTTCCCATAGGGTGCTCCTAGTTATGTATGGTACTTGATTGTATCGATTCCTGATCGTTGCCTTCCTCTCTACTTTTATTGCTGATATCGGTATGCGTTTCTGTATAATTATATTTGCATTTTCAGTGTAGTTGCCTTAAATCACGCCTACCAAAAGGTCAGATGCTCAACCGGTGGTTGAGCGAGAAAAACAATTCGAGTGTCTTCTGGTTGAAATTTCGAGGAGCTAAAAAGGTAAACAAATGTTGCATGTTCTGTAAACTATAATTAATATTTCTTGTCCTAGGAAGGGAAACAAAAATCGGGGAATGTCATGAAACCTCTTACGGGTCCCTACGTTTATGGTGTAAATAGGAGGTCAGAGAATTTTCTCCTTTTGTCAGATTTACTTTTTGCTAGGGGAAGGTGTACCAGAAGCATATATAAATGTGTAGAAATTCGTGTTGTTTTGGGCTGTGTATTCAATTTTATGATGTGCCCGAAGGTGATAGATACAGGTCTGATCAAGACTGAGATCGGCAACTGGAATTCAGATGGGTTTTTCATCGAGCTTGTGCAACATGCGAAAAATCTTGGTGGAAAGTCCCGGAAAAATCTGGTTGAGCATCAGATAATAAAAAAATGATAAGAAAATTTAATAGCATCATTAGTCGTTTTTTCGCACCCCATAGTCAAGATATTGCATTCAGTCTGTTACATGAGCCCATACCGACTTATTATTCCCAAACTTGGCGTTACAAATTCTTAAATTCTTGAAAAAATGCTAAATAGCAAACTATATGTGCACGAATATAAAATCATATGAATGATCATATGCGACCGAAATGCACTAAAATACAGTCATAAACAATTTCGAGGTTTGTTTTCGTCAAGAAATACCACTCTTTCAGATTTTTTGATTTTTTCAACCAGACACTCTGATGCGTAACCATATACTCGAATTGTTTTTCTCGCTCAACCAGCGGTTGAGCATCTGACCGTTTGGTAGGCGTGTTAAATGAAACCAACATTTCTGGCTGCTTGTATTTCTCGATGCAAGCATTGAAACGACACGTGATCTTGAACGCGCCTCTAGTCGGAGTAACGTCAACATCAGCCAATAACTTTCTTTGGCTTATTGGCATTTGCGTGACGTCATTCACGTATCGCCACGACGTTATGTCCACGATTTTCGCCTCTTGGCTGTTACAACACCTCCGTTACAAATGAAATATTTTATTTTACACTAAGGATAACTGACAGGGTTTGGTGGAAGAAAATTAAGTATTTTGATTGATAATATAGAATGTAAATATAAGGATTGAAATTCCTATTTTAAGCTTGCACTGGATGATGAAAAACTTGAGCTAGTTTAATGTTTCTGAGTTCCCTTCGGGCTTCACAGACATTAAACTAGCTCATGTTTTTCACCATCCAAAGCAAGCTTAAAATATGAATTTCAATCCTTAAGTACAGCTTCAAAAATGCACCGATAGGAGTTTTCCAAAGATTTTCAAGTTTGTGGTTTAGATACCCGAGGCAGTTCTATATTGCTATGACATTCGCAGGAAAAGTACAAAGTGTGAAATCTAAGTACAATTGCACAGCTGTCATGTATTTTTTACATTTCATCCATATTAACATAGCGTCCTTTTTTGTGGGACATAGGCAAACAGTGCATACTCAGATCAGACGCCGCAGAACGCGGCGTCTGACCAGGGTCCCCACCGTTTGCTTACAAAATGTTCTATTAAAATTTAAATTAAAATGAAAAATATCACCAAACAACCCTTTAAACGGGAATGGACTGGTCGGATTTATAGGGGCGGGAAATTCCATGGGTGTGGGGGGTTAACATGGGTACGAGGATGAACCGAATATTAAACCGTTTAAGCACTGTATCGATGCTCGTGAACTGATCGACTAATGTCTGAGTGTTACTATTTTATGATATTTTTTTTCAAAAGTTTGGATTTTTTTACAGATTATCTTGCTATTTTTACCGACAGTGAAGACACTGACGAAATGTCTTTTTTCTTTGTATCATCATAATGTGTTAATTTGATTTGAGTGTTTCTCTGTGATGGTACATTGCATGAGTAAGTAGGCCTCCATGTGAGCTAAACAATTTGTGTTTTAACAACAACAGAATCTAGGACGAAGATTTAGCGCAACTAAAATGCATTTAGCCCCCTCCTCTCCCTCCCGGTGGCTTAGGCTGCTGTCCGTTCTAAGGCGGTGGTTCTGTTGTTGTTGATCTATTTTGTAAGTACTTCACATTGTGCATACAGTGGAACCTGTTTGTCGTTGTTTTGTTATGCATTACCTTGTGTCCATTCTAGTTTTGCAATCATCTTGAAGAGGAAGAGGAAGCTTGTTGCTTTGCTATTATTGTCTTACAGATGTATTGTTACTATGAATGTTCTGCACTCTTCCTCACGGTGCCGTGGGTTGGTCTGTAGTATGTGGTTGTGGTATTCCTGATCATACTCACTTACTTTTTGTATACACGGGCCAGCTTGTGAGATTTTAGGACATATCGTAATTGCGCAAAACCTCCATTAAATGCCTTTGCTGGCGTATATCCAGCAGGGCAAAACGGTCTTTTGGTTTGAGTCTTCAATTAAATCCATAATTGGTATATGCGAGCAATGAAGGTTCTGGCGAGTCTGCGCATTTGCGCAGCCTTGTCTGAGACTTTGTTGCTCGACAGTGTAATACTAATAAGTACAAACAGCTCGTACATGTTCACTAACGGCACTCCGCTTACAAAAAAGAAACGCACCACTTAGAACTGTTCAACACTCAGGAAGATCACAAGTTGTAGGCCAGTTTAGTTTATATCAGTGCAAAGGTATGTCAAGTAACGCTGCGTTACACATCTTTTGTAATCAGATGCCAAAATGTGTTAAAGAAAATTTGGTATGAACAAAGTAGGGGTCAAATTGTAAAGTCACAGAAAATAAGCGTTTTATAATGCTCTCTTTCTGGATAAGTTCAAGAAATGGGACTAGTCTCAGTGGACCAAAATGTACTCAGACACTTATTCTTTGCAAATTGTATCTTTAAATTCATCATACGCAATTATTGATCGCTAGGTAGTCCCTTTCTTGTGACTACCCTACCCGATTCCATACTGGGGATCAACCTTGCAAAACATGTAAAGATTTCAACATTGTTTTTATCAATTTAAACGGTCCTAACTTATGTAAATGGATTTTGAAATAGAAAAAAGCATCAATAAACACATTTGGTTGTCTCAAATAACGACAACCTATCTTTTTCATACTTCGCAAATGTAAAACATACTCGGAATTCCATGTACATAGTAGCATTGAATAAACACTTCCAAACTCGTTTACCGTTTGCCTTGCTGTGTTTTGATCCTACACAGGGAAGGTACAGGTACTCATCTACGTCACACTCCAAATTTAGTAAGATTTGATCAGAAATGAATATTTCATGACAATTAACATTTTCGTTCAACTTAATGGGGAAAATCGTAGTGGTGCGTTTCTTTTTTTGTCGGGTATATATTTGGAAAGCGAAAACTTTGGAAATGCGCGTTTTGCTGTTCTCATACAACATAAATCTGATTTTCTTGCGAGTAGGCTTATTTCTGATAACAAGTATTACAAAATGCAATCTCTATTCAGATTAGAGAATGGCTTCCGTTTTGCCACCGAGCGCGCCATTGTTTTAAAACCTTTATTTTCAACATTAATCAAGCGTTCATCCTCAGCCAATTCATATTAGTTTTCACCCATCAGTTTTGAAAACAAATAACGCAATCAAAAATGAAAAAAGCCTTTAAAATTCGAACAAATGAACAGCAAAAAATATAAAACGCGGCATCGTTAAATCTATTCGGCAGAGATTATGGGAAATACCTCCCGTCACTGCTTAATTAACCAATCCTTGTCGATTGTATAAATCATCCGGGGACATGACTTAGGTAGTTCCATTGTATACACAATGAACGGAAAGGTAGTACTTTTAGACTCTCCCCATACAGTATGTACTTTAAGTCTTCTCTCATCAGCTGGTGAACCCATGGTGTACTCGAAGCCTAAATGCGGATACTTTGGCCAACAGTGAAGAGCCAGACGAAATGCCACATATCCCGATGTTACATAGCATAACATAACTTTTATTACATCTCAGATCATAAATATGACAAATGAGATAACATCAATAAAACAAAGACAAACATTGATGTATGGTGTAGCATTTCCAGAAAGATAAGCGAAGAAAAAAGAAAAGAAAAGAGAATTGGGGGGTTGGGAGAAAAGAGAATTGTAGGGTTGGGTGGGGAAAGAGTGACGGCCAGGTTTAGGTTTAGATCTTTGATAAGAATAGTTTCCTGAGTCTGTATTAGCATCCTCGAGGACCATGGATCCGGAGCTAACCTCGCTCAAAAGAACGTACTGGACCAATGAGCCATGGTCTATGCAGATGTCGTCTATGATGTATTCAGAGTAACTCGCATTCAAGTTTGGTTTCGCAAACAAAACAAAAAACATACTATAATTTGACACTACAGTGTAGTGATACAGACTGCGTGTCTTGAGACCACGTACATTAGGCACTGTAAAATTTAGGTCTGGTGTTGGTGTTTGTATAGGCATGGGCAGATCCAGAGGGGGGAGAGGGCAGGGGTCCGGACCCCCTGAAAAATTACAAAAATATAGGGTTTCTTAGCAATACAGGTCCGGATCCCCTGAAAAATCACAAAGCTACCGAGCCGCCATTCAATTCTGGGCCATTATCTGCACGCCAGCGAAACGCCATTTAAATGGTGTTTCGCTGGCAGGCCGATGATGGCCCGCTTATACATGTTGTGGTTTTTGCTTGGATCGTCTCTCCCCTTTAAAAAGGAAAACAACCTTGTCAAAGTTGTACCACCTCTGATAAAACTTTCTGGATCTGCGCATGATAGGGATCGATTGTGAGATATTTGGGTTTAATTTGTTTACACTGGGCACAATATTTGGTACTTTCCCCACGTGTACCTTAATGGCAAACAGTAAAGAGCCTAACCTGTGACCCCTTGATATGTACAACGAACCATCATAGATTTTGATGAAGATAAGAGGAAACTTCGAACAAAACCATTTCTCAAATATTCAAGGAGTTATCAACCTACCCCTAGCCTAACCAAATTTCATTGTCATATCAAAACCTTGTGATAAGTTAAAGAAACACATATTACATTTTTTTCTATGCTTGCCAATTAACTTTATAACCCTTTAATGAATATGAATGGTGAGTTCATAGTTTGACAAGAGGTTTAGAAGAAACTTTCATAATGGTTTGTATGCATCTCTGTCTAGGCTGTGGGTAGTAGGTCGACTGACCTGTAAATTGGCTTGCAACCACTCATCTTAGAGATGTATACGCCTCCTCTGTATAGGAGCACCCCTGATTTCAGGGTAAAATTGCTGTTGTCTTAGGGCGTCGATAATTACTGTAACTCGTGATTAAGAATTCGTGTTCACATCAGATTAAGCGGTATCTCCCAGGCAGCCATCTTCCATATTACGATCCGAGCCTACACAGCTTAGCAACCCTTTCATCAAATAGTTTGGCTAGAATATTGAAATTTTGAAGAACGCAAGTTTATCTTCTACACTTTGCAGTGAGCGCAATTCAAAGGCTCTGAGCAGACTGTGCGAATGCGCAAGCTAGTCTGTGCCTTTGTTGTTTGCATGCAACAAAATAAGGTTCTCTCGCGGCGTTGCACATATTTTCCCATTGCATAGCCTTGTTAACTTCATTAAAAGTCATGTTCACAGAATGACAATGACATTATAATAAACAAATTCAAAACCCTTGGTTTCTGGTATTGTACATGTATACACCGGATAGGCGGCAATCAAAAACGTTAATACTATCGAGAGAGATGATCAAAAATCGATAGAAACATAGTTTTCGATTGCCATTTGTCGCCAGTCTGGCGACAAATGGCAATCGAAAATACTGTTTCTAGCAATTTTTGATCGCGTTCGTCGATTGTTAAGAATTTTTCGATTGCCGCCTATCCGGTGTGATGTAGCTATCGGCAAATTGTCTAAGCGTCATGCTATTATCTGGACCTGAAGAGCACACCGACGCCGTGAAATAGCTGTTCACTTTCAAATTGGCTTCATATAGTTTACTTCGGTCTGCAATCTCTGGCATACAACACCCTGAAGGTACGTTCCAACTAATGACCCCTCATTTTTTGTCGTTTGGGATATTATTAGTTCTTTCAACTGGTGACTGAAAACAATGTCGAAGTGTGATGAGGTCGTTCCGCTATACCTTGGTCTAACTTTCAAGCTCATTGCATGACTATCAAAGTGTGATGAGGTCGTTCCTCATATATCTTGGTCTCAATTTTAAGCTCATTGTATGACGATGGATGTGCGATGAGGTCGTTCCACTATACCTTGGTCTCAATTTGAAGTTCATTGCATGACTATCTATCAAAGTGCGATGAGGACGTTTGGCTATATCTCGGTCTCAATTGCAAGCTCATTGCAAAATAAATTTTCCTTTTTAAAAGAGGGCTTGCCTAGTTGAAAAACAGCATGTGCACCTTGTATGTTGGGAACACCTCCAAATTTGGTTATTAATTACACTGCACTAAAACCACGCCATAGACGAACATTAACAATAGTTATTGAGTCGGTATGTAAGATACTCTTCTGGCAAAAGAAAAACACAAACAGTTATCTAAATTGGCACCTAGCGCCGTATACTGAAGGACTTTAAAAACGCAAGAAAATGAAATTAATAAAATTTACTTGTTTTTCATGTATCAATTTTTTGAGTTTTGGCAACAACGAACATCAACACGTCAGCAAAACATGTTTTAATTTCATGCCAAAATAATAATGTTAGGACAACAGTCTATCGAATAGCATTACCCTTAGATTCAAAAGTTGCAAATTGAAATTTGTCTTGGAATCAGACGTGATTTAAAGTAATTGTATCAAAATATTTTTACTAAAAACCTGGATACAAATTAGCCTCGAAGCCCTATTATTTGTCTGGAACTGATGATAGCCAGCCAGAACGGATATCGTTGATGCAAATATCGTTGATACACTCAGCGTAAGTTGCCGTTTTAACGTCAGGTCGTCATTTTTGCTTAACCAGACCTGCGTCGATATTTAACTGTCCCTGTAGCCTGATAACGATCTATGAGAGGCTGTATAGTTGATCGCCTTTCTTAAAGGCCTAGAACTTTTCAAAGAGTCATTTAATTTTCCCATATAAACATATTACTAATTTGTTGCTAGTCTATAGGCTGGTGCTAAGTTCTGATAATCATACAACTGCACTGAAGACAGTTTCATTTATAGACTTATGAACATTACCATTTGGAAAAGAAAGAAATATTATGACAATATTTTACGTGTATTAATGACCACTTTTATTATCAGACTGGTAGCTATTTTATATAGTTGACTGATGGCAATTATAATGGCCCACTTCGAATTGAAGTTTAGTTCCTACTATAGTAACTAAAGTTCGATTCGAACATCGATAGTCGCTACTATAGTGACGTCACGAACATACTAAACATCAACGGTGGGTCAATGCACCGTTACTCTAGTAGCTTATCTGGTTCCCTCCTCTAGACCTATCTAGCAAGATGGGTTCAAGATCTATCAATAGCCTCAAAATGTTTTATTTTACAAAATAAATCCTTGATGTGTTCTATTTGCAGTCCCTCTTATTCGTAATTGTTAACTAGAGTAGTCTGTGCAGTTTATGCACACCCTTTTTGTGTACGATGAAGAATTGAGGTGGGGCATACAGGGCTATTCACTTTCTTTACTTGACAACTAAGTAAAAGGTTGCATTTGTAGCCATTCGGGTGTAAACGTACGCACGCATATATTACGTAAGATCTTTAGTAGGAACTTAAGTTCGATTCGAAGTGGGCCAATATAATTCCAATTGCGCCAGATCGTTCATGTTTGGACAATCGTGGCATGATTAATAAAGTTATAAAACTAAAGCTGCAGTGTTTTTATACATGCTTATGTACAAGCTACATGTCAAATTGACCCAGAAGTGTATGCGTACCACGCCATGATCCCAAAATATATCCTCACACCAAGTTTAGGATCCTTACCTCAAATTATATACAGATATGCTCTGAGCTCGACCGTGCTAGAACTGAAACCAGAGGTCAAGGTCACAGTGACCTGGAAACATTTGGTGACTCGCCAGGGTCCAAGATGTATCTACATAACAAATCTGGAATGCTACCATAAATAAAATAGGTGATCTGCTGTGGGTGCATTTTTTCAAGAACTGACTCCTGAGATCAAGGTCACAGCTAGTGGATGAAAACAGTGAGCGACATTCCATGACCAAAACATATATCCACAAATTGAATTTGGGGGTTGATATGGCATATAATATGAAACATGCTCTTACAAGGTTCGCACAGACCTGAAAAAAATTGACCTTGGTCCTGGAAAACACCTGGAATTTGAAAAAAATGCCTTTTGTCCTGGAATTGTCCTGGGATTTTGTAAAATCATCCTTGAAAATATGAATTAGTCTTTGAATAATATAAAAATACAACTAGTCCTTTCAGATTTATGGGATGCGCAAAAAAAAACTGTGTGAAAATCGCAAAAAAACTGAATGAAAATCGCTGGATACACGTCAAAGAGCGATGTGCAACTCGTATTCTATTCTATTCAATTTGTGGGGTAGTCCCGGTTTTTATCACCAGTGTCAGAATAAAGAAAATCGAGTGCGCCTTTCATTTCGCCAAATCTGACTGAAAAAGTTCACTTTTAAACGTTGTGTTATATAAAATTGGGAAGAAATCGAGTCCTTGAAAAATGAAAAAGTCCTGGAAAAGTCCTGCACTTCTGTTTTCCCATTTCCGTATGAACCCTGTCTTAACTTGCTGTCGGTGAATTGTCTTGTCGTTAAACTGTTTTGTTCCCAAAACCACGACCGTTATGCTAACAGTTTGTTATATAAATAGACAAATCATGTAGAGGGTATCACTATTCCGACACAAATGCTTGCGGCGAGAGCGCCGCAAGCAACAATTAAAGTGAGATGAGATCGTATATTTTGGTCTTAAATTAAAGCTCATTGCGTGACTATCAAAGTGTGGCGAGGTCTTTCTGTTATATGTGGTCTCATTTTCAATCTCAGCGTATGACTTACAAAGTATGATGAGGTTGTTCTGCTATATCTTCGTCTCATTATCAATCTCAGCGTATGACTTACATAGTATGATGAGGTTGTGCTGCTTTATCTTCGTCTCATTATCAATCTCAGCGTATGACTTACAAAGTATGATGAGGTTGTTCTGCTATATCTTCGTCTCATTATCAATCTCAGCGTATGACTTACAAAGTATGATGAGGTTGTTCTGCTATATCTTCGTCTCATTTTCAAGCTCAGCGCATGACTTACAAAGTATGATGAGGTCGTCCTGCTATATATTCGTCTTCTTTTCAAGCTAAGTGCATGACTTACAAAGTATGATGAGGTCATTATGTTATACCTTGGTCTCTTTTTCACGCTCAATACAAGACTTACAAAATGTGATGAGGACGTTCTGTTATACCTTCGTCTCATTTTAAAGCTCAATACATGACTTACATAGTGTGATGGGGTCGTTCCGTTATACATTGGTCTCATTTTCAAGCTCAGCGTTGAGAGCCCAGTGGCTCAGTTGTAGAATACTTGACTCGAGACCGAGGGGCCGCTGGTTCGGGCCTCACTGGCGTCACTGCGTTGTGTCCTTGAGCAAGAACATTAATCCTAGCTTAATACTGGTTCAACCCAGGAAGACCCGTCCCTTTATAACTGAAAGATTGTTGATGGGGCGTAAAGAATGAAATCAAACAAACAAACAAATCAAGCTCAGGACATGACTTATAAAGTGTGATGAGGTCTTTCTTTTATGCCTTGATTACATGTTCAAGCTCTATACATGACTTACAAAGTGTGATGAGCTCGTTCTGTTATACATTGGTCTCATTTTCAAGCTCCTTGCATGACTTACAAAGTGCGATGAGGTCGTTCTGCTATACCTTGGTTTCATTTTCAAGCTCCTTGCATGACTTACAAAGTGCGATGAGGTCGTTCTGCTATACCTTGGTTTCATTTTCAAGCTCCGTGCATGACTTACAAAGAGTGATGAGGTCGTTCTGCTATACCTTGGTTTCATTTTCAAGCTCCTTGCATGACTTACAAAGTGCGATGAGGTCGTTCTGTTATTTTAGTTATTCCATTAACATGTCCGCCTTCCTACTAATATAGTAGATTTGGTACATGTACTAACTCCAATGTGACATTTTAGCCTTGCTAACCGACAGGCCTCTAGTTAAGAATGAGTAACAAAAAAAAGTGTTCTTATTTCTCAACCAAAACATATGTTGTGGGTACTCGAAAGAACCGTCTCAATGAGACGGTTATTTTGAGCACACAAAACACATGTTAAAACGAATGAGTAAGAAAATACTTACAATTTTTCGCTGAAAAATTATGTTTATCTAACTCGTTTCGCTTAGGGAATGAAAATAATGCAGACTGACTATCATTTCTTCACCTTCTTCTGCTTTGGGCGTTGTGTAGGCCCTGATCTATGATATTTCCTGGTCAAAACTATTTTAGCCAGTACAGGCGATATTGGTACTTTTCATACAAAATTGGCCTCGATGCGACAAAAACTGCTTTCGTGGTTTCCGACAAAGCGAGACTCAAACAAGTCTCCTCAGCTACAGAGACTAGCTAGAAAAATAAGAATTACGTTTGTAGCAAGTCTAGATATGGTACTTTCCAGTAAGCGAATAACAAAAGCGCCGATCAGCCTGCGCAGATGCGCAGGCTGGTCTGAATCTGTGTTGTTCGCAAACACCGAATACAAGTTTTCTCGCGCGAGGCCGATTATACATGATTATATTGTAGGGTTTATTGTGCATATCTAACGTGCAAACCTAACTATCCAGCGCGCATGGGGTCACGGTTTGGTGCTGAACGTGTATCTTCCAAAAGCAGTGTATGGAACAACAAACACTATGACCATGCTGCTCGGATGCACATACCTGTCTCTATATGTTTCTGACGGAAAGCAGAATACCGCTTAAGCCGATGCTAGGGGGCGTGAGAATTGTTGTACTTTCCATTAGTTCTCATGAGCAAAATTAATTAGACCGAGTCTGCTGTTTTCTAAAATTGTAGGTTCTCTCTTTTTCTGAAGGATTCGTTTTTCCAGATTATTTAGAGGTCGCAACAGCTGTATTTATTTCTGTGTGGAGTTGGTAAAACTTCTCCACGTGCATCGATATAGTGTTGATATTTTTCATATTTTGGTCCTCAAGAATATTGGGTTCTGATGGGAGGCAGAATACCGCTTAAGCTGGTGCTAGGGGGCGTGAGAATTATTGCACTTTCCATTGGTTCTTATGAACAAACTCAATTAAACCGATTCTGCTGTTTTATAACATTGAAGATTCTCTCTGTTTCTGAAGGATCCGTTTTTCTTGATTATTCTAGGCCTTCACTCGTCGCTGATGACAGTATACCAAATTGTAATGAGCCGCCTCTATTATTTTGTATTTTAACATCCTTAACTCCTCCACATATTTGTAGTGTTGCGACTCCTTAAGGCCAGACATGATTACCACCAAAACAGGACCGAAATAAAATAATGAGGTGTAAGTGGAATTAACTACAGTTGAAAATAGATGATCCATTGGGATAATATCCTGTATAATGTATTCCCTGATAGCAACTACCATGCTAGGGCAATTTGAAAGCAACTTTATCAGGCCCGTGAAATTGCCACGGTAACCAAAAGGAAAAACTGAAAAAAATCTTGTTTCGAAAACTACGTGGCCGATTTAAAATAAAATTGTTGACTGGGACGTAAAAAACACAACAAATATCACATACATGAATAACAACCTTCTGTTACCCCATAATTAATAAGACAGCATGGGACATTTTATGATTAAAACAATTATCAAGAAGAATTGAAAATTGAAAAAAAAACTGTGCAACGAATTTTATATGTTGTTTTAATACCACATCTGTCACATCTTAAACGACTTATTCGTTGGAACAAAGTTACATTAATTAAATGTCAATAAGAGACTAATTAGAAATTTTGATAAATATAATAATAATCTCTTCTTTTTATATCTGATTTTATTTTTTCTCTTTCTGTTTTAGCAATTATATTGCTTTACTTAAATTGTGTTGTGGCTGTCTATGTTCTGCACCTCTTCCTCGTAGTGCCATGGGTTGATCTGTAGTCTGTGATTGTGGCTCTGGTCATACTCACTTACTTTTGTATTTTATGGTTCTTCTATTCCCAATTGTAACATGTTGATGTTCTCCCTGTCACCATGTTATACTAAATACCACTGAAATTGTCTTTTTCTTTCCAGCATACTAATTTTTAACCGTATAAGCCTAGCGTCTTTTTTGTGGGACATCGGCAAACAGTGCAAAACCAGATCAGACGCCGCAAAACGCGGCGTCTGATTAGGTTATCTACTGTTTGCTTACAGAAGCTTCTTTTAAAATTTGAATGAAAATGAAAAATACCATCCAACAACCCTGAAATTGGAAATGGACTTGTCCAATGGATAAGATCTGAAAATAAATTCTGCATCAATCGGTTAAGAGTCAACATCTTTTTTTTATTCTGAAATGATATGTTTAGTACTTATTGTATCATATGTATGTATGTTATTATACAAAGTTTAAACTAGGAAATATAAGTTTGTTACCATAGAAACTAGAACACGTGTTGACACTAATGCCTATAAACTGCAGGCTTCTTTGAGTGATAGGATTGTTGTCGATGGGCTTGGTTGCCATACAGCCCTAAATTATGGTGTGGAAGCTAACTTTGCTTCCCCTTTAATCGCACGCCAGTGGGTCGAGCCTAAGATTCTATGACGGTTCTGACTTAAGACTTATCTTTAGATGATAGATAGATAAGTTTATTTACTTTAAGCAGTATACATGCTCATGAGTAATGATAACAATATTCATTCTTATTATATACTATACATGGGGTTTGCAAGGTATATTTACGTTCTAATTAATGAACTCACATTCCGTAGTAGCCAATAGTACACAAGTATATATGTGTATCCCCATTCATGACATGTGTATATTTCTCTCGTGGGTCTAAAAATAAATTGTGGTCTGACCATATGACGTATATTTACTGATTGGTTCCCGTCTTACATCTCTTTTCTATGACAGATTAAGCGCCAAATATTGACCCACTTTCATTTGATATAAATAACCGGAGATTTCCCAGTATTTTAAATACACACGTCATGTTTAGGGTTACACCGATAGCTCCAGATAAAACGATAAACGCTTTCTTTAACCAAATATAAATTCACACAGCCAGTGGTGTGTTCCTTATGCAATTTTGCGCTCATTCTTTCCGCATGTAACACAGATGCTATGCCTATCTCCCTTCTCATTAGAAAAGGGAAATAGATACAGCAACTGAGAAACGTGCTAAAGAAAAAAGTACCTTAGCAAAAATAAAATGATCAGTAAAATAATGTTAGGAACAAAACACTATGGACACATTTCACAATATTTATCACTCACAATGTTTATCACTGTGCCAAATTATCTGCTCATGTACTACGACTATCACCAAATGAAGATCAGTGGGCGACTACTCATTAGAGCAGCCTCCCATTGACCTTCATTCTTGAATTTTAACTAATATCTTTGGAAAATACCACTAATCTAAGCTTTTTTTTACTATATTTTTGTTTGAACACACACACACACAGACACACACACACACACACACACACACACACACACACACACACACACACACACACACACACACACACACACACACACACACACGCACACACACACACACACTGAATGGGAGAAATACACCAAAATTGGCTAAAACATGCCTTTAAACCAGGCCCCACCAGTGACAATGATCCATTTGGATCACTGACACTGATTTGGCCTTGCATAAAGATTATTTTGTAAGAATAAATGAACATCTGAATTATCTATTACTGTATGCTGTTGCCCTAATATCAAATGCCTTCTGAATAAATATTGCCAAGTTACATATAATTTTCTTATTTGAAGAAGACATCAATTCTTTCAATTTTAGGATATTGGGCCTGTTCCAAAAATATCTTTTTAAATATCTGTGCCTTAAATCTGAGTATAACTCACATTCAAATAAGAAATGGAATTCATCTTCCAATTTTTGACATCTAAAACATTTTCTTTCATCCAAGGGTGTTCTGTTTGTCCTAGACCACCGTCCAACTTCAATTTCTAACCGATGAGATGATACTCTTAATTTACTCATAGCTATTCTATACTTTTTCACCTTAACTACTTCCAAATACAGTTGATGCTCTAACTTAGAAAAAATTGAATAAAAGTTTGCTCTAGAGGATTCATTAATTCTAGTATTCCAATTTTGTACAAAATTATCATGTAGCCTCACTTTTACTTCGGATAGAAAAACATTTTTATTTCCTACGCCCTGATTCAACCATACCTCATAAAATCCTAGTGTTGATAACAAGTCCTTAAGTTTTGATGCCCAATTTGTAGTGTTTTGATTAATTTCCAAATCATTTAACATAAGTTGGTATGCATACTTTATATATTTACTGTTTTCACATTCTAAAATTTTAAACCAATAGTTAATAATTGCGTAAAAAACATTTGTTTGTATTGAAGTTCTTCCTAGTTCCCCATAAATAAAGTCATTTTGTGTGGATTTCTTTACTCCTAGCAGCTTTTTACAGAATTGCAAATGTACCCTTTCTTGCTGAACTGGTTTTGAAAAACCCCATACCTCTCCTCCATAGGTCAAAATTGGTAATATTAACTTATCAAATAAATCTAGCACATGCTTGGGTTGTAAATCTGTGAAATTATATAAATATTGATTTAATTTAAAAATGGCCTTCAATGCTTGACCAGACAGAGTTTTATGAGTTTCTGCAAAAGATCCACCAGTGGTGAAAGTTATTCCCAAATAAACAAATTTTGATACAATTTCGATAATTTTACCTTCATATGTAAAGGCCAAATTTCTTGGTAATGTACCCCCTTTTCTAAAAATCATTACTTTTGTTTTGTCTGTATAAACTTTAAGTCTCCATTTACTGCAATAATCTGATAAAACATCAAGCCCATATTGTAAACCCTCACTACTTGCTGAAAATATAACAATGTCGTCCGCATATAACAATAAATACAGCTTTAACATACCAATATCCAAACCTTCCACACCTTTCTCAATAAACTCCTTTTCGAGGTCATTTAAATACATACTAAACAAAAAGGGAGATAAGCATTCACCTTGTCTTACACCAATATAACTAACAAAATCATTGCTAAGTTCGTTATCAAATTTTACTCTGGACTTTATATTATTATACATTGCCTGAATGACATTCAATATTTTGCCCCTTACTCCAGCCTTGATTAGTTTATACCATAAAACATCTCTTACCACATAATCAAACGCTTTTTTAAAATCCACAAATGCTGCATATAACTTTTTATTTGTATTCAAACAATGTGATATTAAACTTTGTAACGCAAAACAATTATCCACTGTGCTCATCCCTTTCCTGAACCCTGATTGTGCTTCGATATATATATGATATTGCTCTGCCCAAGAATTTAGACGTGCATTAAGAATACTTGTGAAAAGCTTACCTACTACACTCAATAATGTGATTCCTCTATAGTTCTCAACATTTTCAATACTACCTTTCTTGTGCAACGGAACGATGAAACCATCCCCCCAAATATCCGGAAAATAACCAGTGTCAAAAATTTTATTAGATGAGAGAGTAAGGCCCTGACGTTTTGTCTGTGGTCAGGCCCACCGGGGTTTAACTGTTGGATTTTTTTTACTCCGGTATGCAGTTGTATGTACTGTTGAGTCCTTAATTTGCTTTATCTCATTTTTATATCTCAATTAGTATGAACAAGGAGACGATACTTAGATATATAAGGGACCTTTTATGCGAACAAAACATCTATTTGTCTTGATCCACATCAGAAATAAGGATGCGGTTGGTACCGTCAAATATGTTTAAGCCCTCTAGTAATTTTCTTACTGACTATTCCAAGGTGATGCTTCTTTTGTGGATCCTTTTTATTATTTGTGTTTCGTGTTAGTCATCCATACTGTCTTGTCTGTTCCTTGCAGCTTTGTGGTCACCTGCTGGGAAAGGGCTGACATCTTGGCTCTCTTGTATGTGATGTTTCATGTGTTTTTGTCACTTTCCCACATGATGTCCTGGATAAGGTGAGGTATTCTATTGTATCGATTACCGATCTTTGCCTTCTTTTTCTTACTTTAAATCGTTCTTTGACATATGCCCCCTGATTTTACTCCGAGATGGGACCCTGTTCTATTGGTAAGAAAATAGTAAAAAGCCTCGCTATATCTGGTACATGTACTTTATGCCCAATTCACTGTATCAGGCGTTTAATTCACTCACCATTATAGCAGTAATAATTTAACTCACCACACCAGAATTTAATGTCATTCACCGCTATATCAGCTAATAATTTAATTCACTATGCCAGACATTAATATGATTCACCATATATCAGTGATAATTTGATTCACCATATATCAGTGATAATTTGATTCACCATATATCAGTGATAATTTGATTCACCATATATCAGTGATAATTTGATTCACCATATATCAGTGATAATTTGATTCACCATAAATCAGTGATAATTTAATTCACCATAAATCAGTGATAATTTGATTCACCATACCAGACTTTAATTTGATTCACCATTATATTAATAACAATTCGATTCACTTTGACAGGCTTAAATTTGATTGATCATCACATCAGTAATAATTTGATTTATTATACCCTACATCAATCCGATCATAAAAATATCAGTAATAATTTCACTTATCATACCCGACTTTAATTTGATTCACCAAATATATCAATATTAATTTGGTTCACCATACCAGACTTTGTTTTTGATCTATTGTTTAATGTACTTACCATTGTTTGTGGAAGTTCTGTGTGCGTGTCTTATTTTGTTATGCATTATTTTTTTATTTGAAGAGAAAGCTGGTTACTTTGCTTTTGTTGTCTTACAGATGTATTGCTACTATAAATGATATATGGCTCTTCCCCACGGTGCCATGGGTTGGTCTGCAGTGTGTGATTGTGGCATTTCCTGATCATACTCACTTACTTCTTAATTTGATTTACCAATATATCAGAAATAAGTTGACTCACCATACCAGACTTTAATTTGATTCACCATACCAAACTTATTGATCTTATTGAAAGTACCTTTGAGAAGGGCTTTCCTTACCTGGCATGTAATGACAGAAATGCATTTTTTACTTCTGAAAAACCTAAAAAAACATCATGCATGGTCATGTAAAAATGTATGTGAAGCGCTGACTTTTTTAGACAACATTTTAATCGATTTGGCACCAAGCTGTATAGACAAGTAGTTGGGATTACTATTGGCACTAATTATGCCCCCCTGCTTGCCGATTTATACCGGTTTTGTTATGAGAGCGGCTTTATGGTGTCTATTTCTGATGATAAGCAGGCTGATGTTATTGATGCGTTAAACACTACATTCAGATATTTGAACGATACTTAAAAGATTAATAATGTTTATTTTGACAATATGGTAAGTCAAATATACCCTTCAGAGCTCCAACTAAATACAGCCAAAACCTCTGATAAAGAAGTCGCATTTTTAGACTTGCAATTGTAAATTTCTGATAAAATTGTTCCTACCAAAATTTATGATAAACGTGACAACTTTGATTTTGAAATTGTCAATTTCCGATTTTTAGATGGTGATGTTCCTCGCTCTTCATCCTATGGAGTCTATATCTCTCAACTCATTCGTTTTGCTAGAGCATCTAGCTATGTTACTGACTTCAACACTCGAAATAAATAGTTAACTCAGAAACTTCTTAAAAAAGGCTATCGGTATAATAAACTTTGCAAAACCTTTTCTAAATTTTATAGATGATACTATGATTAGATTTCTCAATTCCAAGTTGGACTTAAATCTCTCTTGCGCCAAGGACTTTCGGAACCTGATTTCTATGGTGACTTGGTGTATAAATTGAAGAAGATTGTTGGTTCTAATAATTTTTCAGCGCAGTTCATTAAAATAATTTCCCATTATTAAAAAGATTGGCTATAACATTAATGTATTGATAAAGCCCTCCAGTATAATATTTTACAGACCGTTCCCTGGCGGTGCTTCTTTTGTGGATCTTTTATGTTTTTTCTTTCTTGTGTTCGTTATGCCTTTGTGCGTGTCTGTTTATTTGTGCCTTTAGGTCACCTGCTGGGAAAGGGCTGACCTCTTGGCTCTCGTTTGTGGTGTATAACTGCGAGTTTGTCACTTTCCCATTGGTATCCTGGGTCAGGTGTGGTACTTGATTGTATCGATTCCTGATCTTTGCACCCTTACTTACTTTGATTTAATTCACCAATATACAAATAATAATTTGATTTACCATACCAGACTTTAATTCCATTCACCAGTATATTAGTAATTACTCGATTCACTTTACTAGACTTTAATTTGATTCACCATTATATCAGTAATAATTTGATTCACAAAACTAGACTATACTTTGATTCATCAATATATCAGTGATAGTTTGATTTACCAGACTATATTTTGACTCACCAATGTATCAGTAGGAATTTTATTCATCATACTAGACTTTAATTTGATTCACCATTATAATAATAATGATATGATTTACCATGCCAGACTTACATTTGATTCACCATTATATAAATGATAATTCGATTCACCATGTCAGACTTAAATTTGATAGACCATTATATCAGTAATAATACCTACAAAAGATACATTTACTGACCTGTCTGTTTTCTGGCCATCTGATACAGAAAGCCAGATCAACGAACTGAGGTTTTCTGATTCTGTATCACTATCCTTTGAAACGAGGCACAAGTCAATGTATACCTGCTTTTGCGGCGACTTGACGTGAAGCAAATTTCAAACATGGAACCAGACACGGAAAACATGATGACGTAACATCAAGAAGCGAAAAGTAAAGGCAGACGTTCCCGCATTTATTTCTGTATCAAAGACCAAAACAATTTATAAAATCAAAATTAACATATCAGAAAAAAGGTATATAATAAACATGTTATCATAATAGTAACTTGATCTGGCGTACACCATCGCGTCTGAGGTGTGATCCGATGATATGAGCTAATCCACTCGACGTGATACAGTACGCCAGAATAAGTTACTATTATAAAAAATATGTCTATATCAGTAATAATTTGATTTACCATGCCAGACTTAAATTTGATTGACCATTATATATAATTTGATTCACTTTAATTTGATTTCATTTGATCGATTGACACGCTAGAATTTGTGTTTATTGGATTGTTTTTGCATATATGCGATAAGTACTAAAAGTTCGTATTTATTGGGATCTCGCACAGTATGCCAGAAGCAGTACAAAAAGGTAACTAGACATAATGTATACATATAAAGAGACAAATGAAATTGTCTTTGAGATCACTTTTATAGAAGGTTGGTCTTTCAGTCAAGAACAGTTATAAAAAACAGATACTTTAAATTTGATGTATGTTTACAGCTAACTAACAAATCACGTGTAATTGCTATCGTTTATTAGATGTGCGTGGTATGCATTTGACCCGTTTGTACTTTACCATTACAGCCATTTAGTACTACTTAGCAAAAACAAATAAATGAATAAATAAATGATATCGCAGGAGCGGATCCAGGATTTCTGGAAGGGGGGGTGGTTCTTATTTTTAAAGGTGTGTGTGGGGTATTTCATCTCATTTTTTCTTAAATATCCCATGAAATGAAATAATTTGGTCTCACCGAGACCAAATTAGTTCATTTTCATAGGTTATTCAAGAACGGGGGGTGGGGAGGGGGGTTCGAGCGAACCCCCTGAACCCCCTCTGGATCCGCCACTGTATCGCTAATTTTATCATATGTTAGCATTTGACAATAAACCGTCAAAATGCTTGCCAATAATTAGATAAAAATATATCAAACGTTTATATAAACCAGAGACAACGCTTAATATTCGTTGTGATGCTTCGGTAGCATTCACTCTAGGGTTAATTTCATAGGTTAAACTATATTTTTATTCCCATGTTATGACAGCAGTTGTGAATGAGATAGTTTGATTGCCTGACAAACTGGCATTTTACTGTCCTTGTGGATTTGCCTGTCCGGACTTTTATGATATCTCATTAAACCTCCATATAATAATTTAAAAAAAAAAGGATTGGTGGTTCTATCTATGATTTCCTTGCGTGTTTGAAAGCTTTTATGAATGAAAAGGTTTATGTACTTTTACAAGAAACTAATTTTTATTGCAAATGCATGATCAAACTAATTTATAGACTTCATGAATCCTTCATAAATGCATTATAGTTAGTAACGAAGATAAGGCATTGAACATTATAAAATAGACAAAACAAAAACATACAAAAACACATCAAAACACGCAAGTACAACTAAGAATAGTCACAATGACAGACCACACACTAAGCCACGGCACCGCTCCTACGTAATGGTCTGGAACTATTCTAGAACTATATTCTAGAACTGCACTGAATTTGTTCTCGAAATGTTCAAGAATGTTTATGGGGCAGTTGTAGAACGTTAAATGGGACGAATATTTGTTCTACAATTGTTCTAGCCAAGGTCATACGATTAGTACTCAAAATGTTTTAGAAAAACAATTCTAAGGGTTTGTTCTAGAACAGTTCTAGAAATATCAAGTTAGTTCTACAACAGTTTCAGAACAAATATTAAGAACTTTTATGGAACAATTGTATAACACCCCTCAAAATTTCTCATTCAAGGTTCTATAAATGTCCCTGGATTATTCTGGAACATTTTAGAATAATTCCAGAACAATTCCAGAAATGATCTAATGGTTTGCTCTAGAACTGTTCTAGAACAAACGTTCTAGAACTGATCTTGAACAAATATTTAGAATTTTTCAGGAACAACAGTAGTAATGGACGCCACTCTGGGTACCGGGACTTTTAAGCCTGAAAAATTCCGGTACCCAGAGATGACTATCCTGGTAGGCTTGAGTGACTAGCTGTGAATAACTTAGTTTATTTTTGGGATTATTCTGGTTGGGTCTATGATTGTGATAGTTTCCTGGGCTATTGGGGAATAACTTAGTTTATTTTTGAGGTCTTTTCTGGTCAGGTCTATGATTGTAATAGTTTTTCTGGTCATATCCACTGGTGGGCTTGTGATTATGATAGTTTCCTGCGATGTTGGGAATAACTTAGTCTTTTTTTGAGGTCTATTCTGATCTATGATTGTGATTATGATAAGTTCCTGGTCATATCCACTGGTTAGTGTGTGATTATAATAGTTTCCTGGGCTTTTGGGAAATAACTATCATTTTAAGGGGGATGAAGGCTCTTCTGTGGTGATATATAAAATAACGTAGTTAAATTCAGCTTTGAAGATAACTTAGTCATTTTAGGGCGTATAGTATGTGGTGATATATGGTGTGTGTAATAGTCAAGGCTACTAAGTTCTATGCGTCTTTAGAGTCTCTTGGTCAGTCAAGACCTCAACTCCTAGAGGCATCACTCTGTAGCGTTAACTAGTGTATATTGTTTAGCAAGTTTAGTGGTATTCTTTCTAGGGAAGTGGTAGCCCTGAAAAGGGCTGTTTGTTGATTGTCTAGCTATTTCTAGCACTTCTTCTTGGTCATTTTAATTTTCTTAGTTGCTTTTCCAACTCCTACGTTTTGACTAGTCTCTTGGTCATTGGTCATAATGTCAAGTCTAATTGGTATCTGGATGGGCTGTATCTCAAACGTTTGCTGCTGCGCTCGCTGTTGAGACAATTCTTCTAACTTCTTCACTCTAGACCTTAACTCATTGACTTCCTTGAGAAGGACTTCTATGACTTGAGTCTTTGACTGTTGCTTTTGTGGCATCTGCTGTACAGGTTGAGGTATATACGTTGAGGGTGTTTGCGGCATATAATACTGTTGTGTCATATCGTTAGCAAACGTCTCATTCACAGCTGATAGTAGAATATCAGGATTGTTGATCATATCGTCCAGTGTTAGTGATGGCTCCATGATTATGAATGTTGAAAACTGTAGTGTGTTTGAGCCTTTTATACTTGTCAAGCGGATTGACCTAGTTTAAAGTTCCCGCGCTTTAAGAAATCAAGTCAACTCTGATTGGGTGAAAATAAATGAACTGACCAATCAGTGTATTGTTGCTCTCTCTAGCGGAGGAGATCAATGTAGGTCAATCCCTTTGAAAACTATAAAAGCTTGATTCAAATCTCAAATTCTTCATTCTGTTCTTGTGTTACACAACAACAACAACATGGCAAGCAATTTGGATTCGCGTTTGGAGCAATTGGAGGAGCAGGGCAAGACCATGGCTGATGCTACTAGGAGGTTACTGGAGACGGTGAATGCTGTAAAAGATACGGGTGAACTTCTTCTGCAGATGATTGAGAATCATCAGAAGATGTTGGAGATGAGTCGGAGGGTAGAAAATTGATAAATGAAGTAAAGACAGAAGTGAAGGTGGAGACTATCAGTGACGAGGAGGAAGATTGGGGGGATAATTCTCCCCCCACACCTCATCCTTCTGAGGATTGGGATGCGGAAGCAGATGATATGCCCTTCTACATACCAGTGAGAAGGACAATTACGGTTGAACAGTGGGGTGTGCGGTGTCCTGCATGTGGTGGCCGCCCCAGTAGATGTCCCTGCTCCTAAAGAATTGTCTCTGTGGTAATATAACCACCAAAACGGCCCTTTTCAGGGCCACCTATTTCTTCAAGAATGAATAACCAAATATGTTGCACTTAGTTTTGTATGTAAGGCTATGCCTAAGATATGTGTGATTGTAGTATTTCCTAATCATGCTTACAGTAATGGGGTGATTATGGCGTGATCTTTTAATGGACCAATCAGATTTTAGTTGCTCTCTCTAGCGGAGGAGTAGAATGTAGGTCAATCCACCTATCCTACTATATAACCCAATGTACTTTGTGTCTCTCTCAAAAAATGAAGTTCTTTGAAAAATTCAGTTTGACTAAGTTGTGTGCTGCTTTGCAGCGAAAAGATTGGAAAGAGGTGGAGAAACAACAAAATAAATTGGGATTGGAGCAATTTCTTGCTCGCAGAGGAATTGGTTCCAGAAAACCTGTAGCCATTATACGACCTATCTTAAAATCTTCTAAGTAAGAAATATTTTGTTACTTAGGAGACTTTAAAACAAACAGTCCTTTTCAGGGCTACTCAATTAGTTTCTTTAAAGAATAACCTCAAAATAAAAACAAACACAATTTCAACAACATACTTTTAATTAAATCCAAAAACTACTAGAATCACTATATGTCCCTAGAGTCTATTTAAGTCTTTAATGAATATGCACTAGTGAGTCACTGTCTGGTTCATCACAAGAAATCGGTTTATCCCAGTTCTCTGTCACCATCTCTGTACAGGATCGAGCCGAGTGAGAGTCTGATTTACAAATGAAACAATAAGGCTTCTTCCCACGGCTTACTGTCTTCATTTAACAAGTATCCAAACGTCCATTCTTAGGACTGATATCAGATATACCTGAAGCCTTTCGTTTCCTTGAAGGCTTCTCTGTAGATACTGAAGACTGTTGCTTCTCTGTAGATACTGAAGACTGTTGCTTCTCTGTAGATACTGAAGATTGTTGAGAAGTCAACTCTTCCTCATCTTCATCGTCTGAATAAATCACCATAGGTCTTCTTTTTCTTGGTGGTGGCCTTATATTATCTTCATCATCTGAGCTCTCTGAGTCTGAATAATCCACCAACTTAGGTTGAGATTCTTTATCATTCATCAAATCTTCTTCTCTCTTATGACAATTTGGAGCCCAATGATCTTCAAGTCCGCAAATATAGCATTGTCCATATGTAGGCTTCTTATCAGTAGACATCTGTTGTTCTCTTAATTTCTGAGCCTCAGGACAATCTCCAAGCCAATGTCCCGTATCATGACAATGGTGACATTCTCCATAAGGTGGCCTCAACTTGTCTTGTTGTCTCAAACTATCTTCTAATGGCTGCATCAAAGCTTGTTCTTCTTGAGATAAAAGTTTCTTCAACGATACACAATGATAGTAGATGCTCTTCTTATCATAGACTTTAGCCATCCTTAGATCTCTACTGTTTGCCATCTTTACTCTTTGAAAGTCAGAAGTGAAATAATTCTCTCTCACTGGTGTCCAACCATTTATAGTCCTGGAAAAGTTCTGTCTCTTCTATGATTGTAGAGAATTTCAATCACACTAGGATTGTCAGCGACACATCTTTTCCAATTCTCAAATGTAATCAGTGTCTCTTTTTCCATCAAATAACTGATACTGATCCACCAAAGTTTCTTGAAATCTTCAAAAGTTTAAGGACTATTGAGTTTCTGTTGAATCTCTTCCAAAGTGATCTCATCATGAGAAAATAAGATGTAAATGTAGAGCAATAATCTTCTATATGGTCTGAATTTCAAAATCTTGGAAAGTGGAATTTACAAATATTTCTTCTCTCTTGCTTCTTCCATGATATTACACTTGCAGATAAAATAAATATAATGTATGTGATAAGATAGCAATTGTTCTCAGCTTTTATAGGGTGAAAAAAAATTTGAAAATCGGTCTAGGCAAACTCAAGTTATTGCGAAAATTAGATTTTTTACTTTTTAGAAATCCTGTTCTTGCTATTTCATGTCATTGAATTATCTCCCTTGATTAAAAAAATCACGGTAAAAAATATGCGAAATTTGTAATATCTCGGGTATTTTTTACCCGATTTACTTCAAATTTTTCCCAAAAGATAGCTCTTATATTCAAGTTATCGATTTTACATACTATAAGGCTTGAAAACTATTATGGGATAGTGTTACATTGAGGCACCCTTTCAAACTCATTTTGTTTTAGGATAACTATATATATGAATCGCAAATATTTGCTTATTAAGTCAGTAGAGATATATGTTGAAAAAAAATAACTGACCACTGGTACTCTATACGTCCGCCGAGGCCCGTAGAGAAGCTTTGTGCTTCAGAAACTGTTAAATATGCATTAAAAATGGTAGAGCAGCTTCGGCTACCTTTGGGTTGGAGTGGCTCCGCCTCAAATTCTCTGGTCCATAGAGACATGCAGGAATTTGACTTGTATTTGAGACAGTTTCAATTGCCAGGGATTCCGAGGTTAGGATAGTACTGGGGGAGTAATGGTGCTGTTTATACAGTGCCTGATACTGCTTGCATTTTTTTTTCAAAAATTGTAGTCTCGCCTGCACTTAAGGCCTAGCAAAAACATGTAGTCTCGCCTGACACTTTGTGAAAAAATTCATATAGATTTGCTTGTTAAATTTTTTGCTAGTGATTTCTATTGCCGCATTGTGAAACTTTCAGTAGTTTGGCTTATAGAAAATATTTGATCTGATGAAAAATTCAAATAGATTTGCATATCAAAATAATTTGAGAACTAGTAATCTTGACTGAGGAATTTTCTGAACTTATGGAAAATATTCGATCGGTTGACAAAATCAAATGGTGATTACGCTTGATGAAACAATTTTGAGAATTTTCAACTGTTGATTTCAGAAAATCTGAGTTTTTCCAAATCTGGGGTTTTCCAGTATAAAAGGAGCTCAGATTTCTATTGCAGCATCAATACAGTAGAGAACTTCGAAGAGTCAACATGTTTAAGCGACAGAGAGATATTACCCCACCTACTTCTGATGATGAAGAGCCTCGACGTAGATTGGTGGATTATTCAGACACAGAGAGCTCAGATGATGAAGATAATATTAGGCCACCACCAAGAAAAAGAAGACCTGTGGTGATTTATTCAGACACAGAGAGTTCAGATGATGAAGATGATGAAGATTTGACTTCTTATTATTCTATTAAGACAGTCAATGAGAAGAAGTCTAGATTATTTCGAGCTCAAGGGAAAAAATTTCAGCTCAACATCAAGACTTTCCCTGACAATATTTCGCACCTACAGTTCATATCCAGATTATTTGATCGGCTGGTAGAAGACATCAAAGAACGATGCCAGATGGAATCCAATGATAAGATGCGGATGACTATTTTGCATCCTGGATTGAAACTTGGAGTCTTTGTGCCTTGGAGAGATGTCTCAGCCATGACTGGAGAAGCTATACTTCAAGAAATAGAAAAAGTACAACAGTCCAATGAGAATTTTCGGATCAATGATGGACAGATGACTATTCAAATTACAGTGGTGAGACTTCCAGTGGGCAGCGGACGTAAACCATTACATGCTGGTCTCTACTTTGAGTCAGAAAATATGAGAAAGAATAAACAGAGTATTATACAGATCAATAATACCAAAGATGTAATGTGTATGGCCAGAGCTGTGGTGGTGGGGAAATGTAATGCAGATAAAGAAGAATCAGAGTCTTGGAAGAAGAATTGGAATCATTTGAGAAGATCGGACAAATCTATACAGACCAGAGAAGCCATGAAGTTATTGGATCGAGCGAAGATTCCTCATACTAAGTCTTGTGGTATTGAGGAATACAAGAAGATCCAATCTGTACTTGCTCCCAAGTACTTGATCAAAGTCCATTCACAGTATCCTAAAGATGGACTGATATTTCCACTACAATTCAAGAAGAAACCTGAGACGAAGGTGATCCATATTTACTTCAATGGAGTAGATCACTATGATGCGATTACGAAGGTGACAGGATTTCTTGGTACCCAATACTACTGCGAGTATTGTGATGTTGGATATTCGCACAGGGGAGACCATAGATGTGCTGATGGATGTGATGGTTGCTATAGTGACATTTCTTGTATTCCTGGACAAAAAACGCGTTGTATGGACTGTAAAAGAACATTTCGTAGTAGAAACTGTTTTGCAAAGCATAAGGCAGTGAAATCTAAGCAGCATAAATCTATTTGTCAACTTGTGTATAATTGTGGTAAATGTAATTTTAGGATTGTGGGTGCAAAGAAAAATCATGTGTGTCCAGGACAGAGAAAATGTAGGAATTGTAAAGAGATTGTTGGGCCCAATCATCAATGCTATATTCAAAGTTATGAATGTAAATCTGAGATGACTGAAAATGAAGGAGAAGAAGAGGTTTCTCAACCAAAGAAATCTCGTTTCATCTTCTTTGATTTCGAGTCAAATCAAGAAACTGGCACACATCAAGTGAATTTCTGTGTTGCTCATAAAGCGTGTGATGATCACATGGATTTGCCCATAGATATATTTTATCCGACTTGTTCAACACAAACAGGTCTGAGAGGATTTATCTTTGAAGGCATAGACACTTTACCACAATTTTGCAATTGGATTTTAGGAGATGAGAATAAAGGAGTGGCATGTATTGCACATAATTTTGGAGGATACGATGATCAGTTCATCTTACACTATATCTTAGAATAGGGTACAGTGATACCTGATGTGATCATGAATGGAAATACTATACTTAGAATGAAAGTAGGACGTGTCACATTCCTTGATTCTTATCAGTTTTTGCATATGAGACTGGCTAATTTCCCAGATACATTTGGCTTGACAGAGATGAAGAAAGGTTACTTTCCTCATCTTGCAAATACACTGGCAAACCAAAAGTATGTGGGACCTTACTTTCCTGTGGACATGTACAATCCTGGTCAGATGTCTGTCAAGGATCGTGAGGTATTTTTAGCTTGGCATAAAGGGAAAATTGAGAGTGGTTCTATATTTAACTTCAAATGGGAGATGGAAGAATACTGTCGTAGTGATGTGGATATTCTAAGACGAGGATGTGCTTGTTTTAGACTCGATCCTTTGTCTGAAGCTTGCACTATCGCTCAAGCTTGTTCAAAAGTATGGAGAAAGAATCATATGCCTGAAAACAGGATTGCCATCATCCCACCTGAAGGTTATCCTAATCAAAAGAACTACTCTATCAAAGCTGTAAGATGGATTCAAAGTGAAGCTAAGGAACGTGGTATTGAAATCAAACATGCATTGAATGCTGGTGAACAAACGTGTCATTATTGGAGATGGATATACTGTTCCTTATGGATATTTGGCATAGATAGAGTAGTTCTGATGATCATGCACTGAACTTTTTTTTCTGATAGTCATGTATTGAACTGTGTCTGATAAACATGTACAGGTGTTTTTATGTATTAAACTGTTTCAATTATGTAGTAAACTGTTTTTTTAATTATGTATTAAACTGTTGGTTCATGTTCATTAAAATTTGAGTATAAATAAAATTGTCTTTGTAATTTTTTCACAGTTAACCATGGCACTTTCTACACACCAGTTGGAATCAAATCAAGATATTGGAAGTTTGTTTTTTAAACATCCTTCTAATATTTTTATTTCTGGTCCAAGTGGATCGGGTAAAACTGAATTTGTCAAAAAGATGATTGAGTTTAAAGAAGATTTATTTGATATTTTACCCCAACGTATTGTTTGGTGTTACAAGGAATGGCAAAAATCTTATAATATCTTACAAGAACGTGAGGGGTCAAACATCAAATTTATTCAAGGTATTCCCGATGATGAAGATGAAATTGTCACTGATCCCAGCGCAACTCACTTGATATTTTTTTGATGACATGTTAGGAGATAAAGATGAAGAAAAAATTAAGTTATGGTGTACTAGAAAAGGGCATCATAGAAACGCAAGTGTGGTGTACATCACACAAAATTTATTTCAACAAAGTAAATCTTCTCGCACCATCAGTTTGAATTCTCATTATTTAGTTTTATTTCAAAGTCCCAGAGATAAGATGCAAATTAAAGTATTAGCAAATCAACTTCAAACTCCACATATGATTCATGCGTTTAACGATGCCACATCAATACCTCATGGATACTTATTGGTCGATTTGAAACCAAATACACCTGATTATCTTAGAATCAGAACACATATTTTTCAAAACTGGTTTACAAAATCAGATCAACAAGGACCTGTTGTCTATTTTCCAGGAGTATAAAAAGGTGTGTTTGAGTTTAAATCCATCATTTGTGTCAAAATGGCTCAACGGACATCAGCTAATCTGATACGTGCTCTGTATAATTTAAGCAGAGAACATGATAGTCATAAAAGAAAATAACTCTTAAATGCAGGTTTAATTGAAATGATCAAATGGTTTTCTTTGGCAGCTCGAAAAATTGTCCAGGGTAAAATGAAATTACCTAAACAAACTCAAAAATTTATGGATAGACATCAGGATGATGTTCGAAAATTAGCAAGTGCAATTGTTGATCCTGAAGTAAAACGTAGTATCATTTTAAAACCTGGAGGTGGTGGATTCTTTGGTGGTGTGATCATTTGAAGTCTGATTCGATGGGATGGAAATAAGTTGATGAGAAAATTTAACAAGAAAACTAAACCTAAACAACCTAAGAAAAAATCAGTGAAAAAACCTAGAAAACAGAAAAAAAGAAAGGTTGACGATCGTTTTGTAACAAAGCGTAAAAGTAAAAGTCCTGCTTCATGGCAAAATTTAGGTCTTGATTCTCCAAACACAAATGCAAGACGATTTTCTATTAATTTAGCAAGATTTACTCCTTTGAGAGCACAAGATTTGTTAAAAAGACATGGATTTGGTGCTACCATGCACATGTTAAATCCAAACAAATATCCATCACCACCTCATTCTGAACGTCGACGACTTCATTTTTTAAAAAAAAAACTATAAAAGGACTGTACATTTAAATTATAAACACACTCATAAACATGGCTGTAACAACAACACGTCGTAGAAAATTGCAAAATAAAATGAGAAAAAAGTCTCTGATTAAAACTTATGGTACATTTTTAGAAGGATTGACTCATTTATTCAATAAATGTCGAAAGAAAATGATTCAAGAATCTCCAAAAGAAGTCATTGATTGTGTAGGGGAATGTTGCATCAATCTTATAAAAGGCAATGTACGTCTGACAAATGCTCAAAAGAATCAGTTACGAGCTAGAAAGCAACATATACGTTTACTTAGTTCTAAGCAAGTTCCACTTGACACAAAAAAGAAAATTATTAATCAGAAAGGTGTAGCTTTGTTAGGATTATTATTAAACCATTAATTGCTCCTATTATAGGTTCTGTCTTGGGTGAAATTATCAAAAAATAAAAAATATGGATTGTCGAAAAATGGCTATTGTGCCATTTAAACTTTGGGAAGACATGAAACGCTGGAAAGAGGAACAAATTAAAAAACCTAGACTGCCTCCTGATCCTAATGTATCTGCCACAGCCAGTCTTCAAAGAGACTTATCATCTGTCATGGCCAATGAAGATTTGACTGAAGCTGAAAAATCTCAATTATATGGCCAAACCTTGCACAAATTTAAAACGGCTCATCAAAAAGCTTTAAAAAAAACCTCTCTTTTTCCCAAATCTGACACAATGAATCAATTGGTCATAGATAGTGTGCCTTCCACCATGAAACGTAAAGCTCAGCTTTTAGTTTCACTTTTAAAAACTAACCCAAATGTGTCCTGGGAAGATGATGGTACAGTTAAACTTTATGGCAAATCTATTCCAGGGTCCAATATTATTGATTTGGTCAATGATGTCATTAGACATCGTAAAGGCAGTGAGCCTACAGGTTGGCAAGCTTTTGCAGAAGGTTTAAGAGACATGAATATTCCCCAAGATGTCATTGGAAATAGGGAAAGGTGGGACTGGATGCATCGTGCTCCAGAAACTCCTGAAACGGATTATATCACTCCCAAACAAAAACGCACCATCAGAAAAACAGCAAGTCGTATTCCTGTTTCTGTCAGGTCTGCAAAGAGTTTGAGTGTCAGAAAACGTATCAAAGACCATTTTTCCTCTCCGACACTTTTATCTGCCACCAAAAAACGTATAAAAGAAGAGTTTTCTTCTCCATGGGTCAGTTACAATGAAGCTTGAACAGTTGTATTACAATCCTAAAAGTCCTGCTGCGTATGCAGGTGAACAAGCTTTGTACAAACTTGCTAAACAATCATCCAAAAAAGTAAAACTTCAAGATATTAGAGACTGGTTAAGAAAACAACAAACTTATACTTTACATAAACCTATTCGTAAAAAGTTTTTGCGACGCAAATCGGTAGCGGCTGGAATTGATACTCAATGGCAAGCAGATTTGGCAGACTTATCAAAATTATCAAAGTTCAATGACAAACATAGATATTTACTTTGCATCATAGATGTCTTTTCATAATATGCATGGGTGGTACCTATTAAAGATAAAACTGGGAAAACTTTAGTCATTGCTTTCAAATCTGTTTTAAAAAGTGGACGAAGTCCAAAAAGTTTGCAAACAGATAAAGGAACTGAATTCAAAAATAAAGAATTTCAAAATTTCTTGAAAACTAAAAAGATTCATTTCTTCACTACTGAAAATCCTGAAACCAAAGCCAGTATTGTGGAACGTTTTCAAAGAACTTTGAAAACTCGCATGTGGAAATATTTTACTCATCATCGCACTTTGCGAGAAATATTTTACTCATCATCGCACTTTGCGATATGTAAACATTCTTCCCAAATTAGTAAATGGTTACAATCACGCTTATCATCGAAGTATTAAATGTGCACCTGTGCCTGTGACTCTTAAATATGAACCACAGGTGTCAGAAAACTTATATGGAGAATCCAATTCTAAAAAAGTCAAACCAAAATTCAAAGTGGGTGATTTTGTGCGTATCAATAAAACAGAACGTACATTTCATAAAGGTTATTTACCAAACTGGACACAAGAATTATTTCAAATTTTAGCAGTGGTCAAAACTCAGACTCCTATCACCTATAAAATAAAAGATCTTGAGGGTGAATTAGTCAAAGGCACTTTCTATTCACACGAGATACAACGTGTAGAGAAAGATCAAATTTACGAAATTGATTCTGTTTTAGATCACAGAAAACGTAAAGTGGGTGAAAGAAATTAAAGTTCACTGGAAAGGTTATCCTTCAAAATTTGACAGTTGGATTTCAGAATCTGATCTTGTATAAAAGCATGAAAATGGATCTCAGAGGATCATTTGTACGTGGTGACACTGCTTCAGTACAATCTGCAGAAGGTCGTGATCGAATTGTTAAAAATTGTTTCACTTTTTTTGCTCAGATCATTGTTGTATACATGATCATTATCACATCATTACTTCAAATCAGTCTGAGAAGTCCAGATAAAGAATTGTGGTTAATTTTACTCAGTAGTTCTATCGGTTACATACTACCATCCCCAGGTTTAAAATTTAGAAAACAAACTAATCCAATTTCTGCTGATGAAACAGATTCGCCCAAACTCAAACCATGAACAACTTTTATTTGACACTCTTGAGTGTGAGTTCACTCAGTACATTTTCAAAAAATACACAATGTGACTTTAAAGTGAAATTAGATCATTCCATACAAATTGAAAAAGATAATTGGGAAGTAGGTTTGGTAGAAGTCATAACTCCAACTGAAGTAAATAATATTACTAAGGAAAACAATTATGTGATCTTAAGATTTACTGATAGAAAAATGTGTGAAGATATTGATAATTGTCCAATTTTGGGAGGCTATGTAGACATGAAAATTAATATCCAAAATGGTAATTATGCTTCTCCACGCCATTTAGTTGAAGAAATACAAAAAAGTATCAATTTCCAATATGGACAGACACTGAAAAATAGCAATGCTGCAATTACAATTTCTTATGGTGAGAACAGTGCTCGATTCAAACTTGATGTTCAAGATCCTGCGAAAGTCAAAATTATTTTTCCAAAGGCAATTGCAGAAATATTAGGTGTAGATAGAAATTATTTGATAAACCAGTAGCAAATGAAAAATACATTTTCAGATATGGTGTGGATTTGAATACAAAAATTCATCAACTTTACATTTACTCTGATTTAGCAAGCTATACATTTATTGGTGATGTTACTGCACCTATTTTGAGAGTTTTGCCATTTGAAAGTAAAAGAGAAAACAATCATTTACATCAAGAATTTGTCAATGTACACTACGTTCCAGTGGCAAAATCTTTCATAGATCAGGTGCACATTAGTATAAAAGGTGATACAGGTGAAAATGTGCCATTTATCTCTGGGAAAACGTTAGTGAAACTACATTTTCGACAGAAAGAATAATGTTGAAACAATCCAGAAGCATTATGTCTCTTCAATCTGGGAAAGGAGACTTTCCCAAGTACAGAGGCGTTTCAAGACAATATGGCAATTGTTTAGGATCCATTTTTAAAGCTGCATTGAGAACAGTGATTCCAATTTTAAAACCTGTCGCAAAAGCAAGTTTAAAAAGTGTGAATAAAGTAGCTAAAGATCAAGGGGTTCAAGCTCTAAAAGACATTGTGGGTGGTGAAAATGTAAAAAAAGTTTTAAACAAAGAGGAAAAACAGCTTTGAAATCTTTTGGTCAATCTACTATAAATCAGTTGGCTATAAATTCAACTCAAAAACGCAAAAAGCCTCAGTCTCAATCTAGACACCGAACTGTTAAGAGGGGTTTTAAAAGCAGAGCAAAAAAGTTTAATCCTATTAAACGTCTGGTATTTGAAAAAAGATATATTTGACGAAAAATGACTCAACAAGGTTCTTGCGATTGCACAAAAACGGAATTGGATATGGAATCCATTCCACCCACCATGACTACCATGCAAGGCACTCAGTGGAATGATTATCATCCCATCGCTTCTCTCGATAGTCATCATGCACCCATTGAATTTCTAATTCCACCTCACACCGAGTTTTACACTGATTTGTCTCAAGCCTATCTGTATATCAAATTCAGAATCTTAAAGCAAACGGGCGAAGATCTTGACACGGATGCAAAAGTATTTCCAATTAATAACTTTTTTCATAGTATGTTCAGTGGCATAGATTTGTATATCAACAATAAATTGATCACAAATAATTCAGACACGTATCCATACAGAGCATACCTTGAAAATTAATTTTCTTATGGTTCTGATGTCAAAGATAATCAACTGTAGGCAGCAGAATTTTGGTCTGAGGATGAAGCTGGAGCTTTTGAAGATGTTACAAATAAATGTATCACTGATCGCGGCAAACGCGTAGCAAAAAGCAAATCCGTGGAGCTTCAGGGTAAATTACATTTGGAACTTGCTATGCAAGAGAAATATTTGCCTAATGGTTTAGAATTCAAACTTAGACTTAATCGATCATCTCCTCAGTTTTGTTTGATGAGTGATAATTATCCTGCAAAAATCAAAATTGATACTGCTATCTTGAGAGTACGAAATGTACAGCTTCTACCTGCCATAAGTAATGAACTGAATCAAACTATTGCTCATCATAATGCTAAATTTCCAATCAGAAGAGTTGAAGTCAAAACTTTTACAATCAGTAGTGGCACAAGATCTAAAATTGAAGATCATCTTCTCACAGGTCAACTTCCAAAACGAGTTTTTATTGGTTTAGTAACAAATGAGGCATTTAATGGGAATTTGGATACTAATCCTTTCTTTTTCCAACATTTCAATCTAAGTAAAATGGATGTCACTTGTGATGGACATAGTGTCTATGGAAAACCATTTGAACCTAGATTTGAAAATGATCAGTATCTCAGATCTTTCCTATCAGTTTACCAAGCATTAGCAAGTCAGAATCAGGTCCAAAATTGTAACATTGATTATGAAGATTACAAAGGAGGTTACTGCTTTTGGGGATATGATTTGACACCAGATCAAGCAGCCGATCAGTCTCATTTGCAACCTATAAAAACTGGGAACCTCAGATTGGAGCTTCAGTTTGCAACATCACTTGACAAGACGATCAACGAGCTTGTGTATGCAGAGTTTGACAACCTGATAGAAATCAACGGACTTAGAGAAGTTACCACAGATAACTAAAGATGAATGCAGGATACTTCATTGAACAGGACTTGATGTACCAAACAGATGCATACAGTGCAACAGTCCAGCCATCAGATGAGAAGAGTACCTTACAGAAAGAAGTAGAAGACAATGAGAACATCGATTGTCTTATGAAGACTCTTCTAAAACAAGCCATATTGACTTGTCTAAAGATGGCAGTTGGAGACTGTGCGAAGCATGAATGTCATGGATGCAAAATGAACCATCCAAGTCAGAAATACCACGATATCTGTCTATGGACTTCTCCAAGAGAATGGATTGAAGATTATGGATGTCATGATCCAGCCTTAGAGGGCCTAAACATCTACAATGTGATGGAAGACTTTGACAATAGAATCTGGAACTATCTGTATGGCGACAATTGGCGACACCCTATGGACTTTACAACAGGGATCAATCACCTGACGCCAGAAGAAAATCAAGAAGCCTATAAAAACTGGCAGTACTTCAAGAAAAATCAAAGTGACTTAACAGAACAGTGGAAGACGTACTGGGCCAAGAAACTCATAGAATCCTATGAAGAAAAGGAACCTGAAGAAAACGAGAACCCAGAAACAGAATAAAAATGAACACTGTTGAACTTATCAAAGTCATAAACAATATACCTGTGAAAGGAGAAGTATGTGCCAAGGATTTACTACCAGAGAAGAAACCACTGGATATGAAGGCTTACATTGTGAATACAGATATATCCACAGATCCAGGAGAACATTGGGTGGCTATCTACTTCAGAAGAGATCAAGTTATCTTCTTCGATTCATATGGAAGACCACCAGAAGAGCAATATGTTCTACCATTTATTGAAAGAAACTCTTCAAGATGGATCCATAACAAAGAATGTTTACAGAGTCCATGGAGCAAAGTATGTGGAATTTGGTGTATCTACATCATTCACCAGCTCAACAAAGGACTAGATCTAAACACAGCCATTCATCAAGAACTATATGGAACTGGAAATGATTTATACCAGTTTGACAGAGATATCCAGATGTGGTTCATCTATAACTATGCCAGAGTCATCCTATCCAAGAATGGAATGAGACGCATGGCTCCTCCTGACTTTCTATTCAAACACAGAATACAGACTTGTAAATGTCATAATTATTCACATCACCTTCCAAAGAAGTATCCTAAGTATAATATGTTGTAAATATGTTAAGGGAAATTATTGTAAACAATGAACAGAGGGACGGCCCTAATCCTCTGTCATTGTATTCAGTTATAGTTAGCGGGGCAATAAAGTTATAGAAATGTTCACCAATCTTTGTTGTTCTTTTCATTAAAAAATCAGTAGTAGTAAGCTTGAGACGGCTAGCTATACACTAGTTAACGCTACAGAGTAATGCCTCTAGGAGATGAGGTCTTGATTGACCAAGAGACTCTAAAGACGCATAGAACTTAGTAGCCTTAACTATTACACACACCATATATCACCACATACTAGACCCCCTAAAATGACTAAGTTATCTTCAAAGCTGAAATTAACTAAGTTATTTTATATATCACCACAGAAGAGCCTTCATCACCCTTAAAATGACTAAGTTATTTTCAAAGCTGAAATTAACTAAGTTATTTTATATATCACCACAGCAGGACCTTTATTCCCCTCAAAAATGACTAAGTCATTTCCCAATAGCCCAGGAAACTATTATAATCACAACCCAACCAGTGGATATGACCAGGAGCTTATCATAATCACAATCATAGACCAGAATAGACCTCAAATAAACTAAGTTATTTCCCAAAAGCCCAGGAAACTATCATAATCACAACCCAACCAGTGGATATGATCAGAAAACTATCACAATCATTGATCAGCCAGAATAGACCTCAAAAATAAACTAAGTTATTCCCCAAAAGCCCAGGAAACTATCACAATTATAGGTCCAGCCAGAATAATCCCAAAAATAAACTAAGTTATTCACAGCTAGTCACTCAAGCCTACCAGGATAGTCATCTCTGGGTACCGGAATTTTTCAGGCTTAAAAGTCCCGGTACCCAGAGTGGCGTCCATTACTACTAACAACTGTCCAAAAATGTCTCATTTAACGTCCTATAAATGTCCCTGAATTGCTCTAGAACATTTTTAGAATAGTTTCAAAGCAATTCCAGAAATGTTCTAGCGGTTTGTTCTACAACTGTTCTAAAACGTATCTTTTCTGGAACAATTGTAGAACAACTCCCCGAAAATATCCCATATAGCATTTAATGAATGGCTCTGAATTATTCTAGTAAATACATGTACTTAGAATGGTTGCAAATATAAACTTATTTATAGACTTTATGAATCCTTCATAGATGGATTACAGTTAATAACGGAGATCAGGCATGAAACAATTCCAGACATGTTCTAATGGTTTGCTCTACATATGTTCTGGAGCAAGCCTCAAAAACTTTTCTAGAGCTGTTCCAAAAACAGTTTACTACAGAACAGTTCTAGAACAAACCATTTCAACATTGCTGATATTGTTCTGAAGCCTGAGTGGTCAGTGATTCTAAAAATGTTCCAACCAGGTGCCCGAGGATTGATCCCTGTTGCTATGACAATGGCCATGGTCAAGAATGCCATTGAGCAAGGCACATTGTATGATTCCATGAAATGTCACCTTTATATATCCGAAATACTGTTGAACCCCAAAAAGGAAATCCTAAAGTGTCTGACATGCTCATGCAGGTGACACAATATATAAATAAACATTAATTGAAGAAGAATCATTTTTGAAGAAACATGACAGAGATCCTATGTTGGCCTGAATGTTGTCAGTTATTGCCACCCTGTTTCCCCACTAATTTCAAAAGATTGTCTTGCATTTGCTTGTAGAAAACAATCCGACACCAGCATAAATTAAAATTAAAAAAAAACACTTAGAAACTGTGTCTCAGGCAATATTAATATCATTATTTGCCATCTAGGAACTGCCACACAAATGTGTTTGGAGAGCCTTCATAACCCCCCTGGCGCACAGTGATTCGAACCCCAGGCCAATACTATTTTCTTTATATTTGTTTCTTTTCTTTATCATTATCCCTGTCAATTTAAAAAAAATGTATACAAAACAAATATACCATGCGGTTCAAGAGTTATAAGCATTTTCACTAACTGACCACGGACGGACATACGGACGGACGGAGGGACCCACAGAGTAATTATAGTGCCGACCCAAGGGTCGTGCGGTTATGAAGTGTCTGAGAGCACTGATTTTGGAGCCAAGAGTCTTATGATCTTGGCAGTACCGCTTTATTTCAGCATTCTGACTACCGAATTGCACGCTTACACTTAGGGGATAACTGTATTCAAATTTTCATTTGGGGAGGTATATCGTCGGATATACGGTCGGAAATTTAGTTTTACGGCGACGCGCGAGCGGAGCCGTAAAACGTGATTTCCGAACGTATATCCGACGATATACCTCCCCAAATGAAAATTTTGAATATGGTTATCCCCATTCAAACGCACATCTGCAGTTTCGTCTCAAATTTGAGCGTTGCAAGCCGTGTAAAACCGCACGTCATCCAACGAAATATGACGTAATTAATGACGTCAAATTGTTTCCTGCAGTATATCGCAGGATATACTGTCGCAAATTTTTGACGTTATCCAATCAGAAGTCGCGTTACAAAATCAAGTGCATTAGAATTTGTTTTTGCATACAGTAAAACCTGACGTGTAAAACGGCCACTCTCAAAAAGATCACAAATTGGTTTTCAAGACCAAGTATCGCTTCATGCAGATCAAAAGTATTACAGAATGCTCCAAGTGGAGCATTCTGCAATGCTTTCGACCTTCATTAAAGCTGCATACTCTGTAACTGATGATCTTCTAATTTTAAAAATTATGTTTTTATTTTTCAAGAACACAGTAAAAATACTCAAATTCAGGTAAACATTTTACCATTTTCGTAAATCTTAACACGTTATCACTATCAAAACAACTGCATTTATGTTAAAATTCAACGGTCTAGAATTATTGGAGGGACGCAAATAATTACCAATAAGACAAAAATATACCTATTTGATAAGATAATTCACTTTTCCATGCAGTTTTCAGCTGTACTTAACATTTTTATTGTGAAAACATAGCTTAATTCTACTTTTACAAATGATTTAAAAAGAAAATAAAAATTTCCGAAAAACGTTCATAGTTACAGAGTATGCAGCTTTAAGCTACAATTTGTCATTAAGATCTTTGTGTTGTCTATTATTGAGTGGCCGTTTCACACATGCTTTACTGTATGTTATATGGAACGTGTCCTTGTGCCGTGTACCGTTTGTCTTTTGTTTGTGTTCTCTTCAAGAAAAATTCGATTAAAACGTTGAACCTTTTCGCGGGTTAACATGTTTTGATGCCTGTGACGAAGGTTAATATACAAAGACATGTTTGCGTGAAACACTTTTCAGATGTACTGATCGAGCTGCGCGAAAACGTATGCTGGTCTGCTCCTTTGCAATTAGCATTCAAGTTCCTAGGCGTAGCTAGCATATACGCAAAAACGCATTTGCGTACACTTTTGAATTCAAAAATATGATATAAGCCTAGGTTTCTGATGATGATTTTCAGTTATCTTGACGGTGTGCCGTGGCCCTTCGCAAAATTACATATAAAGCGCACACGACACACCCATTTCTAAAGGAACATTGGCGATACGCATACAAAATGTGTGTGGAAAATCAAATAATTATTATAATGTGTCTAATTCCAAGTTTGGTATAGGCTATATATACTATGATGTCATTATCTGCTCTACGACCCCCTTTAAGGGTTATAGTCAGGAAAAAAAATCAGAAAAGTTAACAAGTACAGGCATTTTGTGAAGAAAAGGGTTTGACACCTGGATTAAGGGTAATTTGGTATGCTGAATCCAAAAACCAATGTTGGCAAGCTGAGAAATGACATCTTAATGGCCTAATTTGCATATTGTCAAAATGGCCGCCAAAAATCATGGAATTTGACATATAACTGAAATATTTTATTTTTTGACAATATTTTTTGTATCCAAAATCATTTGTTTTATGTCCTAAGATCGTTTTACCATTAGAGTACATGGTTTTGGCGGTAATTTACATAATCATTCAAGGATATTACCGCATTCATGGTAATAAATGTCAATTTAGTCTATAAAATCATTATATAAACTTGCCTTATTCAGTATCCTACTTTTTAAATGTTAGTTTTATTCATAGCACGATTTTGGACTGTTTACCAGCTTTTCAAGTAATAAATTAGAAAGAAACTTTGATAATCAACAAGTTGTTTTGTTCTAAAACAAATATTTCATAATGTCCATGCCTAAATATATGCTACATTTTGTATCTATAAAAAGTAACAGCACCTTCATGCTCATTCCTTGGTACCCTAGGGTCTAATTAGTCCAACCTTGCACGATCAGGAAAACTTTTAATGTGTGTCATATTGTTTTGGGAGACCGCATAAATGGGGAAAATATTGCCCTAAAGAGTAAACATATTTGAGTTATGTGAAATCGCATGGTTTCCATAGCAACGGATAATGCGCTTCTTAAGAATGGGGATATCACTACAAAACTACTCATATTTCAGCAGCAACTCATCTGAATTTTTTAAACTAACTGGGTACCAACTGAATGTTAAGACATAGGACTTTCATCCAATGTTCAGATATTCAAATTATCAAATTTGCATATTCATGAATATTAATGAACATATTAGAAATAAGAGAAAAATCGTGAAAATTAAGGGGGTGTACATGCAAATTTATCCACATCTCAGCTGCTTACTATCCTATACTACAAGCCTTGGTACCAATTTAATGCTAATAAATATCATGTTTACTTAATGGACCAATATGCAAATTATATAAAAATTGTATTCATGAATATTAATTAGATATTAGAAATGAGAATAAATTGGAGAACAATTGATAAAATGTACATGCAAAATTACTCATATCTCAGCTGCCATTTATCCTAGATTTTATACTCACTTACTTTCTAAATTTGTTCCCAAATTAAAGTCCAGAAAAAGTTTTATAATAGTGTTGTTTGGTATGCAAATTATTTAATTTGTTTATTAATGAGTATTTTTTGAAGATACAGCCTTATTGATTCGTTTTCAATTTTTCTTTAGTTTTCCATAGTTTTCATTAATATTCACGAATATATTTGTTAATTGATTGTATATCTGACCATTGAAATCAAATACTATGTCTCAGCCTTAATTTGATACTAAAATTGATTGTCTAGAACAATTTAAAGATGAGATAGAAGTAATTTTAGAAGTAGACCCCCACTAATTTTTCTACGTTTTTTCTCTCATTTTTATGTTTAAATTTATATTAATAAATTTAAAAAATGGGTAATTTCACATAATGGCTTTTTAGTAAAGTAAAATGTCTTAGCTTTAAGTCAGTACCAAGTGTGGTAGTCTAGGAGTATTAGCAGCTACGATATGAGTAATTTTGTAGGTACACTCCCTTAATTTTATTACCGTTATTCTCTCCTTTCTAACATTTAAATTAATATTCAAGAATATAATCATAAAATGATTTGCATATCCGATCATGGCATAAAACGTGCTATGTCTTTGCATTTATTTGCTACCAAGCTTGTTAGTCTATGACAATCAGCAGATGAGATATAGGTAATTTTGTAGATATACTCATTTTAATGTTTCTGCAATTTTTTCTTTCTTTGTTTAATGTTTTCACTAATATTCACAAATATGTAAATAAGATTTGTATATCAGACTATTGTGTAAAAGTACTATGACTCACCTTTCATTTGGTACCAATTTTTGAAGTTAAGAATAGATAGCAGCTGACATATGGAATATGTTGTACGTACCCCTTTAAATTTTCTCACATTTTTCTCTTATTTCTAATGTTTTCATTAATATTCATAATATGCCAATTAGATAATTTTATATCACACCATTGGGTTAAAGTGTAAAGTCTCAACTTTTATTTGATAACAAGTTTGGTAGTCTAAAAAAGTTAGCAGCTTACATTTAGGTAATATTGTACATACCCCAGCAAACACATAACGTTAATGTAACGTTTGTGAAAGGTTCCAAAATGGTTACGTCGGACCTGACATTCTAAAAACGTTTTACAGACGTTACTTTGGGCAACATTGTCTTAAATCTATATATTCAGTATGAAAAAGTTTTTAAACAAAATACAGTTTTGTTTACAACATATGGGAACATTAACAAAGCCGTTGGTGTCATTTAATAAATGGTTGTAAAAACGTTCCTGATAAAACGTTTTTGAGTGACGTTAGTAAAACGTTTTTCAAACGTTTTTGAATAACGTTAATAAAACGTTGGATCTTGTCATTTTATCCTAACATTTTAAAAACGTCCTTATAACGTCAATTATTGATTCTTGCAAAAATATGATTACTGACTACAAGAACAAGCTAAACATTCAACTACGAAGGTATACGAAATGTAAAAGAATAATTTTGCCGCAAGGTCACCCGTGATAAGCGTTGTAATGGTAGCTCATTAGTGCCTACCAACTACGCAATGATAAACGTTCTGCGGACGTTAGTAGCATGTTTTTAACTATACCTAGTATACCAGGCCAGAGTTTCGTATTTTGTTAAAGTTATTATTTATGCTATATACATGATATAAGTTACTAAGTTCTCCTAAGAATGCTTATTTAGTTTTTTTTGGGTTCTCAAATATTTTTCTTACTGAGATTTTCTTATTTCAATATTCTACGAAACGCTGTAGCGTAAAAAATAATAAACCCACGCCGTTCGAGAACAAAGAAGATCAAGAAAGCGCCCCTTTACGGTAAGTTTTTTCCATTTATTCGTAAGATTTTTTATCTTTATCTTAGTTAAATGTATCTTTTTACATAATATTCAGGCTGCGCATGTTTATTGTTTTTATAAAGTGTCTATCCTTACACCAGAGGTTGCACTTTACAGTGATAATGAGTTTTCGCGACCTGCTTTTGTTATTGTTTATTTTAATGCATGGTTTACAGCGGGTCAGGTTTTCAGTTGTGCACCAGTCATGGGTGCCAGGGTTCCTCCCATTTTGTGGGGCTAGTAAATGTGTCCTATTTAAAAACGTGCATTGATTATGATTGATCCATTGGCACTTGAGTCCCAAACCTCAATTAATAAGTTGGAAGCACCATCGGTAGGGTCCCTAGACTTACCGGAAAGACCCGAATTACCGGAAAGACCATCGAAATACCGGAAAGACCAAAGAATAATAGGGGGTTATTTCCTGTATTGATTTTACTAAAATACAGAAATACTAGCCTTATTTGTATAAGAATATATCCACATATGTTATGCCTTTTTGGTATTTTAACTTTCGAGCCTCCGTTTCGGTTAGTCCATGTATGGTTATGCCATGTATGGCATGTATATGCCAGCTTTATTTTCTCACAAATCACATTTCGCCAAACACACAACTATTCTATAATATGATTTTGACGTATTTAATTTAAGCCGTACATTTTCGGTAATTTGGAAAGGGAAATCATCTTATCTTTTTTTCAACTAATAGTTCAAGACAAAATGATCATAAAATGAATTAAAAATATCAAAAAAAAAATATAACAAATTATAAAATATATACTAAATATATACTAGATACTCAAATATTAACAATATTCAATAATAGCCTTCTTAATTTGCGAATGGCATATCAATATTTCCCTATTATTCTTTGGTCTTTCCGGTATTTCGGTGGTCTTTCCGGTAATTCGAGTCTTTCCGGTAAATCTAGGGACCGCCATCGGTATATCAACAAAGCTCAAAATGCATGAAAACATCGAAAAAATCAATTTTATAAAGATAGTGTTTGTTTTTGTTTTTTTAAGTATAAATAGAGACATGGTATTGAAGTGGAAACTGGGTCAACTAGTTTGGACGGATCTCCTACCCCTCAAACGTATTAGTTTTTCTTCCACCCACCGTCGTTCGATAGTACAGTGATTACTCTATCTAGGGATATAGTCTACAAGTTTGAAAAACTCACCTTTGCAGGAAAAAAGTAGACAGTTTGTACTTTTCTCGCAAACAGACATCATTTGACAAGCTAGCTACTCCGCTTTCTTTTACTTTCGTTTTCATGTTTGTTTATGGGTTATCTAATTGGCCGAGATCATATTGCGTCATTTTCGCGGTTCAATTAGCTGAAATCGGGAAAATGTCGCATTGGGTTTCGGCCAATCAGATAATCCGTAAGAAAACACGGTGTGCTTGTCAAATGATGTCTGTTTGCGAGAATATTGTACAAACTGTCTATTTTTTTCCTGCAAAGGTGAGTTTTTCAAACTTGTGGACTATATCCTTAGATAGAGTAATCACTGTACTATCGAACGACGGTGGACATTTTGTTGGGCCTGATCTGGGTCCAAACTGTTAGCAAAGGTTATCAGCAGACAACAAAAGTCGCCCCTAGGGGGCAGAGTTAAATACAAAACAAAGTGTGGCTAAAACCTTGGCCAAAGTTAATATTTCATCTGGCTCCAACTTTTTCCATTTGGCTAAAGTGTTGGCTACAACAAATTCTGAGCCAGTGTAAGCCCTGAGAGCCCTTCTTCGTTTGCCTGCATGTGTTTTATTTAAGCGCACTGTTTTTTGCCTGGAAACATTTTCTTTTTTCATTTATTTGGCAAAGAAATACACAAAAAATGTAGATTTTGTTGTTTGTTTTGCTGATTTATGTCCCAGTATGGTCAGTTCAAGAAAATTTTGGAAAAAAATTTTTGGTACAGGGTCGGTTGGGACGATTATTGTTTTTCTTGGCCTAAGAAAAAGATGTAGTTGGATTATATCATAGTACAAACAGGGCTTTATCCAGCAATTTTGGGAAAAGGCTCCTGGCCAATTTTGGGAAGAATTATCGACTTAATGTCAAAATTGTGAAAAATTTATCCACATAAAACATAACTATTGGAGCAAAATTTATCTCCCCCAAAAAGGTATTTTAGATTATTTTATGCCAAACACAAGTGTTTAAGTAACATTCTGATATGGGTCTTTTATTCAAATAAAATACTTTTTTTTTACATTCATAATTCGGAAAAATAGATGTGCAATGGGGAAGATGGCTTTTTTCCATTGGGAACGGGGCCGAAATTTGGCCCCACGGGTATGGCAGATAAGGCCCTGACCAAACAGTTAAGTTTGTTGCATGAATGACTTAATTACCTGTTAGTTAATAAGCATGTCTCCAGCATGTGAAACTAGTTAGATACAGCTTACCTGAGTCATGAGTTCAAGGTGACCTTTTGTGATGATATGATTTCTGTTACTATTCCATGCCTTAATCCGATTGCTGTGGCAACCAAATGTGAAAACTTTAGCAGTTATTGAAATACCTAACATGCCATAAAAATAGTAAACTATTTTCAAATAATAAAGGTCTTGATCGGACTGCGGATGCGCAGTCTGTTCTGTACCTTTGTTGTTCGAAAAACCCGGCAGACATGTTTTCTCACATCGAGGCCCATACATACACTCTTTTTAAATAATATAGATCTATACTCTTGTAAGCGGCATAGGTCCAGATCAGCTGGCTTCCCAAGAAGTCAGCTAATTAGGAACCAGGTTGTTTTCTGTACAATGTATGAGTTCATATTAAATCAAAATATGAATTACAGTATTGGGGTTAAACTTTCATTATAGTTGTCCCAGGACAAGTATATTGAAATTTCTTACTTGTCTTGAATGAAATAGGACCAAGTTGGGCATGAGCTAAAATAGAATTTTCTACTATATCAGGATTCTGGTCCAAGTATAAAAGTATTGCCTTTGAATGTTCCCCAAAATGCCCTCTACTAAGATAGTACTTGTAAACAGTTTCACTCTGTCAAACAAAATAGCCACTTTACCTAAAAATAGAATTTAGAAGAATCTTTAAACGACATCTTCTGAACCATGACTGTTTCCCATAATAACCCCTACTGATAATTGCATGAACCATTCTGCTCCACAAACAAAATGATGACCGGAGGTAAACACAGTAATTTCTAAGAAAATTCTTTAAACCTCTTGACCAAATTTAAAATAATTTCACTTACATGTTCCACTTACATGTACACCCAAGGCCAAAAAAAATATGTGTGTTTACTATTTGATGAAAATTTCAAACAGGGTAGGTCGGTCGATTTTCTTTTTTATTTAATTTGAAATAGGGTAGGTAGGTCGGGTCGATTTTTTTTCACTCGATTTTTTTTTCGCTATTTATGTACCAAGGTTTGGAAAGAAAAAAATAAGCGATAATGTAAATTACTCGGTTTGTTTTGTTTTATATGAAAAGAATATTATTGAGAAAAGAACAAGAAAACATTTTCAAACTGAAAATCAAACTGATTCAGGGCTCGAAAATAGTACTCGTCCGCTCGTATTTACGAGTGCCTCAGGCTGTGGGGCAAGTGAAAATTTTGATATTTCTAGTCAAAATTAATTTTTCCCCATTATGCCAATAGTTTTTGTGATGCAGGGCAAGTGCCTATTTTAAGATATTTCGAGCCCTGTGATTGGCTGGTTCACATAGCCACAGATAAGGCTGCGTATTGCGTATTTAAGCAATTGCTTGGACCCAAAAACGCAATTAAATTAATTTCTGTGCGTACAAAAACGCAATAAAAATTCCTGATACTCAATTCAGAACTTTTTCATAGCGTATGACGCTTTGCGATTGCCTTTTTTGTATACAACACTGGCAATTGTTCCAAATCTAGGATATTAAATTGTAAACCAGTCCAGGAACATTCTTATCGCTATTTAGCGGTACCCAACATTTAGACAATAACGACATTCATCTCACTTTACGATAACAATGGCGGAACATGGGCGAAAAAGCAAACAAATAATATCTTCTCGTACAGTAGTAACTCAACTTTATTACTGCGTTGAAGAATCATAGATGACTTGATAAATATGTTGGATTTTCGAAATAAGTGGGAAATAGCGGTCTCAGATGTACTAAAGCAGTATTGTCAGTGGGCTTTCTGAAAGTGAAACCGAAAGTAAACCAAAAAAAAATCAGGAGAAACTAGCGCAGGCTGGGTTTCATTGCTTATTTGCTTTCAGATGGATACCCAATACAAAAACTTGAAATACCCAATTTAAAATTTGAAATACCCAATAAAGCCAAAAAGAGGTGGGTAAATACCCAATTGCTTCCAATCCTTATCTGGAGCTATGGTTCATTTATGACAAAATCCAAAGGCAAAGCACAGATTTTCCCCTACATTATCTTAGACACTGAAGAAAAGGAACATATCTGGCATTCTTGTAAATAATAAAGCGTGAGTTAGTGTAGTCAGTGATAAATGAGTTTAACTTTCTATCTTCTGATACTTTCAACATCAAGCAACAGAAGAGGGAAATAAGCCCAAAGAAGAAAGACGTCATCGCCTGGATGGTTGTCATTAAATATCTCAAGTCATCTGGTGATGACTTGTTGCTTCAAACAAGCTTTTCTGATCATGGTGATCACATTTTTTGAAAAGAAAAGCGACAAGAACGCTGCCAGGGATTGACAAAAACCGCAGATATCCATAAAATGTTCGACTAATACCGAATAGAATCAGTGAAAAATTTGAATACCGGTACTAAAATCCGGGACCGCTGAAGCAGAACCGGAAAACAGTCTCGTTTTTTTATTTTCTGAGAAAAAATGGTAGGGTCGGCAGCGCCCTAGATAAGCTTTTGGGTCAATTGGATATTTACGCAACCTGGTTATCCTCAATTGCGTACTTGCAAAAACAATTGCGTGTTTTCATATTGTTTTACGCCACGTTTTTTTTTTCTGTGATTACACCTTTTCTTATTGCATGAAGCCATCAGGAATGTGCTTGCATATTTATTCACTCCCATCGTCTGCCTTTCTAAAGTATCAAACTCGCGGATTTTATTTTATTATTTTATTTTATTTGCAAAGTTTCACTTTTATCTTAGTGTTTTTCCGCGAAATACTGGACTGGGCACCGATATTTTCATAAAACTGGAGTATATTGCACGCTCGCTAGTAAAAATAAAATCAATACCCGACTGGCATTTGTTTATTAGCCGAATGGAAACGAAATGGACCAAATGGTACGCAATGACATCGCATGTAATTGCATACTGATCGTTAGAATTGCTTTTCGGTACGCGCGCATTTCATTTTAATTGCTTTTTTGATGCTTTTAATTGCGTTTTTACGCAAATACGCTGCTTATCTAGGGTGCTGGGGTCGGTCTGCAAACCGTAAACACACCCTTTTTTTTTGGCCCAATATCCCCAAGTCCCAGTGAACTACTCCTGGGGCATGACCCCAGCACCAGAATGCAAATTCCTTTCAATGGGTTCTCTATCTTTTATTTGTGAAAACACACACAAAGTGTGGTATTAAAATCTTTGAAATTGACATAAAGTATAAATTATACACACACAAAGTGTGGTATTAAAATCTTTGAAATTGACATAAAGTATAAATTATACTTCCTCTTTACATACTCCACATTAGTTGAGTCCCCTTACCATATCCAAGGGTAACAACCTACGTCATAGCATTGATGTTGTAAACACGTAGTACGGCGCCATCTTTGATTTACAAGGTCAGTTTTCCCCTTCGTAAAATTAAACAAATGAGTGTCTGTACAAACAAAGCAGTGCAGGCGGTGCCTAACATCACACTTGAACAGAATATATAACGGTCACGCCCCGATATGCCGTTGCCTTTGTAATCATTCACCCACAAGAATCGAAGCGGGAGACACGAGGATAATTTTAGCAGTCACCCACTTCGATTTTTGTGGGTGAAAGTTTACAAAGGCAACGGCATTTCTGGACGTGGCCATTGTATATTCTGTTCAAGTGTGATGTTAGGCACCGCCTGCACTGCTTAGTTTTGACAGACACTAATTTGTACGACATTTACGAAGGGAAAAACTAACCTTGCAAATCAAAGATGGCGTCATACTACGTGTTTACAACACCCACGCTATGACGTAGGTTGTTACCCCTGATATCGTCCTTGAAGAACTTAGAATGCATGTTTCCAGCATAGTGTTTGCACAGAAACCACTCTAGAATGCATGTTTCCAGCATAGTGTTTGCACAGAAACCACTCTAGAATGCATGTTTCCAGCATAGTGTTTGCACAGAAACCACTCTAGAATGCATGTTTCCAGCATAGTGTTTGCACAGAAACCACTCTAGAGGAGTTATAAGTTTGGTCCTTGTAATTTCCTGTGAACCAGTCAATTATGAAACTGAAAATAGAAATTTCTCGCAATAAAACAGTATCCCTGTTCATTTATTCTTGTGTGCCTGCATAGGGAGTCCACAGACATTGCCGTTTCGATTGATGGGTGATCAAACTGTACATGTAGACAGCAACGAGGTGACCCATAATAAATATAAGTGTCCATAAAAAATTTGGTTTCGGCTCAATATCTTTCTCAGCAGTTTTGGATACACAAAAGAACCATTTCAACGAGAACCAGTTCTTTGGAGTGGTCAAAACATGTTTGACCAGAAGGATAAGAAAATTATCACAATTTTAATGTTATGTATCATGTGAAACAGTAAATAGACTCTGGTAAAACTTCACTTTTGACATGCCTCGCCGAGTCGCCAGCCAAATTTAATTAATAATAGTCTCAAAGTAAGTAAGGGTGCAAAGATCAGGAATCGATTTAATCAAGTACCACACCTGACCCAGGATACCAATGGGAAAGTGACAAACTCACAGTTAGACAGTTTGTACCAGAGTTCTGGCCCTTAATTTTTGTCAGAATTTCGTTTCGGCTTAATATCTTTCTTAGCAGTTTTGGATACACAAAAGAACCATTTCAACGAGAACCAGTTCTTTGTAGTGGTCAAAACATGTTTGACCAGAAGGGTAAGAAAATTATCACAATTTTAACGTTATCATGTGAAACAGTTTAGAGTCTAGACTCTGGTAACCATCTGTGGCACTTAAGTTGTGGCTGAAAATAGCTTGTACTTATAAATCAAAGTAAGTAAGGGTGCAAGTTTCATTTGGTCAGTATCATACTGATAGTTAAGTACGTACATCTAGTCAAATAATGTTGGTCTAAGGTTGAGAACAGAAATTTTGTGAAAGCGCACACCGAACATGACTGAATTGTTGACTGGGATATAAAGCATCAGCAACACAACTTTGAAAAATGTATGATAAAAAGGATTTATAAATAACTGTATGTAGTTTATCTTGCAGGACAATGGCATCGAAAAAGAAACGACATTCAGCATCTTTTACTAACAGCTGGAAAGTAGCTAGGAGGGAAGTGTCAAAACTGACTTCACTTTCAGAGGTTGATGATTTTGAGCTGGAATTACAAGGTTCATGTTCAGGTTCAAATGTAAATGCGGAAGACAACAGGACCCAAAGTGAAGAAAGTGTATCAATCTTGCATGATCCATTAATTCTTGTAGGTGACGATGAGGTTTGCAGTGATTTGGAGACCAACACTTACGAAACTTTTGGTGAACCTGAATGCACAGAGGCAGATGAAGCATCAATGCAATGGGATCTCATTGACAAAACCAACTTAGAAATAATATCTGACAGTGACAGTGATGAAGACAGTCCTAACCGTAATAGCTCTCTCAATGATGAACTTGTGCATTGGATAAATGACTACCAAGTTAAGCACAATGCTGCAGATAGTCTTCTAAAATTATTAAAAGAGAATGGCCATCCTGAACTTCCTGGTAGTGCAAGAACATTACTCCATACAGCCAGAGAAGTAGAAACTCAAGTGAAATCAGGAATGGACTATATTTATTTTGATATTAAATCCGAGTTAGTTAAACATCTCAATATGTATTCCCTTGAATATAGGACAAGCATTGATGACATTGAAATTTCTTTAAATATTGATGGACTTCCCCTATTTGTTAGCAGCAAGAAGACACTTTGGCCAGTATTGTGTGCCTTGTGGCTTAAGCCAGTTAAAATTTTCCCTGTTGCTCTACTTTGTGGTAGATCAAAGCCAGAGAATTTGGATTTTCTCCAAGATACTATGGATGGGTTACAAGGGCTTTTAAATACTGGGCTGGATCTGGATGGCAAACATATTGATATTCATTTGCGATGTATAGTTTGTGATGCACCGGCAAAGGCACTTGTAAAGAATATCAAGCAGTACTCTGGCTATTATGGGTGTGACAGGTGTTGTCAGAAAGGACAGTGGTTGGGAAGACTGACATATCAAGAGACAGATAACCTAACACTAAGAACAGATGTGTCATTTAGACAGGAGCAACAACAACAACACCACCATGGAAGATCCCCATTTTGTGATCTGCCTATTGACATGGTGTCTGCCTTTCCAGTAGACTACATGCATCAAGTATGTATTGGAGTCATGAAAAGGCTGCTGCTGATGTGGCTTAGGGGAAAGAGAACAGTTAAGATGTCTGCAGGACAAGTGCAGGAAGTCAGTAGGCGATTGGAAAATCTTCAACAATTCACTCCCTCTCTTTTTGCTCGTAAGCCAAGAGGTTTACTGGAAATAGACCGGTGGAAAGCAACAGAGTTTAGGCAATTTTTGCTCTACACAGGAAAACTTGTTCTAAAGGGAGTTTTAAAACAAGATCTTTTTGACCATTTTATGACTTTCAGTGTTGCTATTTGTATATTGATATCACCACAACTTGCTTTGCTTCACAACACATATGCCAAGGATCTACTGAGGTACTTTGTGGAGCAGGGACGTTACCTGTATGGTCCTGAATTTCTAGTTTATAATGTCCACAGTATGCTCCACCTTGCTGCAGATGCTCTAGTGTTTGGCAGCCTTGACAAATTTAGTGCCTTTCCTTTTGAGAGCTACCTTTGCCAGTTAAAACGCTTAGTTCGTTCAGGAAAAAATCCTCTTGCTCAGATTGTGAAAAGGCTGAATGAACGGATGAATGTATGTAATCCCATCAACCCAAAAGAGCTCAAAGTGGCAACCCACAGACCGAACAACAGTTATATTTTGACCAACTCATGCTGTGAAGTTACTGATACCACTGGACAACTAGATGAAAATCATCAAAAGAAGTACTTGTGTCGAGTGTATAATAGAATTACCCCATTGTTTGAAAACCCATGTAGTTCTGTCATTATTGGAGCATTTAAAGTTGACACAAGACATTCGGAAATGAAAATTCTCTCAGAAAAAAAATTGGATAAAAGGGCAATTTTTATTCAGTCTGAACAAGGAAATGGTGTTTTTCTCTCAGTTTTACATGATATATAACATGTTTATCTTATTTTTGTTGCCAACAAAATGGAAAACGCACACTGTGGCTAGCGATTATCATCAATTTAAAAAAAACATATGCTGTATACATGGAAATGAGCTGTTTCAAAAAGGACTACAGGCCTTAAGTTAAGTGCGTACCAAAAACATATTCTTATTTCTAAACCAAAACATGTTGTGGGTACTCAAAAGAACCGTCTCAATGAGACGGTTCTTTTGAGCACCCAAAACAGGGGTATTTGAATATTTACAATTTTGCTCTCAAAAATTTTGTTTATCTAAACCTATGCGACTATATATGTGTCTATATTGGCACAATGAATAGATCAATACTCATAATTACCTTTAGTAATGCAATGAGGAAACTTGTTGGAAGAAATCTGAAAAGCTTATTTATTCACCCACAAGAGCTGACCTCATCCTACAGTGCCTCTGCTAGCCTAAGAAATGCAGTCATGGGCTTTGTAAAATTTATACAAGAAGTGCATTGTGAAATTACCTGAAAAGCAGCCTTTTAGAGACTGAGTGAGCGTCTAAAATTTTAATGCATCATATACAGTCTAGGAAAATCATGAGAGTTAATTAAATGTGAAATAATTTAAGTGTGATGAAACTACACTGAGACCAGACACGACACCATTCTGTACATACTTTGAATGGATAGCGTCAAGCCAGCCTGTTTTATACCTTGGGTCATTCCAAATGAAGTGGATACATACCTGGCTTCCCAGGAAAATAATTGGTAAGTCAATTTAGTCAAATACTGTGAATAGCCTTTATTATGTGGTCAATGGGACACACTTATACATCCTGTTATATGAATTGAGAGAATTCTGTCTCGTGATTCACTCAATTTGTCTTCATAAATTTCTTTGTCTACCTGAAAAATGGTCTAAACTGGCCTACATGTTGATTAGATGAAAATCAGCTCAAACTGGTTTCTAGAGGTTAATATTTTTGACTTATTTTCTATCACCCTCTAGAGAGTTACTAGAATAGCATGAGCATGAAATTAGCATGGCCTGCATGAAATTTACAAGATTTGCTGTATCACCTCCTAACAGGGTAATTAAAAACTTTAATAATTTTAACAACAGTTTTGTTTGATCAATTTTCTGAGAAAACAAATGTAAAAAAGTTTTTGTTTTACATGTATCTTTTATATCCAGAGAATTTGTGTAAATTTCAAAATGCTATAAATATACTACATTAAAATATTTCAAACTTCGGAGAAGGACCTAAAAGGCTATAGTTTAACAGTGCTTCAACAATGCAAATCTAGATTCAAGTGAATTAAGAAATTGTTCACTCACAGTTTAGAAGATGTATAAAAATCAGTTATTGGCTTTAGATTTCAGTACACATTTATAGGATTTGTCTACCCTTAAAAGTAACATTCACCTCCCTGGTTCCACGAGAGTGAATATAACTTTTGGGTAGATAAATCCAGATGTCTTCTTCAATGAAGTAAAGGTATAGCTATAATAATATAAGCCTTATGCTTAAACTTTATTTTCAAAGCAAGTCTTTAATAAATTTTAAGATTTTTTTTGCAACTATAACAAACCTTATGACAAAAGTAAAATGATTGATGCCAGTGATTTTATGATCATTTTACTGCTTGCTATTCAAGCAATGTTTAAGGAAATAAAGCTGAAGATGTCACAATATGGATGATACACCTATTAAAGTGAAAAATAGGCTGCATCATGTGGTATAGTTGGACCCGATAAGATGCATCTAAACTATTTACTATGCAATATGCTCATGTGTTGATTTTCCATCAGAATAATAATGCAAAGTTTATGAATGTGTTACCAAAATGATTGCGACTTTCAATTGATCATGAAACCATTACTGTTATTCAAATGTGCATTATTACACTCTCAAAATAGTTGCATGATTAAAGCTTGATGCACCATTGTTGATTTTATTTGAAATGTGGATGATAAGGAAATAAGATCAGCAAATAGCATGCTAAAATTATCGTTAATATTATGTTAAGAGTGTAGCTAGTCACACGGCTGTCAGGAAATATGTTTTTGGAGCATGAACATTATGGGTTTGATAATAGCTGACTGATAAGGCCAAATAAAATGTGTGTATCTGGTTCATCAATCCTTGAATTTCCTTAATTTTTATTCAGCGATTTTTGCGTATTTTGTGGTTTTCAAAATGTATCTTCGCAATGAGCCGCTTTGTTTGAGCACCACAAACAACTGTCAAAATGGGTGGATAAGGAAATATTTTCATTGTGTATCGCTAGAAATATGTAATAGAGTGAATCCATTTATTTTTTCAGTGTTACAATGTTTGCAGTGGTCCATTTTGTTGAGGACAATACAGTTGAAGTGGTACCAATGTTATGGCTAGTGAAGTCTGGAAATGTGAGTTATTTGTTGAATTTTGCTCCATGTGTGTGTGTTTGTGTGTGTTTAACATCCCAACAAAAACTTTATGGTCAAATGGAGATGAGGTTATTGCTTAGTATCATCCAAAAGACTCTAGAAGCTGGGACTTTAATCCCTGATTTACTAGGTCATTTAGGTGAGCAGTTAATCGACTACATCAATGTATCTCCCCAATGGTCCATGTGATTTCAGTCAGTAGTTTGCTTTAACTAAAGGGCTATGAGAGCTTAGAATATGTTTTTTATCTCCCATCTATTGAGCATTGGGGGCCCGGGTATTCTTTTTGGACCATCTGTATGTATGTGTGCAGAAACCAAAGATGCATTTTGTAATACATGAATACATGTAAAAACACTTGATTTGATCCCTGTTCTCTTTAGGCCCGTTCTCTTATGCCCCATTCACATGCATACATTTACTTACGTAAGTAAAGATATTTACGTAAGCAAATTTACTTACGGTGTGGCGTGAACGGCTGAATGCATTTACTTACCTGAATATAAATACTCCTGGAGTAAACTGGGGTAAGAAAAAGTATATTTGCACCACCTCTGGAGGTCATGCAAAAGTATATTTACTTATAAGTAAGTATGCTCCATGAGCAAAGTAAGTCACGTGAACAGACCTCAGATATAGATATGTAAGGAAATTGATGTTTCTTGAGTACTTGTGCACCCCTGCAAAATGGTCTGGAACTATTCTAGAATAGTTCTACAATTTTATAGAACTGTGTTCTATAACTACTCTGAAACTGTTCTAAAAATGTTCTAGAAGGTTTATGGGACAGTTGTAGAACCTTATATGGAACAATATTTTGTTCTACAATTGTTCTAGCGAAAGTCATAAGATTTGTTGTAGAAAAGTTCTAGTATATTTAACCCAATAGCAACTTTTAAAAAACATTTTCAATTAAGCTTGTATTATCTTATATTTAAACTACTTTAAGTCTGTTTATAGAGTCCAGTAAAATAGGATAACAAATGCCTCGTATCTTCACATTGACCATGTTTTTTTTTCAATCAGCCAATTGACCACCAATCAACCATTAATGACCGGTTAAAACCAGTAATGACCGCTGGTCGGGTCTATATGCATATTGACCGGTCTATTGCCAACCTTGCAAAGCAGCAAAACGAGTACTCTTAAAATCAAGATAAGAAAGAGGTCAAAGATCAGGAATCTATACAATCAAGCACCACACATGACCCAGGATACCAATAGTTTAGACTGTGACTTGTTCATATTATACATTTTTATCAAGTTTCACATATTAAGGGGTGGGGGTATTTTACATTGCAGAAAGACTACTGTTACTGGCCACCGAGGAACCAGACAGAGAAGGCCAAGAAAGCCTGTATCCCTGATAAAGAGAAATGGGATATTCATCCTGTGAGGATCTTGTGTAATGCAGGTATACTAAAATATTATGCATACATGATAAGGAAGACATTTGAAAATCTGGCCCAACCATATGATAACATACAATTGACAAGTTGGTTTGATTTTTGTATGCTGTTTTCTTAAAGCTAAAAGATACCATGCATGCAATTTACTAGTTGGTTTATTGATTGTACAGTTGTTTTTCTTAAAAAAAAAATTAACTTTTCTACATTTTTTTTTAACTTTTCTGCGAGCTGCAATGATAGCAAGACTTCAGATTTTTTTCGAGATTGGTTGCCTGAAGTGACCCATGTTGCTTAAAAATTTTGGTCATTTTCTAAAAAGATGGGCCCATTGATATCAAACTAAACACAGTTGACATTTCCAGTATATTTGACCTACACACTGACAATGACACCCAGTGTTGTGCCTAGAGCGCGGCATTGCGGGATTCCTGCGATTTTACCACCGATGTCCGCACCCAGCGCGGGCCTAAGGGCGCACCTCGAAAATCTGCTTATTTTTTTCGCTGTTTATTACTATTTCCATATTTAATGTAACCCAATAAAGGGAAGTAAATCAACCAGTCCAATACACAACAACAATGGTGGAAAATCCGAATTTCATAGCAGAAGGCCAGAAAAAGCTATTTTAATATAGAAATAGTAAATATGTAGGTGAATTCAAAACTAGGGCAATGGCAGAAACTACTTCACTGTCATCTACACCCCTTTTCGAGCCAAAACTATCGACATCGAGCTCATATTTAAATAAAAGAAGAACAGAAATTTCCAGATGACTATTCATTTTAACGTGTAAAAAAATGAAAGATTTGGTGTGTCCCCCAGAATTTGTAAATGTCCCCCTGAAATTCAGGTAGAGGGACACCTGTGTCCCCCGGAAATCTTGACCTAGGCACAACACTGGGCACCTGTATGCATATATGTATATTGACTGCTGTTTATACAGTAAAACCTGTCTTAAGCGGCCACTTAAAAAAGAAGACCAATTTGTCCTTAATGCAGGTCAAAAGTATTGCAGAATGCTCCAAGGGGAGCATTCTGCTATCCTCTTGACTTTCATAAGCTACCATTTGTTATTCCCCCCCCCCCCCCCCCCCCCCCCCCCCACCCCCCCCCCCCCCTGGAAAATCACGAAAAATAAAGGGTTTCGCTGGAGGGCCAATGTTGGCCGGCAAATAGTGGTATTTTGATCCTCCCTCATCAAACTAAAAAAAAAACGTTATCAAAGTTGGACCCCCTCTGACAAAACTTTCTAGATCGGTGCAAGATCAGATCGGTGCATGATGCAAGATCAGATTGGTGCATGATAGAAGATCAGATTGGTGCATGATGCAAGATCAGAATCAGTATGTGATCAAATCTGGAAAAAATAGTGTGAATCCCCTAGACCTAGAATATATACTCTGCTAAAAAGTCCAAAATAGAACATATTACTACCCATTTTAGTTTATCTTCCATTGATCAAATTATTGTAGAGACCTATTCAAGAGGAAAGACCCTCAGCAGAAGGGCAGAAGTTACATCGCACCTAGAGTCAGAGGAGGAAGAGGAGGGAAGGAGGAACAGAAAGAGAAACAGAAAGTATGCATCTTCAGGTGATGACCGTGGAAAGAAGAGACATTACCAAGATTCTGAAAATGATGGTATGTTATAAAAAATAGTAAGTGAGTATGATCAGGAAATACCACAATCACAAACCGCAGACTACCCCGTGGCACTGCGAGGAAGAGCCGCTCAACCATGTTCAGCTCACATGAATTCTAACTTGATATAACCACATAGAGGCTAATAAATGACATTTTTTCATATTTTACCCTATGTCAGCTCTTCTATACAAGATGCCAGAACCTAAATCTAATACCTCGCAAAATAGAATATTGAATAGAGTTATCCCCTTTATTTAAACATTTTGCCTTCCCACAAGTTAACCTGGTTGATGTCTTATTATCCAATAGTTTTAAACATATATCTAGCTATCAAAAAATTAACCCATCAGATAATCCAAATGTCTACATTCTTTTTTTTGACATTTGTCAATTTAGGTATTGGGATGTAGAAATTTTCATCAGAAATAGTGAGTATGATCAGGAAATACCACAATCACAAACCGCAGACAACCCTGTGACATCGCGAGGAAGAGCCGCCAACCATCGCGAGTCACCAGGAAGACAAAATAAGCGAAGCAACCAGCTGTCTCTTCCCCATCAAGATGATTGCAATACTAGAAGCCTGACAAAAACTGTGTTAAGTGATTTGTGTTTTTGTTTGGTAGTCACCATCTTTTTTACAATATACAGATGTGGGTCCAATTGCTTATTTCAATAGAAATTGAAAAGTTAGGAGGCAATGTTATCTTAATTTTCAGGGACGGTTGTGTTACCTGTAAGGGAAATCATAAGTTCTATTTTTTATTGCATGAATAGATGAAGAGACAGATGATGAGCATATACAGTCTTGCAGGCAACAAGTTGCACCCAAACCAGCGGAATTGCCATCTCCACCACCAGCATTACCACCAATTTTACTGCCACTTCCACCAACTTTACCACCACTTCCACCAACTTCACCACCACCTCCACCAACTTTACCACCACATCCACCAACTTTACCACCACATCCACCAACATTTCAGCTTTCTATCAGACCATCTTCACCAGTACCAACGTATGAAGAATTTGAAGTGATGGGTAAGTATTAACACTTTCAATTGTTGGACCATAATGATAATACGCTGTATACCTCTATACTAGGAAGGACTGGATTTGATAATTTTAGAATTCTCAGAGTACACCAGAACAGCCACCTTAAACAAGACTTGGTAAAACTGGGCACTTAAGAGTACTCCCAAGTAAATTCCAGCAATACAAATATTGCACATGCAGGCAGTGCTCCACTATCTTGTTTTGGAACAGGTCACTTGAATATTCTGTCTACACCACTTTGGAAGGTGGAGTATGCCAGAGTACTCTTAGTACAGATGTTCCAGAGCACTTGATTTCTGTTCTTCCTGTTCTGAGTAAAAGGAGGAAAGAGAACAGCTAAATCAAGTCTGCTCCTAGATGGGTTAAAAGCTGTATGTGTATACTTTAGCAATTTCATTTATGATTAAAGGGGACATGAAACTAAACTGACTTCTTTTCTAGTTGAGTGTTCAATGATCTGGCAATATAAAGCATGTTTTCCTTGGAATTACTTCTACTGTAGGAGTTTAGCCTAAAGGGGGAATGTGAGGGTTAAGTGTTTATGACATAAAAGGTGGTCAACAAATAAAGTATTGCTGAATCTCGGACCGCAGCAACATCTGTGTGTGTGTGTATTTTAATTCATGCTTTATTTTTTTAGAGGTTAATCAAGATACAGGTATGCCACACATCATCAGGAAGTCAAGAAGCAATAGTAAGTATATTTGTTAAAAATATTTAGTCGCACCATTTTTCAACAGTATTGGGTTGCAAAAAATACCATGCTGGCTGTGTATATGTGACGCTGTCCTTCATACTGGTTAATAGTACAACTGATTTCCATTTAATATGGTTTAAAGCAAACAGTAGATGTGATTCAAAATTTATATTTAGTCATTAAAATAAAAATGCTTGATCTCCTGTAGAATCCATCTAGTATATGGAACTTATTGGCCTTTTGTTAATTTTGTTAAAATTTCCATTAAGTCATTAAAATATAGATGTTTGATTTCCTGTTCAATCCATCTAGCATATGGAACTTATATTGCCATTTTGTTAATTTTTGCAAGAACATTTGTATTTTAGCAGGGATTATTTTCGGGATAAATATCTCGTATCAAAATGTTATTAAGCAAATTTTGTTAAAATTTCACATTAAAAATTCAATTCTCATCAGTTTTGGCTGAATGGGATTATTCCAAGCCAGAATTATCCCTGTTTTAGGTATGAGTTTTGGCTCCTCTTCAACCTCCCTTTTTAGAAAATTTTTAATGGCACTATAACCAATGTGATGTCTTGAAATGTGAGTGAATTTAATTCACACTTGATATATAGGGTAAATTCAGAGACTTTAATTTGATTTAAAAAAGCAACAACATTTGAACACATTTAAAAAAAATCCTCTAATTGCAGCTCCTGTATTACCCACAAGAAGGATGTCATTTGAACAAAAAGTCGATCAGATGATTGAAGGAGGCAAGTACAAACTTAAATACTTGTAAAATATATTTGTATGCCTATTAGAGTAAAGCATGCTTCTGTCCTGGGTTGTGTGTAAACTTGAAGTTAAATATCATATAAACAGTTAGCCTAAACTAAAAATAATTTCACACAAATTTTCCTGGTTAAACCCTCTATCATAATTACATAAACCGTCAAAATCAGGCATTAAATGTCAATAAAATTTCATAAATGGTCGTATATAATGCTAACACATTTCTAAGTAAGAAAGAGGGCAAAGATCAGGAATTGATACAATCAAGCACCACACCTGACGCAGGATAACAATGGGAAATTGACAACTTCACAATTGGGAGCTCAGCGGTAGAGTGCTTGACTTGAGACCGAGAGGCTGCGAGTTCGAGCCTCACAGGACACCAGTGTCACTGCATTGTGGTCCTTGAGCAAGACACATTATCCTAGCTTAGTACTGGTTCAACCCAGGAAGACCCGTCCCTGTTTAACTGAAAGATTGTTGATTGGACGTAAAGAATCAAATCAAACAAAAACAACTTCACAATTAGACATCACAAACAAGAGCCGAGAGGTCAGCCCTTTCCCAGCAGGTGACCACAAGGCAGCAATAAACAGAGGCGCACGAAAGCATAACAAAAAACAAGACAAATAACATAAATGATCCACAAAAGAAGCACTGCATTGGAATGGTCAGTAAATATATATTACACTGGAGGTCTTAAACCGGTTCCATGGCGCGCCAACCTCACCCTTAGTTCAGATGTGGAGCAAGACACATAGATGTTTGGTTTGCATGAAAGACAGAGTTCAAGAAGATTAGATGCTGTACTTTAACAAAACAAATAAAATTAGCCAACATCATTAGAAGAAATTTTTATCTGAAAAATAACTTAAAACAAGTGATTATAGAAATAACTTGTTTAAGTAAGTGCCCTGACTGGAAAAAAATACATGGCTATCTACCCTACTTGAAAAATTGTGAGTAGGGTGACAGCAAGCAAATTATTTTTCAGGCTTGTCCTGTTTAAATGGTATTAAATTTATGTTCTGTTAAAAATATCTATACCAACTTTTTTTTTTCTTTTTACAATATATAGTAATTGCAGCATCACCAGAACCTGCATCTCATTGCCAAACTGAAAGATCTCACTCAATGTCAAACTTACAAGTTTTGGAAACACCATCTTCGTCAAGGTCTCAGCGAGGTATGTATTCTCTTTTTTACAACTGAGGAATTCTATGGAGTCCCTTTTTATCCCTGATCGGGAATATAGCGATCAGCCTGGCGTCCATCCCTCTGTCCATCGGTCTGTAGACGAAAGCTTGTTTATCGATAACATTAATTCCCTTTGAGATATTTTGATAATATTTGGTAGGCATGTATTTCAGGTCAAGGGGACGTGTTACGTATAAAAATGGGTACTCTCTCTTGCTTCATTTTTTTATTATAATTGGTAGGGATATATATCACATCAAGACTGTGTGTCCTGTGCAAATATGGGTGCTTTCTCTTGCTTAGTCTTTCAGTTATCTCCCTTGAATAAATTTTGCTGGTGACACCTTGTTTGCTCCATAGCTTTCAAGTTTGTTACCCTTCGAGATATTTTGATTATATTCGGTAGGTATACATATTAGGTGAAGAGAATGTGTCACATGTAAGACTGGGTGCTCTCCCATAATTAATTTCTCAGTTATCTCCCTTGAATGAATTTTAAAGGGGAAAGCTTTTTAGCTCCATAACTCTTACCTTTTTAGATATTTTAACAGTATTTTGTAGGTATGTATATCGGATCAATACAGTGTGTCACATGTAAGAATGGGTGATTTTCCTTGCTTTTTTTCAGTTATCTCCCTTGAACCAATTTTATCGATGAAATATTGTTAATAACTCAATTACATTTGTTCCCTTTTCGAGATATTTTAATACTATTTGGTAGGCATAATGTCTTGGTCTAGTTGCTATGTAACATACAAGAATGGTTGCTCTTCCACGCTTCCTTCATTAGTTATTTCCCTTGAATGAATTTTAACTGAAATCTTATTATAGAATGAAGTGGACCCTCATTATCTTATCTGAATATATATGTACTTTTGGTTGTCACTTTCTACTGCTTATCATTAACTTCGGGTCAGGGATTTGCCATCTCCTCTGATGAATATTTTTTCTTAGCCTAGTTACATTTGGTATGCCATGGCAAGTAAAGATTAGATCTTTTGTTTTGCACAAGTCACTATATAGATAATGTGTTCACTTAGCAATTAAATTCACATTTTAGTGCCGCAATGTTCCTGAATATGGAATTGATGGCTCAGTGGTAGGTTTTGTTTTGCATGTGAAAGGCTACAGCTTTGATCCCAGACATTTCCTCATCTTTTCTTTGATTCAATTTTTTCCTGGCTTAAATACATTTGGTATGCCTATATAAGGTAAAGTAACATCTTTGGTATTCCGCAATGCAATTACGAAGCTATAAATCATAGCTGTTTCAGATGGGTATAAGTGTACTAACCACAAACAACATTTCCAACCATATACATGTATGACCGCTCATAGTTATCGCTACATGACTCAAAAATGATGACTGGGATGTAAAGAATCAAATCAAACAATCAAATCAAATGGCTGAAAATTGTCCACTTGGAACTAAAGCATGCACATTCTCCCACCACCAATTTAAGAAGGCAGGGTTAGGGATAATGTAAGAAATGTGAATAGCAACGAGGGAGTTATCTATCTGCAGTCTCCAGTTATAAAAATGAAACTGTTATCAGCTGATAACCTTACATTTAACAAATTGCACCTTTTATTTCAGCAAAATAGAATGTATGATTTGCATTTGCTTTTCTTTACATTCCAGTGATGACATCCCCTGAACCAACTGCTCGATCAGTGTCACAGATTGAAACCCCCTCAAATAGTGGACAGGGAGGTATGTATAATTTCATTTCTACCTGTGGTTAGTTTTTTTATTGGACGTTCAAGGACACACCATGATGTTTTGTGGTCTTTTAGGGAGAACAGTGGTAAAATGCTTGACTGGAGCCTCAGCAGCGTCACTGAGCTTTGTTCTTGAGCAAGATACATTAATCCTGGCATAAAAAATAGTGAGTATGATCAGGAAATACCACAATCACAAACTGCATACAAACCCATGGCATTGCGAGGAAGAGCCACACAACCATCAAGGGACACCAGGAAGACAAACTATGCAAAGCAACCAGCTCTCTCTTCCCCCATCAAGTTGATTGCAAAACTCGAATGGACATAAAGTAACGTACAACAAAACATAGAACAATTACAGACAACAGAATGGGGGGGGGGGGGGCTTAAATGCATGTTGCTGGTTCCAAATCTTCGACCTAGATTCTGCTGTTGTTGAAGTGCAAGAAATGTTTAGGGCCCTAGAATGCACCAAATTGCATCATTTTTTTTTTTAATTATGTTGGGGGGGGGGGGGGGGCATGCTCGCATTCACACCTTCAGTTTTCAAAAAGTTCCTCTCCTCTTTCTTCTGGTTGATCACATCTCTGGAACCAAGAGGTCAGCCCTTTCCCAGCAGGTGACCACAAGGCAGCAATGAACAGACACAAAAGCATGAGAAACACAAGACACAAAAACACAAATGATCCACAAATGAAGTACCGCCTTGGAATGGTCAGTAAAAATATTTTACTGGAGGGCTTAGACCCGTTTCACGGCACCAACCTCACCCTTAGTTCAGATGTGGATCACGATACATAGATGTTTGGTTTGCATGAAAGACCCCTAGCTTATCCATGTATCATTTAAAAAAAAAACATAATTCAAGATATAAAAAGGAGATAAAACAAAGATAACTACTCAACAGTGCATAAAACTGAATACCTGAGCAAAAGAAATCCAACAGGTAAACGCCATTGGGCCCGACAACAGCCAAAGCATTAGGCCCCTACCATCTCCTCAATAGATGGTTCTTTGTCGGAACCATCATAGAGTCTGAAGTCTGACCCACCGGCATGCAATTAAATGTTTTATATATTTAAAGTTTTATAATCTTTTTGAATTGATCACTAAAATAAGGCTTTCCAACAATTTGTTTGAATCCACAAACCAAATCACCATAAAATATAGGTTCTGATATATGGCTTTTTGCAGAAGAGTTTCTAACCCAATGCTGTATTTAACAATCAACTCTGAGTGTCTGTGGAAGAATTTAGAAAATGCTTTTCGAATTTCATGATATCTATAACCTTGTTTTAATAACTTAAAAACAAGTTTCTGCTGCTGAAGTTTTTAACACCTGAACACACTCCCGCAAAACTCCCGTAATCCGGTTCAACACAGCATTACCCATCCCGTAAAATTGATTAATGGGATGTAAAGAATCAAATCAAACAAAAGATTTTTCTTAGGTAACCATATTATGTTCCAAATGCTTATTCAAGTATGATTAAGCAATGGTGCTTATATGTTATATTAACTGATTACAAATCAACCCTTCAGTATAAGTATTTTTAGTATTTGTTGTAATGGAAGTGGGAAGATTTGACCACAATAGGTGCTTTAAATGCAAATGTAAACATATGCAGGCTTTCTGTTAAAATCTGTTTTATTTTTTGAATGTTTTAGCTGTCCTCACCAGCATGCTGAGACGCATAATGGGAATTGAAAAAACCTTGCAAGAGCACTCCAGCATGCTCACAAGGGTCTTGGATGTCTTGGACGTTCAAGAGGACACGGGACCCCTGCTAGAAGAAGCAGTGGCAACTGTTGAGGAGTTGATGGAGCTTGATGAAAAGCTCCAAAACAAGGATTTTGCAAAAAAAATGGTTAGTTGATTGAAAGCAAATACATGATATTGTCTCGACATCACAGAAAAATTATTGACTCGGATGTGAAATGACAGTACAAACAGAATTGAGTGACACTGAAAATACAATGCATGCTCCAATGCATGATCCAAACTGGTTCTATTTTATTGCTAATAAATTTCGAAGCAGTCTGCAAAGCTCAATTAGCAGACCAGATTTCTTAGGACTGCAGTAGAGTGGTTGAAAAATTAAAACTAAGTCTACTGAATTAGAGAGGTTATAAGTTAAAAATTAGGCCAAACCACATACTTTCAAGAAGAATTCTCACCTATCTTGGATTGAAGTTGGGCAGATGTCAGTCAATGTGAAAAAGTTTGTTAGGTGAATAATGGTGAACTGGTTTATAACAGCCAGCCCAGGAACAGTGTTATGTTACTGAATGTCATGCCACTACTTAAAAGCATCCTTTGATCACAACTCACACTGAACCAATAGCTCAGGAGAGCTAAAAAGTCAGTGTTTCACTACACATTAATGTTAACTGAGAATAGTTATCTCAGCAAGGAATTAATATCCAGATGTTATTTTAGGTAAACTATCTGAGTTCCCTCGGCGGTGGTGATCCTGGTGACACCACCAGAAGAATGATGAGGAAAGTGGCCAATAACTTTGTGTGGTCACACTTCAGTGTGCACGGACAAAAGGGAAAGAAGAAGCTTTCAAATCTTAGAATATTTGAAGTAATCAAAGGTATGTAAACTTGCTGCAAAGGTATATATATAATTTTTGATTGTCTTCCCCTCCCCTCTGTGGGCACGTTTACTTTATGTCAGACACCAGAAAAAATGAGTATGATCAGGAAATACCACAATCATAAACTGCAGACAAACTCATGACACGGTGAGGAAGAGTCACACAACAATCACGAGGCACCAGGAAGACGAATTTTAAGCAAAGCAAGATGGCAGAACTAGAATGGACATAAAGTAACGTACAACAAAACATGGAACAATTACATACTCCCACAATGGGAGTAACAATAAACAAGGAATCAACAACAGAACCACCACGTTAGAAAGGACAGCAGCCTAAGCCATCGGGGGTGGGGGGGGGGAGCTTTTGTTTGATTTGATTCTTTACATCCCATCAACAATCTTTCAGTTAAACAGGGATGGGTCCTAAATTCCTGGGTTGAACCAGTACTAAGCTAGGATAAATGTGTCTTGCTCAAGGTGAGGCTCCAACCTGGGGCCCCTCGGTCTCGAGTCAAGCACTCTACCACTGAGCCACTGCGCTACCTATGGGGGGGGGGGGGGGGGCTGAAATGCATTGTACAGGTACCAAACATACCAGATTTCCTTATACTGGGGATAAATTTTAAACTTTCTAGATTCAAGAGAGAAGCCCTTTCCCAGCAGGTGACCACAAGGCATCAAGAAAACAGACATACACCAAAGCATAACAAACACAAGACAGAAATAACACAAATGATCCACAAAAGGAGTACGGCTTTGGAACCGTCAGTAAAAATATTTCACTGAAGGGCTTAAACCGGTTTCAAGGCCTGAAAAGTTTTCACTGAAATAGATTTTTTCTTATTAATTATTGGCAGAAATAAGAGATATTTTCTCTCCTGGTATTCTGATTCAGAATTATCCCCGAGGTATTTGAAATTCATTAGTTCATTATATAGGTTTATATATATAGCAGGTATAATTCTGGACGGAAATCTGTGCTTAAAGGCCCCTCAATTTTCTGAGAGGCCCCTTACTTCTAGAGAGAATTGGTCTTTTTATAAGGTATGGGTATATGGAAGCGCTGCTGTGTTGAGTACTTTTCTACGAAACTCTCTCAAAAGGCCAGAAAAATCCCTGTATAGAACTATACATTGTATACAATTGGATTGTGGATTTTTTATGTGAAAGGTTTGTTTACTATGTGCAAAGTTTTGTACTGAATAAGAATTGACACAGTTCCATCACAATAATTTCAGGAGCTTATAGAAGAAAATATAAAGGGGCAGGTAGCGACAAGGAGGCTGAAGCCAACATAGGCCACACCTTAAAACACGCACCACACAGGCCAGGTGGTGTCAAAATTCGCCCCCAGCAGGTAAGACCCACGTCACCACCGTTTGTTGTTGTTTAATTTTTGAAAGGACACTATATTGTTTTGAAATAACTCCTAAGGAGAGAATATCAAATCCCAATTTTTTGTTTATATAAGTTTATGTGTATTTTTATAAGGAAAAGTTATTTTGATTAAAAGTTTTAGTCAAATATGGTTGCTGACCACACAACAACTGTTTGGCATCTTTCTAACTTTTGTAGTTGTCAGTCCTTAGTTATACCTACTTACTACAAAACTTTTTTAGCAAATAATGGAAAAAATTCTGAGCTCAGCTGAGCATGGCAAACATTCTCATTAATATCAAAGTGAGAACAATCATTAGGATTTTAATAACAAAGGTCAGAATAAAAACATATATAAACGAAATTCTGATATATAGTCAGTCAAGTGTCATTACTTATATAGTTACAAGTTGTAAACCTTACTATTTCTATTATCCTACCTCAAACATAACCATGAAACAAACAATCAAATCTACCAAGGGCTGAAATGGCACAGGCAGAAACAACCTGTTACTGTTATGCAATACTAAAGTGACAGCAAATGTACTGTAACCCATGACTTAATCTTACAAAATCAGGCGAACAAAAAGCACCCTCTTGACACTTGTTGAGAAGATGCAGCGGTTTTTTACCAATGGGTAAATAACTGGCTTATCGCACCATTTGCTAAAATTACCTGAAAAAAGATTGCACTTCTCATGCCATTGTGGCTTATTGTACACTTCTGCAATTTATTGTCCACATAAAAATGTGAAGAAGTGCAAGTTGTTTATGCATTGCATTTCTCAGGCTCGGCAAATAAGAAAACTTAAGCGTTGATTGATAAATAAAAGGGTTGGTCACAGATTTTTATGACCTTATTAAGATAAATTAGATAAAGGGAAGTTTTATAGTTAACCAACTTAATCTATACCATATGCTGTTGCAAACAGAAGAGCGATGTGTACCTAATCAAATCTTGTAAGACTTAACTACTGTTAGCTGGTTGTCTGTTGCTGCCAATGTGTGTAATAACTTTTTACTTCATTTATTTTTCAGAATGTAACAGCAGTAAATGACAATGAAGAGCCTAGGACATAGTGCCATTTATTATATAACCTTTTGATTGGCCCAGATGCCTTTGCTGTTGAATATCGTAGTTAGCAGAACTCTTAAATGAACTAATGAATTCTTTTTCTGGATTGATTCAATAAACTTTGAATGGTCCATTGTATAATTCAAGGGGTCGCAGGTTTTAATTTCTAAACAAAATGGCAGTTTTTTCCCTGAAGATCATTTTTGTCTTAGCAAACAGCGTAGACCCTGATGAAATGCCACATTATGTGACATTTAATTTGGATCTTCTCTGTCTGCAGTTGTAATTACAAATAAAGTATGCATTCATTCCTCTTTTAACTGAATGAAATCAGTTAGTCATCATGTAAAAGAAAGAAATTCAAGACTGTCCAAGACATAGTCCATAGCCAAGATTTTGTTGTAATTGTTGTTGTTTTTTTTAGTTTTTTTAGAGAAATTATATAATAAAACAATTGTTGACTATTGAGGTATTGGACATGAAGTGATATGGGCCTGAGAATACCAATATTGACCTTGGCTCCGCCTCTGTCAATATTGGTACTCTCAGGTCGTTATCACATGTCCAATGATTGTATATAACTGGATATCTATCCAGTCAGATATAAAGTGGTTGGTTATATGATGATAGTTTCCTTATTTCTCAAAGCAAATGTTTTTATGTTCATTAGAATTGCTCTGCTCCGATGCTCAAACTTTATTTAAATATAAAAACAATTTCCCTTGGAAGAGAATTAAAAATTGAAGATGTCTGACTGTCGCATAGGATTCTTGCGTTTGTGGGCATAGATAGGAGTCCAGTTTTCTCATGTGGCATTCATTCTTTTCTTTTAATTTACAAGTTTCTTTTGATAACAAAAAGAAGAGACTTTCTTCCCTTGAATTCATAACACAGGCATAGAAATCCATAGGTTTAATGCATGACATTTCATATTAATTTTTTATTCTTGTACAGTCAACCCTAATTATAACGACCATGTTTGTTCCAAGCTATCTTTGATGTTAAAGTGAATTTGCTGTTATAAAGAAATGCCAACCAGTACCAGGTTTCAACATCATAATCATTTGGTAAAAGAAAAAGTATACAAATAAATTTAAATTCTATTATTCTAAACACCATTGGCCATCGGAACTATAACTAATTAACCTTTTTGGAATAGATGCTTCTATAGGTGTTTGATTGCTTGTATTTACTGCTGATAACCATTGCACTCAGTTGAGACCCAGTTTAGTCCCAACAAAATATCAGCTGACATGCCTAATATGAATTGGAACTGTTTGACACTCTAATAATGGTATTCTGGACTCTTTTTTTGAAAAACAAGATTTTGAAAAAAAAGCAGACCATACATGTAGAGATTGATTTACTAACTGTAGAGTTAACCTTTGATTAATATCAAGGATTATAATGTACAACGGTTTATGGGACTACTACCATATGATGATAACTAAAACAATTGTTTTTTTCAATAAAAACACAGCCGGAGTACTACAGAACTGCTAACGAAAAGCTTTAGCTATTTAGCACCATTATTTGCAACTGACAAAGAGCTATAGATGTGCTTTAAGGGGTAAAGAGGTACGTGGGTTAAGAAGCTATTTTGGTCCCTTAGGAGGCTAAAAAATAAACCAGCATTTTCTCCTCAATAGTTTATAAGAAATAAAGCCCAAGTGTAAATATCTGGTTTTAATTTGACTTTTACCGTTGCCATGGTAACAGATATGGCCACCAAAATTGGCTGAAAACAGGAAATTGGCTATTTTGGAGCAAATTTAAGACCTTTGACAGACCAAGTAACTTAGAGCACAAGCAAATACCAAAAAGTTATTTAAACACATGTTGAGAATTATCACGGCACACAGCATATTAAAAGTGTTGTTTTTTTTGTACTTAGGTGTGCTGGTATCTAATTCTTAAAAATTTGGTCTCCAAAAGGCTTAAATTTGGTACAAAATTGTGATTTCTCTATTTTAAACCTATTTGTTGGCCATTTTTGTTACCATAGCAACCATTAAATTCAAATAAATGCCAGAATTTTACACTAGAGTTATTCTTCTAATAAACCAATCGGAAGAAATTGGTGAAAAGCAATCAGAGGGGGCCAAATTAGCCCCTAAATACACATACCCCTTTGGCGTCCTCTGGAGACAAAAACTGATATTTGCTTTTCACCATTTTCACCTGATTGGTTTATAAGAAGAATTACCTAAGTGTTAGTTTCTGGAATTGATTTTGCTTTTACCCTTGCTATGGCTGACAGAATAGGTCTAAGATAAATAGCTTTTTTTGGTAAAATATTAGGCTTTTGGAGACAGATTTTTTTATAATTAGAAATCAGCACAAGCGAATACCAAAAAAAATCTTTAAATATATGTTGTGTGTTGTGATAATTCTCACCATCTGTTAAAATATCTTTAGTATTTGTTTGTGCTTTATGTTAATTTCTGTCAAATGTCTCAAATTTGCTCCAAAATGGTCACTTTCCTATTTCTTGCAGCCACTTTTGTTGCCATAGAAACGGTAACGGTCATGTCAATTGTAGACTTTTACACTTGGGTCATTGTATAATAAACTTTAAAAATAAGAAACTAATGAAAAGCAACTTTTTAGGGCCAAAATAGTCTCTTAATGTACATTGCTGTTTCTAGAATTAGAATGATCACACCCCTGTATCTTTTGTCATGATATCGTTGTACTTCATAAGGCTCAAATTAATATGGCATTTATATTGATGTTTTTTCTTTAATATTTCTTGTAAATAATGTAAATAAAAGTGAAAAACTGTGATTAGTTTCATTGTATATCCCTTTGCCCAAAATACTAAATATTTTATCATTTTAAGACCTTTATAAGACATTTCCAAATGTTGATTAAAGGTACAGGATATTGCTTTTTAATTTTCATAATAAAGACGTTTCTATAACATTTTCAAAACGTCTCAAAAAACGTTGAAAAAACGTTTTAAAAGACCTAAGAATAACATTATTAAAACGTTTAAATAACGTTTTCTAAAAACGTTATTGTTTTGGTATTCAAAGACGTTAGTAAAACGTTTTGAAAAGACCTAAACATAACGTTATTAGAACGTTATATAATGTTTTTATAACGTTTTCTTAAAACGTTATTAGGACGTAAAAAAAACTTGCCGTTTTAACGTCATTCAAACGTCCCATAAAAACGTTTTTATAAGTTATTTATAACGTTTTAAGGACGTTTTCAAAACGTAAGTTGGTTAGCAGGGACCCTCCTTATTTTATTCTACCATTTTTCTCTTCTTTCTCATGTTTTCATAAATATTCATAACTATTCAAATTAGATTATTTGCATTTCGTACCATAGGATAAAAGTACTTTGTCTAGGCTTTGATTTGGTACCCAGTTTGATAGTCTATGCAAACTAGCAAATGCCATATGGGTAATGTGTATAGATACACCCCCTTATTTTTTCTATGAATTTTCTTTTTTTTTTTTTTTTTTTTTTATTAATACTCATGAAGTGCATATCAACACATTGAATAAGAAAACTATGTCTGGGCTTCAATTCGGTACCAGCCAGGGTTGGTAATCTAGGATGAGTTGCTGCTTAGTACGAATGATTTTGTAGATTCACCCGCTTTCTTTAGAATCATATTGTGTATTTTCATATGATGGGGGAAGGGTAAATTGTTCTAGCCAGTTTTTTCTTTGCTATTTAGCGACCACTTTGTTTTGCCAGTAACTGACAGCATTACTGGAAGAGAGAAAGGGTCTATGAAAGTATGTGCAGCACGCAAGTGTCAATCTTGGGTCTGCTTGCAAATGACCCAGCTACAGTGCCCGATGGGTTGCCATGGACACCATGCAATTTTATGTAATCCAAATAGGTTTATCTTCGGGGACAATAAGAATTTTTGGTGTTCAGTGGTCCCTTTGAACAATTTCGCACCCATGAATAATTGTTCTTGGGTGCAAGGTAAGTCAAATAAGCCCCCCTTCCGAGGTGTGTATGTGTGTGTGTGGTGGGTGGGGGAAATAGTTATTCCATGATTTTACCTCTATTTTTACTTTCATAAATACTCATGAATATGCATTTGATATTATTATATGACCATTGGATGAAAGGACTTGTCAAATTGTATCTCTGATGCAACAATGACAGTTTGGGGGCAGAATTCAGTTTATATTAGCTTTTTTATAATTTTTCCTTATTTTCTGAAATTTTAGTCAGTATTGATGAATATGCAAATTAGATAACTAATCTGTATATCAAACCATTCCATCAGATGAAAATACTATATCTAAGCTTTAATTTGCTAGCAAGTTTAATAGTGTAGGTTTAATTGTTGATGAGATACGAGTCAATTTGTAGATACAGGCCCACTTTCTTTAAAATCGCACTAACCCCCTCCCCTAGCTGAACCTTACAGAATTTTGCTTAAATCGCTATATTTTCCTGCAAACAATAGTAATATCATTGTGATGCACTTTTTTAAAGTTCTCATTTGAATGAAATCATTCCTGACGCATTTGGGCCAGATAATATGCATGGATTATCATGAAAAAACCTTAACTAAGTCGGAAGCAAGATTCTTTGCTCAAGTTGTCTCCCCTGATTACCTCTTGGTCATATTTTAATTCTAAATGCATAAATTGATGTCAGTGAAGATCCCCAAGCATGAGAAGATGCTTTTGGATTGATTTGTACCAGTTTTGGCATCCTTAACATGTTACTCTACAGATTTTTATGGTTTTTTCTTCAATTTGGCGGCCATCTTGGAAATATGCAAATTAGATAGAGAAGACGCCATTTTTCAGTTTGCCAACATTGGTTTTTGGATTCAACATACGAAAATACCCCTAATAGACATCTCAAAACCTTTTCTTCACAAAATGCCTGTACCTTCTTAAATAAGCGTCTTTTTCTGATTTTTTCCTGACTATTAAGCATTAACGAAGTGAAAGTGTCGTGATTCATATAAAATAATATTGTCCACCGTTACCAAGAATGTGCTTGACATGGCAAATAGCGCAGATCCTGATGAGACGCCGCGCTATGCGGTGTCTCATCAGGGTCTACGCTATTTGTAAATGCTCTTTTTTCATGAATGCATTAACCACGTACCCACAATTGCTTACATTAAATTTAAGGCAAGCTACGCACCTGAGTCAACCACCTCAATATAACCACTAATAGTTTCATGATATCCATTACGATTCTCTCGCGGTAATGATAATAGTTTCCACAACCTTGACTTTGAGCAGAAATGATATTGTTTTATGAACTACTCAATTAATTTTCGTTGAGGTGAAACGGGCGTTTCTTTTCCGGTTTGTCAGCGTGCAGGTTAACTGTTTTACAGATTTACTTGTTCTATTCTAAGTACCAATCGGAACTGCCTCGGCCAATTTCGTGGAACCGGACCGCGGGTGTACATCGAGGATCTACTTTGATAACGTGACGCTGACATTACATAATGTGACGCTGATGTCACAGAAACCAAGTCAACACAATAACATGTGTGATTGCAGCAAAACTATGGTTATAAATGAAGTTTATGTTTTTTCAATAAAATTATTTTATTGACAAAAACATAAGCTGATTAAACCTTTCAGGTAATTAGAAAATGTATTTTAATAGGTCTGAACCCACATGCTACAAAACTAAATTTTCCTCACGCCAGTTCCGGCTAACAAAAATACAGAGTGCTAACGTACAGCCGAGGCTTGATTCGATTCTCGAATTGTGCCGGGCCTTCCCGATTGTTCGAAGTACATGTAATGTACAAAGTTATCGCTTTGCGTGCTGGGTACTTTAACATGCCTTGAAGTCGTCTGTGTTTTTTTTAAATTTCGTTTTCAAACAGTATTGCCAGGCCTAATCTGGATCCAAACTTGAAAGCTGCTTGTAAAAGTATTCAACAGACGATCGCGACAAAAATCAAGGGATACGCTGGTTTGATATCTCTGCAGGCGGTGTTAAACTTGACGATAGTTTTTCCTTAGATCACAGCATGCGATATTGTAAGGCTACTGGGTCAATGTAAAGGCGGCACCTCATGAATGCGTAATTATGACGGGTCTACTTTAAAGATAGGTTAAAGCTGAAAATGAGGCGTGGTCTTGCGCCAAAACACCCCAGTAAAGACACAAAACAGATTATTTAACCCTAAAAACGCCAGCAAAATAACTACATCCGAAAATGTCTGTTTATTGGTTATCAAAGTATAATAGCAAACAGTATGGACCCAGATCAGACTGTTCCCAGAGAAGCAGGCTGATCTGGATATGTCCTGTTTGTCGAAAAGGCTTCAAATATTTCAGCAGACGCCAAAAGCATACGACTGTTTTGTGATATGCGCTCTAAGGTTTAATACATGTGCGCATTATATATACGATCATGATTTTCATGAAATGCACGCACGTTTGCGCGGCTCAACCATCTTATTTACTCTTTACCAAATAGATAGAACCTGATTTCCCTTCTTGGGCAGATTTTATAGCCGAACCACGCCTAGAGTTGCCGCCTTTACAATGACCCATATGTTATATAATACCTGTACTTTTCTGTAAACTCATATTAATTTGAATGAACTTGGTATTATTGGACTTTTTGCTCACTGTAAAGGCGGCACCTCATGAATGCGTAACTCGCCCGATCCTTCCCTGCTCGAGAATGCGATAAATGCAAAATCTCAAGCATTGGCCGCTTAAACAATACATGTAAATAAATACACCATCATAATCACATTTGAACGGCAAGATTTCCGTGATGATATACGAGTGCGTTCTTTTAAAGTATCGTTTCTGATCATTATTGAGCGTTTCGCTTACTTTTCTTACAATTCTTTCTATTTCCTTTCGCAGACGGGTAACAGACACGACCATTACGTCCTGATTTGCATGTCGGAAGAAAACTGAACGGCGAGCGACGGATTGTCAGCGATGCTGAAGTGTAAAAAAGAAGACGGCGTAGTGATCTGCACGCGACATTGATGGATTCTTTTCCTGGTGCTTTAACTAGAACCTTTCTGGAACAAAAGCCTCTGTCGTTTTGTGAATATCGTCTTTTGTAGTCCCGTATTTAAATATTTAATTTGATTTTGTGGTAATCAATGATATTGAAGCCTCATTTAAAGAATAAGCAAGTGACTCGTTAGAGAATATTGGATTCGTTCTGATCGTTACACGATTTTAAATTGTATTTATGCTATCTGGTATCTGGTTCAGTAGATCATAGCTAATTGCAGCATTATTTCAAATATATTCCGTAAGCTAATAGACGAGCCACACCCAGAATGTCACTCAAAAATCACCTGTTAGTGTATAAAGCCTCGGTCACACGAGGGCTTACGACCATGCTGCGACCTGTGTAAGACCAGTCACGTGGTAAAATCGCAAGTAGATCTCATACGAGCGCGCGACAGGTCTTTGTGATTGGAAACAGCGGTATTAACAAAATAGGCTCCAGAGAGGTCTTTGAGCATTTTCGCGAGCCTGGTTCTGCAGTAGATAATAGCAGCAGATGTATACATGTCTTTAAAAGCTTTTTGGTGCTTTCACAATAAGACAGGATAAAAATGCAAAAATAAGGTGGAAGACTGTCGCACGTTGGTTTTTATTGATCGGGAGTGATCGTGCGAGCAAAAAGCATGAAAATGGGCGGGGCGGAGAGTTTTGAACGTGTCCAAAAACCTGCGACCGCGATCCAAGATCACGTGTCGTCTCCAAACAGTATTTATAAAGTCAGACAAGCTTGCACTTTTTAAACAAAAATGTCGGGTCTGATCTCGATCAAAACTGTTTGGCACTTAAATTTCGTTATTGTTGATTTTTTTAGAAACAGTTCATTTTGAAAACACCTCGAGATGACAAAATGTCTGAAAATACACCTTTTTTCTTACCACAAAGGCGAACGCCAAAGGCTAAAGCCCCGTTCTCACTGTCTCGGTTTAAGGTGCCGGTTCATCCCGGTTTAAAGATCCGGGATGAATCGTGATGAACCGTGTCACAATCGTGGCGGCACCGTTGACAACCTTGGAAATCCGGGATGAACCGTGTTGAACCGGCTCATGTCCCCGGTTGTTTTAAAAGTTAAAAACAACCGGGGCTCACCAGGAGTGACCGGGAAGGCTGTCAAATACCGTGTTAAACCGGGAAGACGCCGGGAGGAACCGTGTCTCCACCGGGACGGCGTCGGGGCGATAGCGGCGCGATCCGGGAACATCCTTGTCTCCACCGTGATAAACCGCGCGGTTCCACTGCCTATGTATATATAATAAAATGCAAAATTAAAAATGAAAAGTCACTCCTGCTGCCCCTAAAATGAAAGTAGATTCATCCAACTGATAAGGATGGGAAAGTCCATTCGTCACAAGTTGGTTAAACTATCAGCAGTATAAATGTGCTCATTTACATAGCTTATGAATAAATCCACTTTTAGTTCCTGAAGAGTCAACCATATATGAGCCGCGACATGAGATTTCCAACTATGTGGTACGTGCCATCAGCAAAGCCTCAGATCAGCTTGCGCCTAGGCGCAGTCTGATCAGAGCCTTTGCTAGTCGCTTGATTATTCTATATTACTGTTAAGCTACTGACCGAACAGCTTTAAAGCTTAATTTGGGACTGCACAGACTTGTCTGAGTCTACACTTCTCAGAATATCACACTGCCCCCCTCATAGCGTTTATATATTTTTACGAAAAAGCAAGACAATCTGGGCCTAGAATTACAATGCATCCTTAAAGTCAAGGAGTACGGTCAAGTATTGAATTTTCAGGATGCGATAAATAACGTTTCCAAACTGATTTAAATCAAAATAGTTTGATTTTTTCTATATATCACATTGATATCTTTGACCACAAGGACTGCATCGGTCCTGGCAATTTATTAAGCATTTAATGCAACATGTTAAAATATCAATACTTAAATTAAGTCTTCCTTAACTTTAAGGAGGCATTGTAATTCTTGGCCCTTGAACCTTGCCGTAAGAAAACAGATCTGCTTTGCTTAGTTGTCATGCAAATGAGCTGCGAGGTTACTAGGCATTTGTTTTACATGTAGCTGCATAGACCATGATTCCTCTAGTAACTCGTATGGGGCTGTGCAGTCCAATTTGTGTCTGCTCGATGTTTTTTCTATGAAGACATAACTGTTATGCGATAGAGAGAAGAAAACTGATGTTAATCCACGTTTTTATCCTGGTTTTATAGTGTAGAGTAGCACCGGGACGCAACCGTGGCAGTACCGGCATGTAACCGTAGCGCAACCGGCAGTTACCGGGACATCACCGTAAACAACCTGGGTAGCACCGGGGTATACCGTCATGAGCCGTGGCTCCACCGTGCTGCACCGTAAGTGCTCCGTGGTTAACCGGGGCTCAACCGGCGTCTTGCTTTCTCGAGGACCGGGGCTATGTAATAGTTATACCATGGCTTGTCCGCCTGTACGTGGAGATAATGCACGAGCTTTAGCGAGTGGATTATCTTACGTACAGGTGGACAAATATGGTATAACTATTTTATACCACCTACATCAGTGTAGACCTTGCACATCAAGTGATGTTTCATGCTAAAGTTGGTAAAGGTGGTATAAACCGGGGTAACGTAGGTAAGGTGAGAAAGCAATTTGATTTTTATGAAATGTGTATTGGTGCATCACGGTATACCGGCTGTCCTGCATCGGGATGAATCGTGGCTACATCGGCACAGTGAGAACGGGGCTTAATCAGCAGGGGCGGACTTGATTTAGCAATTTTTAGAGTACTCGGCGTACGCCAGAACAGCCACGTAAACAAGTAAAACTGGGCACTTTGGAGTACTCCGGAATAAATCAAGCGATACCAAATATTTCCGCGCATGAAGGCAATGATCCGCCATCTTTTTTGGAACAGGTCACGTGACTGTTCTGTCTGCACCACCTCGGAAGACGGAGTATTCCGGCGTACGCCAGCACAGATGTTCCAGTGGACTTGATTTCTGTTCTGCCTGTTCGGAGTGGAAGGAGTTAAGAGAACAGCTAAATCAAGTCTGCCCAAGATCAGCCGCACCAGGGCTTTCGTGACTCGGTTTGAAGTATGACGCAGCTGAAGAATCAAGACATAGATCATGCAGTCCCACTGGATAGTTGAGCGCTAGGATCATAGATAACAATAGTGTGGCTTTCGTGCTGTGTTTTATAGTACAATTATATCATATTCAGAAAAAAAAAAGGAACAGCAACCTATCATCTACTTTATGTAGGTAGAGTAATAGGTCAATAGGGGTCAAAGCCATCCTCCATTAACATCTCTAAGTATATAAAATGTTTGAACTGAAAGAGCCAAAAATCACTAAGCCTTTGGAGTGTTCATGATTTGAAAGTGTAAATTATTGCTGAGACCACATGTTAAAGCGCAAGATTACAAAAATCAAGAATCAACTCAAGAAAAATAAATCTTTACATGCTGGGTAAATTTGTATGATTTTTCGAAAGTGTCGCCTTCTGATTTTTTTCAAAATAACCTTTTTCAGAAAAATAACAAAAAAAAAAATCAGGAATACCTTCAGTATCAAACAGTTTGGATCCAGATCAGGTCCACTGTGTGTTGGGCCCTGTTTGCGAAAAACGTCAAGCCTGATCTCGATCCAAAGCTGTTCTTGGTTGACACTAGCAGATGAAGACTGTCAGGCTTCTTCATTTTTGCGGCATTCTTGCTTTAAGCATGTATGCACTTAATGGATTCTTCCTTCCGATAAGATGCATTAATTTGGGGATGGTCCATTATATATAGAGAGGGGTCACAGCTTATAATTTCCAAATAAAAATTTCATTTCTTTCTCTGTGGATCCCTTTTTCATACGTGTAGCAAACAGTGTAGACCCTGATGAAATGCGCCATTTCATCTGGGTCTTTACTGTTTGCCAGACGGGACACATTTATGCCCAATTAGTATAAATGGTTTATCAATTATATCTTTCGAAAAAAATATTTGTCTGCTCATATGATAACGGTGCTTAACAGGTATCCCCCCAGATCGGTCCTTTAATCTATATATTTTCATAATGTGTGTATGAGAGAAGTGAAGTCTCGCATATGCGGAGGTTCAAATCCTTCGCGGCTCGCCTTTGCGATAAAGATTATAAATTCATGAGCTGGGTCACATGACCGTTCTGATATTATCACAACCAATCATAGAATGCATTTTTTAAATAATATTAACGGTAAGCCGTAGATAAATCCCAAAGACTGGTCCTCAGTAGTCGTGACAAGTCTTACATCTCCGAGATTCGTGACCAATCGCGCGATTCGGTGATCGCGCGATCTCGTGTGACCGAGGCTTAACTGACCAAGGCAACGACGATTTAGCACGTGACATAGTCCCACAAACAAAATCCCAAGTGTTCAATCTACCACAACTGAGCGAGGTTTATCTTAAGTTGGTGTTCTTTGCATGCTGGGTATGATTTCGTGCATTTTGTCATGTGCTGATTTTTTTTTTTTCAAAATCATCTTTTTAAAACAATTATTTCAGGAATACCATTAGAGTGTCAAACAATTTAAATCCAGACAATTTGCAATGCTTATTTATTCTATACTTAGCAGTGAAATCGATGCATATCAAAAACAAATAAAAGTGATACCAATCACTAGTGAAAAGATATGATATCAATCACTAGTTATTGAGATCAGCCTATATTTTCACTGTTGCGTTTTCTTGGGTCACGTCTGCTAGGCCATGAGCTACTAAGGGTTTTGCTCCCCCCAAGGGGGAACTTTGTAGACTATGTTTTTCTTAAAGCATAACATCTAACGACGGAGCTTTTTGCAACATGTTGGCCATCTGTCAGTTAGGGCGTTTGGATGCTACGGCGTGTTAAATACGTTACTTCTCATTTTTTTTGAAAAAAAAAAATATATAAAATTAAGGCTATTAAAGAGGTACTTGAACTATTAAAATTGGCTAAACAGTTATGTAATATGTAAGAACAGTTAATATCCTGTAGATACTGATATTTATTAGAGTAATTTAGCCCCATTATGGCGTCATTTACGTTACATTTTCAACTACACCCTATAAAATCATTGACATTTTTTATATAGTTTCTTTTTATAACTTCTACATGGATATTTAAGATTAAAATATCATGTCTCTTAAAGACAATTAACTGACCATTTCAAAACTGCAAACAGCTTGCTTCTATCACAAAAACTTCGGAAGTTATAAGCTATTTATGACAACCCCTATTAAAACGTTATGTACAGTAAGTACCTTTTCATGCAAAAATAAAGCATGTAATCCTATATGTAAGCTTTTAAACACCATATATGAGCATATTATTGATAAACAAGGGCGAAATTGGGTATTAAACATTGTTTCTGGTGTGAAGTATCAGTTATATCAGTCAAAACATATCCTTCCAAGAAGCTGTCTTGATAAGCTATATAAAAGCATGATACGTCCATTACTTGATTATTGTGATGTAATTTATGATTCTTGTACCATGTATGAAAGCCAACGACTTGACAAACTACAAAGGAAAGCCAGTTTATTATGCACTGGTGCTTTTAGAATCACTAGTAATGAAAAAGTATTAAAAGAATTAGGGTGGTCAAAGTTGGCAAACAGGAGAACACATCACAGGCTTGTTTTATTTTATAAAATACTAAATAATTTGGCCCCTCAATACCTAAAACGTTTATGTAACTTAACATCGCATAATACAAACAATTATCTGCTCCGAAGAAATAACTCCTTCCTCGTACCAACTATACATAGGGAATCGTTTTCTAAATCTTTTTTTCCAAAAACAATTCGAGATTGGAATAACTTAGCAAATAGCATAAAGCAATCACAGTCGTTGACTATTTTTAAAACCAAAGTTAAATCCTTATATGAGCCACTGGTTCAAAACAAATTGTATTGTCATGGCCACGGCCTCAGTAAAGTGAATCATTGTAGAATACGTCTAGGTCTTAGCCACTTAAATTCACATTTGCATCACTATAATCTTATCGACTCCCCCAGTTGTTCAAATCCCGAATGTGGAAGAACCCCGGAATCTGCAGCGCATTATTTTCTTAGTTGTCCCAGATACAACAACGAAAGACGCGTATTGTTCGAAAGTTTATCACGTAAGCTATTTCCAAACGTAAATTACAACACATTTATCGTATTAATGCCTGATCATATATGTACAATTTTACTAGAAGGCTCTGAAGATGCTTCATATGAAGAAAATACTTCGATTTTTGATGAGATGTTCAAATATATAGACTCAACACAGCGGTTTAGTACTTTTGAAGATATGTTTGACACCTCAACAGATAATTAACTCCTCGTTCGTATAAATATACGAGTTCTGAGTACTGCTGAGGAATCTCCGTCCTGGGCCCGGAATTACAATGCCTCATTTCTTGGGTTAAGTTTTGCTGTTTCAACATGGTATATTAAATGCAAAATAAATTGCCTGGGTCGATGCGGTATTTGTGGTCAAAGATTCAGAAAAGTTAAATCTATTTTGATTTTGGTTCTTCGCGTCCTGAAGGATCGATGCTTAACTTGGGTCTTCCTTGACTCTATGGAGGCATTGTAATTCCGAGCCCTGGTCATTATCTTCTTACCTGTGTGCGTGTATGGTTGTGTCAGCATTGCTAACTTTGTTAAATACCTTAAAAACGCGTTATTGGCACTATTGGGGCAACGTAGGATTACGCACACTTGTTCTTTTATTTACTGCTTCAACATGGGGTGACTGCTCTTTTTTTCCTTTCCCTACACTTTTACTTTCTCTTGTTTGTATTTGTCTGTTTGTCTGTCCATCTGCTTGTCTGTGTGTGTGTCTGTGTGTCTGTGTGTCTGTCTGTCTGTTTCTCTGCCTGTCTGTCGGTCTTTCTATCTATGTGTCTGTCTGTCTATGTGTCTCTGTGTTTGTATGTCTTTCCGTGCGAGTGTCTGTCTGTATGTCATTATGTATTACGTATATAATGTATGTTGTCTTTATTGTCATAAATGTCTGTAAATTGTTACATGTAAGGAGACCAACTAGTAGCCCCAGGGCTGTTTGGAATCCTTGTAAAATAAATAAAGCATTAGATTAAAGTATCAGTTCTTTGTTGTTGTTTTTGGCAATATATAACGTATGTTACAAACCTCATTAACAATGACAATTTTGCTTTCAAATACCAGCTGAATAAGGATAAGGTCCCATGCTCTGTCAAAATTGTTAAAGTAACATATATTACCACATAAAATATATCATAAGGTACTACATTTGTATGTATGTCTAAAATGCTGTGAAAGAGAGTATTAAATTGAGTCTGAAATGTTTAGGTATGGTGGATTTAGAATTTTGTATTACTTATCTGAAGAACACTAAATTTAATCTAGTCACTTATTTAACAACAACCAAAATAGTTTAGTGTACCCAGCTAACTGCTGCTCAAATTATACAAATATAGAAACACAATACACGCTGGTATTCCTTGTATATTTTGGTTCATCTACAATAACAAAAGCTTTTTTTTTCACTAAATGTTATATGGAAGGTTTTGTATGTAGCATACAAAACATTTGTGCTATTATAGCCCAGATAGAATTAAGTATTTATAAGTTGGTAGAGCAAAACTGATATATGTTACATAGATACTATGCATTATAAGTGTATGTAATCATATACTGTTTGAAGAGGCTGTCTCCAAATCAAATTTAATACTGACATTGTTGTATTTGCGTATACATATATTGATGCATTACTTTACTTTCGGCTTTTAAATAGATTTTAGTTTATCTTCAGCATAGCTTTCTTTATTGTTTAATGGATGAAACTGATAATTAAATCAACATAGTTGATCTGATCATTTGCTTATGCAATGTAAATTTTATATATAAATAGTTTATTTAGAATAAATATTTCTGTGAAATGGGAAAAATAAGTGATAATGGTAGAGTTTACATGACAAAAATCACAAGTGATACAATCATATCCAAGAAAACAAGTCAATTGTTACTTACGATACTAATTTAAATTTATATGACTTTATTTGCCCGAATAAGGCCAGACATAATTAGACATTCAAGTTGATGTAAAAAAAAGATTTCACAATGTTCTTTAGAATGTTGGATGAAAAAGTAAAATATTTAAAGTAAAAAGTGCAGTCATGAACTCTTACTTACATGTATTGGTAGTTTTAGCAATTACTGCTAAAGTAGCTGACGCTAATTTCCACTATACAGAATGTGACATGACCAAATTATAGCAAAGCGTTATATGAATATTATCAATAAGAATGAATTGCAAACACACAAGGGTATGGATTCAAGACATATGCAAAAAGTAAACTGTTCTGACAAAAAAGTATTGGGTAAACACTCTAGTAACTACTCAGTATAAACATTGTTATTGATGATAGACTTACATGCAATGCTAACAAAGTATACATGTACATGATTTTGGTGGTAAGTATCTGTGCTTTATAGTTACCATGGGTCTTTTAATTTAATCATCTCCAAAACAAATCATTTTTTTTCCAAATTGAAATGGATACCATAAAGTTCAGATATTGACAGCAGTGTAACTTTAAAGCCTCTATTGTCATTTATTTTACATGTGTGTATGATATAGTATACCAAATATTGAAACCTTATATCAGATTTGTATTTGATAGTATTGCCTTTAGATGAAAAAATAATTGTTGATCTCATTTATTGTAATTTATAAAGCGCTCAAATGAAAATTTGACCAGCACGTGATATTCGGTACTTATCACATATTAACAAATATCTTAGATCCAATAATTGCTCATGCTGATGCAGTCGAGCTAGCCATATTAATTCTGGTCTGCATCTATATATCCATACTTTGTGTATACAGACAACAAAGGCTCTGGTGAGTAATATGGCGATTGCAATATCCCCTTCGCTTTTTTTAAAAGCGTGGGCATAATAAAGTACCATAACGTGACCAACTACGTAGCTCTACTCTTATCCAGCACGGACTCTACATGTAGATATTTATATAATTGTTTTAGAATACAAACAGCCACCAACGATAGAGTTCACACATTTCATTATTGATGACCGGAAAAAGTCGCCTATTAGCAACATATGTGATACATTTTGAGATAAAAACAATGCAAATTTCGAGCCGCCAGCGAAACGCCTTTTATATGATCAAACTTTGAATGCTGGCTTGGTAGCTTTGTGATTTTAGGGAATCCGGACCAGTATTGCTCAGAAACACTATAGCTTTGTGATTTTCAGGGGGTTGGGATCCTCTGGATCAGCGCATGCAATCCGCATATAGTGATAAAACAATGGCCACCGTGATAATATATCAAACATAATTATATTTTTCGTTGAAAGAAGTAATATTTCCCGTTCGTTTAACATCAGAGTTGAGATTTACACTCTATATGATTCCGTGCATTTAATGCACGGGTTTAATTGGTTTAGAGTGCAGCTGATTTGATTTTAAATGAATGCAACATATTGTTAAAAAAAATGTCAAAATTCTGATGGCACATATTAAGGAACACGTCATACAGAAACACATAAACGAGTGAACCTGATGATTTAGCATATTTAGCTTGTGGACTTTTAAAAGCACGTCACTAAAATAGATCGTCGTCACACATACAACACATTTACCACCATTTGTAAGAAGCTGCAGTCAGCGAAAAAGTAAGTTTGACCAGGAAATGCTACAATCCCGAGCTGCACTCCAACCCATGGCACCGCGAGGAAGAGACAAAGAACAATAGCATCCACGCGACATCAAGACCACAATAAAATTAAGCAACCAGCTCTCTCTTTCCCAGCGAGATGATTGCAAAAGTAGAAATGACACAAAATACTGCAAAATAAAATCTTGACATTAAACTGTCTGTCCATTTTTATACATCAGAAATAAAGTGATGTGTATTTCCTTTATCAGTGTTCTTATTATCTTTCCATTGGTGACATGTATATCGCATACAGACCATTGTGTGTACATGTGACATACTTGTTTACCAAATGTGTCACGAAGTCATGTGATTCGCACGATTGCTTGAGTCAATCTTGTTATAAATCAGGCTGCGTCATCAGGTGTCTCTGAAATGCTTCTATGACCATTTAAAAAAATGTTTCAGTGTAGAAAACATTTTCTTTCTATCGCTAAATACTGTAAAGCCTTTTTGTATGTCTGTATTATTTTTCAACGTTAACATGCGCTACTGCCTCTGAAAATGTTATGTTTAAAGACACCGGGTTCAATTTCATTGTGAGAAACCTGCCCAAGAGAATTCACTCATACTGCTACATCTTATAAAGTAAAGCCTCCCTGACTAATTAAGGCAAAAAAACGGTACCTCACCGTGCTTGGGAAAAAGTTAGGGTCGTTTCAAAAGTACCCTGAGAAATGATTATTTTTGCATTGAGGTTAATGGAAAAGACTAAAATTTTGACATAAATGAGGAAATTTTAGATATACCTGCCCAAGAGAAATTAATGAATTTTAGATATAAGATGAACCTAAACATAATCTGTTAAAATTTGAAATAAAAATCAAAGGTCACATGTTATATGAAAAAGGGGTCATCCTAAAAGTAGTATTTTTACATTAAAATTAGTACCTTGGATGGATTTTGTGTAATTTTGAATAGAAATAGTTTGATTTACTTAAGCAATAACTTTAATTATGCCTATACTGTGCTATAGAATTAGTAAGAGGCCAAACATTTATAAAAAATAAAAGAAGGGTCGTTAAAAAAAGGATTTTTGATTATGAAAATGTCAATTTTGATTAATTTTGACATAAATGCACGAATTTAAGATATAACTGCCCAAGAGAAATAAATGAATTTTAGATATAAGATGAACTTTAGCATAATATGTTAAAATTTGAAATAAAAATCTAAGGTCACCGTCGTATATGAAAAAGGGGTCATCCTAAAAGTAGTTTTTTTACATTAAAATTAGTACCTTGGATGGATTTTGTGTCATTTTGAATAGAAACAGTTTGGTTTACTTGAGCAATAACTTTAATTATGCTTATACTGTGTTGAAGATTTAGTAAGAGGCCAAAAATCTATAAAAAAAAGGGTCGTTACAAAAGGATGTTTAATCATGAAAAAGTCAATTTTGATTAATTTTGACATAAATGCAGGAATATGCCCAATAGAAATAAGACTTCTATATATTTGATGAAACTTAACATAACCAGGAAAAATATGAAATAAAAATTAAAGGTCACCACAGTATATGAAAAAGGGTCGTCCAAAAAGTAATATTACTGAATCAAATCAGTACGTCTGATTGATTCTGTGTAATTCTGAATGGTACAAATTAGATTTCGCTTGGGCAATAACCCTAATTATGCCTTTGCAGTGTTGGTAAATTAGTTAGAGGCCAAAGTGCTACCAAACTCTAACAGAAGGGTCATCAAAAAAGGTTTTTAACTATGAAAATGTCAATTTTGATTAATTGCATGAGATATAAATGAGGAAACTTTAAGATATAGCTGCCCAAGAGATATAAATATATTTTAGATATAAGATGAACCTAATTATTATCTGTAAAATTTGATATAAAAACAAAAGGTCACCACAGTATATGAAAAAGGGGTCGTCCTAAAAGTATTATTTTTACAAAAAATCAGTACCTTGGATGGAATTAATGTAATTTTGAATAGAAATAGTTAGGTTTTCTTAAGCAATAACTTTAATGATGCCTATACTGTTTTGAAGAATTATTAAGAGGCTAAAAATCAAAAAGGAAAAGAAAAGAAGAGAAAAAAGATTGCTACAAAAAGGATTTTTGATTATGAAAATGTCAATTTTGATTAATTTTGACATAAATGCGGGAATTGAAGGTATATCTGCCCAATAGAAATAAATGACTTATATATTATATTGTATGAGCCTTAACATAATCTGGATGATATGAAATAAAAATCAAAGGTCACTGCAGTATATGATAAGGGGTCATCCCATAAGCAATATTTTTACACTATAAATTGGTACCTCGGTTGGATTTTGTGAAATTCTGAATATAATGAGTTAGATTTACTGAAACATTAGCCCTCAATATGCCTCAACTATGCCCAAGAGACCTCATTTCTACGAAAATCTGAAAAAGCGTCGTTACAAAATGGATTTGTAATTACAAAAAGGTCAATTTTGATCAATTTTGACTTAAAATGATATCTGCCCAAGAGAAACTAATGCATTTTGGATATAAGATGAACCTAAACATAATTTGTTACAATTTGAAATAAAAACCTAAGGTCATCGCAGTAAACGAAAAAGGGGTCATCCCAAAAGTAGTATATTTACACTAGAAATTAGTACCTCGGTTGGATTTTGTGTAGTTCTGAATGTATTGAGTAAGATTTACTGAAGCAATACCCTTAAAATGCATTTAAAATGATAGTGAGCTAGTAAGAGACCTAATATCTTCAAAAATCTGAAGGGTCGTTACAAAAATGATTTGTTATTATGAAAATGTCAATTTTGACTGAAAATGAGGAAATTTAAAATATATCTGCCCAATAGAAACAAATTATTTGACGATATTTGATGAAAATTTACATGACCTGTAAAAATTTAACTAAAAACCGAAAGGTCACACAGTATATGAAAAAGGGGTCGCCTGAAAAGTTGTATTTTACATTAATATCTGTACCTCTGATGGAGTTGTGTTTGTTTGAATGTGATTAGTAAGATTTACTGAAGCAATAACCCGAAGATGATCTGCTTCATTGTTAGACACAATCACTTTTTTGGTTTTGTCATAATATGATTGTCACTCAATATATAATCTGTCTTTTCTCAAGCATCTAGAGAGCCTACATGAGTGAAAGTGTGTGTGATAAAAAATAACTTTCCTTTTTATCGACCAAACATATGATGAAGGGAAGAGTCTCATTGAGATGGTTCTTTTGAGCACCATAACCAAATGTTTAACTGATAAAATATTCATTTCCCTTTCCCCGTGATATTTTTTGTAATCAGTGACTGTGCCATTTTTCTATGGTGGTGGTTGTTGTTACTTGTTATAAAGGCTAACTTGTAAACTCAGCACAGTGTTTCTAGACAGCCTACTATGGTGATCAAGGCTTTCCCTACAAAGCATGCACAAATCCAGAGGGAACTGAAGGGTCAATAGTCAATACCCCCCTCCCCTCCTCCCACACAAAAAAAAAAGAAGTGATATTGCTATAATTTCTTAAGAATCAACAATTGGACAATACCGGAGCCCCGCTGTCACTAATCATGCCTGGAAAATAATTGGACCCCATTCTGAAAATGTTAGACAGTCAAACCACCTCTAACGGCTAAAATAAAATTGTAAGGTAAAGTTGAGGATTGCAAAAAATCTCACTCTCAGACCTTGTATTATTGTCAGGACACCTCCTGCAGAAAAATCTGGATCTGCACATGCAAGCGTCCACACACATATTTTACTTTTGTACCTACATGTACCCCTGGGCTGTATAGGCCTATTCATCACTATGACGTTTCAATAAAATATGTAGGGATACCACCAACATAAATTCACAATGACAATCACTTTTCGAATCGCTGTTTTCACCAGGGCAGAGGTAGAGATAGGGCAGAAGTAGTGGTTATTGTTTTTAAGTCCTCAACTTATTTTACAGTTTACTAAGGGGGGAAAATGGTTTTATAACAGAGAAAGCTATCCTTTTCCAAGGATCCAGAATGGGTCCAACATTTTCCAGGGGGTCCAAATGCTAATTTCTATCGAAACCCTTATAACTTGTGCTTTTCCAGGGAAGGGGTTCGGACCCCCCCCCCTCTGGGTCCGCAAATGAGAATATCAGGTGAAATGTTTGTTTGTTTTGATTCTAAATCTTTACATCCCATCAACAATATTTCAGATATAAAGGAGCGGGTCTTCCTGGGTTGAACCATGTCTAAGCTAGGATTAAGGATATTCATGTGGCCGATATGGCGTGGTGACTAAAATCTGCGGGTGCTTTGACTTTTGAGCTGTAACAAGACCAGTGTGCTCTTTTGCTCTGAATTTCAGAAATAATCATGAGAGTTACATAATATAGTTTATATTTTTGTTGCTGAATGAAATAAAAACAAGAAATAGATAAGTCAAATATTACCTTGAAGTTAGCCAATTTTTGCCTACCCGCTCTCCAATTTATCTCCATCGTAAATAAAAGTTTTTTACACGAACATGTAGTGTGATATGTAATCCAGCAAAACGAATTCATAAAATTTCCAAAATTTATTTCACAAGGTCACTTATCCTGCTTATTCGATAGCACCTAACACTCATAAAATAGCCGGCTAGGCGTAATGTACATGTATATCAACACCTGTAAACAGGGCTACCAATCAACTTCTTTCATAAGAATACCTTTGTTCACCAAATAATATTTGCTTCGAGATAATTATGAGCAGAAATTCCTATGATGAACAAGCACAAGCCGATTCGTATAGGTTACATTGGGTTCTGTCTTATTAGAGGAAGTCGTTATAATTCCATGGTCGCAAAAAAGCTAGCATGACCTCTGCATGGGAAGAAAGCTTTTTAGTTGCTGGATGACAATGAAGTAAAACAAAAATCATGGCCAGTAACGAGCAAACCACCAACATACAGCCAATCCCCATAGTGCAACACACTGAAAAATGTATGAGTAATTACTGCCATACACTGAAAAACACTAGAGTAAAAATTGAGCTGATGCTAGTAATCCATTAAGTTTAATTCATTTTCACTATGAATAGAACATAAAGATAAAAAAATGTATTTAAAAATGAGAGTGATGTTTAATAAAAAAAAGGTGGCAGCTCAGCTGTCATCTCTTTTGATACCAGCCTGAGGTAATTTTTTTTATAGAATATGCACTCTAGATTGGGGTCAGGGGGCGAAGCCCTGGTTAAGAGCATTAACATGGCTTAAACTAGCTCCCAAGACACGCAATTATTTCATTACCTTCTGAGTGTCATCTGCTGATAACCTTTGCAAACAGATTGGACCCAGATCAGGTCAGACAATATGTTGGGCCTAATCTGGATCCAATCTGTTTGACACTCAAATGGTATTCCTAAAAGAATTATTTTGAAAAAGATGATTTTGAAAACAAAAACAACAACAACAGCAAAAGCAGCAGACGACAAAAGAGTATCATAACATTTCCAGGGGGGGGGGGCAAAGAGTTAAAACAATATTTCCAGTTTATTCTTCAGAAAATCAAAGTTAGTGGCGTAAGAAACTATACTGGTTGCGCCGAGTGGTACGCGCATGCATTTTTTGCGTACACGCAGGCACTCCCTTGCCAGCTCACACTACCCATTTACTGTATGTGTGCGCAGGCTGATTTTGGACTAAGAACAAGCATATTAATAGAAGCACACAACGCATCGTGACAGTGATTGAATAGTGGAAATAAATAATACAGAAACATGGTTACAAGCAGCTCACACAAATGAAAAAAGAGCTATAATAGCAGAACTTTTAATGCCGATGATGCAACCAGCAATGACCCAACGTGTCCAGCCTGATAGAGTCTCTGTCGACATTTGAAGTAAAATAAGACCTAAGACACAAAAATAAGGTCCTTGTTCTGTAATGCACTATACACTTTTGCAATCATCAGAGCTGCTTATCTCTAATCGTGCAATTGCTGTCGTGTGGCAGCTATTGTTTTGTGCCTCTGGTGAATTGGTCTGTGATTGTGGTATTTACTGGTCATCCTCATTTGCATTCTGATAAGACTGTGAGGGTGTACAGGTAAGTAAGAATCAAATCAGGGAATGCAGACTCACATTGAGCAGGCCTCTAAATAATAATGCGATTCTTGCGCGGATCCAGGGATTATTGCCAGGGGGTCCAGGTCCACTTGCCAGAAAATAGCTCTGACAGCGTTTTTTGTTTTTTTTAGTCCTCAGCTTATTTTACAGTTTTACAGAGGGAGTCCAATAGTTATTTCAAAGAAAACTATTATTTTTAAAGGTTTCAGAGGGGGTCCAACTTTTTCAAGGGGGAGGGCAACTTTTTCCATGGGGGGGGGGGTCCAATGGGTAATTTCTATAGAAACCCATATAACTTCTTGTGATTTTCCGGGGGGGGGGGGCGGACCCCATATCCCCCCTCTGGATCCGCACATGCGATTTCACAACTTATTTTTCTTATTTCAAAAGGAAACATTAGCTGTGGCTTCCCAAAAGATCCCTCTCAAGAAGACGATTCATTTGAGCACCAAAACAAATGTTTGGACTTATAGATAAGAAAATATTCACAGTTCTACGTTGAAAAAATTGCCTCAAAACTGGATTTTAACCAGCACTATAAAAGTACTGTAAAACTCACAAGCTATATATGAGTCAGTACATGAGCTTATGGAACCTATCGCATTATCGAGCAATGAAAGCTCGGCCAAGCCTGTGCATCTCTACCAAATTGCTATGATATAGATAGTGACACGAGAATACGATGATACATGCACGAATCGAGACCCGCTTAGCCCTCACACGGTTTTTGTATTTCGCTATGAAGTAGAAAGATTAGTAGACGTGTGTGTGAGTAACCTTACCTGTATAACTGACATGTATATTATTGCCAAGGATTAGGTGCTATTGAATCAGCAAGAATAGTGACATTGTGAAATGAATTTTGGAAATTTTATATTCCCTGTTTGCTAGATCACATATTACACTACATGTTCGTGCAAAAAGCTTAAATTTATGATGAAGACAAATGGGAGAGAGGATAGACAAAAATTGGCTAACTTCAAGGTAATATTTGACTTATTTATTTTTAGGTGTAAGATTACGCCTCCGAATGTCATTTTTGGTTTTGACACATTCTACGGCGTAATATTTATGTGGACATTTTGTTCAAAATTCTAATCGATAAGAGTGGACTCAATTTTCACTTCAGTTTATGACGTATTCTTATAAAACTTATATAGAAATGTTCCTTAGATACTTATCTTTACGCCGCTAGGAATGTTTTTTGGAAAAACCTCACCTGATCGGTTTTATTCAACCTCAATCATATGTTTACACATTCTGTGAACGTTTTGAATGGCCGGTCATGATTTTGAGAAAGAGGTTGTTAGGGATATACTAAATACCGAAATTGTTCTTCCACGAATTTTCAAAGGGCTGCATAACCCAATCTACCTACCTACCTACGGGCCTGACTACCAACAGGTCTACCTACCTATTTACCTACAGGTCTACGTACAAACCTATCTATCTGTACCTTCTTACCTATCTATCTATTCACCTACGTACCTGGAGGTCTACCTATCTACCTACAGTAATATTTACCTTCCTACATACAGATCTTCAAAATTCCAAAATTGCACTCCCTGGCGTAATGATCAAAATTTGATCGTGCCAGTATTAAGAGAAAGAAAGATCTACCCACCTACATGCAGGTCTAGATACCTTCTTACAGGTCAACATACCTACCTACCCATTCACCCATCCACCTACCTATATACCCACCCACCACCTACCTAACTACCAAATAAGGAATATGGAAATATAATATTATGCTGCGTTGCTCTGTTATATGACTGACATCTGTTACCATTCCATACCTAGCCATCCCTTCTTTATTTATTGCCATGCGTGTTTTAGAAACAGCATTTGTTACTTACAAGCACTCAGGTGTGTAAGTAATAGTATATCTGCATAAATAGGTATTTGATTGCAGCTAAAGGAAATGTAAAGAATTATCCAAAGATCAGATAGATACAATCAAGTACCAGACCTGACGGAGATAAAATGCACTCCAGACCACAGCTAATGCAATACTTACTATATAAAATATGTAATTTAAAAATGTGTGTACAGATTGCGTTAAAATTGGGAATAAGCATGATACATACCTGGCATAAATTTATTTTCAATCGATTCAATGATAAATTCAAACCATAGAAAATATAAATATCACGCCATAAGTAAAAGTCACAAAATCACATAATGGCGCCAATTTTCAAAAGAATATCACAGACAGGCACTGGTACAGTTGCAGAATAGTCATTGGCTACCATGGACAAAGACACCTGACATTAGTGCTATTGAATATTTATAGAATGAGATAAACCGAAGGTTGGCATAACCAACAACAGCTGCAGCAGTCCTTCATTCAGGAATGGAGAAACATCCTACAGGCATTCATACTGACCTACGTTCTGTCAATGAGATAGAGGTGTCAGCAAGTCATTGGAGCTAGAGCGTGTCGCACCAGATATAAGTTAATCAAAGCTGAATCCTGAAGATGGATCAATGGATTCTTAGGTAACATGTGATAAAATATCGTTATCATATGATATCGTTTTACTTCTGCTGTGATATTCTTTTGAAAAGTGCCGACGTTACGTGATATGGCAACTTTATTTATGATTTTATTACTGCACGTTCCAAGGTGGTAATTCTTTTGTGCATCTTTTGTGTTATTTCTGTCTTGTGTTTGTTATGCTTTCGCGGGCGTCTTTTTATTGATGCCTTGTTGTCCCCTGCTGGGAAAGGGCTGACCTCCTGGCCCTTGTTTGTGATGTCTAATTGTGTGTTTGTCACTTTTCCATGTGGTATCCTGCGACAGGTGTGGTACTTGATTGTATTGAATCCTGATCTTCGCCCTCTTTCTTACCATGAAACATAAATAACAAACATGATACACAAAGAAGCACCGCCTTGGAACAGTCAGTAAAATACCTTTACTGGTGGGCTTAAAGTAGTTTCACTGTACCAACCTCAACCTTCGTTCAGATGTGGATCAAGATGCAAAAATGTTTTGTTTCTCATTTTACCGGGGGCAAATCTTTGCCCAAGACTCTGTTGTCATTAAAACTAAATTGTTTACTTCGCAAGGAGTCTTCCTAGGGAATGCAATGTATCATCACAGAGAAACAATCGAATAAATCAAAGTAAGTGAGAATGGTCAGGAAATACCATAATCACTAACTGCTGACAAATCCTTTATAGTGCCTTCAAGTACCAGCTGCATTAGTTGCCTTTCTATGGACACCTAATACATACAATAATATCAAATCAACATACTTAGATGAAACAAAGTAAAAAGCTCTTAAGTCCCATTCTGCCAGAGCCAAAGAAACCTCCTAGTTTAACCACGGTAAGTACAACCAACTAAAACACCAGGCTCTAACCCACCCATGAAAGTTTTATGCCACAATCGTCATTATAAAGGCCTGACCAACTGTAAAGACGATATAAGAAAATGCAGCCAAAACCACTATATAAAAGCCAAAGAAGCAATAACAACACAAATAAACCTGCATACTCCCTTGTACATATAATAAGGACACATTATACTATCTGTCTGTATCAGTTGAATTTTGGAACGCCTGGAATCGAGAGATTCCTACTGGAGAAGCTTGAGAATTGATGGCAGGCTGCTGGTGTTCCTGTTTCGGTTTGTTGTGTACCAGGCAGCTGTTCTTTGATTTATCTCTAATTTCCGAATCTGACACTTCTTGTGCTGGGTCCAAACAAACGAGCAGTATTCAAAGTTCAAGCGGACTATGCTGAAGTAGGTGTTTGCTTTTTAATCCTCACCACAAGACCTGCGGCTGCGTCTTAAGATCCTGGGCATGCTGTTGGGCTTATTGGAGATAATTTCTATGTGTGTCTTCCAAGAAACGGTAGCCTTGAGGTTGACACCCAGGTACTTTGTTGCATCTTCAGTATTCATGATGTGTCCTATTAGCTTGTGGGAGGGGGTCTGAAGGGGGTCTGGATCTTGATACACTCAGGACACTGCATTTCTGAGGATGGAAATCACCACCCGACTTGGATTCCCACTCTGCTAAAGCATCAAGGTCTTGCTGTAGGACGACATAATCACGGCCCATACATTATGCAATCATCTGCAAACAAACATGTCTGGAGATGAGATTGTCTTGAGGTCGTTAATGACACTAATCATCTATCATCAATCATTCACACATAATATCATCTAGAATTTTTAGTCGTGTCAGTCTCACAGCATGCCATCCCCCCTTTCCAACAATAATTAATTATAGTTCGAAATACAGTTAAAATTCCAAAATTTACGTTTTGTCAATTCATTTAGACATCTTTCTTGATTGTCCTTTTCATGTTATATTCTGATTATTTTGACTAAAAATCCATAGCCATTTCAGTGTGCACTCCATGTAATAGTAAATGCTCTCCTAGAGGTGTTTGGAGTATCTGGCACAAACAGAATAATTGCAAAAATAACAAGGGCCCCAGTACTGACACATACAGGACCCCCCCCCCCTTAAGAAGGGCACGCTTTCTGAAGAACAACCCTCAACAGCCACACTGGGTCCTGCCAAAAAGGAAGTATGTGATCTACTGTTGGGTATCCCCTGATGCCATCGTGGTGTAGCCTCCCGGGTAAACTGAATTGTTGGAACTCTGTCAAAAGCCTTAGAAAATTCCAAGACAATCGTGTCTGCCTGTACGCCGCTGTCCAATGTGGAGGTAAAGTCATGCTGAAGAGTAACAAGGAGCATTCTTCCGCGTAAGGAACGTTCCTTCCGGTGTTTAGTTATACCCCAATACCTGTCAAGTTTGGTACCCTGCCTCCTATACTGACGCTGATGACACTGAGAACCACACGCCATGATGTAGGACAACAACATCTCTCTGTTTACAAAACACTTTTGTTTTTTCACTCTTTAACACATCGTAAGTGTCAATATACGACATACTTATTGTATTTCAAATATTTCAACATTTTTCTTCATGACTACTAATTGCCAGAAGTGCACAGCAGTACACGCAAGCTGGAATTGCATGGATTAAAATACATGACTTAATTTTCATTCTATCGTGCATAAAAACCATAACGTAGTTTGAGCCTAGAACAAACTTACAAACTACGTTATGGTCCCAGAACTAATTTATTTTTTGCTTTTATTTCATTCAGTAACAAAAATATAAACTATATTATGCAACTCTTATGATTATTTCTGAAATTCGGAGCAAAAGAGCACATTAGTCTTGTTACAGCTCGAAATTCAAAGCACCCACAGATTTTAGTCACCACGCCATATTGTCCACATGAATATCCTTAATGTTCTTGCTCAAGGACACAACGCAGTGACGCCGGTGAGGCTCGAAGTTCGAACCCTCGGTCTCGAGTCAAGCACTCTACCACTGAGCCACTGCGCTCCCATATCAGGTGGAATGATGCTACACTTGATTTGCTCGACCGAGAGCTTTTTGTCTGATTTATTTTGACATTATCGGTTAAAGAACTCACTTTTTTGGACCTTCCATATTTTATTTTTGCACACAGAATAAAATAATCAAAGGGGCACAATTGCCGACTATCCGATTTTTTATATTCGCAACTGCAATTTAAAATCGCTGTCGACTTCGGAGTGAAAATGCAGTCCGGTTTCACGAAAATTTCTACTTTCAATCACTTTAACCTAGTTGATATTTGTTCTCAGATTGTTAATATATGACCGGGCTGATTTATTGACATTCATTTTTTTTCCAAAAATGCGTTATTTACCGCTCATTAACTTGAACTATTTGGCGTTTTTCCACGCAGAAACTGACGTGTATTAGAAGTACGACGTCAAATTGTTTACGGAAGATGCGCGCGTCGCATGCGCAGCCGTATCGAGGTCGGTGTCCTTAATTTGGATGACAGAAAAAACATAACATTGACTAGAATGCTTAGAATCAGAGATATTGCAACATGAAGCTTTTTGTGATATAAAATGAAAATGGATTCCAATCTCACCAAATATAACCATGAGCCAGGTCAAGATAAAACCTTAAAACAACGTCGTATCAACGCCGATGCGACGTCATGACGTCGTATCAACGTCGATACGACGTCATGACGTCGCATCAACGTCGATACGACGTCGTTTTGAAACCATGTGCCTGACGGGACCTGTCTTTGGAGTCGGCGACCAGGAAAGGGTTTCATCTTCCTGCTCTACTACAGAGACTAGCTAGAAATTTGAAATTCTGATTATCCATATATGGCTATCACAGATGAAGGCAGTGAACAGCATCTGTGTTTATCAGACTGCGCTGAGGCACAGGCTGGTCTGTGCTTGTTTTCACAAACAGCAAAACAGGTTTCTTACGCACTGGCTCTCAATGTTCCAGGAGATTCATTTTATATTTACAAAACTGTGTAATAATTTCTTTTTGTAAATACTTATCCCAGTGTAATCGATATCGGTATAACTTCAATCAAATTGTTTCTCAAACAGTTGTCCTGTAAATCAACCACAAACGTCACAATCTTACATCAGTTTAGTATGTAAACAAACTGGATCAAGGAGATTTCTTACTGTTACAAGTATAAACTTTTCAAAAATAAAAAGCTTGCCATTTTCCAGCACTTAACAAAAGTGGGTTGTTGTCTACTGGCTGCAAGTATAGAACCCATTTCTCAAAGGAAAGTGATTTTTTATTAAATGACACACCCGTGTCAGTTTAATGTTGTGACATCATGAGACAATACATTGCAGACAGGTTATTTTCACAGAAAGACGCCATCTCATGCTACATCACTTTTCCAGTTCTACCACACAGGTTGCAAACTTGATCATACTCATTATTTTTAGTCAACTATTATCGCCAACCTCAAGAGGAAGGCAACAAGAGGATACCGATAAAGTAGTATCGAAAAACTTGATACAGGTTCCATTTCAAAAGGCTAGTCTCTGTAGCTGAGTTGACAGGGTTGAGCCCTACCATATCGCAGTAACTGCATACCAGTTTCTGGAAACGAGAAATGTCACAGGGGCTTGACGTCATTTTTTCCATACCAATATACCCTTTTGTTAACAAAACGGAAGGACGGTCACTCCGTTGCTGCTCAAATTGTTTCTAGGTTAATTTTTCCGTTATTATTCAACTGACAAGCATTTGTGTATATACTTTAAATAAACAATTTAACCATATATCAGATCTGATCAACACTCACAGTTTCATTGTAAAGTCGTTTTTTTAAATGGAGTATGATTGTATTGCTGTGCCGGAAACATAACGGAAACATCGCCATCTTTGTTGTGCTATGCACATATATCGGAGCGAATGTGTATTGACATTTGATTGGTTGAGATGATAGGAACATTTCTGTTACCATTTATTGACCAATCAAATGGCACCGTACATTTTCTTTGATATATGCACACAAAGCAACAAAAATGGCTATGCATCCGGTTTGTATCCAGTACAGCAATATAACCATATTTCATTGAAGAAACATAATGATATTGAAACCGTGAATGCTGGAAATGCAGATATAGGGCAGAGGATAGAGCTTACAACTGTTTACTCAAAGGGTACAATGTATGCGCACGAGCTTGTAAGTTGAATAACGGTCGAATTTACCCAGAATCAATTTGAGCTGAAGCGGAGTGGCCGTCCTTCTCATTTGTAAACAAACAAAAACATCAAGCTCCAGTAAGAAATGTTATCATGTTTGATTCAACTCTTTGCATGCTGGGTAAGTTTACGTGCAGAATTTTTAATATCAACTTTTATAAAATTGCTTTCATGAAAACCATCAAAGTGTCCAGCAGTTTGAACACCTATGCCAGTTATGAGATTATTAAAACAGATTTCAAACTCAACGTCAACTAAACATGAAATATATCATGCTAGTAAATGTTAAAATATCAACATTTGCTGGCATTTTTACATTTGAAAGCATGAATTTGACACATGAGAGCGTGAAAGCAAAAAGTCTTCATTTTACAGCATTTAAGGTTTTTATAAGCAGTTGAAATTTCATGCCTAGTAGAGTTGAACATGAAAATAATATGACCCCGAGGTTTTTTGGACCTGATCTGGACCAAACTAATTGAAACACTCAGCGGGCAACACTAGCAGGCAAATTAAGAATTTGTTCATTTTATGAGAACAAAAATTTAAAAATGCAATTCTTTTGCACATCTCAGAAGAGTTTCAGAAGCTTGAAAAGCAATTTGTTGAAATCATCTTGTTTTCTGTGTACTAGAAACATCTGACTTGCGTAACTTCATATTTGTAAAAATACTTAATATAAAACTAAGAAAAGAGAGACAGTGTCATATAACATAACAATTTGTGCATTCGTTTTCGGTTAACATCAGGATAAGTCAAAGTAAGAAAGAGGGCAAAGATCAGGAATCGATACAATCAAGCACACACCTGACGCAGGATACCAATGGGAAAGTGACAGCGTCACAATTAGACATCACAAACGAGAGCCAAGAGGTCAGCCCTTTCCCAGCAGGTGACCACAAGGCATCAACAAATAGATGTGCATGAAAGCATAACACGATATAACAGAAATAACATGATAAATGATCGACAAAAAAGCATCGCCTTGGAAAGGTCAGTAAAATATTTTACAGGAGGGCTTTCCTCGCGGTGCCTTTGGGTTGTCTGCGGTTTGTGATTGTGGTATTTACTGATCATACTCACTTACTTTTTTAACCGGTTTAGCGGTGCACCAACCTCACCCTTAGTTTCGATGTGGATCAAGGCACATAGATGTTTGGTTTGCATGAAAGACCCCTAACTTATCAATGCATCATCTCCTAGAACATATAAATCAAGATATTAAAAGGAGATAAAGCAATGATAAGGACTCAACAGTAAACAAGTATTAGCTTTTCAAAAAAGCTGGCGTCGTTTAGCCCTATCATTGTATGTATTCTTGCCCACTGCATGCTTCCATTTTTAACTTCTAGAGCTTGTTCATGTAGATTTATTCTAAGCTCTGACTATTAACATCTAAACTGTGATTTGTTACCATTTAACACATGTTTCCAGCGAGGGTGTTGCTTGATCTTTTGAAAGCACCCGCCTTATGCATGGTATGTTATGGTAATGTATCTAGCATGCGGCTCATTTATGGTAAATCATTTGACAACACTAGACAGCACATTTTCTTAAAACTGAAGCCAGAAAATCAAGGTCACAGTGGTCTCTTAACTGTATATGTACAGACTCGGTGACCCCAAGATGTGTTCACAAAACAAATTTGGAATTCCTAGGATTTATGCTCGTGACACGATTTTTCTAGATCTGATGGCAGTTGTAAAGGTGCGTGACGCTCCATGACCCTAAATGCATTAAGACACTAATTTTGGCATTCCTACCTAAAATAATATAGGAGATATACTCCAGATATGATATGAACACTCAAAAACTTAGGACACTTAGGACAGGCAGTATGATTACTATACGCCTCCCTTTGAGGGCATAAAACCTGTTTGTCATGACCGTCATAAGACAGTGCCTAAATTCATAGTAAATCTATGTGATCAAATGTGGATGACAATCATATAAGTACGTTTACTGGTGTGAAGTTCGCTCGCACTCTTTGCCAATCAAGGACGTTTTGACTTTGGGACGTTTTGTTTTCGCCAGCTTTTTTAAAAAGCTAATACTTATTGCGTTTATATAAGCGGCAGGGCAAATTGACGCCTTCTTTGTGAAAATTAAATTCGCAAACGAGCTTGCTTTGCGCTAAAGGTAGCCCTACAGATTTCACGGACAGTTTACTTCGCGCTGTATGTCAACCCAAGATATTTGGTACCCCACTCGTTGTTCGGCAGCTAATAAAATATGTAGTCAGAGAGCCAGCAATACTTTTAATCAAGTGGTTGAGGCCAAAAGGTTCGAGGGTGTGGTCTTATGTAGAAAAGTATGCTGAATTAAAAAATCAAACTCTAAAAAAATCGGCCGGTACGCAAAAATTCTATGTGCAGCGGAATACCCCTGGGGTAGGCAATTTCTCAAATTAGCACAGAAATGGGGTACCCTGTACCACAGAATCTAATTTGGCCTACCTTGCACCCCAAGACAAGTTTTCATTGGTGCCAAATTGTTTCTATAAACTCCATAAATGAGAAAAACAATGTTTTTGAAAAATAAACACATTTGGGCCTTGTGAAATTGCATGGCTACCATGGTTAACCTTCATACAATTCTTACATGTACATTGTAGGGGTGTACATACAAATCCAATCATATCTTAGCTGATACCTATCACATACTACTAATCTTCGTACCAAATAAAAGGTTAGGCATATGCCTTTCATCCCATGACCTGAGATGCAAATTACCTAATTTGCATATTCATGAATATTAATGAAAACCTTAAAAATAATGGGAAAACCGTGAAAAAACACCATAAATAACTGATTTCAGCCCCAAACCATCATCAAACCACCACTGTTGCATGTTTTCTTATCATCAGTGATACAATTCGACAAATACTGTCATCGTATGGCCCTATATGGAAATTATCTGGTTTGCATATTCATGTATATTAATGAAAACTTATTAAATTAAGGCAAAACCAATGCATTTACTAGAACCCCAAAGGATAATTTGACCTAGATCTACATTGAATTCCTAGGAGCATTGTTTATTCATGTCAAATGGTTCAATGAGATCACTTAAAGGCAAAACATTGTGTTTCTCAATAATATATCAAGTTGCAAATATGAAATTGCATTGTTTCCATGGCAACCCATTTTGCACTTTTAAGATACTGGGAGCGTACCTACAAAAATATTCATATCTCAACCGCATCACATCCTAGGACAGTAAATCTGGTATCAAATTAATCTGCAGATATAGTACTTTTATATGATGGTTGGATATGCAAATTATTTATTTTGAATAGTCATGAATGTTCATGAAAACAAATAGAAATGAATAAAAAAGTGCAGAAAAATCAAGGGGCAATACTAACAAAATTAGGTATTCACTTGATAATTGTCTTAGAGTACCAAACATGATATCACAGTAATGCTAAAATATAATAATTGTACCTTACCGGCAGATAGGGAAAGAATCTAATTTGTATAATCATGAATTCGAATGAAAACATTAGAAAAGAATGAAAAATGGTGGAAAAATTAAGATTGGCATGCTAACAATCTTGCACATATCTCATTTAATAAACACCCTAGAGTACTAAACTTATTACCAAAGTAATGTAAAGACATAGCACTCTTATCTTATGGACACATATGAAAACATATTTATATGAATACTAATTAATCTTTACAAAATCATTATAAATTAGAGAAAAAATGTGGAAAAATCAAGCCGATATACTTACAAAGTTATTCATATCTCAGTTTATAATTGCCCTAGAGTACTGAACCTGATATCAGAGTAATGCTATGACAAAGTGCCTTTTCCTTATGGGCAGATATGAAAAGAATCTAATTTGTATATCTATAAATTTTAATGAAAACATTTGCAAAGAATGAAAAAATCACATAAAATCATGGGGGCATACTAACAAAAGAGCTCATATCTCACTTGGTATATGTCTAAGGCTTCTAAACTTGGCATAGAATTAAAGCGAAGATAACAGTGTCTAATATTAGACCAAGTGTTTTACTCTAAAGCAATCAGCAGAAAAGAAATCAGTAATTTTGTGTGTATGTGCTTTTCAGTTTGCCATAATTTTTCATTCTTTTCTAAAGTTTTCATTACAACTTATGAATATTTAAATTAGATTTCGCTAATACCAACCCATAAGGTAACAGTACTATGTCTTAGCATTACTTTGATATTAAATCTGGTACTCTTGGGCAGTTATCAAGTGAGATATGAGTAATTTTGTGTGCATTACCCCTTGATTTTCCACGCATTTTTCATTTATTACTGATGTTTTCTTTAAAGTTCATGAATATTTAAAGTAGATTTCTTTTATTACTACGTATAAGGTTTTAATACTATGTCTTAGCATTACTTTAATATCACGTTTGGTACTCTAGGGCAATTATCAAGTGAGATATGATTAATTTTGTAAGTACTACCCCTTGACTTTTCTGCGATTTTTCGTTTATTTCTAATGTTTTCATTAACATTCATGAATATTCAAATGAGATAATGTGCATATCCGACAATCATGTAAACGTGCTTTGTCTGTAAAATAACTTGATACTGATTAAATGTTCTAGGATGAGATGCTGCTAAGATATGAATATTTTTGAAACTATACTCCCAGTCTTTAAAATCGCATAATGGGTTGCCATGGAAACCATGCCATTTCAAACAAACAAATGGGTGTATTCCTAAGGAATATAAAGTTTTTACTTTAATTTGCCTCATTGAACCATTTGAAATCAATAAGCAACGCTCCTAGGAATTCAATGTAGGTCTTATTACCCCTTGGGGTTCTAGTTTATACAATGGCTTTGTCCTCATTTCTAAAGATTTTATTAATTTTCATGAATATGCAAATGAGATAATTTCCATTTAAGACCATAAGGTGAAATCATTTGTCAAATTGTATCACTGATGATATGAAAACATGCAACAGTGGTGGTTTGATAATGGTTTGGGGCTGAAATCAGTTATTCATGGTGTTTTTTATGATTTCCCCCTTATTTTTATGGTTTTCAGTAATATTCATGAATATGCAAATTAGGTAATTTGCATCTCAGGTCATGGGATAAAAGGCATATGTCTATCCTTTAATTTGGTACCAAGATTAGTAGTCTATAATAAGTATCAGCTTAGATATGATTGAATTTGAATGTACACCCCTACCTGCAAGAATTGCACAACATAGTTGCTATGGTAACCATGCATTTTCACATTGCCCAAATGAGTTTATGTTTAGGAACAATTTTTTTCTCATTCAGGGGGACCCAGGAATTTTTTTGCACCGAAAAAATTGTCATGGGGGTGCAAGGTAGGCCAAATTAGATTCTGTGGTACAGGGTACCCCATTTCTGTGCTAATTTGAGAAATTGCCTACCCCCGGGGTATTCCGCTGCGCATAGTATTTTTGTGTACCAACCGATTTTTTTAAGAGTTTGAATTTTGAATTCAGCATACTTTACTACATAAGACCACACCCTCGAACTTTTTGGCCTCAACCACTTGATTAAAAGTATTGCTGGCTCTCTGACTAATAGCTTAAGCACGGCATAAAGGTTTGGTAAATCCTGAATTTGATGTGTGTTTTGAATGAAGTTTATATAAGCGGCCGGCCATGGCCGACCGCAATAAAACTGAATGCCAGAGCAAAAGAAATCCGGAGGGCCTGACAACAGCCAAAGCATCAGACCCCCCCCCCCCCACACCATTATGTCAATTGATAAGTCTTTAAGCAGGAACCATCGAAAGTGATGTCACTGTTCTCGGGTTGACAAATCCTGATGTTAACCTCAAAATAATGCATCAATTGTATAATGACTGTCCAAAGGAATTTTGCAACCATTATACACGGGTACCCATGCCAACGCTTGTAACATTTAATCAACTAGATTGAACGTTTCTGTGGAATATTAAATTTTATCCTATCTAGTTTCTTTTTATGGCATGCTTTACTGATAGATAGTTTACTTGAATTCCATTGTGAATAGTGAAAATAGTTCCATCCGAGCGCAATAATACATTTGCAAACTAAGGATCGTAGCTCTGATATGTAAATTGATGAAATCAAGAGGAAACATTTACATGTAAATTTCTCTTAATAAGCTCCGTTATGTAATTTAACATTTTACTTGCTAGCGGCGACTCATATAGTCTGCCGATAACTTTTGAAAACGTTTCACTGATAATGTTTCTGAGAGAATTTCTGAAAAAAAAATATATTACAAAAAAGTCAGCAGACGACAACAAAAGGATACACGGTTGCTTAGCATGTGATGATTTATCTGAATGACTGGACGACAAATACGAAGAATCAGGTTTCTGTGCACAGCAGGAGATATTTTTCGAGATTTTTTTCTCTGCAGCTGAAAGTCTATATATCGTTTATTGTCATGAGTGAGACTTCAAAGTAGATTGAAATGATAGAAGGCAAAGATAAGGAATCGATACAATCAAGTTTCACACCTGACCCAGGACACCATATGGGAAAGTGACAAAAGCACAAGAAAATAGCACATACAAGAGAGCCAAGAGGTCAGCCCTTTCCCAAACAGGCGACCACAAGGCTACACACATCATACGTCACAGAAGTCGTATTAATGCAGGTCAAAATTATTGCAGAAGAGGAGCATCCTGCAATACCCTTAGCCTTCATTAAGCTACCATATATCATTGAGATCTTTGTTTTGTCTATACATGCATTTGAGTAGCCGCTTAAGGCAGGTGTTACTGTATACTATAACTATCTTATTTCCTGGGCATATTATCTTGTAGTTTGCACTATTGGTCCATTGAGATGCAATCAAACACCAAAACTTTCGTGTGTATCATTTTTGGTGTAAATATTTCAACAAATCTTAATTCCATACACCAAGTTAAGAGGGGGGCAAATATCAGGAATCGATATAATCAAGTACCACACCCAGGGCACCATTAGAGAATGTGACAAAAACACAGGAAAATATAACACACAAGAGGGTCCAATAGGTCAGCCCTTTCCCAGCATATGATCACAAGGCTGAAAAGAACATAAAAAACACAAACATGTACATAAACAAGTATAAGATTTTCAAAACAAGCTTGCCGTCTCCCAGCACGTAACTTACAGGGTTTCTCGCGTCTTGGCCCATACAATGGTGAAACGAGAATAACATCACGCAACTATGGATAATCATTGTTTTATTCGTTATTGTTGACGTCATTTGCCCTTGGGCTCAGGCTAGATTACAGTAATTCAATAGTTTGCATGATAAAATGCAAGCAGCTAATTGAATATTTCATTTAAGTCAATTGTCTTAAAATACGTGGTTATACTGTAACAGTGATTTGCATTTTTCTTCGATAAAACAATGGCTATCAACAAACTACGATTAAACAAGTAAATGTGAAGAAGAAGGCACTGAGCAGGAATCGATACAATCAAGTACCACAAATGACCAAGGACACTATGAGGGAAAGTGACAAAAAACACAAAAATACAACACACAAGAGAGCCAAGAGGTCAGCCCATTCCAAGCAGATGATTCACAAGACTGCAAGGAACAGACATGACAGCATAATTTAAAGACAAACATGAAACACAATTAACAAAAAGGATCTACAAAAGAAACACCGCCTTGGAACGATCAGTAAAACGTTACTGGAGGGCTAAACATCAATACATTCTGGTCAGGGCATTTGCAATGCACACAGTTAGGAATACGTACATCAAAGGAGAACGGTTGCCCTGCCATGTAGATGCCCATGTGCTTTTATCTGTTACAGAATCGCATTTATCAGTCGCGCCACGGTGCAAGTACATGCGCGGATTGAGAAAGTTTTGTCAGAGGGGTTCCAACTTTGACAAGGTTTTTTTGTTGTTGTTTTTAGTTGATGAGGGTTTTTTAGTTGATGAGGGGAGGGATGCAATTACGCTCATTTAATAAGCAGACTTAGCATTGTTCGTTGTTTCCTGCTGCCATTAATGGCAAACATTGCTACGTTTTGGCGATTGACTTCCTGCTCATATTGGGAAAAAGGCGTTTTTTCACATTTGGTTCAATGACCCTTTCAAATAAGAAGGTTAAATTTTCGTTTGTCTGACGTGTAAGAAACATTTTGGTTATATTTGTATTGTGGCAAACTAACTAAATTGAAAGATACAGTACCATAAAAATTTGACGTTTCTTTTTTGTTTGAGTATATATGCAACACTTTATATATGTTCAAAAGTTTTTTTGTACGTCTGGAGTATTTTGTTAAATCCGTCAAAACGAGGGCGGGTGGGTTATTTGGCCCTTGAATGCCACCCAATTCACTCACAAAAGTCACAATTAAAGTTTTGCATAGAAAAGGAAGCGAACATACACGTGCTTTAGCCTATTCGTTTGTTGCATCATAGCTTATTTGATTTGGTTGTTTCTGTGTTTTGATGCATTGCATAAATAAGAATACCTCCATCAAACTAGAATTCCGAGAATCGAATGTTTCGCCTGGAAAAACAGAATTCAAACAAAGCCAAATCCTCAAATTTACATCCTCCACCCCGTGAAGGGTTATTTTAGAGAAATGTTTAAGCCACATTTCTCCAACCCTCAAGTTCACATTAGGTAGCATAGTTAAAAACCTATCAACTATTTTTCAGTGTTTAGCTAAATAAAAAATAAACTTATCTGTACAATTTCAATATCTGATTTATCAACCTGATCCAGAGGTCAGGGGTGTGTTTAAAGTGCTTCGATCTTTCCCTTTAATTTGATATGCAACATGAGCACATTCAGAATTTCTTTTACCTTTCAAGTTAGGGTGCAGGTAAGGACAGAATATGTGCTTACATAGTCCTCTGAGCTCCATTCCCTTTAATTTGATGTGCGACATGACTACTTTCAGAAAAAAAATGTTTTGGCCTCTTGATCACATCTGGGGATTCAGGGTGTGTATGTAAGGACAGAATATGTACTTGCTTGGAACTCTGTGTTCCATTCCCTTTAATTTGATATGCAACATGACTATTTTCAGTAAAATATATTTTGATCTTTTGATCCCTCCCTAGGGGTCTGGTGTGTGAGTATGAACATAATATGTGCTTGCATGGTGCTCTACGCTCCATTCTTATTAATTTGATATGCTAATGACTACTTTCAGAAAAGAGAATTTGACATTTGACCCCACCCCCAGGGGCCTAGGTTGTGTGATATGCAAATGACTACTTTTAGTCAAACAAAGGTTTTGACCTTTTGTCCCCATCTGGAGGTTGAGGGTATGTTTAAGGACAGAGAATATGAGTTTGCATGGTATTCTGTGTTCCAAAGTCTTTAATTTGATATGCAGCATGCCTGCTCTAAGCAAATCTTTTTGTCCTTTTGACCCCATCTGGTGATTAAGGGTGTTTGTAAGGACATAATATGTGCTTGCATGGTACTCTATGTTCCATTTCCTTTAGTTTGGTATGCAACATGACTACATTCAGTAAAAAATGTTTTGATCTTTTGACCCCTTCTGGGGTTTGAGGGTGTGTGTAAGGACAGAATATGTGCTTGCATGGACCTCTATGCTCTATTCGTATTATTTAAATATGCAACATGACTACTTTCAGGAAATTTTTTTTGACCTTTTGATCCCATCTTGGGATTCAGGGTGTGTGTAACTTAAGGACAGAATATGTGCTTGCATGGTACTCTGTGTGTTCCATTCCCTTATAGGCCTTGAGCTGGCTATAGACCCCCCTCCCCCCAGGGGGAATTTTGTACACTATGATTTTCTAAAACTACATTATATAAGACACAGAATAAAAGATGTTAGCCCTCTGAGAGTGGCAGCTTTAACGTGTAACATCACGTTATATACGTTACCCCCCAAGAAAGCATTAAATTTCCCTGATAATGTCTCAACCATGACATGTTTGTACATATGTGCATGCTGACACAGGTTTATGAACTTCTTATAACACAGTTACATATTTTTCGTATTAATTTTATAAATATCTTGAGTTATTACCATTATATACGTTACTTAGTATTTCCTGCGTTATTTCCGAGTATCGGTATGGTATTCATTGAATATACGTGTATTACATCTGTCACAGAATATAGTAAATCTATAAGGCTGCTACTTAAATGATTCAAAGTTCTTTACTATGGTCGCTTACACTATTTTTCAGGCCCATGTTATGTATGTTACCTTCAAAATAGCATTTATCATTCAAGTTAATGTCTCTAACAAGCCCTGTTTATACTTATTTGCATGCTGGCACAGGTTTATGTACTTCTTTTAACAAGGTTTACCTATTTTAAGCATTCATTTAATAAATGCCCTGAGCTTTAACTGTTATGTGTGTTACCAAATGATACATACGCTATTCTGAGTATCTGCATAGCAGTTGTTGACTATACATGTATAAAGTCTGTCAGAGAATTTAGAAAAAGTACATCTCAGTTCTGGGCAGGGTATAATGATATAATTCAGATGGTGTTGACACTGATTAGGGCAACTAAGAAAACAACTTTGAATTGCATGTCAGCTCTATCTGTATGTTCATTGCAAACGATCACAACAACTACGTACAATATGTACCTCTATAACTAATTACACTCATAAATTTATCTGATACACATGGCAGATGCAAAGAACTTCTCGATTAAAATGGGCTTATTGTGACACAACCATTGGTTCTTTGCTTAAGAAATGCTTTTGACATAACTATCAGGCAAACAATAAAGAGGTATTATAGGCTTCAGCAACTAGAACCATGCTTTGTACTACAGATGGAATGGTGTATTACTCACCACATCACAGTTCACTATATTGAAACAACTCTTCAATGCACTAAAACGAAATACGAGTACTAGAGGCAGTTTCAGGCTTCATCAATCCTTTTAGTTCTGGTTTTGAAGACGATGAACTTAGCTTTTTGTCTTCCTGTGTTCCTGCTAAACCTGGCATAGCTAATATCTTATTGAGGCTGATGACATTGGCAGGAAGGCTGTTGCAGACTGCATTGATCACTTTTAGTTTAAAAATCTGTCTTTCACATCCCCCATAAAATGCTAGAAGCTAATAAAGTTTTGAGGTTTGCCAGGTCAAGCAAGAAGATATTGTCCGATTTACAAAACGTAAACAGCCAGATTAGAGCTTGGTCAGCATGACCTTCTTTCTATTGGACATATTGTTGACCTTGAGTTGACACATCGGTTCCTTCTGGGACCTGTACCATGGTCACTGTCAACTCCTGATAGAATTTCCACCAAAACTGACAAGTCCAAACTTCCACATGGTTTGCAATCACACATTGAACCAACATTAGATTGGCCATGTAGTGCTGCACATAACTTTGATGTTAATGCCATAACTGCAGAGCAAAATAGCTTTTCCAGTCACCTTCAAGGATCTGATGGCACCAGTATTCAACCAGGCACTTAAGGCAGGGCGTGTTGGTTTTGTCACTGATACATATACAATGTATAAGCAGCAGTCTATAAAGTCTTAGAAACGTTCTCGCAGAGGATAACCTGGGTGTTTTGTTCAACAATGGTGTATGCAACAAAAGGTGCACCTTCTGAGTGTCAACAACATTGGCCAGGATATCGGGGAAGAGATCTACAGTAATACACTGTTGAACAGATTGTGACACTACCAATGTGCTGATGTGTTAGTACAACGGAAAGGTTAATCCTACCAAACTGATAGAGAACCCCTCCCCGCAGTAGTTCATCAGCAATCTAAGCAGGGTAGGAAAACAAATAAAGAATTGCGATAGACACTCATCTGTGATATGAAGCCCTAACATGTGCTATTTATGTAATTGTGAATAAGCTGCAGTACGACATGTTTCTGAAAAAAGTACCAAAGCCATAAACATATACTGACTATTTCAAATGGCATGAACATGAGATTACCTCCACCCTGCTTTTCTGTCCTTAAGATGTACATAGAGAGATTGAACTATCAAGTCATTCTCATGAAAACCAGTGAGGCTTTCCAGATATGGAAAAATGTGTCGAAAATAAATGGGAAGGAAATCGAGTACCTCTGGGTGAAAATAAACTTGATTGTATCCTAACAAAAGAGCCACAGAATTATATTTCACATTTTGTGTGATATGGGTTTACCATGTTCAAAGTTCAACAGCTAGAACCATATAAAAGATAGAAAAATAATATTTGCAGTTTCCAAAAGGTACATAAACATTCTTTAATACAAAATGAGTTAGTAAGCACATTCACATTTAAAAAAATATCAAACCATATAAGTTTCATATATCATTTCTATAGGAATAATGAAAAAAAAAGTAACATATGCAACACTTTGGGGTGCATATTTGTTTTCAAAGGTCCATATCTGTGATGCAAAAATAGCTAACTTGGATGATATAGCCAATTTGTAAATCTTACCTTATTGTTTGCACTTTTCAGAAGTCATGTCATTTACTAAAATTATCAAAGATGTTGATGGGTAATATATATAATTGGCTGTTACAAGGTAATGGTGCCATTACCAGAATGCTAGCATACTGCAAAATATTTGCAAGATGAATCTGATAGAGGATTAATAAGCTGTATAGGGAAATCTTTAAACTCTTGGATAATACACGAAGATTTGCTCTATAACTTCTACCTGATGGGTTTTCTTTGATCTTTTAAGTTATTACTCGCACATTGCACTGTATGTTCAAACTTTCCATGAGTTTTATGTTAACTATATTTGATGTCTCTATAAAAGAAAAGAGGGTTTATGATAGTTTTTGTTTTGAGTTACTTCCTCAGCAATGAGCCAGAATAAAAGAAGTACATGGATCTGTGCCAGCATGCAAATATGTACAAGAAGGTTGTGTTGGAGACCATATCTTAAACGTTTAATGGTATTCAGAGAGTAACGTATGTAACCTGGGCTGTAAAATAGTGTAAGACACCATAATAAGGAACTTTAATTAATTTGAAAAGCAGCCTTATAGATTTACTATATTCACTGACGGATGTGGTACATGTATAGTCAATAACTGCCATACTGATACTTGGAAATAACATATGAAACACTAAGTAACATACACAACGGCAAAAACTGAAGACATTTATAAAATAAATACTAAAATTATGTAACTGTATTATAAGAATTCCTTAAACCTGTGTCAGACTTCAAAAAAGTGTGAATATGTCATGTTGGAGGCATATTCAGGAAAATTTAGTGTTATTTTGCGGATAACGTACGTAACATGATGTTACCCGCTAACGCTGCCACTCTCGGAGGGCTAACATATTTCATTATGTGGCTTATATAATTTAGTATCTAGAAATCATAGCGTAAGGAATTCCCCCTGGGGGGAGGTGGGGTCTATAGCCAGCGCGAGGCCTAGAGAATTAAATTTTACATTTTTGTGTGATATGGGTGTACCATGTTCAACATCTAATAACTCAAAAAGTATATAAGATAGAAACGTAATGCTTGCAGTTTTGAAAAGGTAAATAAATATTCTTTAATATAATACCAAATAAATGAACATAAACTGGTTTAAATAAAATTTAAGACAAACTATATTAGATGCATTTATCATTTAAAAGGGGGTTCAATTAAAAAATGTAACATACACTACATCCGGGGTGACTATATTTGTTTTCAAACGTCAATATCTGTGGCCCAGTAATAGCTTACTTAGAAAATATAACCAATTTGGAAATCTCACCTTATCTTTTGCACTTTTCTGAAGTCTTAAAAAGAATTTTAATTATCAAATATTTTGTAACAGGCTGTTACAGCTTAATGCTGCCATTGTCAGAGGGCTAACATGTTGCAAAATCCTTGCAAGACATTGGGCTTCAAGAAAAATATGGTCTACAAAATTCCCCCTTGGAGGTAAACCATATCCAGCCAGTGGCCTATTAACTATGATATGCAACATGATTAAAAATGATTTGACATTTGACCCCCATCCCAGAGGTAGGTGTGTGTGTAAGGGCATGATATGTGCTTGCATGGTGCTCTATACTCCATTCCCATCATTTTGATATGCAACATGACTTCTTTCAGCAAAAAATATTTCGACCTTTTGCTCCCGTCTGGGGATTGAGGGGTGTATAAGGACAGAATATGTGCTTACATGGTACTCTGTGTGTTCCATTCCTTTAAATGTGATATGCAACATGATTACTTTCTGGTAAAAACCATTTGACTCCACCCCACGGGTCGAGGGTGTGTGTAACACAGAATTGGGCTTGCCTGTCGTCATTCTCTTTAATTTGATATGCGACATAACCATATTCTGAAAAAGTGGAATTTTGACCTTATGACCCAGCCCCCAGAGTCGGGGGTGGGTCTACCCCGCCTAATAAGTCGACGCAGTTCGCCGGACTTAAAAAAAACCAGTGCCACATAATTTTAGACGGATGGCTGAGAATGGGTTTGCCCCCCCCCCCCCCCCCTAGGGAATTTTGCAGACATATCCTATCTTGTAGTGAATTGAAAGTCGAGTCTTTTAGAATTGTTTGCACTCTGTGCTCTGGGGCGTTAGTCTGTAAGAGCCTGTAACATACGTTACTTAATCAAACTAAAAAAAAGTAAATTGAAAGTTTGGGCTACAAATTAAAGATATTTAAATATTTATTTTTAAAAATCATTCATATAGTCTGCATACTGGATATCTTAACTACATATGACAGCCATTTGAACAAAATTGCGGCTTTCTAAGGTGTCATATGCGTTACATAAATCAGATAACCCATTAAAATTTGCAAGTGTGACTAACATCATTTACATTCAAAATCTCTCAGTGTGTTTTGCAAAATGATTTTAACCATGTCTGACTAGCTTATGCAATTGGCTAACAGAAAAATTAAAGTTTGTTTCCCTAGCTTAAATATTTTTTTCTGAAATAAGCAATTAAACAACCCTTCCCCTACCCAGTTTTAAGGTGAAATGTTTGGTATTAAAACTAAAGTAAAAATAGTTAAAAAATATTTGCAGTTGATGAATGTGTTTCATTGTTTGGGATTTATTTGCTTTTACGAAAAGACTCATAAATCTGCAAGTTTGTTGCAAAATTTCTAATATCAGAGGCTGTAGTATATGTTACCTGATGTAATAAATGGGCAAGCTCATTGTCTTTACATAAGGTATGCCTAAAAATGTTTTAATCTCATGGAGGGAATTTTTCAGACATATTCCTTCTTATAGAACAACTCAAGCTGCATCGAATAAGGGATATTTGCACTCTCTATGTTGGGGCGTTAGTCTGAAACTGCGTGTTACATGCGTTACTATATCAAATAAAGGAAATGTAGTTTGAAAGTTTGAGCTAAAATTGTGAAAAAACTCGCAGCTGTTGGATATCTTACATTGTTTAGGGATTTTAAACTGGCTTCTATGATAAAGACTTATAGATCTGCTAGTTGTCATCAAGTTTTAAAGATCAGAGAGTGTTACATATGTTAGCGTGATAAGTAAAATCATCGAACAGTATTTTGACATCAAGCTGAGTAAGGGCCCGCTCCATCCTAATCCCCTTTGGAATTCTGCAGACAAATTATATCTTATGTAACCATTCAAGGTGCATTTAATAAGAAATGTTTGCACTCTGTAAGTCGGGGCGTTAGCCTGTAACAGCTTGTTACATATGTTACTATATCAATTTGAGTAAAAGAAATTTGAATGTTTGAGCTACCAAAAGAAGACATTAAAATTATCTAATAAATTGACATTCTTATAGTCTTTATACTGGATGTCTTTACTACATATATATGTTTAACATTAATACGGCTAACTGTGGTGTTATGTGCGTTACATGAACCTGATTATAATTTAAAAGCTATAATTGTGGCTATCGTCATGTTGTTAAACAACTACTATGACTTGGTTTCAAACTGTTTTATTAGATTTTACAAACATATACTCAATTGATGAATAGGAAAAACCAAGTTTGCTTTTCTATCTTAAATATATTGTCTTATAGGAGCTTATACACAGCCCTACTCCCAGTTTTTACAGAGAAGCGAATTTTGTTATTACCGTTTAAGTAAAATACATGAAAGCGATTACAGCGTGTGGATATTTTTCATTTTCTTAGTCTGTCTTGCTCACATTTCTACAAGATGTCATTAAGTTAAAGATCAGGACACTTAATGTGAACTTATAAGTCTTTGGTGCCAAAACACTAAAAATTCTATTCATTTCTGATTATCAAGCCCATGGACTGTTGTTACAGATGTTATCAATGACCTTTTGGACACATTTCATAATACTGTGTATATAATGCTAAATATAGAGCCACAAATAGAAAAGATAGTTTTACATTTTTACAAGAAAATACAATAAATGAAATGGTCCAAACTATTTCTCATCGATCTAACACTCATGTTAAACGTTTGTCGATGTCTGCTTCTGTGGTAATCATTATTATCACACGCCTCCTTGCAACTAGTAGAATCATCACACAATATTTCAATCATTTACTGTTATTAAATTTTACCACCAGTCCACTCAAAATTGATGAGCCATAATCAACTTTCCAATTTTGCCATTTATGGCTTGGAACATTCGGAAACTGATATGAATTCCTAATAGTTGGCTCTTTGAGTATGTGTTTCAAGTGATACTCTGCAAGTAGGAGAAAGACTAAAGCTTTACAAGGAGGAAAACTATGCCATTAAGAGCAATGAGTACCTGGACTGATGTACCTTGATATTTCTGTGATAAAGAATCATATCTTAGCTGGTTATCTTTTATAAATGTAGCCTTTCCATACATGCAACCCACACATTTACATCTAATAATGTCTCTGCACCTATTATCTTTCTCCAAGCATTCAAAAACTTATTTGAAGTCTTAGTACTTCTGAAGTGCTGAAACCAAGGTAACTCTTGCCCTTCAGATAAGCGAACTAGATGTATCACGGCAGTTAAAGCAATGAATGGCAGGATGAACAGAGCGCAAATTAGACCCTTTCAATTCAATGGTTCACTAAGTTTCTAAGATTTGAGCGCTTATTAAAGGATGTAACATATATAACTCGTCATAATAAATGAGCAAGGGCATTGTCGTGACATCCTTTTTGATAACACAGTCATAGGCAAGTGTTTTCAATTTCAGTGTTTTCAATGGATCATGAAATGAGGCACCTTATCAACTTGATTAGTCTGTTTAAATCTTCCATATAGCATAATATAGAACTACTGGTTATCCCATTCGAACATATATTCCACTTTCCTTCTTTTGAATGCAACAGCTAATGATATGGCTGCAAAAACTGAGAAATCATAGGTTTTACATTATTTTAAGACATGCTTCAATGTACTGACATCAAAAAACAACCAACTGCAAACATAATTGATGGCAACGTCCAACTTCACATTCTTTCTCTTATACCAGATAACTTTCAAGGTGTAACAGAAATTGTTTCAGACGGTCTGCCAAAACCATCAAGAGTGAACATTGTAACTAAAGAAAACGTATAAAGTTCTTTGGGCGCAGCAAAATACTATTGATCTAAGACCTGAGGGCTTAAGCACCAAAAGACTGGATATGTTCCATGGCAAATGATGCAAAAAAGCAGCCTATCAAATTTCTGTTTGACTAATGTCAGAAATCTTAAAGTATTCTTAGAGGTACACGGTAGAGACATAGATTTTGCAAAATCAGAGCAAAGTTATCATTTGACTAGCACGGATGCAGAGGCAGCTGCAGTTAGATTGCTCTTACCACTTCACAGGAAGAGATATATACCAGAGTCATACTCCATTGTATGCATATATGTGAAATGGCATTAAACCCATATTTAATCAGGTGTTTGATCCCATGACACCGACATGCTGTTTCTGCTTTTGAAGAATGCTAAGGATTCAAGTTTGGCTGAGTCAAGTTGTTTGACACTGGCACTGGCCACACTTACAAAGAAAATAAAGTCTTTTGGTGGCTAAAGAGGAGGATCAGATAAAATGCTTATAAGTGATGCTTGTCACAATTACCAATTTTAATTAATGTAACACATATAACACCATAGGAAGCTGTATATTTGTTAAAAATCTTTTCTTATGTATCAAAGGTATTCAGCATGAAAACTACATGAATAATTCAAATAAATAGATAGTTTTATGTCTTCTTTCTGTTTCTCAGACTTTCAATTCATTTATTCTTAAATTGATATGGTAACAGACGTATCATACCATTTCAGGCTAACCCCCTAGTTAATAGAGTGCAAACATCTCTTATTTGATGCAGCTTGAATTGTTCTTTAAGGTAGGATATGTCTGTACAATTCCCAAGGGGTGGAGAGGAACAGGATTGTACTCAGTTTGCAGTCCTAATACAATGCCAAGATTCTACTGGTTGTGATGAAATGGGTGATTATTTTGCAATAGAAGCAGACACAATGATAGACATTGTGAGGGTGACTTGAATAAAGATTGTTTTTGAATAATTTTATTTAATAGGAATATTTATTAAATTGTGTCAATTAAATGAGAACTATTATTTTCTATCTATAAATCCATATGTTTTAATATTATAGGCATTAGGAAATATGTGATTAAAAAGGTTATATATAACATAGGTAACACAATTCCATGGGCTTTTATCAGCAATGACTGTAATTACTAAGACTAAGGCACCAGAGGCTAGAGATTAATAGGAAAACATGTGAAAAACGGTATTTTTCTGAAATATCATCCCTTACTTCCAAGAAAATTTCCTAGCTCATTCATTATGCCATGTAACATACGTTACATACTTTAATAAGTGCTCCGATCCTGATGTCAAACTTGCAAATGTATGATGCTTTATTGCATTAGCAAGACAGTGCCAAAAAAGTAAGATATCCACGAGCGTCAAATATTTTCATATACTTTTCTTCAATAATAGATACCAAAATTGGATACTTGAAATTGGGGGTAGGGTTGTTTAATAGCTCATATAAAACAATGTATTTGAGATAGAAAAGCAAACTTTGTTTTTCCTATTAGTCAAATGAGTATTTTAGTAAACTAAGATTAAAAACACTTGTAAAAATGCACAAATCGTCTGTAAAATGAATGATGTTAGTCACAATTTCAACTTTCAAAGGGAAATTTAATCTATGTAACGCATATAACACCATTGAAGGCTGTAATTTTGTTTAAATGCTGCTTTTATGTAGCTTAGGCAGCCAGCTTGCAAACTACATAAGAAATTTGAATAAATAGATGGTTTAATGTCTTCTTTCTGTAGCTCAAACTTTCATTTTGATTTTTCCTTAGTTTGTTACAGTAACATATGTAACAGACTGTCAGAGACTAACGCCCCGGAGCACAGAGTGCAAACATCTTTTAAATGATGCGGCTTGAAATTTTCTTCAAGATAGGATATGTCTGAAAAATTCCCTAGGGGGGGGGGGGAGCAGGACCTTTTTTAGCTCGAAGTCTATTTCTAAACAGATTTTTTTTTAAATACACTTCTACTCTGTGGCAGAAGCCCGGTTTTACAGCGACGTGGTAGAGTGTTTGCCTGTAGATCAAGCGGTCTGGGTTCGATTCTCGGCTGGGGCAGGTAAAATATTTTCGCTCTACGACAATGGCGCCCCACCCTTTGACCGTTCTTTGCATAAATATCTCCCTTGGTCTCATATTCACATGATTCCTGTACCAAGAAATTCAGGGACGAATTTCGAATTGGAAGGGGTGATTGTCACATGGACTAGGTATATACTAATACACAGCCACTACCTTGCGATAGAAGCCGGCTTTTACAGCGACGTGGTAAAGTGTTTGCCTGTTAACCCAGCGACCTGGGCTCGATTCCCGGCTGGGCCTTCAAGGCTGATATATTTTCGCTCTACGACACAAGCATAGTTGGAAAAATGACGTTGCTCAGTCATAGCCTCATCAAAACAGATAACTGTTACGCGTGAGATCAAAACAAGGCTACTTCAAGTTGTATCGGCTTGTTAATTTTACCAATCACAGAATTCAGAGAAGCGCACCAATATCAAAACTTGCTGCGGTAATGGATTGTGTCGCATTGTGTTCCAACAAGCTTCAGGACGACAATGATACAATGTTACGATTTCTAATATCAAAAGGAATAATCGGCTAGTTTCTGAAGACGGTAATAAACGAGGAAGTGCATCACGAGAAATGAATACATACATGTATAATGGAGCTTTTGGGTCGCTGTAAAGGCGGTAGCTTTAATATTCATATCTGGGCGTGGTTCGGCTATTTCATCTGCTCAATAAGGGACATCTGGTTCTATTTTTTTTGTAAAGAGTTAATAAGATGTGTTTTTGTGGCCGTGTTCCTTGGCTGTACCAGCACTGGCCGGGTGGGTTTATGTTTTTTGTGGTTCTATGTTCAGGAACTCCCGAAGGCTTAACCGGTTCTGGTTTAAAAGCGTCTCAGAAGATGGGGCAACGGCTTAAAGTCTCATCCGACAGACTGGGAGAAGCCGGGAATCAAACCTGCGACCCCTGGAGTTAATAAGATGTTTGAGCCGCGCAAACGTGCGTGCATTTCATGAAATTCCTAACCGTTTATACACTGAACTCAGATTAAAATGTAGTATGTTTTATCGTCAGCTGAAATATTTGAAGCCTCTTCGACAAACAGTGTAGATCAGGATCAGACTAGGAGCAGTCTGATCTGGGTCCACACTGTTAGCCTCTAAACTTATGTTAACCAATAAGCAGAATTTTTCGGATGTAGTTATTTTGCTGGCGTTTTAAGGGTTGAATTATATGTTTTGTGCATTTACTGAGGTGTTATGGCGCAAGATGATACATTAACTTTCGAATAAAACTACGCCTCATGTTCAGCTTGTAACTATGTCTAAGGTAGATCACATTTTGTTGGATGACGTGCGGCTTTATGCGGCTTGCAACGCTCCAATTTGAGTCGAGACTGCAGACATGCATTAGAATGGGGATAACCAAAATTCATTTTGGGAGTAAAAACTAAATTTCAGACCGTATATCTGACGATATAAGTCCTCAAATGAAAAAAAATGAATACAGTTATCCCCTAGTTCTCTGCGAAGTAAAATACATGCACGAGCTAAAATATAAGAAAAAAAATGCAAAACAAGAAAAACGTACAATCGAACTTATAAATGTTCAAGTTACATGTTTGTTGTAGGTTCTTATAGTCGGGGAACCAAAGTCGCGTATCGTGCAAAAACACACATTTTTTGCACCCGAAAGGTATACGGCTGGAATTTTGTATACTGATAGTCTAAAAAGTGCTTGATATGAAACCACTGTATAGCAATGCGACCAGAATTGCATTTTGCAGAAAAAAATGTCTTTTTTGTATGCCACATAGGTCACGTTTAGCAATCTTTCATAGCATAGAAATTGTGATGTTTCCCTAATCAATAAATTAAAGAGCGTGTTGTTTGGTCTTCAAAAGAATCGTCTCTTTTAATAGGTCCATTTAAGTACCAACAACATATGTTTTGGTTGGGAAATAACAAAAATAGTTTTACAATTCGCACTCTTATGTGGAGGACGGATATGAGAAGCCGTTTGACTGTCCGATAATACAATAATACACTATCAAATGCATTTAAAAGTATGGGCAGTCATTTGTGCACCAAAATAATCTTTCTGGTGACATATTTTCTTTACAAATACTATGCGGTTTCATTTCTGCATCTCAGACGGGGACAGACAGGGTTTTCATGGTGATATGATAATAGTTATACGAGTTTTCATCTTTATTTTACCACTGTTAAACGAAATTATTGTTTTCAGTACATAAAAATCTCATTGGTCCCTACAATGACCGTCTGTTTCAAAGCTGTTGTAAATATGGAAGGTAAACATCCTTTAAACCTTGATAGAGTTCATTTATGTGTTAAACTGCTCTGATATTGTCCATAGTATTTAACTTCGCACCAGTTGGCATGAACTAATTTACTTTGTATCAATTATCATGGTTTCATAGTTTTACTTTTCAGCTACCTTTTCTAGTTTGTCATAGAAAATAAAATAAATTATCTTAAATTATGTCCTAAACATCTGTCTAACTGTATGCAGTGTTTAAACGCATTCAATTTAAAATTTATTTATTTATGTAACAAATATGCAATCCAGACCACTTCAGCGTGAGGATAAAAGTGAACAAGTAAGCACGCAATTTTTTACAAGATATGCTTCCAAGTGATATATAAATAATTATCAAATACATTTTGGGCGATAAATGCAGTTTTAATGAGATTTGAAGCAAACAAATCTATTAATTTAATTTCAAAATCGGGGTGCCCTAATCTGTATGCTATAAAAATCAATAAGCAGTATTCTTAGATGACCACCACTGCTTCTGAGGTCTACGCCGATGTTGTCTTATTACATAAACGCAATATTTTTCAATCTCGAACTTTTTTGATAAAAATATACGACATTTTGAAAAATAATATTTTGACATGTTCTTGCTAGGCCTCCGTAGAAAGTTGACCGCTCTGACGTAATGCAAGTCGACCGAGTCTGCTATACAGTGGTTTCAGATACACAATAGAATTACCTTTGCAACCATACAATATCCAGATGTATACCTTTCGGGTGCAAGGGTTAGCATTTTTTCTACCTTGGTTCCCCGACTATTAGTAGTAAATGTAACTCTCTGGGAAGGTTTTAATTCATAGCCACCATCTATGGTTTTGTGAACAAAGATTAAGACCCGTCTAATAAGTACCTATGGTCTATCTTTGAGAGTAAAAAAGAAGAAAATGCAAAAAAACTATCAAACTCCAAATTTTTCTTAACCCATATAAGTCTAGTGTCCTTTTTGTGAGACTAAGGTAAACAGTGCAGACTCAGAGAACGCGGCGTCTGACCAGGATCTACACTGCTTGCGTACATATAGTTCAATTTAAATATGAATAAAATAATATATAAATACCACTCAACAACCATTAAAACGTATATCGACTGATACATATGATAAGAGTGGGAAATTTCATTCTGCTTTAATGGGTTAATGACACTGAGCTTTGTAGTATTGTTACATATTCTGATCCTTTGAGAATATTTTGTTCTGGCAGAAAGCAGTTTACCGCTAGTAATCTGATGCAATGTATCAGGAAGGTTGTTGCATCTTCCATGAACAGACTCAATTAAACCAAGTTTACTGTTTTCAAACTTTGTTGGTTCACTCAATGTCTAAGATTGTCGATGGCCTTAAATTAAGTAGAATTTGGGAAGTACAATTGTAAATGTTTTTATCCACATGAGTTAAACAAATAATTTAGGTGTTCAAAAGAACCATGTCAATGCGACGGTTTATTTGAGTGCCCAAACGCTATGTATGAAAATTATTTTTATTATTATTATTTTAGGTCTAGAATGTACAAGTTAAAAACTAGAACAGACATTGCCTTTCTGATCACGAACTTAATTGCTTATTAAGATAAGAAACTTCAACTGCACAAAAACGGATATTATTAGAACTCATTGGTCCAAGAAAATAATTGGTCCTCGATGGGTCTAAGTCTCAGCCATCTTGCTATGTGATAAGGGTCCGTTTAGCCAAAGGCGGGCCTCATTTATTGGAAGCGTATCGGAATTTGAGCGGCCCAGGCATTGTCAGTGCTTGACGACGAGTCTCTATTGATCATCAAGGAGTCTATATGCAAACACTGGATAGTGTCTCATCTTATTTAGAGGAATTACTTAATATAATTTAGACCACGTGAAATCAGATTGATGCACTTGTTAAGGAAGACATGTTCAGAAAAGAGTTTGCCATTGCTTGAAAGGAAGTTTGTTTCTCTATCAGGGCGATCAAAGCAGTTCGAAGAGGAGGCACTTTGAAAAATAGCTGAAATTAAAATCGGCAAACAGGAGGATAAAAGAAAAATACAATAATACATTTGGAGGAATTTACTGTGCATAGAACATCCTAAAATAATACGAATTTTTTAGCTTGAGATAGATATGTTCGACTTGAAAATGATAAAAAGTAATAATAAATAAATAAATAAAAATATTATAAGATGCAAAATGGCAGTAAAAATGGTCACACATAGAATAAAGTTAATGTGTTCCTTTTTGTTTTATATCGTCTAGAGGACATATTACGACAAACCATATATCTCGGAAAATATTGGTACATTGCCACATAATGCAAAGTAAAGAGATGGCATTATGCAGTCTATCCGCATATGGATATATATTTTATTTCTTCGTGTTTTCCTACGCTACATGCACGATGGTCAACTACAGTGTTTATACCGCAAGATTTGACCACAACGAAGTGATCATCAACCTAACATCTACCGACGAGCCTCGCCACCAGAAGGGTGCGCCTGACATAATTGCTGACTTCTTAGAAATCGTTGAAGAGTATGAGAAGAATAAAGCGAACTGTACACCTGGAACAAAGTTTAATTTGGGGGAAGGTGTGATTCAACAATATGGTATTAATAAATTCAAAAGACAAGCACTAGTGGCTGTGAACAGAGCGAATTTCTTGACTCGATTGTATATGAAAGCGCCCAAAGAGGTGATGGATTCGGAGTATTTGTTATATACTCAGGTGAGAAATATTGTGGAAGGGGACCCAGTGATATTCGCGGGAGGTAACTGTCACGACCAGCTGGAATATAAGGATTATTACTTGTTTTGTCCGTACGCATATCGCATGGAGGATGGGACTATCAATGTCAAGGACTTATCTGTGGAGTATGATTACCTTGGAAACGATTCCGAGTGGTTTTATGAAGCAAGGATGCGTGCTGGACAAATTAAGAATTTCAACTTCACCGTCGGTAAGTCTTTGTTATACAGTTAAACCTGTGTAAAAACGGCCACTCTCAAAAGACTGAAATGGTTTTTAAGACCAATTATTGCTAAATGCAGGTCAAAAGTATTGCAGAATGCTCCAAGGAGAGCGGAGCATTCTCCAATACTATGCTACTATTTATCATAAAGATCTTTCTTTTGTCTGTTTTAGGTGTTTGTTTTACTCAGGGTTTACTGTATATAATACATTGAAATAATTGCATTCCATAAACACAAAATCGTGAAAATTGCTTGTATTTAGCTTTTAAAGTAGACGTTTCTCATCTTAAATTGTACTTAAAATGTAAATATGTCCCATTGCGACCGCTGTCGTGGTGCCGCATGTAAGAACGCTCCTAGTAGGCCAACTTTGTATTAAAACTACAGTAAACCCTGTGCAAAACGGCCACTCAAAATAGACAAAGCAAAGATCTTAAGGACAAATGGTAGCTTAATGAAGGTCAAAAGTATTGCGGGAGCATTCCAAAATACTTTTGACCAGCCATTCTGCAATACTTTTGACCTGCATTAAGCGATAGTTAGTCTTAAAACATTTTCGGTCTCTTTAGACTGGCCGTTTTACACAGGTTCTACTGTATAGAGATAAATTAGTCGAATAAGCACACTCCAAAGGTTGAATATAAAACTGTACATGTTGTTTCTCATAAAATTGAGTGACATGGGATTTCCAACAATATGGTATGTGCAGCCTGATCAGAACCTTTGCTAGTCGCTTGAATATTCTATGAATGTGAAGCTACTGACAGAACATCATTTGGAGTTTCTAAGCTTAAAAGGAGGCTGCATAGGCTCGTCTGAGTCACACTTGCCAAAATGCCACATTGTTGTAAATCACGTGTCACGGCTCAAATGTAAATGTATCTCGATCGTGGCTATTACAGAAACTAAATATTGTGCAAACAATATTGTTCTTACAGTACTATCAAATATAGAAGGTTTATGTATACTCGTTGTTGAAAAACTAAATTCACTCACTCAACACATCATCACAAGCCACTACAGGTACGTTCGCCGTAGTTAATTCGGGGCATTGCGCTGTATTCTCACTGTTAAGGATTTTTTGATATGGTCATACTACACCGGCAATTTGGGTATCGTCACTTATTCTGGTCCTAAGGTAACTTTCTCATCATGCTTAAGTTCTTCATTTAATCACAGATAAACACCCCGAAATGCTTGGGTTCCGATTGATTTTTGTTCATCAAATGCACATTGTATCTTTTAGCTTTATAATTATATAAAAACTTTGTCGTTTGATGTCTAGGCATGAAATAACAAATTACGGTTTTGTCGTCGTGGAAATTTATCTTTGAAAAAACCGTACAATTTTACTAAACCCTGATGGAATTTTCTTTTAATATAACTGTAAAAATCACATATTAAATCTGATTTTATTTCCGTTTTGGCAAAACAACGCAGAGGTTGTTAAATGGAGGATGCAACATGATGATGACTGCAGTGATATAGTGAGTAGGAAATACACTAGCAGTGAGGTTTGACCGAACACACGAGGCTTCGGTACTTCTCCCATTTTCTTGTATAGAACGCTCAGGCGAGCCTACGAAAATACACAGATTTGCCAGATCTTCCTTGCGCGGATCAAGAATGTTTTGTCAGAGGGGGTCCAACTAGTGTAAACAGTACACAATACATAATACATTACATTTGAAAGGGATACAGAAATAAGGCACAGACTACCTGTTTTAGTTTAGTTGATGAAAGGATCCAAATACCACTATAAGCGGGCCATCATCGGCCCGCCAGCTAAACGTCATTTAAATGGCGCTTCGCTGGGTTGCCGACGATGGCCCGACATTGAATGCTGGCTTGGTAGATTTGGGATATTTCAACGGTTCGGGACCAATATGGCTAATAAACCTTGTATTTTTATTTTTGTTATTTTAGTGGGGGGGACCCCCTGCCCTGCTCAAAATATATAAAGGAACACCTGATAATTTTCCATAGGTGATAATGTTAACCTCTGTCCAGTAGACAAGTAATGCACTTCACTAGACAATAAGGCAGAAACACAATTGCTTTTGTCATTTATGCTACGATCATAGTCAAAGTCTTGGATCAATAAAAGTTTTGATAAAACAATCGCTGCTTAAGTTCATGGCTCAAATTTTGCAATTTTTAATTTTCTTGAAAATGACGATTTTTTTCTGGAACTCTGTAGAATATTATGAATTTGTTAATAACGTAACCTAATGATTTCTGCAACATTAAAAGGCTATTGACTGTACAGAAATGATGCTGTTGTGGTGCTTGATTGGAACAATTCGTCTTAAAATTTGGTTTTGAAAAAAGTTTTTTTTTAAACAAAATTCAATTTTTACGTAAAGCGTTCCATGTAGATTCCTGGAAAGGGATTACATTATTTTTTTCATCAAGCATCGTCATAGGTAGGTAACCAAACTAATCACAGGACAAACATGTTTTTGACTTATTAAATCCAACTCTCACTATGAGTCAGACTATGAGTGCATTTGTATTATGATCAATGGCAAAACACACAGTGTTCCTTGAAATATTTTAGCAGTGTATATGAAGACACAAGCTAACAAATAGACCAATAGCCCCGCGGGATACGTCAGCGCGGGCGTTTAAAGGGGGATTCTGCATATACACGATAAGTACCAAAACCTGATGTGGTGGCCCATATGTCTTGATATGCCTCAAACTGCATCTTATGCAGTTGATGCAAGGCAATTTTAAGATATATGATTTGATCCAATTTACTAATGAAATCGAATGATCATAGAAGGTTGCCAGTGATGTGCTGTCTCGACAATATTTCACAGCGCTAAAAGCTGAAGGTTACATGTATTTGACTTGCACTTGAAGGGAAAAATGTACTGCAAAATGTTGGCCTCAAAATAATGACAGTAATTATCGTGAATACAGTTTAACCCATATAAGCCTAGCGTCCTTATTGTTTGTTTTGATGCTTTACGTACCAATCAATATTTTTTCAGTCATGTCGGGACAGTTCTTCCTGACTGAGTTGAACTAATATTAAGCAGAGGATAAAGTGTTTTGCTCAATGCCTCAACACAATGCCTCCGGTGAGACTCGAAACCGCATCCCATTTGTCTATCCAACTGAATTCATGTCAAACCCAATCGGATATTGGCAAACTATTTAAGACCAATGTTATTGTTATCACAATATATCTAAATGTTGCATCAAAAAAAAATACTTTTTAATACAGTCCAGTTCAGTACAGTACAGTCGTTGTTACGACAGTGTGGGCCGATAAAAACTTCAAGTTGAAAAATTTGCTTATATCTAGCTGGCAGTTGCATAGGAAAATAGTCGAGGGCCTAGGCAACTCAGATCTTATAGAAATGTCGCCATATTTACAGGACATATAGGCTGATAACTGCACTTTGAGCAGCCATAAAACCAAATGGTCGAGGCTGCTCTTGCCTGAATCGTGGGGTCTCTAATATGCACTATCTACTTGTTAAGTCAGTGCATTGAGACTATTGCTGCTTTGAGATATATTTATAGTCGCTCCTTCAAGCTACACAAAAACTAAAGATGTGTATAGACACATAATATCTTTTAATTGGTACAAATTCCAGCCATGTGATGCCACTGGCAGCAGAGATATTATGCCAGGTTCTGAACTTTCGGATAACCCCTCGTATTGTGTACATCTGAGATTTTATAGATTTTACCCCTTTTCTAGATATTTTTTTTTTATTTTAACGCCTGGAGGCCAGGCTAGCCCTAATCCACAAGAGGTTAGTTTGTTTTTGTTTTTAGGACGCTATACGTCACAGTCAACATTTTTTTTCAGTCATGTTGGGACGATTTGGTGTCTTCCCGTATTGAACCAGTGTTAATAATAGGATAGAATGTCTTTCAAAAGTGAGTCTTAACTAAAAAACAATATTTTAGCGACTCTCGATATCAAGTCTACCACTCAACCACTGATCCACTGTGCTCATATAATGTTAGCTTGCCTCTGTCTAAAGTATGTACATGTATGCTATGGCCTAATTTTGGATTACTGAGTACAATTTCGAATTGTTCTTCACAAAGTTGTAACTCTCACTATTTCTACAGATTCTAAAGTATTGTACCAGAAAATTCTAAAAAAAAGGCAACAGAATTAAAATATTTACATTTCGAAGCAAGCCTTTAATGAATCTTTCGATTTATGCAATGTATGTCAAGCCATTGTATGTATTTAGGATCACTTGTCCGTCTTCGTTTTCGTTTGGTCGCTATGTAAACTGTTTAAACAGTGCTGAGATTTTCGCAAGTGTTCAATTCATTCGTTTTGCATTTGCAAAGATAATCTTGTTGCTTCTTTGAAAACCATTGTATCAACACAAAACATATTACGCAGGTGCATTTACTGTCTGTTACAAAGAATGGAATAATGGTTTGATAATTATTCCAGACAAACGCATATTGTATTGCAGCGTGTGCGTCAAGGTATACAAAGCAGGAATGCTGAATATACCAATTAATGAGTGACATTTCACAAATGGACGATAACAACATTGTACGTACATTAAAATACCTGATTACTTGTTACCTCGCAAAATATTACCTACCTGTTTGAGGAATCTAAGATACAATGCATACGCTTTATCTTGATACGAATAAGTCCAGCGCACGAATAAGTAACTGCGTAATGGGAGCTATGCCAATGATTTGATATACTTCCCTTTTGATGTTCAGGAGGTAACTACTGTAAGAAAGTAAGTAAGGGTGCAAAGATCAGGAATCGATACAACCAAGTACCACACCTGACCCATGATACCAATGGGAAAGTTACAAACTCACAGTTAGACACCACAACGAAAGCCAAGAGGTCAGCCCTTTCCCAGCAGTTGACCACAAGGCACAAATAAACAGACACGCACAAAGGCACAGAAAAAATTAATTTACTGGAGGGCTTAAACCGGTCCTCACCCTTAATTCAGATATGGATCAAGACACATAGATATTCGGTTTGCATCAAAGACCCCTAACTTATCAATGCATCATCTCCTAGAACATATATATATATATATATATATATATATATATATATATATATATATATATATATATATATATATATATATATATATATATATATATATATATATATATATATATATATATATATATATATATATATTATATATATATATATATATATATATATATATATATATATATATATATATATATATATATATATATATATATATATATATATATATATATATATATATATATATATCAAGATATAAAAAGGAAATAAAGCAAAGATATGAACTCAACAGTAAATAAACCTGAATACTGGAGCAAAAGAAATTCAACAGGTAAACCCTGGTGGTCCTGACAAACAGCCAAAGCATCAGGCCCCTACCATCTCATCAATAGATAAGTATTTAAGTCGGAACCGTCATAGAGTCTGAAGTCAGACCCACCGGCGTAAAATTAAAGATGAAAACAAGGTTTGCCAACCATGATTGGGTTGACCACCAAGCATGCAGTCTGTTGCAATACATAAATGTTATAGCCAATCTTTTTATAATGGGAAAATTATTTTAATGAACTGCGCTGAAAAATTATAAGAGCCAACAATCTTCTTCAATTAATACACCAAGTCACCATAGAATTCAGGTTCCGAAAGTTCTGCCTTGACAATCCACAAAGGCCTGTGAAGCATCATAGAATATTTTTTTGTTTGATAGAAAATAAGAGTTAAACTTATGTTACCTTTGTATATTACCAACTCACAAAAGCAATACACATCATATATAGTTAAGGTAATCAAGCCATACTTGCAACACATTTTAAGTCATGGCGACATGTGTTTATATCAATAAATGAAAATACGGATCTACTGTCCTGCCAACCAAAAGTGACAGTGACGTAATATTGTGTTTACAATTGCTTAGTAAATTTAACTTGTAAACTCCACTTGATCTGACGCGTATCGATGGATCACTTATGTATTTATTCTATCCTCAGGACTGGCTCATTTCACGCGTAACAACCATTTGAAACAGAAACTACGCAGTGCAGGCGGTGCCTAACATCCCATTTGGACAGAACAAATATTGATCACGCCCAGAAATGCCGTTGCCTTTGTAATCATTCACCCACAAGTATCGATGCGGGAGACATGAGGATAATTTTAGCAGTCACCCACTTCGATATTTGTGGGTGAATGATTCTAAAGGCAACGGCATTTCTGGGCTTGACCATTATGTATTTTGTTCAAGTGTGATGTTAGGCACCGCCTGCACTGCTTAGTTTTGACAGACACTAAATTTTATTCTACGAAGGGAAAAACTTACCTTGTAAATTAAAGATGGCGTCATTCTATGTGTTTGCATCCATGCTATGGCGTAGGTTGTTACCCCTGCCTATTTACGCCCCAACACAGAACTTTTGAGCAATCGGCAGCATGCTCATCAGTCGTTTTTGAGTTACTTCCTGTTTTTTTACCGTTTATGCTGGGTGAATTTAGAGAAAAACATTTGCATGAACATGAACTTCAATTATCCGACTACAATATATAGAAGTATGTTCGGCCAAATGTACACATTTCTGGTAGAAAATATTTTTTTACAATTTTCGCTTATGTATTTTTATGGTAAAAATAAAAAAAAAATGTAAATAATACCAGAAATACATTTCTGTGTACATACATTTGGGTCAAAGTATCTTTATATATTGTATATATTCACCCTGTATGCCACAATATTGCAAACGGAATAGAAGTAGGAAGTGTCTCAAAAACGACTGATAAGCACGCTGCTGATTGCTCAAAAGATGTGTGTTGGGGCGTAAAGTGATCTGCGTGAGCTGTATAAATATTCAAAAAGCAATATAGCCAAAGGTATCCGCCTCCTCAAAAAAGAGCCATTTTTGTCTATACAGGAAAACTCTCATACAAGTAAGAGCTTTTGAAAGCAATATCTTCATAACCCATACGAAAAGCTCTGAGATTATGAGCTGAGGGATCATATACAAGTTGCACGCAGCTACACTTAATTTCAAAGGTTTGTCTAAATGATATTGTATAATTACGTATTGCAATTAACGGGAAGATTGAACGATTATGCAGACTTCATGATCAGTGGCTTCAGTTGCTGTTCGTTCTAAGTTAGTGGTTCTGCTGTTGTTGTTGATAGTTTATTGTTTATTGGTGCTTCTGCTAATTGTTGGGGCGGTGCGGGTGTTAAGTCCTTGTTTTGGTATACAGTACTTTATGCAATTTCTAGTTTTGCAATCATCTTGCTGAGGAAGAGAGAGCTGGCCGCTATACTTTTTTTGTCTTCCTCATGTCATGTGACTGATATCGTTCTTTGCCTCTTCCTTACCACACCGGATAGGTGGCAATCGAAAACGTTAATACTATCGACGAATGCAGATCATAAATAGTTTGAAATCGAGTTTTGGATCGCCCAACTGTCGACAAATGGTAATCGAAAACATTGTTTCTAGCGATTTTATTCGCGTTCGTCGATTGTTATGAACGGTTTCGATTGCCGCCTATCTGGTGGTCTCACGGTGCTGTAGGTTGGTCTTCTGTGTATGTTTGAGGTATTCCTGCTTTAACTTATCAAACGCATTTTATCCAATTAAAAGAAATATGAAAGATGGTAAAACCTCGGAGCTCTTTGATTTCCCATCTCAAAATGTAAATACACAACATGCATTTAAAAAAACACAGACAGTTTCTAAATAACCTCAATACGAGCCCGTCACTTATGTTTTGGCTCAAAAATAACTGGAGACCTTATAAGAAGGCAATGAAAGTTTGGGTTAAACAGACTTGGCATCAGCATCACAAACAAATTATTTTTGACTGTTCACTACACAGCCAAACTTTGGAAAATGTTCAGTCGGCAAAATACCTTGGTACATGTATAATCATCACTGATAACATGGATTGTTAAATCAATAATCCCGCGTCTACTGTTTTCTTATAGACTTATTTTTTAGGTTCTCTCTTTTTCTGAAGGTTCCGTTTATTTCAGATTATTCAGAGGTCGCAACAGCTGTCGTTGTTTCTGTTCGGAGTTGGTAAAACTTCTTCCCGTGCATTGATAGTGTTGCTTCGAAATTTTTATTCTCTGATTCTTCAGGAATAATGTTCTGACAGAAAGTAGTTTAAGCCGGTGCTAGGGGGTAGGAGAATTGTTGCACTTTCCATTCGTTCTCATGAACAGACTCAATAAAACCGAGTCTGCTGTTTTCTTATATTGTAGGTTCTCTCTATTTCTGAAGGATCCATTTTTCTAGATTATTTTGGGTCAGTACATTTCAGAAATCTCTTCCAAAGCAATTAAGACAAATGGTTTCCTTCGCAGGAACAGGACTTTCGCACCGAGGAGTACTAAGGAAGTTGCATACAAAACTTTGGTTCGGCCTAAACTAGAGTATGCAGCACCCTTTTGGGGCCCTTTATCAAAACTTCAGATTAATCACATTGAGAGCGTTCAGAGGACAGCGGCCCGCTGGACCTGTAGGAGATTGCGAAGCGCGAAATGCTTGATGAGCTTGAATGACCATCCCTTAAGGCCCGTAGGTACCATTTTTTTAAATCACAAGATTTTATTGTGTAGCAGTGTCTATTGAAAAAGACAAGTATATGACCCCTATTTACAATTGAAGACTACCAGGTCATCACATGGTTCTCAATATTGCAGATACTAGACATACTAGTCCGAGAGCCAGCAATACTTTTAATCAAGTGGTTGAGGCCAAAATGTTTGAAGGTGTGTTCTTACGTAGAAACGTAGGTAATTTCTCAAATTAGCACTGAAATGGGGTACCATATACCACATAATTTAATTTGACCTACTTTGCATCCCATGACAATTTTTCATTGGTGCCAAATTGTTTCCTGGGCCCCCTTGAATGAGAAAAAATGTTCCTAAATATAAACTCATTTGGGCTATGTGAAAATGCATGGTTACCATGTCAACCCTGATGTGCAATTCTTACAGGCAGGGGTAAACATACAAATTCAATCATATCTTAGCTGGTAATTATCATAAATTACTAATCTTGGTACCAAATTAAAGGCTAGACATATGCCTTTCATTCCATGACATGAGATGCAAATTAAATAATCTGCATATTCATGAATATTAATGAAAACCTTAAAAATAAGAAGAACATCATAAAAAAACACCATAAATAACTAATTTCAGCCCCAAACCATCATCAAACCACCATTGTTTCATGTTTTATATCATCAGTGATACAATTCGACAAATACTATCATCTTATGGTCTTATATGGAAATTATCTCATTTGCATATTCATGAAAACGAATACAATACAATACAAATACTTTATTAGTGATATAGGCCTCCGGCCCAGAACACAAAACATTGTTAATGCAATAGTATTTAGTGCCATGAAAACGAATGAAAACTTTAAAAAAATGAGGACAAAGCCATTGCATAAACTTCAACCCCAAGGGGTAATTATACCTACATTGAATTCCTAAGAGCTTTGCTTATTGGTTTCAAATGGTTCAATTAAGGCAACTTAAAGTAAAAACTCTATATTCCTCAATAATACATCCATTTGGTTATTTGAAATGGCATGGTTTCCATGGCAACCCATTATACGATTTTAAAGACTGGGAGTGTAGCTTCAAAAATATTCATATCTCAGCAGTATCTCATCATAGAATATTAAATCTAGTATTAAACTATTTTGCAGACAAAGCTCGTTTACAGGACTGTCGGATATGCAAGTTATCTCACTTAAATATTCATGAATGTTACGAGGGCTGTTCAAATATGAATGCAAGTAGCTTCATATCTTTCTTCACATATATGCTACAAGAAAATGGTAAACGTTTCTATAAAGGTCTATATGTCATCTTTGAACTTGCACCAGACATAAAGAAAAATACAGTATACTTATCGAGCTATAGTCCTTTGAATGAGGGTCATGTTAGCATACTAACAAACTCATGCTTCAAACATATACCAGTGATATAGACGTGCGTATAATTCTTCGATAAACAGGTGAAATTTTTTGATTTTTTAAGGAAGTATCCCAATATTCTTATATAATGATTCTGTGAGAGTTGTGAAAATCCGACATGCTTTTGTTAAATTACACGAAAAGTTTTCACTTTTGAAGTCTCCTTATGTTTTGCAAATAAATGGTAAATAAAACGCCACCTTTCAGTATTCAGTTAAACATATCTCTAACAAAATGAACGAAGCAACATTTAAACTAGTTTAAACATAAAGATAATATGTTGATCGCTCATACTGAGTTGTTGCTACAAATTATTGATGGATAGTGGGTAATTTTAAAGCACTGAAAAGCATTTTTATTAAGTCAAAAATGCCTTAAGTGAGGGGGTTACAGAATTTAAACTTATTTTTTTGACATAACATTGCGGCTTTATTCTAAATTTGCATGTAAACTTTAAGTTTTACCACTATAGGCATTTTTTACAATAAAATTACTCACCTGGTCTTGAGGACTAGACAGTTTGAACATATTTTTAATTAATGTAAACAAGTCATTAAGAGGCAGAAAAATGCTTGAAAAATTATATAAAATGAAATTACTCTCTAAATACAGGGCGGTGCGTTTTGAAAACTCCCTTCTGACATATTTAGCATGTTTGAAGCAAAACGCATAGAAAACGACACAGCGATGTTTATTATTACGTCACCAGCAGATAACTCAAAATGACGTTTATCATAAAATTAATGACGTCACAAACGTGCCTGTTTACTCAAGATTGAAACGGGATTATATAAACTTGATCACGCAAGCAGCCTTTGGATGGTTAATTAAACTTGCATCTAAAATTTGGTGCCATTTTGTTTAAAACTTACAAAGATATGACACTATATCCGCACATGTACCAAAACGTGCATGCAATTTGCTTCAGAAAAACTTCAGCATACAGGAATGGCCTTTATTTAAGGGTTTGCAACTCGAGGAATATAGTGAGTGTTTCTATATGTTTGGTGCCATTTTAAAGGCGACAAATAGTTCTTTCAAGAAAGGTATGACATTTGTCGTAGCATATATGTGACGAAAGTTATGAACCTACTTGCATTCATATTTGAACAGCCCTCGTAATGAAAACATTAGAAATAAATGAAAACTCGCAGAAAATCAAGGGGTAGTACTTACAAAATGAATCATATCTCATTTGATAATTGCCCTAGAACTTGATGTCAAAGTATTGCTAAGACATAGTACTAATACCTCATCGGTAGATACAAAAGAAATCTAATTTTAATATTCATGAACTCCAATGAAAACATTAGAAATAAATAAAAAAAATCGCTGACAAAACCAAGGAGTAATACTTAAAAAAAAATCATATCGTACTTGATAATTGCTCTTTAGTAACAAACTTGATATGAAATAAATGCTAAGATAAAGTACTATTACCTTGGGTAGTTACAAACGAAATCTAATTTGATTATTCCTGAATTTTAATGATAACATTAGAAATAAATGAAAAAATCGCGGAAAATCAAGGGGTAATACACACAAAACTACTCATATCTTACTTGATAATTACCCTTGAGTACCAAATTTAATATCAAAGTAAAGTTAAGACATAGTTCTCTCTCACCTTATGGGTTGTTATTAAAGAACTTTAGCTTGACTATTCATAAATTATAATGAAAACTTTAGAAAAAAGTGAAAAATTATGGCAAACTGAAAGGCACATACATACAAAATTACTAATTTCTCTTCTGTTAATTGCTTTAGAGTAGCACACTTGGTCTCATATTAAAACCTATTGTCTTGGCTTGTAATTTTATACCAAATTTATAAGCCTTCGACTAATACCAACTGAGATATGAGCACTTTTGTATGTATGCCCATTGATTTGTCTGTGATTCTTTTTTATTCTTTTAAATGTTTTCATTAAAAATTCATGGATATACACATTAGATTCTTTTCATATCTGCCCATAAGCTAAAGGTACTATGTAATAGCATTACTCTGATATCAAGTTTAGTACTCTAGGGCAATTATAAACTGAGGTATGAATAACTTTGTAAGTATATCAGCTTTATTTTTCCGCCAATTTTCACTAATTTATAATGATTTCGTAAAGATTAATTAGTATTCGTATAAATTTGTTTTCATATGTGTCCATAAGATAGGAGTGTTAAGTCGTAGCATTACTGTGGTAATAGGTTTTGTACTCTAGGGCATTTATTAAGTGAGATATGAGCAAAATTGTATGTATGCCATTCTTAATTTTTCCACGATTTCTTTTATTCTTTTCTAATGTTTTCATTCAATTTCATGATTATACAAATTAGATCCTTTTCCTATCTGCCTGTAAGGTACAACCACTATATTTAGCATTACTGTGATATCATGTTTGGTACTCTAGGGTAATTATCTAGTGACATTCTTGTAATTTTGTAAATATTGCCCCTTGATTTTTCTGCACTTTTTTTATTCAATTCTAATGTTTTCATGAACATTCATGAATATTCAAAATAAATAATTTGCATATCAAACCATCACATAAAAGTGCTATATCTGCAGATTAATTCGTACCAGAATTACTGTTCTATGATGTGTTGCTGTTGAGATATGAATTTTTTGTAGGTACGCTCCCAGTATTTCAATATCACGTAATGGGTTGCCATGGAAACAATGTTTTTTTCACATTAACAAATAGATTTATTATTGAGGAACATAATTCTTAGCATTTAAGTGACCTCATTAAACCATTTGACATGAATAAGAAATGCTCCTAGGAGTTCAATGTAGATCTAGGTCTAATCACCCCTTGGGGTTCCAGTTTATGCAATGTTTTGCCTTCATTTATTAAGTTTCATTAATATTCATGAATATGCAAATGAGATAATTCCATATAAGACCATAAGATGAAAGTATTTGTCGAATTGTATCACTGATGATATAAAAACATGCAACAATAGTGGTTTGATGATGGTTTGGGGCTGAAATCAGTTATTTATTGTGTTTTTTCACGATTTTCCCTTATTTTTGAAGGTTTCCATGAATTTTTATGAATATGCAAATTAGGTAATTTGCATCTTAGGTCATAGGATGAAAGGCATATACCTAACCTTTAATTTGGTACCAAGATCAGTAGTATATGATAAGAATCAGCTAATATATGATTGAATTTGTATGTATACCCCTACTTGCAAGAATAGCATTAAGGGTTGCCATGGTAACCATGCAATTTCGCAAGGCCCAAATGTGTCTAATTTTCAGAAACATTGATTTCTCATCCATTGGGTCTCAAGAAACAATTTGACACCAATGTAAAATTGTCCTTGGGATGCAAGGTATGTCAAATTAAATTATTTGGTATAGGGTATCCCATTTCAGTGCTAATTTGAGACGGGGTATTCTGTTGCGCATAGCATTTTTGTGTACCAGCCGATTTTTTTAAGAGTTTGATTTTTGAAATTATCATACTTTTCTACATAAGAACACACCTTAAAACCTTTTGGCCTCAGCCACTTGATTAAAAGTATGGCTGGCTCTCGGACTATACAGGGATGCCCTGAAGAATTCCTCCCCCGCAAATACCCAGACCACAGAGAAGTTTAGGTAACTCCTCATTTAGTAAAAACACATCTAAAAGTTTTTTTTTGTTTGTTTTTTCTTCAAAACTCCCTGGCATAATGTTCTAAATTGAGCGAGCCAGTATGTAAATAAAGAAAAGACAATGCTAAACAAGTATGATATACAAATGAAACCCGATTATGTTCGCCATTTGAACACTATTGATTCAGTGCACGCTGAGTCAAATGCAATATATTCAAATTTCAGTTAACGTTACAACTGCTGCTTCTAGTATGAATGAAAATTGTCTTGGGGATACTCTTTTTGATTAAGTTTCCAAACTTGATTTTTTATTAATTAAGGAAATTTAAAACAGTATTCTGGAAAACCAGACTTATACCATTTTGAATTGGCCAGGTACATGTAGCACCAGTTTTATACGGCAACTAAAGAGATCGACGGTGGGGTAACATTATAAGAATCTACCATGAGTGTTAGGGTGAGGTAGTTAAATCCGTCTCGGGGATCACCGTTTGGCAACACGAGGCTTTGTCGTTGTTTTGTTATGCATATTTGTGCTCATTGTAGCATTTCAATCATCTTGAAGAGGAAAAGAAAGCTGGCTGCTTTGATGTTATTGTTACTGTAAATGTTATGTTTCTCTTCCTCACGGTGCCGTGGGTTGGTATACAGCGTGGTATTATGATTGTGGTATTTCCTGATCATACTCCCTTACTTTTTTGTCAAGTGATGAAAAACGTTAAACATGTCGGAAAGATACATTCTGCCCTCACACAAATGATGGATTCTTTTTCTTGCTTACAATTCAATTCCGTATTTCTATTGTAAAATAAACTACTAGAAATTCCTCGGGACCCATCTATCTTTCCCACCCTCACACTCATAATGGATTTTTATAATCTCACACCTAGGGCATTACGTGTAACATGTTCCTGTACACTCATTCGGTTAAATCAGAAGCCATGCACATGGTCATCAAGTGACAGCTTTGTTATGTTAAATAAAGGTTATCATGTTATGTTGCATCTCAGCATAATTGTTGATGGGACGTTAAGAATCAAATCAAACAAAAAAGCATCTCTGCGTAGGAGCTTAATTCAAAATATAAAAAAATGCATATGAATGTTAAGCAGGAAAATATACTCCTTTTTCGTATGAAATCCATCCCTCGCGATCAACGTTTGCCATCACTTGGCAAGCCTCGTGATGCAAAACGGTGATTCTCGGGACATATTTTTTTTTATCCCATCCTTACACTCATGATAGATTCTTTAAAATTCAGATCATGATAAAGCTGTTATTTCTAGTGCTTGTCCATTCAAGCACACCATGTATTACAATTTCAAATGTCAACATGCAATTCAGAATACGATTTAATGGTATGATATACAATACGTACTTTTGTAAGAGATTTCTAGCCTTCTAAAATATCCGATGCCATTCCCAAACTTTTGAGACAAATTCTTAACGACTCTCACATCTGACATTTTTAGAAGCAGTTCGGAAACTATATGTTTGCTCTTGACACAAAGAAATTTTCATCGACATGCCAAGAGCATCAATAATGAATGAAGTTTTGTCTGTGGTCAACAGCCTTAAAGCAATAGTCACCTAAATTTGAACTTGAGTCGTGAGAAAACCCGATTTTGCTGCATACGAACAACCAAGTCACAGACCAGCCTGCGCTTCCGCGCAGTCTGGTCAGCGTCTTTGTTATTTGCTCTCTTGGAAGCATCTTTGCAAAACTTGTTATTTACATGTAACATTTCTATATTCTAGTTAGTATCTGTAGCTGAGCAAGCTGATTGGAGCATTATCGTATCGCAAACTCCGGAGTAAAAGAATCTACCATGAGTGTGAGGGTGGGATAGAAAATCTGTCCCGAGGATCATCGGTTGGCATCACGAGGCTGGCCGAGTGATGGCAAACGGTGATCAGGAGGAAAGGATGTTCCCCCCCACCCCCATCCTCGTACAAATTATGGATTCCTTTTCTTGGCTCAATATTAGATCTATATACCGCATGTTCAAATTAAAAAAAGCCCCCATAATTGCCTGAATACGCTAAGATGCGACACCATATAATGTCGCCATTTTAATATTATTATGATGCCACTTTACATTTGATGTGCGGCTGTTCGTTTGTTATCCTTCCCATGGGTATGTGAGCTACAATTCCACCAAATGTGTAAAACAGCGGAAATAGTTGATCTGGTGTGCAAGAAAGCGGGCTTCTTGCGACTAGTTCCGTTTATGCTAGTTTTGCATTTTTAAGTGTTTTAAAGTTTGACAATACAAGTCAGAGGAACTCATTTATTATATTCAGGAATTCCCATAATTTCGATGATCTCTAGGTTTTAACTATTTCACTCTTAAGTTTCTGAGGTAACGCTTCCAGTTTAAATTATTGAAGAGTCCATTGTGTTAAGAAAGGAATTTAGATAAATCCTGAAAAAACCTGTAAAAATTGAGATTCAGAAAAAAGCACAATTAGTAAGCAAACAGTGCAGATCCAGATGAGATGGCTATACACTGCTTGCCCAGATATTGTTTCCAAACGAGTTAAAGCCAAAAAGTAAACGTAGTCTTTCTCTGGTATCTTGTTAATTATTTTTCTGTTTTGTTGATACTTTTCTAGATGGTGTTTGTTGGTTTTCGTTTTTGATACTGTTTGTGTGGCGTAGTATTTCTGTGAATATTTCTAGCTTGACAATCCTATTGTCAATGAAGAGTTGGCTGCTTTTCTTAATTTGTTGCATTGAACATTGTGCCGTACGCTAGGCGTCATGGTATGCACGCCTTTGATCTGTAATTGCGGCGTTTTCTGAATCATATGCTCTTGTTCTAGACGACAGAAGATCCTAATAATGCTCTCGTTCTAGACGATAGAACTAAGCAATAGTCTCCACTGCATTGCAGTGAATGCACATATAGGTCTCGTTGCGTGAAAACCGGCTTTTTGGTATGCGAACAACAAAGGCGCAGTCTAATATTTCACCTTTTAAATTAGATTCCACTAAGGTATGTATGGTAAAAAATTTAATACTCTAGCTAGTATATGTAACTTAGTGGATAAGTTTAACCGTACAATGGCTTAGCCAGAATGCTGAAATAGTAACACACACCAAAGGGAGACTACCGAAATAAGAATTGCATCCCATTTCAAAATAGGGACTCCTCTTAAAGGAAAAAATTAGCTCCCATCTCTCATGGAAGGAGCTAGTTCTTTCTCTTTTGGTATAAAAACACTATATTCATAGGATGTGATTTCCTTTAAATGTGTACAAATTTCAATACGAACATGCGTTACTACATAATGGGACATACGCCTATAAGTGGCGGATCCACAGGGGGTTAAGAGGGTTCGCTTGAAACCCCCTCCCTGCTCCAGTTTTTTTTTAGATATCCCATGTCAATGGAATAATTTGGTCTCAGTGAGACCAAATTATTTCATTTTTATGGTATATTTAAGAAAGATGAGATAAAACCAACAAAGCGACCCCACCCTCTCCCACATCTTTTTACTTACGGACACCCTTTCCAGAGATTTTGGATCCCCCTGACGTCTATACCTTATCACAAAGCCCCTTTCACGAGTATTTTGACAGTCTTGCCTTATCGCAACCCAAGAAGAAGGTCTTCTCACGCGAAAGGTGGCGGAACTGAACATTTCAGAAGTATTTTGACAGTCTTGCCTTATCGCAACTCAAGAAGAAGGTCTTCTCAAGCGAAAGGTGGCGTAACTGAACACAATACACATCCATATCTCGTAACAAGGCTTCGGCCAGGCCATAATAATGAGGGTCTGAATGGGGGGGGGGGGTCTGGTATTCACTATTCTTTAAAAATTTAGCCAATTATTCATCTCATTAAATTTTGTGTTATTCATTAAAATAAGACCAAATTATTCATTAAAGTAAGAAGGGTGGCAAAGAAATCTGATTATTCACTGTTCATTAATTTTTTCTTCAATTCATTAAAAATATGATTATTCATTATTTTAAAGGCCATCATTATTCACTATTCATTTTTTTTGGCTCATTATTCACTACTCATTATAAAAAAGGACATTATTCACTAATCATTATACCCAATCCAGACCCTCAATAATGGTATTTTCGCATATGAGTAGAAAGTCAATATTTAAAATTGTGTGGCTATCGGGTGGTGCAACAGGTGACTGTAAGTATTGATCGTAGCCTCCATCTATTTCCTTACTTTGGGTAATACTGATGTGAGCAGCGTATGCCTTCTTGCACATACTTTGGTCTCCTTAGACTGGCCCCTGCCCTTACTGTTATTATTTTTCCTATCATGGCTCTGAGTTGCCCTTTATCCAAGCTCAACTTTTAACACCCGGGTCTTTTTAGCAAGGTAACTTAAGCCTGTAAAATATTTAAAGGGGACAGCAACCCTAATGGTAAGTATGATACATCAGAAATAACGCTATAAATCATGAATTTTGATACAAGTATATCAAAATCGATTCAAAAATGGTGAAGTTATGGACATTTAAAGAATTCAATATTGCCAACATTAAGCCGCCCTTTTGACTATTTAATTAGTTTCAGAATATATTCAGCTGCTTATTTTTTAGTTAAAAAAATATAAATACTACCACAACATCTGAATTTCTGCAGATATGCAGCTTTACATAAGGCAAATGTTTAATTAATAATAATTGCAACAAATCCAATGGTTTGTCTTTTATTTTGATTACGTAATTTGATTCGGCTGTGTGACGTAACGCAGCCTACAATATGGCCGCTTCAATTTCAGTCCATTTGCAAATATTCAAGCGCTCACAGCTTCTACGTTTTTCAACCGATTTAGATGAAACTGGTACCAAATAACATTCTAAAGATAGTGTCTTGGACCAGACTATGGTCTCCTGTGCGTTTCAAAGTCTCACGAGCTGGCATTATTGATCAGCCATGTCGATTTCTGACAAAGCATCAGCATGGGTTTTGAAAGTTTAATTAAGTCTCATGAACAGACAAATAAATGTGACAGTGAAGAATGACCCCAGGATAACTTTTCAATAATGAGACATGTCCAAAGACTTCACCTTGTTTCTCAATCAATGAGTCTCCATAAAGAGCTACGTTCATGCGTGAATCAAGAAAATTCTGTAACGGTGCGGGGGGGGGGGGAGGGGGGGGTAGGGGATCCTGGCATTTTTTAAGTCATCAAGGTATTTCACACAGAGAGCCGTACGTATCTCCCCCGAGAAGCAATTAGACCCAAGGGGGCCAATTGCTTCTCGAGGAGGTCCGTAGTAGTATTTCGAAGGAAACTTATAGTCATAAGGTTATTTACTGGTTTTCTTATGAAACACTACTTGAGAGTTTGGTACTAATGTATGTACCTCCCCCGAGAAGCAATTGGATCCAAGAGGTCCAATTGCTTCTTGAGGGGGAACCCGTAGTTGTATTTCATAGGAAACCTATAGCCATGAGATAATTTACTGGTTTTCTTATGAACCACCACCTAAGATTTTGGTACTTATCCAAAAGGCTCAGGCAATCTTGTGCATTCGCACAGTCCGTCTCCCCAGAGCCTTAACTGCTCGCATAGAGAACGTCTGGAACTAGATAAAGGCTCACACCAAATTTATGAATCCACAAAAGGAGATAAGAGATAAGCTCCACCCTCTTCATTAGCATATGAACTTTTTTGTTATTGCAAATAAGACAGCAATTTCAAGTTATTGCTTGCTTATGTCCAGTTTAAAAAGGTATGAAAATTTCAGCAAGATGTGATTATTAGTTCTTAAGTTTTTCAACTTTCAATTAACTATATATTTTAATCATTTTTAACCTATGTGTCGGATACTCTGCCAAACTGACAGTTCCTTATCTTATCTCCAGCTGTTATTACCCATGTGGTCAGCAAAAGCAACATTATAACTAGCTGCAGCAGTAATCTCAAGGGCTAATTAATCACTTTGATTGACAGTTTCGATTATTAGTTTTTAAGTTATTCAACTTTCAATTTATTTTAATCCTTTTCAACCTAGGTGTTCAGTATTCGAGAAACTAACAGTTCCTTATCTAAATCTCGAACTGTTATTGCCCATGTGGTCAGCAAAAGCAACATTATAACTGGCTGCAGCAGTAATCTCAAGGGCTAATTATTTACTTTGATTGACAGTTGTGGATCCATGAATACTAAGTAGGTGTGTTAGCATGTTCACCTAGTGACTTGACGGATATGCGATAAGTACAAATGTCATTCTATAGTTTTAAAGTAAAGAGGAAATGGATACAATCAAGTACCACAACTGACCCGGGGCACCATATGGAAAGTGATAAAAACATAAACTGGTGCCCTGTTATCGTCTCAAATCGACAACAGGTATCCCCTATTCTATCATTGGCTGTGATTAGTTAATTGACTGACCAATGGGATGACCTGTTACATTTCAAGTTTAGCGTGGGTTGCAAACTGTTGGACAGTTACGATATTTTGTCAATTTTAATCACTAAAGCAAAGCGAGTTTTGCGAAAAAAACAAATACACACTGAGATACTGGATTCCTGCCTCAAATTTGGTTGATTTTATTGTATCTAAAGCTCTCAAGAATCATCCGCTCGATCGTCCGCGCCATTTTTACACAGTTCAGAGTTACTTCCCTTAGATCACGCCTATCCCGTGATTCTCGTTGACGGTCAGGATTTTGACCGTCTAGATTAGCCTTTACCTGACACTAGATAGGTAGATCAAGGGGGAGGGAACCAGACTAATAAAAACACAGGAAAACATAATACACAAGAGAGACAAGAGGTCAGCCCTTTTCCAGCAGGTGATCACAAGGCTGCAAGGAACAGACACGACAACATAACAAAGACAATAATATAACAAAGAAGCACCGTCTTGAAACGCTTATTACAAAAGGAGGCGTCCTGATAGAACCTGCTCTTGGGTCTTGCGATCAGGCACATGTAAGACTCAAACCAACACCTTCAGGTGCAGTTTTATCGCAGCTCTGTATAGACTTGCAAGTATCAGGAATTATTTTGTCTGAAGTTATGTACAAATGTTGATTTTCCTTTAATTGTTTAGCTACCGCCGCACTGCAGACGTCTTAGCAAACATAACGGTGCTTTATAACTGCTAATTGCAACAAATATTGGCTTCAGAAAAAAAGTCTGGGCTACGATTAGTAACATATTATATCAAAGGAAATAAGCTTAGCAACCACAAATTCTTGCACAAAAACATATTTGCAAAACTATTGCCTTGCGTGGCAAGAAGAAGCGTTGTTCCCAGACTGATCATAGCCGACGATTTTGCTATAATGCTTGAAAACTTGACGCTGAGGCTATTTTGTGTAGAAAAATCCAGTGTAATAAAATTGGTACTTTAATGTTTAAGTGGCGTTTTGAATGTGAGTTTGGTAGGAATCAGCTTAAATACGCACGAAAAACGTTACATGTGCATGTAACACATTGTTTGTAACTCTTTATACATGCCGGGCCCCAATAGATATTTGAGCCATCGTCCACGTGTTTTAAAACTTCCTTCAATGTCAATTAATGAAAAAACATGTGTGATCTTTATCATTTATCTATTCCCCTTATAAACTTTCGAATCATTAATACTGACAATTAACTGACTCCACGTTGCTGAAATTAGCCCAAAGAACCATAAACATTGCTTCCGCCAAAACTGATGACGCTGAAACAGGAAATACTCTCCCTAGTTACCCCTCTACACTTCCGTTACTAACGACAATAAGCACGTGACTTTTCCTCCGCAATTTTTGTACCTTAAGCCATATTTTTGTTTATGTTCTATATGTATCCTGATGAAGCTCTTGTGAGCGAAACCGGTAGATATTACCTAAATAAATAGTTCATAATTGAGCCAGTGGTCGTTGATTTTGTTTTTTCCTCTTGTAGACTTTATCATTTTAGATATTAGAACATATACAGGTTATTAATATCAAGCGAGAAATGTGGAAATGACAAAAGATCAAAATGTCTTGGGGCCCAGACCTGAAAATGTTTTTCCATATTCCTACGTTATAGCTTTTAAGTAGGCTGTGGTCCTCACAACTCTTCAATCACAATGAGGCTGCAATAGAGTTACAGGTTGGACCTAGTTCAACCAATAAACAAGAATGAGATACCCCAGTGACCACCATGTTTTACACTTTTTGGCCCCTGAAGGTGGGCACCCTACATGAGAGGAAAATTCCATTAAAAATACCAGAATGCATGGTCCTTTTTCCTTAGCCACACCAGTAAAAGCAGAGGGATGTTACTTCAAAAAGTGCCACAAAGATATTTTATTATTGACCAATCACGAAACACCTTACATCTTAAATATTGTACTGAGAGTCCACCAACCTTTGAGCCAATCACTACCTTTTTTACAATTACAGGTCTGTGGCCTCCTGCTGAAAGCATGAAAGCAACATAACTGTTATGCCAACAGTTCACTCATATTAATGATCGACCTCCGGGTATTTATAAGGTACTTCAATGGCGGCTGCCTCAATTGCTACATTCATCTTTGCTTTCGAAAAGAGTTCTTTATTTTATATTTTATACTGCTTCAAAGGTCTGCTGCAGTTTCTAAGTCAGACGCGCAGCATTTCTTTGAACCTTATTCGGAACATTTTCATAATCTTTCTTCGTTTACACGTATCATAAGGATAAGTTCAGAGATCTCAGTATTTGGTTTGTTTTTACGCCTCGCATTGTATATTTAAACCATTTTTTTCTATTAAATCTGTCATCGGTTCCATGTATGTGTTTATTGGAAATAAGCGCTAACTGGCGGAAACAAAGGCAGTAAACAGGCCGTCAGTTTTTTGATTGATTAAAATATGATATATCCAGAAGCGAATGATGTCTGCTGACCTCGTTTGCGACTCGCAGCAAAATGTCTGACCGCTTACATATTTTGATAATGAAAACTTCAAAAGTCACAGAAACATCTCCGTGCAAATGAGATTCCATATTTACCAAATTTGAAAATAAAACTATTTTTTTTATCTAAATGGCGTTTCGCTGGCGTGCCAATGATGGCCCAACATTGAATGCCAGCTTGGTAGCTTTGTGCATTTTCAGGGAATCTGGACCAGTATTGCTAAGAAACCTTATAATGTGATTTTTCAGGGGGAGTCCGGATCCCCTGCCACCCCCCCCCCCTCTGGATTGGCGCATGTGCCATCTTTTAATAGACTTCACGATGCAGAGACTGTCATTATGCTCGTGAGGGCAAAGTTAGATAGTACCACCTATTAGGTCAGTCGGGCGGGGTACCATATTTGTTTTTACGTAAACATTACATTCAGAGAAGTGTCCTTCCTTTTTGCAAGTTTGCTTTAATTCAAAAGCGTTCGTTCCCTAAACGACTTTATTCTAATTTATAAACTTTGATTAAGCCCCTTGGTATACATATAATATGACCTGGAGCAAATGGGTCCGAGAAAATATGGATATTACTATTTAACTATTACCCGCGTGATACATATACAATCCCATTTAGGAGCAATGGAATTTTCCATAAAACTACATACAATAAAGTCACGATGGTTCATTGTCTCCAGTCCTCAAACGTGCATACCCAGCCATATATAGCTAGTGGGCAAGAGGTCTAGTGTTATGGCTGTGCTTTCGTGTATATATCCTTACTCTGTGTAAGAGAGCAGAAAAAGCGGATCAGAGCGTTGGCCGGTCGCCTTTGATATGCGTGCCAAAATCTGATTTTTTTATTCATATATTTATAACACTACATGTATAAACCGCAAGCTCAAAAATCTTCGTAAAAACGTAGGAAGCGTGGAACCTGGCAAGTGTGTTAATAAGTACGTTCTAAATTACCGCGAATAATTTGCAAATAAACAAATTGTTTTGAAATCTTTTCTGGAACTGCTCAGAGCTGAATATAAGTATGTACGGCTTTCATCTCAAAATCATTGCTGAAATATGAGTATAGCAGTCGTTATTTCCATATGCTGCTTTCGGCTACAGAAGAGAGTTCGTGTGTCAGATGATATTTCAAAATCTAAATAAACACACACAGAAACAGTAACAATCAAATCAAGACAACCAGACGCTTGGTAAGTCAACCGTTCTAGTTATACCATGCAGGTTATCTTAATCCATTCATATGCAGAAATAATATTCCGTGAAATGGTTGCTACTTTAAAATAAATTAATCTTAACGTATTTGAAGCATCTGCACATTCATTATCTATTCCAATACCCTTAATGTTACAATTCTCATTTATAAACCGGTTATTAAACCGCCTGTGTAAATAAAAAGCATTTGTTAACAAAGAACATAGATTAAAAGCGGAAGTATAGAAGGAACTAAAGAAGGACGTATTCCTCACTATGCTCACGTTAAACCGTGGGTCCTATTCAAATAGAGGGTCCGTGGTTAAATAGAGATTTAAAACTGCCTTTTATGCCCAGGTCACACATTCACGGATCACCTCACCGTTTCTACTACGGATTAAATCTCACGAATGACCCCGGGAATGCCAATTTCCGTAGTCTGATACGGATGCACTATATACGTATGATTAAGTACTACATGTACTACGTATGATTACGGATGCAATACGGAAAGCTACGGACCAGTCCGGATTGCCACGAATGATGCGGGATCGTATCTGTGGCTAATCCGGCGTTCAGTCAGTGAATGTGTGACCTGGGCATGAACATTCAAACTGAATGTATTTTTATCAGTCACCTCTCATATTAAATGCATTGTTGCCCGTTGTCTGATAAACGTTGTCTATCTCACGACATTTATCAGGTCATGGTGACGTTGCACTTTTTGAATGGCGTCGCATTTGACGCTGAATCAACACAAAAATCGAAAAGTACGTCATAATCGAAGAGAATGAAAGAATGGGTAAACTGATAAATAGAATACAAGGTAAGTGTATTTTACTATAAAGTTCACCAGGCTTTGATTTCTTGAAAGAATTCAATAGTTTGATAGTTTATTATTAATTTTAAGGGTTGCAGGTAAATACAATGTTTATGCGTGCTTCTTTTGTGGATCATTTTTGTTATTTGTGTTTCGTGTTTGGCTTTGCTATACTACCTTGCCTGTTCCTTGCAGCCTTGTGATCACCTGCTGGGAAAGGCTGGCCTTTTGGTTCTTTTAATGCAGTTTAGTCACTCCCCTTATGCTTTCTTGGTCAGGTGTGGTCCTTGATTGTATCAATTCCTGATTTTTGCCTTCAGTACTACTTAAATACATGCATGTTAATTTAGATACAGATGAATAATTAATTGACAAACACATTTAAGGAATGTGCTCGTTGGCAAATATGATCTCTATAGCGTGTTGGAAGAACATACTCTTATTTATGAATAACGTTTTGTGGCTAACCTATTTGCTAGCTGTCAATAGTAGGTGTTGACCAAAATTATACCACAATCAGAAACAGTCTTTAATTGTAATATTCAGCGCTTCTGCTAAAAACTGTTTTCTCATTGGTTAATAACCCAGACTGTCGTTCGAACTTATTACAAATGCAGCTTAACTTGAAAACTATCTTTAAAAAATGACACGCAAACTATTTTTTTAATACACAGAGGTGCTGTATTTTCCTATTTTTGTTTTAATAAGACATCACGAATGTAGGTCAACCGTTGAAAATAATAGCCTTATTATCACTCTTTGCATGGTTTGCAAAATAACGCATAGTAAAAATTTGAATTTTAAATAACTCTTTCGGCTTACCAAATGATCATGATTTAACAGTACTAATGCAAATAATTGTTTAAACTTCCGAACCATTTCCCTGGAATGTTTTACACAGAGTGAGGTCATGATTATAGTCTGTTTCAAAAGTTGACAAATAAAAATGATAATAACTATATTCTATTTCTAAGCTTATGCTTCACTTGTGCTTCAGTAGAGATTTAAATATCATTCTTGTTTAATTGGTGATAGTTTTTAAAAGCTTCTGAATATCTTTTAAAGGTATTTCTTGTTTGGCTTAGGGTAGTCCGACCCAGTTAAGCCGAATGGAATTTCCCACTCTAATCAATTGGACCAGAGCATTTTGTTTTAAGATTTTCTGAGTGCTATTTCTTTTCAAATGTTTAAAGAACATTATGTTAGCAGTGGAAACCCTGATTAGACGCCGCATATGCGGCGTCTGATCTTGTTCTGCACGGTTATCCCATGTCCCACAAAAAGGACGCAATCTTATATGAATTAACGTGTATAGGCACTACCCCCGTGAGACTTTTGGTCTGATTTTTATGCAGAGGGATTGTATTTAGCCTTTAACAGCTGATATCCGGAAAAGTGGCTCGAGATTGCAGAATGGCAAAGTTCGAATCATTAAAACAGAGTTATGGCCCTTAATCTACGTTTGAATGCAATTCTGAAATTACCTGTTCACATATTTCATAAGATGAAGTCGTCAATGAATATTAAAATTTCCGCCAACGACATGGCGTGTTTGCGCTACTATATCAAAGCTACCGCCATCGACATGGCCTGTTTGCATTACTATATCAAAGGTACCGCCATCGACATGGCCTGTTAGTGCTACTATATCAAAGCTACCACCATCGACATGGCCTGTTTGTGCTACCATATCAAAAATACCACCTGCTACATTGCCTATTTGCACTATTATATCAAAGGTGCCGCCTTCGACATGGCCCTTTTTGAGCTACTATCTATCTTCAATACAGGTGATCAGTACGCCATTACTATCATTACTTTACAATTACGATAATTCCTAAATATCAAAATTGCCGCCTGCACCTTGACATATATGCGCTACCCCATTACTATATCAAAGTGCATAATTTGAGACCACTTTAGCGCGGAGATACAAATCTATATCAGTGATGAAAAATCACAAAAAATTCCATGAAACTGGAAGGCAGCGACACAACTAAATCTATATTGATTCTAACTAAAACTTCCATATATCCCGGAAAGGAAATTTAGGCATGGAATATAATTCTGAATCCTAGACAAGTTCTTATATTTACACAAATTTAGTTACCATGACATAAACAAACTGACTGTGTGGTCACACGAGAAGTGACTTATGACGTCCATTCTAACGTTTATCTGTGATGTGTATTTGGTTTGGAGAAGATGCTAAATTACTCAGTTTTACATGGAACTATTTATCACCGCTGGAGCCCTATTTATTGTGTTAGATAATCTTGTTTGTCTGTCCAAGAAGAGTCTTTTTTAACACTTGTCATGCTGAATGTATTCATACGCCATATGTAATCCTACTTTCAAGTCAGTTTGCTTGTATGATTCCATTTACTAACATACATTTATAACGGATTGGATAGAAAAGGTAGATCCTGATCAGGTTGCTTCTTCAAAAGTCAACTGATCAGGGTCTACACTGTTTTCTAAAAGAATATACCGGTAAATACAGGATCGGCAGTGCAAGGAGCGAGATGCAGTGCCGTTGCTGTTTCACTCGGGCGATTATTGGTGAATCGATCTTAGATTGCAATGAAGCCGATCCATGTATAAGATCCTCATTAATGATCGATCAATTGTGATATTAGACAAATCTGTCAAAGCGAGATGATATTTAATTACGATAAAGTGTCAAGTACTTAATAAATACCAGCGCATCGGGTTCTTCAATAATCAGAGAAGATTGATGTGATGCTGGCGAGGACAAACAGATATATTAAAACATATGCACAGGAAAGAGTCTGAGCAGACTGTGTGACCATGCCCATTAAAAGCGGCCATTCACATTTCCTGTGACTTAAGATATTATTAATAAGCAAATAAAGAAAATGCCATCATGTTGGAGTCCCGCTCATAAAGTTCTGGTGCGTATTTAATATGCGTTAAGTTACCTTTAAAACATGAATTGGGAAGCGCAGTGGCACAGTGGTGCAGTGGCTCAGTGGTAGAGTGCTTGACTCGAGAGCGAGGGATTGCGGGTTCTAGCCTCATCGACGTCACAGCGTTGTGTTGTACAGCAAGAAGATCCTTGCTAAGCAATGGTTCAACTCAGGCATACTGAAAAATTGTTGACTGGGATGTAAAGAATCAAATCAATCAAAACGTGAATGCACAGTTGTCTAGTAGGGCTGGAAGCCGAAAATTTGAACTACGCCTTTATCCCCATGCATGCTTTTCGCGAATGGCAAAGGTTCTGGTTAAGAAGCACGGATGTGTAGTGCATGTACGCATAGACACAGAGCGTTACAAAGCGCTTCGCCTGTGCAACAGTTTGCTTCACTAAACGCTTTCCGCGAGAGAGCTCAAGATTTGTCATAAGTAGCACTACGAAACTATCATGTTTGTTTTATCATCATAACATTCTACTGCATAAAGACTTTTGCATAAAAGTATCCTCTTTAGAGAAAAAACAGCAGTTAAAGTGTTACTTTTCAACATGTGCTAGGTTTAACTAATATTGATACGAGGGGTGTTCCAAAAATAATGTCACTTCCATCGGTGCTTATATAGCGGAAGTGCTTTTGTTCATTTTAATTTGCTCTGCCCTTCAAAATACTCTCCGCCAGCCAGAACACACCTTTTTAGCCTGTCAATCATTTTTTTGAAACATTTATCATACTTTTCAATGGGGACACCTATCAGACACTGATAATCAGCAGATCCAAGGGCATTTCTCGAATTATATCTCCTTCCAGATAAATGATATTTAAGTTTTGGAAAGAGAAAATAGTCGCAGGGGGCCAAGTCTGGCGAATATGGAGGGTCCGGAAGGACAGTAACCTTCTCTGAATCCAAAAAGTCAGTCACAATACGTGCCTTGTGAGCGGGTGCATTATCATGCAAAAGTTCGACATACTTAAGTCCTGTTTTGGGGCGGCGACTTTTGCAGTAGTTCTTCAATTTTCTCAGAACAACGTTTTTATAGAACTTGCCTGTGACCGATCTGCCTTTTGGCACTGGGATTATTTGAATAGCTGGACCCTTATTAGTAAAAAAAAAATAGCAAACAAAAGCTTCTTTACTTCGTAATCGTTTGGCAATACTTGGGCGTCTGGCATTTTAGTGGCCCATATTCGGTTGGCAACCTTCCGCTTTGGTTCAAAATAATAAACCCAGGTCTCATCACCAATGACTGTATTATCAAAAGCCTTTTTACTATATTTTGGGTACATTTTGAGAAGTTTTTTTGCCATTGTTACACGCGTCTTCGTTTGCCGTCCGTTAACAAATGGGGTATCCATCTTGCATTTATCTTTCTAACTTTTAGGTGCTTCTTCAAAATTGCATGAGCTCTTGCTAACGACAAGTTTGTCATTCGAGCCAATTGTCTTACGGTGAATCGAGCATCAGTTTTGAGGATATTTCGGATTTTTTCTATGTTACCTTTGATCGTAGTTGTTGCAGGACGAATTGGGCGAGCAGCATCTTTCAGTTGCTGCTGCACAGCACTAAATTTAGCTACCCACCTACAAACAGTCCTGTGAGACATTTGGCCCTTCCCATAAATGTCGCACACGGCGCGGTGAATATCTACAGCCTTTATGCCCAGTAATGACCGCCCTTTTATACAGGTCCTAATTTCAAGAACATTTTCAGCTCGTTTTCCTGTAATTTTGTGTATAGTCTAACGAATAGGCTATGAAACGATGTACACTGTACCGAGGCCAGTGAACGTGTGGCCGAGATATTTACCTGTGTCACGAGCCAGTGATCACTCAATCGACATGAAGTGGTTTTGTACATAAATTGCACGATTTCCGCGAATAAGGCACTGATGACTTTACTTTTGGAACACCCCTCGTATATTTTTTTCAAAAAATATGGGTACTGTTGGAAATTTTAGCACGTATCGAAAGCGATTTGTCATATTTAATTGAAACGTTGTGTAGTTACACCTAAGATATTGTTGTCTAATTTGAGTTGAGTATGGAGTATCAATTGTTTTAGATATCTGTTTATCTAAATAACTAAATTTTGTGAATTTAACATAACAGCTTTCATTGTGACGCGTGGAGTCGGTAAAACTTCTCCCCGTACATCGATATAGTGTTGATTTTTTTTTTCATTTTCTGGTCCTTCACGAATATTTGGTTCTGACGGAAAGCAGAATACCGCTTAAGCCGGTGCTAGAGGGCATGAGAATTGTTGCTCGTTCCATTAGTTCTCATGAACGGACTCAATGAAACCGAGTTTGTTATTTTTCTTATAGTGTAGATTCTCTCTATTTTTGAAGGATTTGTTTTTCCAGATTATATTAGGCCTATGGACATGATGGAAAAAATGAAATGGTCTTAACTTATTTTGACCAGTTTACTTTAGCATGTCTTTGTGGCTGAGCATTATCTCATTATGAGCCCCAATGACTGGGATTTTCTCATGGCTAGTCCAAAATAACACGACGTCGGTATCATGCAAATCAAAGATGCACAATGGATGAAAACAGTAATTGACTGGAAAGATAGTTTATTATTGTAAAGACCTTTTAAAATTATGTCTGGGTACTCTCAAAGATGTCAGCTCGATAGCAAATAATAGCTCCGCCATGACAGTTGATAAGTTAATTGTTCCGTGTTCGTTAAAATTGGAAGATCGCTTTGTCGAAAAAAAGCTTAAATTAGATTTGCAGAAAGTCTGTGCCAACTCATGTCTTTTAAAGCCACAATGAAATAGCCGATCATGCAGAGCTTAGATCTGCCTGTGCATTCGTCCATCCTCACCAGAGCCTTTACAGCCTGCGCACCAAAAATGATAGACTAAGTGCAAAATAGTTAACCATTTGATCAAGTAACTCTCATATCAACTGTATTGTTGCACGTTGACCTAATAAACTTTGTCTATCTCACATTGTGTGCCTTTATCAGTTCATGATGGCGTTGCACTTTTTGAATGACGTCGCCAATCACACAAAAATCGATAATCACGTCAAAATCGCTAGTTTGAAGAGTGAAACAATGGAAAAACTGATAAACAGAATACCAGGTTTACGTCTTTGATATCAAGTTTACCAGGCTTGGCTTAAAAAACGAATGTCGAATTGCTTAGCAAGCCTCCCGATTCGACAAGCGTTCTCGAAGCATTGCCTGGTATACTTGATACCAAAAGACACTCACCTAGTATTCTCTATTTATCACATGACGTCGATAAACCACTAGTGGTTTACATAATATGTAGTTACTGGTTATGTACGTCATTACACAACAACGTTACGTATATATGACAAATTCTTAACCTTTTTATTCCAAAAAATGAGATTTCGAAGAAATTAAATGTCATATGATAGATCGAATCTAAGCACTCATGCTCCTGTATTATTAAATTAATTTAACCCATTGTGAAAAAGAGATAAAATACTCGGCAATCCTCGCATTTTATCTTTTTTCGCAAACTCGTTTACGAATTCATTGATACATGATCACTCATGAAAGATCCTCTAAGTATACTGGAAATATGTTAACCGCAATTATGCGATACGCAGCATCTCATCAGGGTATGCACTGTTTGTTGAGATAAAGAAAACCAATGTCCAAGGATTTTTTTTCATGCTCAACCCAACTGAGCATAAAATTTCAACTGCTCATAAAAATTAAAACGCCGAAAAAGATGGATAGTTCTTGCTTTTAAGCTCTCATATAATGCATTCATCCTGCTAATAAATATAAAAATGCCAACAATTGTTGGCATTTTAACTTTTATGAGCAGGATTAATTTCATTCTCAGTTGAGTTGAGCATGAAAAAAATATAACCTCGCCGGGCCAGGTTTTCTGGCGACGATTCTCATTAAGGACCTAACAAGTGGTATAAAAATTTCAAAGTTGGCTTTCTCATCTTTTCTGTTATTGCTATCATTGTATTTCTAGTCTAAACAGTCAATTGAATGTTTTACAGGTTAACCCATAGAGCGTAACACGAATTACTGTAAAACACTTACATTTGTATATATATAGATAAACAAAAAGTTTTGAGGCTTGACTGTATTTACAATATTGAAAATACGGATCTAGAAATAGGGGTTTCATGCGTTCACTTATATTTACTATAATATTTTGACACACATAAATGTAACATCCCGACCAGCTCATTTTACGGGTATTGCAATGTAATACCTGCAACCTTTTCAAACAGAATGACGCAGAGGTCATTACTCATAAGTCATGGTACATCTATAGTGTTCAGGTATTTTTCATTTGGCGCTTTTAGGGCGGTAAAACGAGAAAACGCCAAAAATAAGATACCGCAATATACAGGTTCGAATTTAGTTGCACGCTAAGCAAAAAGTAACCCTTTGAAGGACACTGCAGTGATATAACGCCAAAATTAAACTACGCTATTATGGCAGCCTTTTCAAATCGCCGAATTTTGATACTGCGAATATTAAGTAATTTTGGCTGTTTGTCGGGCCCACTGGGGTTTACCTGTTGGATTTCTTTTACTCCGGAATTCAGTTTTATTTACTGTTGAGTCCTTATCTTTGCTTTATCTCCTTTTATATCTTTATTTATATGTTCCGGGAGATGATGCATTGATAAGTTAGGGGTCTTTCATGCAAACCAAATATCTATGAGTCTTGATCCATGTCTGAATTAAGGGTGAGGTTGGCGCCGTGAAACAGGTGTAAGCCCTCCAGTAAAATATTTTACTGACCGTTCCAAGGCGGTTCTTCTTTTGTGGATCTTTTGTTTTTTCTGTCTTGTGTTTGTTATGCCTTTGTGCGCGTCTGTTTATTTGTGCCTTGTGGTCACCTGCTGGGAAAGCGCTGACCTCTTGGCTCTCATGTGTGGTGTATAACAGTTAGTTTGTCACTTTCCCATTGGTATCCTGGGTGAGGTGTGATACTTGATTGTATCGATTCCTGATCTTTGCACCCTAACTTACTTTTACTGTACTAACCAGTTAATGATTATGCGTCAAAACTGTGCACCAAGCGTAAGATCAGCTCATCATGCACGTCACACAGTCAGATTCGATCAGTGTTCGATCCTTGTTTGATACTCGTAGTACAGTGATTTGTGTCCTTTCTATTTTTGCAATTCTCTTGATCACAGTATGTAAACTGAAATAAACATCCTGTACCCGTTCCTCCTAACTCTCATCTTATAATTATGAATTACAGCACTCGTGCGTAACCAGTTATAGGAAATCGTGATGTGAGAGTTGTTGGTACAGCTGTAGGTTCACCTATTAAAATGCAGTTTCCCATATATCTTAGTAACTTTTACTGTTACAACCATGAAATCATATACACATGTGATTGCCAATTCCACTAAACCCATGCAAACTGGCATTTAAGCTCGTTTTCGGCACATGATGGCTCTGTTTGTGAGCAGGTCGTTTTTTAACAAAGCAAAATGCAAAGGAGGAAACCGTTAACATCATGGAATAAAACGGAATAAAATAGATAAAAGGGCATTTCTTGCCTTGTTCGAATGTGTACTGTCTGTATCGCTAACAATATAAATAGAAACGTGTACATGTACCTAAATACACGGATTTTTCCGACTACTGGTTACGCACGAGTGTTGTTGTTCATGTTTATAAGGCGAGAGCTAGGGGGAACGGGTACAGGATGTTTATTTCAGTTTACATTCTGTGTTGATGAGTAGGACACAGTGAGATCAGATCAGTGTTTGGTCCTTGTTTTGTTCCTCTTGTGTCGTATATAACAAAAATTGCAAGCATGAAAAGGGTTAAGACTATATATGGACTTCTCGTGTCAAATAGCATCATATGATGTATGCGTGGGTAATAAAATCTTCTGAGCTATTGTTTAAGGGTTTATTAAAAGCCTTGGGTGCATTGCCCTCATAATGATTATTGTTTCAATGTAATACCTGCAAAAAATAACATTTCATGACCATAAATTGAAAAGTTGCGGTGTGCACTGCACTGTAGGCAGTATGCCCGTCCGCCCATCTGTCCATCCGTACGCATGGCAGTCTGTTATAAGTTAACGAAAAATTCCAGAACTAAAAAAAAAACATTTTTTTTTATTTTTCCAAACGAATGAACGCTAATAAGATCTAGACATTGGGCACGCGAAGAAAAACTTTTTTTTTCTTCGACTATAGGCCGAGACAAAAAATCGAAACAGGTATCCAACCAAAAATAAGCGGTACCATGCCCATTTTCAGTGGCGGATCCAGAAGGGGTTCGGGGGTTCGCTCCCCGCCCTCCGTTTTTAAATATCATATGAAAATGAAATAATTTGGTCTCAGTTAGACCAAATTATTTCATTTTCATGGGATAACTTATAAAAAATAGATGAAATCAGCAAAGTGAACCCCAAACACCTTTATACATAAGAACCCTCTTTTCAGAAATCCTGGATCCGCCCCTGCCCAGTTTACGCCTTTATTCATTAGAGCCCCTTTCCAGAAATCCTGGATCCACCCCTGCCTATTTTACACCTTTATACATTATAACCCCTTTCCAGAAATCCTGGATCCACCCCTACCTATTTTACACCTTTATACATTATAACCCCTTTCCAGAAATCCTGGATACCTCCCTGCCTATTTTACACCTTGATACATTATAACCCCTTTCCAGAAATCCTGGATACACCCCTGCCTATTTTACACATTTATACAGTGTAACCCCTTTCCAGAAATCCTTTATCCACCCCTGCCTATTTGACAACTTTATACATTATAACCCCTTTCCAGAAATCCTGGATCCACCCCTGCCTATTTTACACCTTTATACATTATAACCCCTTTCCAGAAATCCTGGATCCACCCCTACCTATTATACACCTTTATACATTATAACCCCTTTCCAGAAATCCTGGATCCATCCCTGCCTATTTTACACCTTTATACATTATAACCCCTTTCCAGAAATCCTGGATCCACCCCTGCCTATTTTACACCTTTATACATTATAACCCCTTTCCAGAAATCCTGGATCCACCCCTACCTATTTTACACCTTTATACATTATAACCCCTTTCCAGAAATCCTGGATCCACCCTGCCTATTTTACACCTTTATACATTATAACCCCTTTCCAGAAATCCTGGATCCACCCCTGCCTATTGTAAGCACATGGAATACTATCATAAATCCACAAGTGTGTCGGGACGTTTTCCTAGGTTTAATAAGTGCTAAGCATGAAAATAAATATCTTGCTGAAGGCATCTGTGAATGTGTTGTTGGTCTGTGATTTATGTATGGTTGTGCCATCTTCTGGCCATATGTATTTGTCAGTACATTTTTTACCCTAAAGCGATAATGCATTAGTTGCTCAGTGGGGTACTGGATGTGTGCATACATTGCACTTGCAGAATTGGAAAGTGAATACTTCGAAGCAATATTTACCCTTAAAGAGCCAAGAAAATAAAATGCATCTGAAAATGTCGACTGCTGAAGTCGTCTGCTGCAAACAATTGCCTAGCATTACTGACGAATTAAGTATAGGGCTAACAGCGTGGACCCAGAACAGACAACAGTCTGATTTGGGTCCACACTGTTTGCCATAGAGGCTTCTTAAACATTTCAACAGACAAGAAAAGCAGACGACTTTGTTGCGATTGGCGCATTAAGGGTTAACTATGATTGCATCTCGAATACTTTAAAGTGGACGATTCTTACCCGGAAATATGGTTTCCCCCAAGGATTTAACACCCCGTTTAATTATCTTAAGTCAAAAATGTTTATATAGCGATGATTTTATACTGCATTTATACAACCTTTGCCAACTTTAGAATGAAACACCTCGTAATGTGCAAAGTCTATTGTCTTACCTGTAGATCTGTTGACAAACTGGCTCCAGTCCTTAAAACAATTTTTATCAATATGTTTTAAGGACTGGAGGCAGTCTAATCTGTTGAGAGTGAAAAGTAAAAAAAAAAATACATACATGAAAATTTTTGGATAGGAAACCTTGACTTCCAGGGATGTCGGATAGCAGTATATTTACGTTTAAAATATAACAACTTTAGGCTTATAAAATGTGATTAGCATGCTAGTATTTTCTCATTGGCTGGCTTATATACATGGGCGGATCAAGAAGGGGTTGGAGCAGGGGTTTTTTTTACCACGGGGTATACTTTGATCAAATTTTGCATACGCATACGTGTCAACATTGTCTAAAAACTGGCATGTATTTTGTTTGTTTGATTTGATTCTTTACGTCCCATCAACAATCTTTCAGTTAAACAGGGACGGGTCTTCCTGGGTTGAACCAGTACTAAGCTAGGATAAATGTGTCTAGCTCAAGGACCACAAAGCAGTGACGCCGGTGAGGCTCGAACCCGCGGCCCTTCGGTCTCAAGTCAAGCACACTACCACTGAGCCACTGCGCTCCCACAACTGGCATGTATAACAGCCTTTTGTGATGAACGAGGCTTTGCTGAGCATCACTCTTAAACCACATTGTCACTTGGATCGAATTTTGCAGGTTTATTTTTTAACAGTGTGCAGCCACTGGTATGCAAAACAGTTACGATTCACCGAGCATCATTTTGGCTGGACAAGGTCTTTAAGTAAAATGCTCATAAACCTTAAACCACATGGTATATTCTGATCAAATTTTGCATACTCATACTTTTTAACACTGTGTAGAAACTGGTATGCAAAACGTTTTCTGGTCTTTACAGATATGCATTATATGAAAGGTACTGAAGCCTTGAAGAATTTTATCAGTGTCCTTGCTGGGTCTTCACTGTTTGTAAGAGTACCTGTTTAGGGGCTCCCCGTATCATTGGCGTAGGTCCCTTAACGCAGTTACGCACGTGTGTGAGGCGACTAAGTAGGAAACGAGCTTAAGGTGGGAAAAGTTACGACTATCTCGGAAACCTCCCCGTCACACGCTTAAGTGGGAAAAACGATTAAGTCGGAAAACGACTAAATATGAGCCACAGCAAAACAAAATAAACGCTATTGGATAAGTGCACAGCGAAGATCAAAATCAACTTTGACATTTGCCAGGGCATTTGCCCAGTCACACAACGCTTAAAGAAATTAGTCCCTACGTATCCAACTAGCATACAGTGATGACTCGTACTTTATCGACGGGAAAGCGGGCAGACCCTTGAAAGCTATTGAAGCTCATAGGTCTAATGATTTGTGAAAGTATAGCTGGTACTTGATTGTATCGATTCCTGATCTTTGCACCCTTAATTACCTTGAATAGGATTGATGTAACGTCAAAAGTTGCGGAACACAATTGTTACGTCGAAAACGCCCGCAAAATTTTGACTGAATTATGGCCCTTTTTTGACTAATATTTTGGCTAAATTGTGATTTCCGATCAATAACTTTTAATTATATGCAAGGGTTTCATTTAAATTTTACAGAAGGGTAAAGCATCACAAAATACAGGTCAAGTTCGAATTGGAGGTCATTCGCAAACTTTGGACTGAGTTATGGCCCTTTTTGACTTAGGTTTAGGCTAATGCAAAAGCTATATTGGCTTTTTTGTGTGGAATAAATTTCACATTTTTCCAAAATTATAAAATCTGACAACTTCTCACTATAGGCCATGATTATCCGGTGCCTGTAGATAAGCATGACATTGATTAAAATTTTACCCAAACCCCCCTGACCGTTTAGGTGGGGTCAAAGGTTAGATATTTAAATTTCGCATTGACTCAGTCAGTTGTCAATAATTTTTACTGGAATTTCGCGTGCAGACAGAGGTACAATAAATATGAAACGTATCAAACGTGAATTTTGATGGAAGGCCTGGGTCCTCCCCTGGGTGGACTTAGGGGGTGTGGTCAAAAGGTCAAATATCAACTTTTTCAGAACATGGTCATATTGCATATCAAATTAAAGGGAATCACATATGCAATAACGTGGTAGCAAATATTTTGCCCGCAGACCCCACCCATCCCCATCCCACCCCCACCCCGTAGTTAAAAGGTCAAAATTCAACTTTTTCAAAACATGGTCATGCTGTTGCATATCAAATTAAAGGAGATCACGTATGCAGCAACATGGTAGCAAATATTTTTCCCTTCACCCCACATCCTCCCGACCCTGCGGGTGGGGTTAAAAGGTCAAAATTCAACTTCTTAGAGCATGGCTGTGTTGCATATCAAATTAAATGGAATCATCACGAATGCAGCAACATGGTAACAAATATTTTGTTCGCAGACCCCTACCACCTCTCCCGACCTTTGGGGTGGGGTCAATGGGTCGAAATTCAGCCTTTTCAGAATATGATCATTAAATGCAGCAACATGGTAGCAAATATTTTGCCCCCCGACCCAATAGGTCAAAATTTAACATTTCCAGAATATGGTCATATCGAATTAAATTAAATGCAGCAACATGGTAGCAAATATTTTGCCCATTTTTTGTAATTCTTGTTTGATTATTTCAACGCTTCATTTTTTTCTGGTTGCAAAGTTGATGTCTCGCAAGATATTGAACCATGTACTTGTAATTTTTATTATACAGGCATGTAATTTTGAAACAGAGGATTTTAGATTATGATTGTCACTGTAGCAAGGGGTAAAACTTGGTCATCTGAAAAATTGGTTCTCTGCTGTTTTCACTATATAATGAATAATTTCATATTCCATATGACAATGGACCAGTTATGGTTACCGTCACACTTATGCACCTGGCGTTTAGGGGTCGCGTGGTGAGAAAGCCTGCTTTAACGTACATGCTTGATAAACTAACCTGTATGAATACACTTTTAATTGAATTGAATAATTAGCTTGAACAGATTCAAAGGCCAATCTGAGGCTTCGTTAGACACACCCACTAATTATTTTACGTTTTTACCACAGTATCTTATAAGAACAACAGATCACAACAGGGGCACGGATGGGAATGTGAAGTTGCGCGGTCTTATCTGAGCTCATGTAGCTCGTTGCATGGAATTGTTAATAGAATAGCCCTGCCAAATCTTAAATTAAACATAACGACAAGCCTTCCTATTTGAACAGGCTGGTTTTCGTAATGCTTAGACTACATGGTTTGTCGTGGTGGTAATTGTCAGCGCCCTGGTGCCGATAAATGATGGAATGGTTTAAAGCACACATCCTATATAGAGTTAGACAAAATCTTAAGGCCCTGCTTGGAGCTTTTCAATTAAGCTGCCGAAAAACGAGTGGGGATCCAAATTCAACCAATATTGATCCGCATGTTCGACAACTAACCACATTTTATAGCACATTAGTGCGACTGTTGGTATGGACAGCGGATGGAAGCGGGTCAGCTCGTCCCTCGAGTCAACTTGTCACTTGGGACTGTCAGTGGGCTGGAAGAGTATAGTAGAGCTATGTGAGCCAGTAGAATATAGTATACTGATATAGGGACTGCCGGTAGGCCAGTAGAGTATAGTAAATTGATATTGGGACTGCCAATGAGCCAGCATAGCATAATAGGGTATAGTATGGAGATATAGGGACTGACAGTAGGCCCATTGGGTAAAGTAGAGTGATAAAGGGATTTTCAGTGGACCAGTAGAGTATAGTAGAGTGCTATAGGGATTGTCAGTGGGCTAGTAGAGAGTAGTAGAACGATAAAGGGACTGCAAGTGTGCCACTAGAGTATAGTATAGTGATATAGGGACTGCCAGTGGGCCAGTAGAGTATAGTATAGTGATATAGGGACTTCCAGTGGGCAATTTGAGTATAGTATAGTGATAAAGGGGCTGCAAGTCGGCCAGTAGAGTATAGTATTGTGATACAGGGACTGCCAGTGGGCCAGAAGAGTATAGTATAGTGATGAAGGGGCTGCCAGTGGGCCAGAAGAGTAAAGTATAGTGATATAGGGGCTGCCAGTGGGCCATAGAGTATAGTAAAATGATATTGGGGCTGCCAGTGGGCCAGTAGAGTATAGTATAGTGATATAGGGGCTGCCAGTGGGCCATAGAGTATAGTATAGTGATATAGGGACTGCCAGTGGGCAAGTAGAGTATAGTTTAGTGATACAGGGACTGCCAGTGGGCCAGTTGAGTATAGTAGAGTGATACAGGGACTGCCAGTGGGGCAGTAGAGTATAGTATAGTGATATAGGGACTGCCAGTGGGCCAGTAGAGTATAGTATAGTGATATAGGGACTGCCAGTGGGCCGGTAGAGTATAGTAGAGTGATACAGGGACTGCCAGTGGGTAAGTAGAGAATAGTATAGTGATATAGGGACTGCCTGTGGAACAGAAGAGTATAGTATAGTGATATAGGGACTTCCAGTGGGCCAGTAGAATATAGTATAGTGATATAGGGACTGCCAGTGGGCCAGTAGAGTATAGTATAGTGGTATAGGGGCTGCCAGTGGGCAAGTAGAGTATAGTATAGTGATATAGGGGCTGCCAGTGGGCAAGTAGAGTATAGTATAGTGAAATAGGGACTGCCAGTGGGCCGGTAGAGTATAGTATAGTGATATAGGGACTGCCTGTGGAAAGAAGAGTATAGTATAGTGATATAGGGACTGTCAGTTGGCCAGTAGAGTATAGTATAGTGATAAAGGGGCTGCCAGTGGGCCAGGAGAGTATAGTATAGTGATACAGGGACTGCTAGCGGGCCAGAGAGTATAGTATAGTGATACAGGGACTGCCAGTGCGCCGGTAGAGTATAGTATAGTGATATAGGGACTTCCAGTGGGACAGTAGAGTATAGTATAGTGATATAGGGATTGCCAGTGGGCCAGAGAGTATAGTATAGTGATACAGGGACTGCCAGTGGGCCGGTAGAGTATAGTATAGTGATATAGGGACTTCCAGTGGCCAGTAGAGTATAGTATAGTGATATAGGGACTGCCAGTGGGCCAGTAGAGTATAGTATAGTGATACAGGGACTGCCAGTGGGCCAGAAGAGTATAGTAGAGTGGTAAAGGGACTGCCAGTGGGCCAGTAGAGTATAGTAGAGTGGTATAGGGGCTGCCAGTGGGCCAGTAGAGAATAGAATAGTGATATAGGGCTGCTAGTGGGCCAGTAGAGTATAGTATAGTGGTATAGGGACTTCCAGTGGGCAAGTAGAGTATAGTAAAGTGATATAGGGGCTGCCAGTGGGCCTGAAGAGTATAGTATAGTGATATAGAGATTGCCTGTGGGCCAGTCAAGTATAGTATAGTGGTAAAGGGACTGCCTGTGGGCCAATAAAGTATAGTATAGTGATATAGGGACTTCCAGTAGGCCAGTAGAGTATAGTATAGTGATATAGGGACTGCCAGTGGGCCAGTAGAGTATAGTATAGTGATACAGGGACTGCCAGTGGGCCAGAAGAGTATAGTAGAGTGGTATAGGGGCTGCCAGTGGGCCAGTAGAGTATAGTAGAGTGGTATAGGGGCTGCCAGTGGGCCAGTAGAGTATAGAATAGTGATATAGGGCTGCCAGTGGGCCAGTAGAGTATAGTATAGTGGTATAGGGACTTCCAGTGGGCCAGTAGAGTATAGTAAAGTGATATAGGGGCTGCCAGTGGGCCATAGAGTATAGCATAGTGATATAGGGACTGCCAGTGGGCCTGAAGAGTATAGTATAGTGGTATAGAGATTGCCTGTGGGCCAGTCAAGTATAGTATAGTGATAGAGGGACTGCCTGTGGGCCAGTAAAGTATAGTATAGTGATAAAGGGACAGCCTGTGGGCCAGTAGAGTATAGTATAGTGAAATAGGAACTGCCAGTGGGCCAGTAGAATATAATATAGTGATATAGGGACTGCCAGTCGGCCATTAGAGGATAGTTTAGTTATTAATGTTATATAGGGACTCTCAGTTGGCCAGTAGAGATTGGAAGAGTGATATATGGAGCCTGTAAATGATAACAGTGTGCTATTGGAACTACAAATGTGCCGGTACATGACGGTAGAGAGCTATAAGGACCGCCAGTATGTCATTATATGATAGTAGAGTACAATAAGGACAACCAGTGAGACAGTATATGAAAACAAAGTGCTACAAAGACTGCTAGTTGTCCAATAGACGACAGTAGAGTGCTAACGGCATGCCATTGTTTCAGTATATGACAGTAGAGTATTATATGGACTACCTGTGGGTGAGCAGAAGAAATTTGATACAGGTTTCGTTTTATATTGGTCGAAAGGTATGGCAGGTACTGCTGGCGCACACCTTTTACAAACAAGCGTCGAGGTCAAATTGTAAAGTGACATGAAATTAGCGCTTATAAAGCTCTGTTGCTGAAATAGTTCAAGCAAATCAATTCATCTCAGAAGACCAAATGATACTCAGACTCTTACTCTATGCCATTTATATCTTTAATTTCTTCATCATTCGCGACTATAGAACTCTAGGTAAGCCCTTTCTTGTTTCTTCCCTCTGAATTACGGATTCATACAGGAGATAAACCTAACAAAACGTGTAAAGATTTCAGCAGAGGGTGGGGGTTGAATAAATCACGGGTTGAATTAACCAGGGGCGATAATTTCCATAACTCGTTGATTATGAAGTCGTTGATCATCGTACCTGAGGCGCGAATTTATAATTGTACTGTTCCGAAAGTTTCGGAAGGCTGCTACACAGCGCATAGCTTTATAAAAAAAATATCAATTTTCTTAAGCTTGGTAGGTAACTATTTTTCGGATAAATGCATATTTCAATAACAATTGGTAAACGAAACGTGTAAGAAATTGCATTCCTGTTGTATTTCGATCGACGGCATTCACTGCAAATTTTAGCGCCTTTATATTTTTGTTACATGAGGTACTTTCTATCAAAAGATGATTCCCGGAGGGGTCGGGGTTGAATGAACCAGCTAGTACGGGGTTGATTGTTATATCTAGAGAATGCTTTGTACGAGTAATTTTTATAAAACTGACTTAGGTGCACAATTATCGTGCAGTTGACTGATCTGCACCTTTGCTTTGGCATATATACATAAAGACGTTTTCTCATGCCGCGGCTCAATTATAATAACTAGGATGTTTTAAATTTATGCAAAGATGCTGATAAGACTGTGCGATTTGACATCAATATAGTTTAATGTTGTATTATATATAGATTACGGTCATGCTGAACTTTGTCTTAAAGATGATTTCTTTTGTTTACCACTTAAGCGTAAAAAGTTTGTTTCCAAGATAAGCGTACGTTTCATTCTCCTCTTAGCCGATATTTTCCTACTTAAGCGCTTTTCCCATTTAGTCGTCTCACACACGTGCGTAGTAAAAATAGTAACATTCAAGGGAGGCCATCTATCAGCGTTCTGGCAACGCCATTTCGTATTCAAAGGATTAACAGGATAACGTAACTCAATCAGTAATAAAAAAAAAATGGTAAACAACAGTGAAGCCGATGTGCAGTCCGATCTTTACGTTTGATGTATGAGGATTTGAGCCGTGAAACGTGATTTCTAACAATGTGGCATTTTTACAAGTGTAGAATCAGATGAGCCTGTGCAGCCTCCTCTTTAGCTTAGAAACTCCAAATGAGGCTCGGTCATTAGCTTAACAATCATAGAATAATTTTGCAACTTGCAAAGGCTCTGATCAGACTGCGCGTATGCTCAGGCTGTTCTGAGGCTTTGCTGGTCTCACATACCACATTGTTGAAAATCTCATGTCACGGCTCATTTAACCATGAGCTACAATATTACTATAAGTTCCTCTTCCCGAGTTCCATTGAAAAAATATATAACGTTGTTGGAAGTTAATGGAATAGCTTCGCTTGCAGAGATAAATCCGCATAACGTTTATAGCTTATTACTTTTGTCTATACATTTTCCTGATCTCTCGGTAAAATTCATTAACACTTGAAACCCTGAGTTCCAGAAGATGACTTTCCAAGCATACAGTATTACGACATTCGGGAAAGTCCGCCACAATTCGAGAATCGAATCATGGCTCGGGTGTATATAAGGAGCATAACACGTAGTAGCCCCATTTTGTTAGCCAGAACTGGCGTATGGAAAATTAGTTCTGTAGCACGTTGGTTCAGCTCTATTAAAATCGGTTATTATGATTATACGAAAAGTTTAATCAGCAGAATAAATGAAGTTTACGTATTTTTCAATAAAATATCGCTAAAGCGATATTTTATTGAAAAAACATAAACTTTATTTATAGCCTTTTGTTTTGCTTCAGTCACACTTCTTATTGTGTTAACATGGTTTCTGTGACGTCAGCGTCACATTATCACCCGTGTTACCAAAGTAGATCCTCGATGAACATCCGTGGTCTGATTCGATGGAATTTCGCGGAATCGGCCGAGGCAGTTCCGATTGAGTAGTATGCATGACCCAGTTCAGATTCCATCAGTTTAAAGTAAAGAAATACAGGTGTCTGTTGAAAGCTCAGTGTTTGTTCGATGAGAATTACACGACCCACAAATGTGCGCTTTAATCACTTAGCTCAAAAAAATCCTTTTGATCATTAGCCTCGAATTACGTTAAGAGCAATAAATCAACTAAGCACTATCTAAGTGTGGTCAATCAGCAGTAATGCCAAACGGTGATCCTCGGGATTTTTCGATCTCACCTTTACACTCATGATAATTACTTATACAGGTATATGCATTTTCAGTAGATTAAGGAAAGAAAAAAAGGTAGAGTGCGGTATGATAAATAAGAAGGTGTATAAACTATGATCTACCACCATACAATTAAAAAAATATATATGAGCCGTGACATGTGATTTCCAACAATGTGGCAGTTTGACAAGTGTAGACTCAGACGGGCCTGTGCAGCCTCTATTTAAGCTTAGAAACTCCAAATGATGTTCAGTCAGTAGCTTAACACTCATAGAATATTCAAGCGACTAGCGAAGGCTCTGATCAGACTGCGCATATGCGCAGGCTGGTCTGAGCCTTTGCTGGTCGCACATACCACATTGTTGGAAATCTCATATCGTGGCTCATATATCCATTTATTATTGGATGAGTCCAACTTCAGTTTTAGGGGTTTTCGGTTGTTGCGTTAACTTTTTTTATTTTCTTTTTTCTATCTAAATTTTAATTGAACATTCAACATGCAACTTTAGAATATACTGATATTGTGTAGTATACTGTGACCTCACTCTAGTTCTGCACGGTTTGTCCGTGTTTCATAAAATGTCTCAAATCTTACATAAGTTTATATCTAGGCATGTACAATTTAGTCTACGTTATAAGACGGTGATTCTGATTTTGTTGTTTGCTCGTTGTAAATTGATGCTTCCATTTTGTATGGAGATTTTGCATTTGACACTGGTTTTGCAACATATAGTAATAATTATAGTTAATTTTGTCATTTATAGTTTGATAACAATTTCGTTGAGGAAGAGAGATATGATTGTTTTACTTATATTGTATTATTGCTTATATGTGTGTGTCATTGTGATATTATGTCTCTTCCCATTGGGTGCCATAATCAGCTCTGACTATCTGTGAGTCATAAGCCCTTTTCATTGTATCATCATAATGTGTATATTTGATTTGATTGTTTCTCTGTGATGATACATTGCTTTATTTAGAAAGCATGCATGGGCGCTGAAGAATTTTGTGTTTTAACAACAACGGAATCTAGGGCGAAGATTAGCGCTAGTAAAATGCATTTAATCCCCCGGTGGTTTAGGCTGCTGTCCATTCTAAGGCGGTGGTTCTGTTGTTGCGGATCTATTGTTTAATGTACTTCCCATTGTGTGTGGTAGTTGTGTGTTTGTCTTTGGTTTGTTATGCATTACTTTGTGTCCATTTTAGTTTTGCAATCATCTTGAAGAGGAGCATTACTTTGTGTCCATTTTAGTTTTGCAATCATCTTGAAGAGGAGCATTACTTTGTGTCCATTTTAGTTTTGCAATCATATTGAAGAGGAAGAGAAAACTGGTTGCTTTGCTATTATTGTCAACTAACAATTAAATATACCTTAGAGTAAAGAATATATGTTGAAAGGTGTTTGCTATTTACAGTAAAACCTGTATAAAACGGCCACTCTCAAAAAGTCCAAAAATGGTTTTCAAGACCGTTTATCGCTTAATGCAGGTCGAAATAAGGAGCATTCTGCAATACTTTCGGCTTTCATTAAGCTACCAGTTGTCATTAAGACCATTGTTTTGTCTATTTTTGAATGGCAATTTTACACAGGTTTGACTGTAAATATTTACTGTGCATTCTGGTACATGTATAGGTAAAATTTGTATAGAGTACAGTGACGTCACAAATTATAACTGTAATCGGTGAGGTCTATTGACAATAAAAGGTAATCCCGCATTTAGACAGGTAAACAAACGAGGATATTGGTAGTTATATCCTTACAAATGCATTTAAGCTATCATTGGGTGTCACAGACCGGTGGTCCAGTGGTTAAGAAGCGATATTTACATATTCGAACCTGTATTTTTTTTCTGAGGGGGGGGTTCGAATCCCTGAGTTTTTTTTTCTTTTTTTTTTTCTTTTTCTTACTCCTTCAGTCACGGTGGGCAGTTTGAATTACCTAGCGCTGTAACAAACAGTAGCGGTTCCAGAAGGGGTTCAGGGGGCTTCGGAACAGATTATTTCATTTTTAAAGGGATATTCAAGAAAAATGAGAGATCATCTGCAAATCGACCCCTCCCTAATTTATCAAAATTCCCTCTCCTAGGGTCTTGGATCCGCCTTTGAACAAAAAGGCGTATGTCGATATTTCAGGCTTTAGAGGAAAACCAGTTAAAGGCGAGGGTTTTAACGACCCACGAAGGGTCTAGCAGACGTTAGTGTATCAGAAAAACATGTTTGATCGTAATTATTGCATAAAGTCATTTTGTCACTTGAACTTTGGGAAAACGCTTCGAAAAGTTCATTTTTGTATTTCTATAATGGCGCGCAAAAGCATGAAGGATTCGTAGATTTTGAAAAAGCCTGTTACAGAGCAAAAACCTACGTCATCCTAACGCCACTGAATTACGTTCATTTCTATACTCGTTACTGTTGATGACGTCAATTTTTGTGACGGCCTAGAATTCGTATATGTAAAGTACAAAAGTCGTGCATCAACAGCACGTAAATTGCCTGATTAATACATGGGGTTTTGCTGGTTAAAACATGGCTGTTAATAGCGTGCAACACGGGTTTTTATGCAATAATTAAAGTTAAAATGAGTCTTCATCTACAACCACACAGTAGGTTGTGTATGCGAGCTGCAAATGCTCTGGTGAGTTTGCGCATTTCTGCAGGCTCACCTGATCCTTTTATGCTCAGTATTGCGATAACAATCAAACTCTCACTATGCTGGCATTATTTTATGAACTTTTGATATCATGTATATATTGAAATAAAATACTATTCATAAAAAAGATTTTAAAATATAGAAATTGAAAAAATAAGATATTAAAAAATATAAAGAAAAAAATACACAAAATGAGAAAAAATCTAGGATAAGAAAATACACAACGGAAAAAATGAAAACAATAGCTTAGAGATTATCAATAAGCCTATTAAAATCCGGACAATCGTTTTACGTGCAGTGTTATTATTTCTTTCTCAATGAACTTGAATGAATGAATAACGGTATTAAGCTGCTACACCTAATTTCTATTGGACTCTATCCATGACGGACAATACTCTTACCAAGTGATATCTATAATATTTTATTTCGACTTATGATAAGTCCTTTTCTCCTGAAACAGCCTTTGTATGTTTGCATCTTTATGACAATTTTACTAGGAGATGACTCGACAATATCTATTTCTCAATCTAGACTGCATTTCATGTCTATGCTAGCAGGGTAATAAATCATTCTTTTTAAAAGACAATTTCTTTGAGTAAAACGTATCAAATTCCCATATGCTCTTTACATTCACATAAACATCATGAAAAAGTCAACAAACTGAAGACAAAGTAGTCACTTGAGTATGCTTGTCACATCAACCGATTCAAAAGTAGATAAAAAGCTGAGTTTTAGAGTTAAAACTGATCATATATACATCAAACATCAAGTGAAGCATTTACTATAAGATTATACAGTAAAACCTGTGTAAAACGGCCACTCTCAAAAAGACCAAAAATGGTTTTCAAAGTAAGAAAGAGGGCAACGATCTGGAATCGATACAATCAAGCACCACACCAGACCCAGGATACCAATGGGAAAGTGACAACTTCACATTTACACATCACAAACGAGAACCAAGACCGATTATCGCTTAAAGACACATATTTTGTGATATATGGAATCATTAGTGAATTTACTGTTAAGGGACAGTTTCATTATCTCACAAAATTAAAGGGGCCTCAAGTGGGGAACTACCTGTATACAACACAATTTCTTTTGCTGAGACATATATCAATATTTTATCATAAATTGCCTAATCCCTCCATGGGACCACTTTATTGCCCCTGCAGGGAAGTCATAATCATCTCATTATGACGGTCCTTTGATCTGCCCAGTATGACCCCTGGAGAGAGTCATAATGAGTGGTACCAGTATTATTGCTAAAATTTCTATGGCTTTAATGTAGGTCAAAAGTATTGCAGAATGCTCCAAAGAGCATTCTGCAATAGTTTCGACTTTCATTAAGCTTCCAGTTGTCGTTAAGACCTTTGTTTGGTCTATTTTTGAGTGGTGGTTTTGCACAGGTTTTTTTCTGTATAATGGATATGAGAGTGATATGGAAATTCTGTCCTTAGGATCACTTTTGTCATTGACATACTTGCCAATAGAATGTTTTTTCAATCGGCTCTTTTCACGCCTATATATAGATGTCCGTTTATTCCTTATTTTGTGATGTTAGTGTATTTGTCTAGTTACGCTATAATCTCACTGAAGAAAAGAAACGAGACAACAAAATACTCACTCACGTGTAATGGGATCAGAAAAATGAACTAACAACAATGAAAACACCGCCTTGTAATGGTCATCAGTCGAATCCACCGGTGGCGGGGGTGGGGTGACAACACGTATTTTACCAGCCGGTTCTTTTGCCAGAACCCGCTGTTATTAAAACAAAAACATTTTGTTTAACACACATGGAGGCTTCCTACTTGTTCAGTATATGCTTAGCTGGTTTATTGCATTAATACTTTCTCTTATATGACCATTGGTTAATTGAACTATGTTATTTTGTCTTTGTCTCTTGGCAAGTACCAATCAAGCTATTCTTTACACCAACTGTCGTGTCAACCAAGAGTGACAGTGACGTAATGCTTTGTTTACCATTGCTTTGTAAAACATTAACTTGTGCACACCACTTGAGCTAACGCGATTTGATATATTACTTGTGTATTAATCCTATCATGAAGATAGGATTAATGGCAAGTGATCTTTCGATGATAAGTGACTGGTAACTTTGTAGACAAAACATGACTTCACTGTCACTCTTGGCTGGCAGGACAGTAGTTAACTAGACGTTGACTAGGAGCAGACTTCATATAGACATCAATGTTAACTACAGTAAGTAAGGGTGCAAAGATCATAAATCGATACAATCAAGTACCACACCTGACCCAGGATATCAATGGGAAAGTGACAAACTCACAGTTAGACACCACAAACGAGAGAAATCGAGAATATTTCTATTACAGGTAAACATAGAGTTAACTTTACTCAGCTTATTTAGTAAACAATAGTTAATTAGGAAGTTGACTAGCAGTTAACACCACGTTTACCTGAATTGTTGACTCCTGGTTAACTAGGGTGTAAAGTTTAGTGTGAATGGTACTGTCCTGCCAGCCAAGAGTGACAGTGACGTCATGTTTTGTTAACAAGGTTATCAGGGACTTATAATCGATAGATCACTTTTGTATTAATCCTATCCACAGGATAGGATTAATTAAAAAGTGATATATCGATTCGAGTTAGCTCAAGCTAAGTGTGCACGTTAGTATTTTACTTAGTAATTGTAAACAAAGTATTACGTCACTGTCACTCTTGGTTGGCACGACAGTACTGTAGGCTACGGTATTTGCCTGTTGTGTTTCCTGGTCATATTGACTTTGTTTCTTGGGATCCAATTTCAAAACTTAACTTTTGTGACCTTGCTGGCATCAGGTATTAATTGAAGATTTTCCAAAACAGAAATTCTGTCAGAATGTTTATTTTTTGCATGTTCCATTCGATATAGTTCTTCAGTTTGTAAATAAAGGCCACACTCAATTTTCTGGCAGTCATGCGAATTGACAGTTTCCAAAATGAGCTGATATTCTTCCACATGAATAAAGTGTGGACTTAAGTGGCTTTTATTTAATTTGTGCGTGCTCAGGGACCGTTAAATCACTCTGTAACTCTTAGATTTGCTAACTGACAATTGCATGTCCAATGAATTTTACCTTTGCTAACGACAATCGCATACCCAGCGAATGGTAGTTTTGCTAAGTCACAACTACAACTGGTGATGCTTAGCTATTTTAACACCATTAAAAATATTCTATTCTTAGGTTACTTATGATCAGATGTCAAATGGATATTTGTTTTAGAGGTGGAGCAACAACATAATCAGTGAGTCTAAGTTTTACTAAACGACAATATACGTCAATCTTAGTTTTGTCGACTGATGATCCAGTGTGTCTTTATAGTTTGGTACCCATCACGCCGGGAAAGAGGGAGATTTTTGGTTTGCTTATTTAATTGGCCTATTAGTCTGTCTGTGGTTTGGTGTCCCTGAACCTCGACACAGGGGTTTTGTCTATGACAGTGATGGTGGTATCTACAGCAATGGCGTAGCCAGAACGTTGATAAAGTTACGCACATCAAAGGGAGACTACTAGTTCAAGAAGTGGTTCTCACAAATTGTGTCATTTTCAAAATGGGAACTTCTCTTAAAGGGAGGGAAGTCTTTCCTTTAAGAGCAGTTTCTTATGGTATGGAAAATCACTTTTTACCACAATAGATGACCTCCCTTGAATGTTGCTATTTGTATTACGCACATGCGGCACGTGCGTAATGAGAGATATGCCAATGTGCTCGTCATGTTCACTTGTGTAAAATACATTGTTAATTTACGACGTCTCATATTAATGTTAAGCCTATATTACAATATTGAGATGTTTGTGATCAAATGCATTTGATTAATCTGCTTTTCAAGAAATAATTGTGTCATGTTTTCAGGTCATTATCTCTTTTCTTTGATTTATTGCCATTTAAACAAAATAACTCCTCAAATATTCAAGTAACATAGTTCTTTGTCGTTGTAGTTTACATGCAACACATTTTCCGCCTTGGGCCAATTTGAAAGATGTGTATGTTAAGCATGTCGTTATGCATATAGTCGAAAATAACCATATTTTCATGGGTGTACCCATATAATAACGGTGCAGAATCAGCTTACGCCCGTTTATGATAGGCTGTTTTTCATCCAACAATGCATGGTTACATTTGCGAGAATCGTTTTTACCAATATCATTACTGTTGAGATTTATATGTAACCCAGCTATGAATTGCATATGATTGAAGTTAGATGTACTATTCCACAAACAGTTTATGGCAGTGACATAAGGTTAATCCGAAAACCGTTATAACTTTCTATAACTGTATGTGATCTACTGGTAACTTAAATCTATTACCAAAACATATTATGACTTAATTGTTGGAATCTCCTTGTTTAATAATATCTTTTAATGAACATTTTACATGGTTGAGCAGCAGTCGAGCTTATTGTAATTAATAAAAAATCAAATAAGGTCTCCAGAATCGAATAACTTCCTTATAGTTTACAAACAAACCCTCGTTCCAGGCTGTAATGAAAATGCTTAGATTTATGTTTGTTTTGCTCGAAATTTGTAGTTTCGCTGCAATCTCAAAGCGATTTATCACTGTTTTAGTTATTTTACTACATTAATTTGTTTGATTACATCTTAAATGCTTGGATTTATCGAAGTATTGTGGTAATTGAATTCTATCTGTCAATTCACGAGGAATGAAAGCTAGGTAAGTATTTTAGGTCCTTTAATGAAATTTAGCACCAGTTTATGTATCAATCATTGCTGAATTGTTAAGAGAAAATGCATTTCAAACACTGTAAAGATAAGTTTTGTATGCAATTAAAACTTTTAAAGTAATTATACAAAAGTTGATTGAATGTATTAGTCAAACTTTTGTTCCCTTGAGATTTAAGAAAAGTGCATCCATAAAATGAAATGTATTTTTTGTACATCGCTTTTAGAGGAATTATCAACACCTTATGCTGATATACATACTCCCAGACTGGCTCCAGTCCTAAAACAATTTTTCATCAATGTGTCATATAATATACTTGTAGCCAGTCTAACTCTGATGGCTCTGTTTTAAAACAGAGCCATCAGAGTTAGACTGGCTACAAGTATATTATATGACACATTGATGAAAAATTGTTTAAGAACTGCAACCAGTCTAACATACTCCCTTCATGTCTTGAACTTCGTTTTTGTATTTAGTAGAACAGTTTATCGTAATTATCGTCGTAAATTAACAATGTATTTTACAAAAGATAGCTTGACCAGTTGCTCTCATTACGCACGTTACGCACGTGTGTAAAAAACTGTTGTTTTGATTCATGTTTGCTCCAATTGTTTGTGGGGTTTTGTGCTTGGTCCCTGTTTGAAAAGTTGTTATGCAGTACTTTATGGTCTTTCTAGTTTTTTTTACAATCAATTTGCTGGAGATACATTGGTGTTCCTTACCCATGATGCCATGGGTTGTTCTGTGATCAGTGATTCAGGCTTTTCCTGGTCATACTCACTCGTTTTAATGGTGAATGGAGGAATAGGTTTGTTCACCGAATGCATGTGTTTAATATTTATTTTAGATATCATAGTAAATAATTAGATAGCGATACACATACATGCAAGGAAAATACAATTAAAGCAAAGCGACTCTTCCTCTGAAATATGATTGCAAATCTAGAAAAGATGTAGATAAGCACATAAAAAACAAGACCGACCACAAAACCATAATGCATAATGGGAGCCACAGAAAACAATAAGCCAACAACAATAAAATCACTGCTTTGTTTTATTTTCTTTTTGTTTCGTCTTGTTTCCATGAGAATAATTACTAAATTAACAAATTTCCTTTGTTATATTGAGAATTCAATTTTAGATATAGAAATAGAAAATATTAGAATTCCTGACACGTTTCTACTCTGGTATTCGACTGATATTCAGTCCATTCCAAATTTTACAGCATGTCTAAATTGAGCGTCATTACTTTCTTTCTGTTATCTGGTTCATTGTATTCTTTGATTTATTGCCTCACGTGGGTTGTTAAAGTATCTATAAAAACATCGATCTATATTGGGGCATGTATAAATGTCTGTCAATAACCCTATTTGGAACAGAAGAAGAAGAAGTTAAGGAAAAGTATTATGAAATAGTTCCGCGAAAGTATGACTTTATTCGAACAATTAATGGAAATTAATGTAACTATTTCAAAAACATGTCTATGTTCATTTATGTATATTAACAATCGTCGTAGACGCATAGAACAAACATTTAGTGAGTATGACTAGGAAATGCCACACTCACATACTACAGAAAAAAACCATGGCATTGAGAGGAAGAGTAAACAAATATCACTTTTTTCTGATTTCCAAGAAGGCTTTGCTGCTCTTTGATAGCATCTTGGAGGAACCCTGAATACCTTTTTAATAAATATGATCTTAAAATAGTTTATTCTTTGGAAGCAAAGAATGCACAAAAGAACTGAAACTAGAGTTTACAAATTTTCTAGGCTAGCTAGTTTCTGCCATTTAGACCTCATCAGTGACCCTCTAATAGTTTCAAAGTTCCACAAAGAAACCCATGATCCCAAAGGACAAGAAATAAAATCTACACTAAACCTAGCTGTATACTGACACAAAGCTACTGTTATGTACTTCACACTTTTTGATTCTGATGGATTATACTATATTTATTGATACAATAAGTATGGACAAGACCATTTTGTATTTTATGGGGCTTCATTTAGAAATTTCTAAATTAAGCAGCATTCCTGTCATGAATATTTGTTTTGATCTTTGTAAACAGTGCAGACCCAAATGAATTGCTGCATTATGTGACATTTTATAGAACATTTGACTGGCAACCCCATTAAAAACAAAATGGATAAATCCATGCTTACTGTATCAATATGTATAGGATAATCCACCAGGATGAATAAGGTTAAATAGTAATCAGTTAACCTTGTATTCCACTAAAACAATATATTGCTGACGGTGCAAAGACATAGGCGGATCCAGAAAATACGTGAGAAGTGTCCTGACAACTTTTTTTTAAGTCGTCAAGGTATTTCACAGAGGGTAGAGCGGACCTCCCTGGAGAAACAATTGGGCCCTAACATTATATATATATAATTTATGATTTTCCATTGGCCGTCCAGACTCCCTGTCCCCCTCTAAATCTGCCCATGAAATTGTTAAACAGTATTCAGTTAACCTTGCATTCCAATAAAACAATAGATTGCTGACGTTGCAGCGAACAAATGAAATGTCAGCCAGTATTTGTAGAAATGTCAAATAGGCTTGCACACTTGACAAGATTATCTAATCATGATAAATTGCCTATCAGAAATCAATGAGATTTTAATAGAGAAAACAAAAGATTATGCCAGCCATACAAACTTTTTGACGGACGTTTGGGTGATATGCTTCTTAGACTGTGAAAGGCATTGGAATTCTAAATTGCCTGCCCAGATAAATACAGGGTTAGGGGACAAGTGACTTGTTCCGGCATAGTTGTTTCAGTAGGGGCGTAACCATCTTGAAAGTCGTCCACGTATGTGGTTAATATTTTGCTTCTTTTTGTGTAACACCAACATTGCAAAAGCAAGCAACCATTTCATGAGCTAGCCTACAGTTCTTTTTTTTTTCATTTTGTGACCAAACGCTGCTCGTTAACTTTCACTTTGTGACCAAACGCCGCTCGTTAACCTTAATTAGACACGAGTTTTTACTTAGGTAATTTAGCCAACTGTCAAAACGGTATATGTTTGTGTCTTTGTGTTTGCTTTTACCAGGTTGCAAGGTTTACAGTGCATTTGATACCAACGCAAATGCAAAAAAGTACGACGCATGTACTAATCATATCAGCCTTACCGATTGAATAGACACAGAGTGGGTGAACTTAATTGTATCATCGAAGTGGATGCAAGCTTCAATATGGCCGAGACCACAATCTTGATAAAATGCTGTCACAAATCACTTATTCTAACCCTCGTCCCCACATCGTGTTACATATTCGTATTCTTATATCAGCCAATAACTTAAAGGGCATTGGTAGACTGCACCAAGCGTGACACATGCTTTCCGATAAAATGGCGCAATTGAAAAATAATCTTATTTCTTACCCTTAATTTATGTTTTGGAACTATTCAATACCACCCTCTTAACTAGGCAGTCTTTTAAACACGCAAAACATGTTTGGACTGGTAGGTAAAATAACTAATGACTTACAACTTTATATACATTAGAATCCAGGGGCGGGCGGGATGGGGATCCAGACCCCTCCTGAAAAATCAGAAGTGGCTATTGGTGTCCTTAGAATTACTCTTGGAGAAGCAAAAGGACCCAATGGGGGAGGAAATCCAAACTGTCCTCTGTTTGATACGTTTATGATTAAACAATTCTAGTCAGGACCTCCACGGAAAGATTTTTTGATCCCCAAACGCCGTTTAGGGTGAAAAATAATTTCTATTTACATAGAATTACGCATGATCAATTGAACTGATGGCCAGAATTGTTTGCAACCTTTTCTTTAATCGACCATCAAATGACTTACTGGTTCTCTGCATTAATCTACCATTTCTCATGGCAAGTTTTATCGATTGTCAAAGATAGTTGTAAGTCATACATTGTTGTTTTCACATTAGAAAAAAATGAAATGGTCTGGAGCCATACTAAATTAAGGAGAGCCAGACAAGATTGAGATCCATATTTATTAATAACTGCCCAAAATCGAATTATCCTTTGGCGATTATTTCAGCCAGTAGAACCAGCTCATGTAAAGAGGGGCTTTTCAAACAGGAGAAAAAACAATGGTTTAAGCAAAATATGTTATCATAACACATATACAATGATTAAAGCCGGTTTGTGACAGTCTGCATGCCCGGCTCTAAACCCAATCACGGCTTATAGCTATGTTGTCCTCTTTATTTGCACGATCTTGGGTCAGGCCTCAGAGTCAATGCCAGCCCTGGCGTAAAGCTACCAATCGTTGGTTGGTGTCTGATGCTTATCTTTGGTTGGGCCAACCGTGGCTCAACTTGAGGTTAGATTAGCTCTGACTATCAGTGAGTCGAGAGCCCTTTTCTTTGTTTCATCATGGTGTGTTAATTTAAGTAGATTGTTTCTCTGTGATGATGCATTGCAAAAGACATGAAGCCTCCGTCCGAACTAAACACTTGTTGTGTTTTGACAACAACAGGGCAACTTGTTGATTCATTGTGTAATGTTCTTCCCATTTGTTTGTAGGGTGGGGCTCTACGTTTGGTTCTTGTTTAGTAATAATGCATTAATTAGTGTCCTTTCTCGTTTTGCAATCATCTTGATTAGGATTTAGGAAAATGTTTCCTTTACATTAATTGTCTTCCAGATTTCCTATGACTGTTAGTCGTATGTGTTTTTCTTCGTGATTTGGTATGCAGTGTGTGGTTGTGGTATTTCCTGATCATACTCACTTACTTTTGCGTCTATTCTTCCTATATATGTATACCTTGGTGATAACCCTGAAAAGCTATTATCTTTGATTTGTAATTTAATGCAAGAAAAATAATATGTTATTTGTGTGAGCGTGATATAGAAAATCCATCCCTCGAGCTCACCATTTGTCATCACTCGGCAAGCCTCGTGATGCCAAACGGTGATCCTTGGGACAGATTTCTATCCAACAACCCTCATACTCATGATATATTCTTATAGTCTTTGGTTTGTAATTTGATGCTTCCTGATGGCAATCTGAAATATTTGACAATCTGGAAATAGTGCTATCCTATAAAATTTAAAAAACAGCAAATTAGTTGAATTCTGTCAGAGAGTGAATGTTAAGTTCAACAATCTTCACAAAACATCGCACTGGCTTATGCTATATTCTGCCAAAATACCAAGTCTGAGAAGATCAAATTATACAAAAGTAATAAGACTGTATAATAAGAATGTATCAGTGTACGGGGAATAACACCTAAATGACAGCTGAAAACAAATCTGAAAACTGAATCCATGTATACCTGCAAATTTTTAAAACAGAAAAATCGGCTTACTTCTGTTTATATGAGCTTATTAGAAGTGTAATAAGACTCAAGCTCCCATTTCTCAATTTAATTAGTCTCCTGAGTTTTGCCTAAACCTTAAAGGCTCAGAATATAAAGATAACATCAACAATATACAAGATTTAAATAGAAGTCGCAAAAGCAAAATTCCTTGATTTTTGCTTGACTTTTCCCCTGACAAATGGAAAAGTTTCCTGGCATACTAATGGGTCACTGCAAAAAGGGAAGCAAATAATGACTTTATATTATACCCTTAAAGTTGCATAGTCTGTAACTTTTGATCTTTTTATTTTAGAAATAATGTTACTATTTTTCAAGAATGCAGTAAAAGTACTGAAGTTCAGGTGTTCATTTTACCTTTTGCATAATAACTAACAAATTATGAGTATCAAAACAACAGCATTTATGTTAAAATTAACTGTCTAGAATTATTGGAGGGACGCAAATAATTACCAACAAGAAAAAAACACCTGTTTTTATAAGATAATTCATTATTCCATTCATTTTTCAGCTCATTTTTCAGCTGTAGAGAACAGATTTGTTTTGAAACGTAACTAAATTCTACTTTTACCAATGATTTGAAAAGAAAAGATTTTTTTTTTTGAAAAAAATGTTCATAGTTACAGACTTAGCCACTTTAATATAAGTACCAGAAATACATACACATGCCTCAGAAATGATACTGACATTGAAACCAGTTTATGATTACACTGGTATGATCAGGACATACCACAATCTCACACTGCAGACCAACCCACGTCACCGTGAGTAACAGCCACAGAACATTAATAGTCACAAAACATCATGAAGACAATAAAAGCAAAGCATACCAGCTTTCTCTTCCTCAAAGACCAAATACAGAACCCAACAAACAAACCCTTTGGTGGCTGCTGCATTGAAAAGATATACATAGCATATTCATTCAGTTCTATTGTATAACAACTGAGCGGTGAGTTGACAAAAATGCATTTTTGGCAATAAATCATAGGAATAATTATTGTAATTGCAAAATACCACGACAATGCACTGATATTATGCCAAAAATTAAATTATTCATCTTCATTTCCCCACCCTTGACAAAATACAAAATTTCCTGGTATTTCCTGACGCGTATGAACCATGCAGTATCCGCTTATGGGGAGAGCTCTATCAGCAATATTCATTAGTATTGGCAACTTGCAATCCCCAAAGTTAATTAAATGTCATGCATAGTCGATTTCAGATTCATAACCCTGATATTAACAAACATTCGCAGGAGTTGAACACTTTTGATTGCAAGTTGATGTAAAAATATTGCTGCTCAAATGCCAAATAGCTGATCGATGTAAAACAATTCTTAATTTTGCTTATCTATTCGAAGCATTCACACCATTCAATTTGCTGTGCAGAATCATTAATTCCGTCTCTAGCTTTTAAGAACACATTTGTTTATTTGACAGTCGATTTACCGCTCGATTCAAAAACCCGTCTATACAGCATTAGGCCTACAAAGCACGAAAAAAGTAAACGCATTGCATAACATCAGCTTCCTAGAATGTAGAATATGCATGTAGAAATCGTATATTCATGAAGAAGGTGATGTTGACCTATTTCGGTCCTGAACTCATCACTCAAATGTAGCATTGATTTTTCATTGAAGATATGTGTCAGAATATAAGACCTCCTGGCAGCCTCTCTGTCAAGATTACGTGGTCGTGATGCAAATGAGAGCTTGTTCTGAAATAACTAGAAAGACCAGCTTCAGGTCTTCATACCGGGTCTTTGTATACTGAGTTAGGAATCTTAACCATTTTTTTCAAAACACTTGAATGCCAGTGTCGTATTTACTCACACTCAAAACATACATTCATATTTTATCATTAATTTAAAAGTCAAATTGTATTATAGTTGAAATAACACTCTTGAATTTGTATTCTTCTTCGAAATCACACATCCTTAACTTTCAACATCATTGCAGCTTCGAATGTGCATCTATAATATTACAATATGTGTCAGTGTGCACCTTTTAGTAGCTCTGGTGCTAATACAAACTTTCTGTACAATGGTTTGGAGAATTGTACAATTAATCTTGGTTTTGAAGCTAAAATGCTGTAGATTGTACTGGAATTCATTTAACTTCATTAAATGATTGACCATCATTTTTAATCTAAAAAATTAGTTTATAAGTCAGTTAAGAAACTTCGTGCACTTCTAACATTGTCCATATAAGTGGTACTGAGCCCCCAGAATATTTCTGTTATCAACAAACTCAATTCAGTGTTTTCTAACCCCGTGTAGAGAGATCCTGTTTTTAGATTGCCCTTAGAAGTGTATGTCTGCAAGATACATTTTGTTTCGGTGAAGTGATCTTTAATCTTACTAAACCTTTTAAATTATTCCAAAATTAAGTTACCCTGAATTAGTCTGAAAACGAGTATTACATATAAAGGTGCAATATTCGTTAGATAAGTCCTGATCTTGATCCCTGGTCTTGATCCAAACTGTTGACACTCTGATAGCGCTCTTGAACGTTATGATATGACCAATATTATGTTCTGTACTCTAACGCTAATTGCTGTATTTCTGAAGTATTAATGTTTCAGACGCAATTCAAATATTGGCAAATTTAACCTAATTGCTTTCCACTTCTCAAATATTTAAAATGTTGAAAGATAAACGATATGAATTCTACACAGACCAGACTGATTTAATTTATTATCCAGCTTATCTTATGACTTGCATAAATGCTAAACGTGAGTAGACTATAGGAAATGCTACTAAAACCACAGATTAACCCACAGCGCCACAGGTAAGAGACACAGAACTCAAGAACACAATTAAAGGTGCTGCATGATTTCTTCTATCATGTTGTAATGAAACGTTGTATTCGTGTTGATGGCTTATTCTGTCGAGTGTAAATAAAACGTGCAAGATAACGTCTTCGACTGCACAAAATAACAGATTAGCTGATGGAAGACTAGCTATTCGAGCATAAATGAATGCTATGTAACTATATAGTTAATTTGACGGTTCTTGAAAACTCGACATTTGTTTACTCAGACGTTGGTCATACTTTGGTAATCTTAGCAGCTCTCGGCGCGAGATGAGCATTTACACACGTAAATGTATACGTCGATTTGCTGGTATTTACGCGTATTGCTGGTACTTCATAGACCGGAAGTGGTAGATATCGGTGTTAATAACATATAGAAAAACATGCCATATGCCTAAAGGACTATAGAATTAGATCATATTAAGTATTTGGCATGGACATTGCAATTTATGTAAGCATTTAGGAATAGATTCGAGTACCGATCCAGATCGGTACTCGAGTCTATTCCTAAAAGCTTACATAAATCGTCGTGCACATACTGAATACTTAAAAATGATTGAAGTCTATAGTCCTTTAGGCATATGCCATGTTTTTCTATATAGTATTAACACCAATATCTACCACTTCCGGTCTATGAGGTACCGGCAATACGCGTAAATACCAGCAAATCGACGTATACATTTACCAGAGTGATTTAGTGTAATATCAGCCAAGTTGAATGGTCCTTCACACAGGAGACACTGACACAGCCCCTACGTTGTAATACTTTTTGTCACTCAATACACTTGCACTCGTATGATTGCCTTTTATCTTCATAAAAATAATAATTTAAGAGATGAATTCAATTTTTTGAATGTTTATAAAACCATGAATACTTCGGGTCTTTTGCAAATGTTAACTTTGCAAGAGACCCGAAGTATTCATAATTACATGAACATTTAAAAAAAATTATTGCTTATATTTACAATTTATTATTAATATCTAATATAAAAAATATTTTTAATTTAGGATTTAAACAGTTAAAAAAATAATCATATTAACGGTTTAGTCGGAGTGTAAAACGGAACAGCCAGCTTGAACACAGACAGCCAATTGAGCAAACAAGAGTTGCAGATTTATTCCTGTTTTGTTATGAGAGGGACTTTATGATGTCTCTTTCTGATGATAAGCAAGCTGATGTTATTGATGCATTTAACACTACACCCAGATATTTGGACGATATTTTAAACATTAATAATGTTTATTTTGACAATATGGTAAGTCAAATATACCCTTCAGACCTCCAACTTACTAAAGTCAATACCTCTGATACCGTAGCTGCATTTTTAGACTTGCATTTGTCTATTTCTAATGATACTGTTTCTACCAAAATTTATGATAAACGTGACGACTTTGATTTTGAAATTGTCAATTTCCCATTTTTAGATGATGATGTTTCTCGCTCTACATCCTAGGGAGTCTATATCTCTCAACTCATTCGTTTTGCTAGAGCATCTAGCTGTATTACTGACTTCAACACTTGCAATCAATTGTTAGAAACTTCTTAAACAAGGCTATCGGTATCATAAACTTCACAAAACATTTTCTAAATTCTATAGACGATACTATGATTTGATATCTAAATTCCAAGTTGGACTTAAATCTCGTTTGCGCCAAGGACTTTCAGAACCTGAATTCTGTGATGACTTGGTGTATTAATTGAAGAAGATTGTTGGCTCTAATAATTTTTAGGCGCAGCTCATTAAAATCATTTCCCATTATAAAAAGATGGCTATAACATTAATGTATTGCAACAGACTGCATGCTTGATGGTCAACCCAATCAAGGTTGGCAACTTCGCTTTCCTCTTTAATTGCACGCCGGTGGGTCGGACTTCAGGCTCTATGATTGTTCCAACCTTAAGACATATCTATTGATGAGATGGTAGGGGCCTGATGCTTCGGCTGTTTGTCGAGCCCACCGGAGTTTACCTGTTGGATTTCTTTAGCCCCGGAATTCAGTTTTATTTACTGTTGAGTCCTTATCTTTGCTTTATCTCCTTTTTATATCTTGATTTATATGTTCTAGGAAATGGTGCATTGATAAGTTAGGGATCTTTCATGCAAACTAAACATCTATGTGTCTTGATCCACATTTGAACTAAGGGTGAGGTTGGTGCACCGTTATACTGGTTTAAGCCCTCCAGTAAAATATTTTACTGACCATTCCAAGGTGGTACTTCATTTGTGGATCTTTCATGTTTTTTCTGTCTTGTGTTTGCTATACATTTGTGCGCGTCTGTTTATATGTGCCTTGTGGTCACCTGCTTGGAAAGGGCTGACCTCTTGGCTCTCGTTTGTGGTGTCTATCTGTGAGTTTGTCACTTTCTCATTGGTATCCTGGGTCAGGTGTGGTACTTAATTGTATCGATTCCTGATCTTAGCATCCTTACTTACTTTACTTGTCCTGCACGTGCGACTCAGAGGAACTATCCCTGTCATACTATAAACATCTGTAATAAATGTATTTGAAAACGGTAAATATTCACTTTAATTGCAAAATTTTTGTTTGCATGTGATGTAAAACCATTTTTCACATGACATTGTGCAATAAATATTTTGTATGCGCGTGAACCGCTTAATCCATCGCTCTTGATCCATCTCTTCAAATAATGTGTTGGCTGCAGACTATACCCTTTAAAGATAATTCTGTAGGATCTTTGGGGAGACAGAATGAATTCAGGCGTTAGGGATGAAATGAAATCACGACATAGACATAGAAACATCGCATTTTTATATTCCCCCTAGATAACAGTCTCGTGATAATGTTTTGTGTATAATTTGCGTTTGTTATCAAACAATCCTTAGCGACGCATTTGTGGCTTAGTTAAAAAAAAATATGCTCTTTAAGAAAACGACGATGCGGAAGAAAGAAAACTATCAAAAATTGTAAATGGTGGATTATTACTGAGACACTAATATTTATGCGTCGTGTTGGATAGGAACGGATATGTCAATTCTGGTTTTAGATATATCGTAAGACAGGTTATGCATTATGTATGGAAAACTAACCTAAAGAGCTAGCACATGAGATTTGTTTTAAGGACTGGAGCCAGTCTAGTTGTTAAATTGATTAGATTGTGAATGTTTGTGATGGTACTTTGCAAAAGTAAGAAAGCATACATGTGAGCTTTTGATTTGTTTTTGTTTAACAACAGCAAAATAAAGGGAGAAAATTTGGCACCAGTAAAATGAATTTATGAGGCGTGCTGTGGCTCAGTAGTAGAGTGCTTGGCTCGGGATCGAGGGGTTACGGGTTCAAGGCTCACGAGAGGAACAGTGTTGTGTCCCTGAGCCCTGCTTAGTACTAGTTCAACCAAAGATCCGTCTTGACATGAAAAATTTAACTGGGGCGTAAAGAATTCAATCAAATGCATTTAAGACACCCAGTGGATACGGCTGATGTACGTTCGAAAGGCGGTGGCTCTGTTGTTGTTAAATCATCGTTTATTGATACTCGTATTGTTCTGACGTTGTTGTATCATTGTTTATTGATACCCTTATTGTTCGGTTGTATTGAAGTTTTGTTAATTGATACTCTTATTACTTGTTGTTGTTGAATCATTGTTTATTGATACTTTTATTGTTCTGCTGTTGTTGAATCATTGTTTATTGATACTTTTATTGTTCTGCTGTTGTTGAATCATTGTTTATTGATACTTTTATTGTTCTGCTGTTGTTGAATCATTGTTTATTGATACTATTATTGTTCTGCTGTTGTTGAATCATTGTTTATTGATACTTTTATTGTTCTGTTGGTGTTGAATCATTGTTTATTGATACTTTTATTGTTCTGCTGTTGTTGAATCATTGTTTATTGATACTTTTATTGTTCTGCTGTTGTTGAATCATTGTTTATTGATACTTTTATTGTTCTGCTGTTGTTGAATCATTGTTTATTGATACTTTTATTGTTCTGCTGTTGTTGAATCATTGTTTATTGATACTCTTATTGTTCTGCTGTTGTTGAATCATTGTTTATTGATACTCTTATTGTTCTGCTGTTGTTGAATCATTGTTTATTGATACTTTTATTGTTCTGCTGTTGTTGAATCATTGTTTATTGATACTCTTATTTTTCTGCTGTTGTTGAATCATTGTTTATTGATACTCTTATTGTTCTGCTGTTGTTGAATCATTGTTTATTGATACTCTTATTGTTCTGCTGTTGTTGAATCATTGTTTATTGATACTCTTTAGTTCTGCTGTTGTTGAATCATTATTTATTGATACTCTTAAGTTCTGCTGTTGTTGAATCATTATTTATTGATACTCTTTTTGTTTGTGGGGCTTTTGTGTAAGGTCCTTATTGCACTATATGTCATTACTAGGGTTGTGATCATCTTGCTGGAAAAGGGAGAGATGGTTGCTTTACTTTAATTATCTGTCTGATGTCTTATAATTGTTCATGTAGTGTGGCTCTTCCTGACAGTGTCTTGGGTTGGTCTGTAGTGTTTGAATGTGATACTTCCTGGTCATACACAGTTTTTGATTCGTTGAGGTGGATATGTAAATGTTATAACATGGCTTGTCCGCCTGTACGTGGTGATAATATACGAGCTTTAGCGAATGGATTATCTTACGAACAGATGGACAAACATGGTAGAACTACCATATACCACCTGCATCAGTGTAGACCTTGCATACCATGAGATGTTTCGTAAGGGTGGTATGAAAGGATTTATTAATATGGTCAATTGATATTCACAGAGGCCCTTGTTTTTTATGTATGTTACGGGCAAATGATCTTAACTACCTCTTGGGATAAAAATTGTAGACATGTTTTTTATGTTATGAACCTTAACACTATTACTTTCTTCAATCTTTAAGTCTAATTAATTTTAATTCTTGGTTTCTTTACATAATCTATCTGGCAACAAATAACAATTTTACAGTAAAATAAGTAAAAGTAAGGAAGAAGGCAAATATCAGGAATCGATAAAATCAAGTACCACGCCTGACCCAGGACACCGTATCGGAAAGTGACAAAAACACAAGAAACATCGTATACAGGAGAGGTCAGCCCTTTCCAAGCACGTGACCACAAAGCTGCAAGGAACAGACACACAGTATGGCTAAGACAAACACAAATAACGAAAACGATCCACAAAAAGCACCGTCTTGGAACGGTCAGTAAGAAAATTACTGGAGGGCTTAAACCTGCTTAACCATACCAACCTCCGCCTTAATTCCGATGTGGATCAAGACACATAGATGGACACATAGATGCTTGGTTTGCATGAAATATTCCTAACTTATCCATGAATCATCTTCCAGTATATATAAATCAAGTAAAACGAGCCAAATTGACTGGTCAAATATATGGTTCATTTGCTGGGATATAGGACATCCATTCTTAGTCTTTTAAACACAATAGTGACAATGATTATGAATTGATAATCTGTTACATTTAAGATTACTGAGTCTGATTGCAAATGAAGATACATGTAATCTTTCGTCGGTTGCGGTTTTTAATTGGTCCTAAGAGAGAGAGAGAGAGAGAGAGAGAGAGAGAGAGAGAGAGAGAGAGAGAGAGAGAGAGTGATGAGAGAGAGAGAGAGATTCCAACGTAAAGTACAATACATACCAACAGAAACAATTAAATGATCAAATGTTTTTGAATGGTTCCAGAACACATTAGCGCCATGGTTACGTTACAGTTTAGAAAAAGATTGACCTTTAGATAAGAGTGCATATTTAAAAATTGGTTTTCTTAATTCCAAACCAAAGTATTTGTTGTTGGTGCTCATAAGAACCATCTCAATGATACGATTCTTTTGATCGCACATACCAAATGTTTAAATGGATGGATAAGAAAGTATTCACTATATTACGTTCGAATATTTTGTTCATCTGAACCTGTGTAGGAGACGCTTTGGCTTTGTCTTACTAGATAATAGAATAAGAAAGTATAAATTAGTTTTGCATACATCTGCTTAATGTACTAGTTTTGCATTCGACTGCTTATTGTCATATATGGATGTGATAATGATTCAACAAAACTGGTCCATCGTACTTTACCAGGCGCCTGAAAATGTCTCATCATCGTCTCTGTGAAATATTGACCCAAATTCAAATAAAAGGTTGATTGTACTCTGCAAAGTAGTAGGGTACGTTCAAATTCCCATCTAGATGAATAAATATGACTATAAAGAACACGTTACATAAAAGCGAATTCTATTCCCTTTAAACACCCTTATGGACTAAGGGTGAGGTTGGCACTGTGAAACTAGTTTATGCCCTCCAGTAAAAATATTTATACTGACCATTCCAAGGCCGTGCTTCTTTTGCGGATCATTTTTGTTATTTATGTTTCGTGTTTGTCATGCTTTCTTGTCTGTTCATAGCAGTCTTGTGATCACCTGCTGGGAAAAGGCTAACCTCTTGGCTCTCTTGTGTGTGATGTTTTATTGTGTATTTGTCACTTTCCTGTGTGATGTCCTGGGTCAGGTGTGATATTTGATGGTATCGATTTCTGATCTTTGCCTCCTTACTTACTGTCATAGAGTACAAGTCACGTGATGAAGTTTTGCAAGATCAATTTGTATGCATCAGACTGAACCACCCTCTGCAAATGTGTGTATCTTTTAGACCAGATCTAAAGGCAGAATGTATCTTTAAGTCCCGGTATGCTTTTGGATCTGGTCTGAAAGATACATAACTTTCCACTTTGTGGGTCATTCTACAGTTGCAGTTGGTGCACTTTCCATATGATCCGTGACATGTGGTTTTCAACAATGTGGCATTTTGACAATTGTAGACTCAAACGAACCTGTGCAGCTTACTTTTAAGCTTAGAAACTCCAAATCATGTTCGCTCAGTAGCTTAACATTCATTGAATATTCAAGCGACTAGCAAATGCTCTGATCAGACTGCGCGTATGCGCATTCTGATCTGAGGTTTTGCTGGTCGCACATACCACCTTGTTGGAAATATCATGCTGATGCTCAATTATGAGTTCTAACAATCTTTCTAAGGCATGATTTCCCGCGGTCACAAGACTCATAATCTATGTGAGCCCTAGGGATATTTATAGCATATGACATTTACATCAAAGACTCATAATCTATGTGAACCCTAGGGATATTTATAGCCTATAAAATTTACATCAAACTTCAACTTACTGATTAACATCATGCGCCCTTATATGTGGTATGGCCTAAATAATGCCTTGGCAACACCTCTCGTGCAAAACTTTAAATATAACCAGAAAGTTTGCTGATTTGGTGGCATTAAGTTTAAAAAGTACTTTCGGGGTTATGCAAAAGCAAGTAAAATTGTGTTTATTTGTTTCTCAAATGTCTCTTATGTAATAATTGCTGAAATGCCTTAAATTCCATTTCTCAGATCAGCGTTGAAATGCATTCTTTGACATGCGCGGATTAGGAAAATTCCGCCGGTCCTGACAACGTTTTTTTTTCGTGTTTTTTTTTTCTTTTTTTTTTTTTTTTTTTTTCCGTTTGTTTAGTCATCAACTCACAGAGGGCCATACGGACATCCCTCGAGAAGCAACTGGACCCATCTGGTCCAATTGCTTCTAGAAGGGTGTCCATACCAGAATTTTAAGGAAATTTGCCTATAGCCACTTGTGATTTTCCAACGGAAGGTCTGCACCCCCTGTCCTCTCTTTGGATCCGACCAAGTTTGAGACATTATAAAATGTGCTGTATCTTGATATAACGGTGATAACCGAACCCACACGGAACATTTCCGTAGTACAATGCAATTTGTATAATGATATTCATAGCAGCAGACACTTGAGAATTGATACGATTATTTGTCTCACTGATTTCAGGACGTTTGAAAATAAATCTTAGCAGATATCTCAGTCGTATTTATTATAATAGTGCAATCATTACAACCAGGCAACCACCAAGTAAGCATTTCATTCCAACGAAATATCTAAAGATAAGCTGTCAATGATATAAAATTGGCTATCTATTATTGTTATCCAGGTGCATGGCAAACTACACAAAACCTTGTTCATTTCTACATACTCACCCATTACATTGAAACATAAAAAAATATTGAATTGACATTGTGTGACATATGTTGTAGGTGCACATTGGAATTGCCTCTATGAGTTGCCTTTTAGTTTTAAAATACATGTCAAAATATGGCAAATTGTTTATATTTACATGGCGGCTTTATCACCAAATTTGATTTCATTAACTACGCTTTTGCTAAGCTGGTAGTTGCATGGATGTAATAAAAACATTATTACAGTCACAATTATTTACACTCCTATAAATAGTCATTTGGCTGTGTTTACGTTACTAAATTTGGCTATTTTTCTTTCTTTTTGTGGTCTTCTCGTAAAGATGGAGATGTCCTGATAAGGCATGAAATCTCCCTAAAAGTCATTTGTAAAAAGGTCATTTTTAAACTTTGATTTTTGCATTAATTTTCATGACTATGAATGGATAAAATGCATAAATTATTCCGAGAAGCATACTAAATTATTTTCATACCAAGGACAAAGGGGAGATAAATACAGCTTAACATATCTACTCTAAAAAGAGTATTTTGATACTATATCCGTTGAAGAGTTAAAAAGTTAGTTCTTTTTATTAATTCCACAACAGTGTTTTACCATCAAAGAATGTAAAATATATTTATTTAATAATACTTGAGTCAATCTGTCTGTTCAATATGTCTGCGTTCTATTCAGTTGATACTTTCGATTGTAAGTAGACAAATTGGGAGGTTTTTCGTATAAAGTATGTTCCCCTCCTTGAACCAGCTTCACACTAACATACATGCATATTGGGTAAATTCATTATAGACGTTTAACCTTTAAAGGATGTGTTATGTCAAGGTGGGGAACATAGTATTACTCTTATACGAAAAATGAAGCATCCCACTTTGTCTATTTACATGTACATGTACAATCGGAAGTATTAACTGCATTTTACACGCCTAAATAGTGCGCAGGCATACTGGTCGGACTGATCGAATCAGATATTGTTAGATATATCTTCTTTGCATTCTTCAGTGGTCAAACACGGTTGTGGAATCAATTAAAAACCTTACCTTTTAGCCATTGAACTGATATAGTATCAAATTACAATTTTAGAGTCGTTATGTCTGAGTACTATCTCCGATTTGACCATTACATTTATTTTGAAAAATGATATTTGAACATAATTAAATATGTTTTGAATGATTTATCTGTATGTCCCTGACTATTTCACTAGAAAGCATCGATGTCCCGTATTGTGTCAGGAAATATCAATTCAAAAGAGCACAGGGTTGTCCTGTATAGTGCCCATTATTCCAAATAAACCGTTCAAAAGAACACAGCGGCGTCCCTTATAGTGTCAGGTAATATCAATTCAAAAGAGCACAGGGTTGTCCTGTATAGTGCCCATTATTCCAAATAAACCGTTCAAAAGAACACAGCGGCGTCCCTTATAGTGTCAGGTAATACCAATGGCCAGTTCAAAATAACACAGTGAATCAAGAAAAACATTTTCACAAGCCGATGGTATTAAGTCCACTTCGTCTCATACGGATTGGAACGCATTGGACTTAGTAACCTTGGGTTGAAGTGGACTTAGTAGCCTCGGCTTGCAAAGATGCAAGAAAAACATGAAACGATTTCATTGGCAATAATGTCTGTAGCTTACATTGCAAGCAATAACCGCGTTCTTTTGTTCTCATTTTAATGCAGTCGTGTCATTTTAGATAGTTTTAAATCACATCAAACCTGATAGCACCTTTAACGATGACAATACACTGCCACAATTGTCGATCATTTCCGAATCTTCCGACCTCTCTTCTAAAAGTGTCTTTACAGAATCGTAAAGGTTTCCGTCTTGTGACCTATTTTTGTAACAAAGATGAAGCTCGTTCAATACAATTAAAATGGACCAATTATGACAAAAGGTACTTGTTGCATATGCGTACAAGTACATTTTCGAAGACAGGAAACACTCTAGCACGCACTTACCTGTCGCCTTTCGCACAGTGCATACTGGGATTGAACCGCCATTCACCCGCCATTTTTATTTAAATATTTCATGCGATCACTGCTAGCATGACCCAGGGCTTTACATCAAGAAAATATTGACCAAAAGAGAAATGGTAAACTTTCAAAAATTAGACTTTTGGCGATTTTTAAATACAAATTCTGTCACTACAGGAGCGCATTGAACGGGACTAGCGTGATTTCGCTATATATGTAGCTACCCATAATTCAAAGCGCGAAATGCGAGGGATCTAGTTGAGGTATCGTCAAATCTCGCGAGAACGCGTACACGTATGAACGTGCTTCATCTAATTCAATGTGTTAGGCTCGTCGCCAGTGAAGACACTAACGAGATTGCATTGACGCATATGCTCACCGGAGCATTCACTGTATGGCTATTACATGCATATGGGTCTAGGCGACATGAGATTTCCAATAATGTTGTATGTGCGACCAGCAAAGTCTCAAACCAGCCTAAGCAGATGCGCAGTCTTATCAGAGCCTTTGCTAGTCGTTTGATTATTTTAAAAACTACTGACTGAACATCATTTGGAGTTTCCAAGCTTACAAGGAGGCTGCATAGGCTCGTCAAAATCTGCACTTGTCAAAATTGCACATTGCTGGAAATCACATGTCATGGCTCAAATTGCGTTTGCGAGCAGCGAAGATTTGTTGAGTCTTAGCGTGTGCTTTATTGTTCGACAATGCGATAAGCACCAAAATCGCATATGATGGCTCAGATTTAGTATCCGCATCAGGATCTTAATTGTTGTTTTTTTGTTCTTTTTTTGTTCTTTTTTGTTCTTTTTTTTCTTGCTATAAATTTCCGCTGCTTTACCAAACATTTATTTCATATACCCTGTACCAACCGGTCCCAGGGAAGGAATATAATAATCCATCATGAGTGTGAGGGTGGGATAGAAAAATCCGTAGCGAGGATCACCGTTTGGCATCACGAGGCTTGCCGGACTAGTATTGCTTAGAAACCCATATTTTTGTGATTTTTCAAGGGGGTCAGGACCCCTCTGGATCGCGCATTATCTAAAATCAACAAAATGCTTGACAAAATAGCAAACAGCGAAGACCTTGATCAGCCTGCTTCTTCAGAAGCAGTCTGATCTTGGTCTGAGCTGTTCGTCTCAACCTTCTTGAGCAGTCTTGTTTGCGAAAGTTTACGTCATCTACCGTTTAGTTAGTCTGGATATTCAGCCTACGGTGTCGTTCTTTGTATAACAACTCTTTTCACATAATCAGTAACCTTGTGCAGCCTAATTTGATTTTCGACCGCTCGTTTAACAATGTGGTATATTTATAGATTGTCGCCTGGCCAAGTGAAGCAGTCCTAAATGGATTGTTCTAGACAATCACAGCCATGCTATGTGACAACCTTTTAGTCATGAGAATTACAAAGGCGCAGATCAGCATGCCTATTCTAGTCGGCAGAATTGTTATTCGCTATCTGAAAAAAATAAAACCTATACAAGTCAAGCTACCTCTATATTTTAAATATTCTATTTAGTCGCAGTCTGTGTTAGTGAGCAGGCTGGTTTAAGTACAACCTGATCACAAACGGCTATAAGATAGTTTCCTGGGACGTGTCACATATAGATTTGAAGAAATTTGGTGAGAAAATGCAAAAAGATGAATCAATATGTTGAAGTAAGAAAGGTGGCAAAGATCAGGAATCGATACAATCAAGTACCACATCTGACCCAGGATTACTCATGGGAAAGTGACGAAAACACAATTAAACATCACAAACAAAAGCCAAGAGGCTAGCCCTTTCCTAGCAGGTGACCACTAGGCAGCAATGAACAGACACAAAAGCATGACAAACACAAGACATACAAAAATAAATGTAAATAACACAAATGATCCACAAAAGACGTACCGCCTTGGAACGATCAGTAAAAAAAATTACTGGAGGGCTAAAACCGATTTCATGGCGCCAACCTCATCATTAGTATAGATGAGGATCAAGACAAATAGATGTTTGGTTTGCATGAAAGAGCCCTAACTTATCCATGCATCGTCTCCTAGAACATATAAATCAAGATATAAACAGGAGATAAAGCAAAGATAAGGACTCTTAATATGGGTTACAGAAAATATTCTTGTTTTTCGTCATGGTAGGAACTTTGCAAGAACATGTATACATTTGTATGTTTTGGGTAGTATGCTACTTTTTGACTATCTGTGGTAATGTGAAGCTATTGCTTATTCTCATTTATTGTATGACGCCAGGATAATCCATTGTACAAATAAGAGATCACATGTTATACGTTTGAAATAATATTGTATATCTTTCTGCGAAGATCCAGTGCAGATCCTGATGAAATGCCGCGATCTGTTGCACTTGATCAGGACCTTCACTGTTTGTCAAAGCAACCAAAGTTCCGCTACACTAAGGTTTAATACGACAGATAACATCTTTTTGTTTAGTTTTGAGGATACGTCTAGGACATCCGGATCATATGGTAGACCGGTTGACCTATTTTCGCACCGAAAGTCTTGCAATAAAAGCCCAGTCAGATCCTATAAAGACAAATTTACCTAAGTTGACTTGATTTTTTCTCGAAATTTTATGTTTAAAAGGAATCGATTCCTATTTCGCTGTTAAATCTGTTTATTCACCGGGTTCTGCGTGATATTTCAATATAAAATGGTGCCGAGTTAAACTAAAACCACTATTACCCCATAAGCAATTTAGAAATACTGCTATCCACGTAGGCCTGCACACATGCATGCTGGTCGCTGTCTTCGCTATTGGCCATGTGACTTTGCCCTGTCTATGAGGCTATGTTACAGGGTATTTTGACACGTCATAAATTGTTTGTTTAAGTTTTTTCCTCTTGTCCAAATGCAATGGTGTCTTTTCTTAAACGGGGCTCAGATAATATCTTTAATGTTCAGCGGCTTTACACCAATTACCTACACTGTATCGACACATGTAAAATGAAATCCAAGATTATATGACCGCACGTTTTCATTTATAGTAGAGAATCTCTAAGAACAATTCGCAATATCGACGGCTAGAAATTAATGTCCGTTCCTAAAAGCATTCAGCACTTAAAGCTTGACAAAATTGTGTGTTGATGGTGTGTTTTTGTAGTAACATCTATTTCTGCCTTTGACATTAAATGCCGCATTCATGATTACATGTCGCGTAATTGCCTCCATACTCACCCATTTTGTCTCATTTGAGCCGTGACGTGTGATTTCCAACAACGTGGCATGTTGATAAGTGTAGACTCAGACCAGTCTGCGCAGCCTCCCTTTATGCTTAGAATCTCCGAGTGATGTTCAGTCAGTAGCTTAACTTACATAGAATATTCAAGCGACTAGCAAAGGCTCTGATCAGACTGCGCGTATGCGCAGGCTGATCTGAGGCTTTGCTGGTCGCACAAACCACATTGTTGGATATCTCATGTCACGGCTCATTTTACACGTTATAGCACGCACGCTAGTCCAGCAAGCCAGCCTCTGTTTGTACATGCCCCTACACTCGCTCATCTTTTCTTCTCACACGCGCTCGACCATTCAGTAATCAGCTATATGTATTGTTTGTCAAAATTGACCCGAGACATATGAATATTCAATGACCTTTTACTCAATCTTCGTGAATCTTCGTAAAAAGTGATCTTTAGATTGTTGTGCAATTACTTAATATCCGAATGAAATTAATCACAATTCCACGATAGCCTAGTGGATCCATGATAGACTAGTGGATAGTCGGGTGTTTTAGCACTCAAAAGATGTGGGTTCGAGTCCAGTAGCATTTAAGTAATTTTTTTCTATTTTTTTTTCGATTTGCTAGTTTCTTTGTCTTTATCCTTGATTTTGTGCACAACTGGATATATTTATTTGCATTGGCATGTGTTTATGTAACAAATACATCACCGTGAATAATTTCAATAAGCCTACACGTGATTAACTCTTTGCACGCTGAATATTTTTTGAGACTTGTGTTACAATGTATCATCTGCTGACTTTTAATAAAAATCAATTTTTTCAAAAAAAATCTTTCAGGAACACTATCAGAGTGTCAAATTGTCTGTATCCAGACCAGAACCGACGTTCTGTTCGTACTGAACTGGGTGCAAACTATTTGCAAATGTTATCAGCTGACAAGGAAAGAGTGAGGAACTTAGGGAATAATGATAAAAGTGGCTAAAAACAAATGAAGGATGCAAAGCTCATCACAAGATAACGTAAAATATACGAACAATATTAACTTAAAAAAGGAAGCAATTTGACAATTAAATAAATCCAGGTATGCTTGATTTGTAAGTAGTCAACTAGCCAATTGGCTATCAGACCATTTGAATTTGGAATTTACATTATCTTCATATTCTCTGTAAAAGCGTGACCAAGGTCGGAGTACTCCACGAAAACGCACGAATACCACGAAGATTTTGGCGGAAATTAATCAGTCTAAGGTCAATTTTGGCAGACTATAATTGCCTGTGCACTCGCCAATATTTCTTCTTGTACATGTACATGTGACTGCACAAGGCTATCCCTGCCAGTATTTACCTGCATACATGTAAAATAGTCCGTACACGCGCCCATCTTTTCGTCGTGTACATGTACATGTAATTGCTAACAAGCTCGATATGTCAGTCGTCATATGTATACATGATTGTATTATTGTCTGTAAACTCGCCTGTCATGTTTTCTTGTACATGTGATTGTATACACGCTATCCTAGCCAGTAAGTATCTACATGTTATTGATGTCGATCATTTTATACTCTTCTGTTTGTAATTAAGTGTACACACACACACTTGACCAGCCAGTACACTCTCCTATCTTTAACTTCTTGTACATGTAATTGCACACACACTTGGCCAGCCAATATTCCTCTACACGCAATTGCCAGTCCACTCGCCTTTCATAAACACTCACCCGACCAGCCAGTATTCTTAAGGAATGCCTTTTCTAAGCAACAGAAGTGACGCATGTTTATCAATCTTTCAATAATTTCCACGTTTTTGGTAATTTACGGGATATTGATTTTGCATGGAGTCGGATGGACGCCTGGCTCAAATCTCATTTATCTGAAACTCGACGCTTAATTTTGTGAAATTCAATAGAACAATTATCATTGAAAATAAAACATGTACTGGCCTAGCGTTGGAGTGTGGGTTAATGTGGACTTTTTTAACTTTATGACCACCCAAAAGGTCCTGAAACCCAAAAAGCGTTTTTGACCAATCAGACAACAGCTCACAGAAACATGCTCTAGACAACGTATTCTCTGTGCGATGAAGATTCCTCAAGATAAGTTGAGCAGGTTTTCATCCTTAAACTGTCCGACAACCCGGCATTGGTCGTAAAAATTCTGGCCCTATACGCGTTGCGTTATAACTTTGGCTCAGTATATTTGCGTAACATTTCGTTGTGTGACTGTTTAAAGTTCGTATTATCCCGCAAATCACCTGTACTGTTTCTCAAATCACAGGTATGCATTAAGCTGTGGTAAAAGTAGTACAGAAAGTCCTGTGTAAACGGCCACTCTCAAAAAGACCGAAAATTGGTTTGAAAGACCTATTATCGTTAATGCAGGTCGGATTAAGGTCGGAAGTATTGCAGTATTGAAGAATGCTCTTGGAACATTCTGCAATACTTTCGACCTTCATTAAGCTACAATTTGTCATAAAAGATCTTTGTTTTGTCTATTTTTAGTGGCCGCTTTACACAGGTGTTACAGTACTATGAAACGTTACAGTACAGATACTTGTACATGTAGCAATTATTAGTGATATCACAGTCACTACTGACAACATGACTACAATTAAACCTGTCTTAAGCGGCCGCTCAAAAAGAACACCAAAATTGGTTTTCAATACCGATTATTGCTTAATGCAGGTCAAAAGTATTGCAGAATGCTCCAAGGGGAGCATTTTGCAATACTTTCGACCTTCATAAGCTACCATTTTGTATTAAGACCTTTGTATTGTCTATTTTAAGCGGCCGCTTAAGACAGGTTTTACTGTCAATGTACCACTAGTACATGGCTGTAATATTGTCTAGTTTTCCCAACAGTCTAGCGAAGGTAACTAGGATGTAAAATATTGCTGAACCTTTTCAAGAAGCAATAAATCATTCTTTCCTGAGACCTGTGCAAACACGCAAACACCATATTAGATAATATCTCATCTGATATATGGCTTCTGACCCAATGACGGCCCTGACGTAAAGCTTTAATCTGTTCGTTGGTGACTGATGCTTGTCTTTGGCTGGGCCCCACCGTAGCTCAACTTGAAGTTTTCTTAAGCTCTGACTTTCTGTGAGTCAAAAGCCTTACTCTTTGTTCCGTCATAGTGTGTTTTTTGATTTGATTGTTTCTCTGTAATGCATTGCATTAGTTAGGGAGCCTTTATGCGAGCTTAACATTTTTTGTGTTTTAACAAAACCTTAATCTAGGGCGAAGATTTGGACTCAGTAAAATGCATTTAAGCCTCCAGGAAGCTTAGGTTGCAGTCCGTTCGAAGGCATTGGTTCTGTTTTGTTGATTTATTGTTTTATGTGACTCCCACTGTTTGTGGGGATTCTGTCTTTGCTTTGTTTGATATGCATAAATTATGTCCTTTCGAGCTTTGCAATCATCCTGACGAGGAAAAGAGAGCTAGCTGTTTTGCTTTTATTATCTTTCGGATATATTGTTACTGTAAATGGTTGTGGCTCTTTCTAACGGTATCAGAATCAAACCACCATAGGATTTCCCAAAACAGCAATGAGTAAGTTCTTGTAAATTAATTGCTTGTTTTAGTAACCTTGCCAGTAATTAATGTAATTTGTAGAATTTACAGTATTATTTATCAGTTTAATTGATAATCGATCCCCTACTTTTTTTTCATTTTGACGTAAGTGAGAACTATTACATGATTGATGCAGCTTCCCAAATAGTATTCTCGTTTCTAAACCACTGCAGGTCACGTCTTTTCCTTTTTGTTATATCAATCTTGACTTTGTTAGGCCGCATCATTTGAAGATATACTGGGTCTATGCCAACTGCAGGTCAGGCGAACAGGCATTATTTTTGGGGTTTTTTAATATTCGCGTCTGTTTTATTATCAATGAGTAGCAAACGCCATTGTTCATACGAGGATTAGACCACCCAATAAGAATACATATGCAGTCTTGTCTCACCACTACGTAGGCTATTTTTAGATTATGACACCAATTTCTTTTTAGACAACATTGAAAAAATCAAGAAAAGTTTAATTTTAGTTTTGAATCTGGGGCGAAGAATTGGTACCAGTAAAATGCATTTAAGCCCCCCCCCCCCCCCCCGCCGGTGGCTTAGGCTGCTGTCCGTTCTAAGGCGGTGATTCTGTTGTTGTTGACTTTGTGTTTGTTGTTACTCCAATTGTGGGAGTCTGTGATTTTTCGATGTTTTGTTTTGTGTTGCTTTGTGTCCGTTCTGGTATTGCAGTCGTCTTGGTGGGGAGGGGCGCAGGGCTGGTTGCTTTGCTTGCTTTGTCTTCCTGGTGTCTCTTGATGGTTGAGTGGCTCTTCCTCGCGATGCCATGGGGTTGTCTGCGGTTTGTGATTGTGGCATCTCCTGATCATACTCACTCACAATTTTAAATACTTTTGAAAATATTATGGAAAATGAAGCCATTGCTCCAAAAGAGCAAATGGTCAATTTTCCATAATATTATCAAATACATGAAATTTTAAAAAGTTAGTGGGTATGACCAGGAAATGCCACAATCACACTATGCAGACCGACCCACGGCACCATAATGAAGAGCCACAGAACATTTAAAGTAAGACAAAGACGCCAAAAGGTGCTATTATGGAGTAAAGCGTTAAAAGAACATGATTGAAGACAGATTTTATCTTGGCTTAGCACTCTTTGAGAATGAATCGTGGTACGTATCTTGGAGATTTGTACGACTACGTAATCAACTTGTCGTCTGGATTTCGCTGGTAATTCTCTTTGATAAATATGTTTATCGTTAAGGGGTTCACTCAACTCCTAATAAGGCAATCAAGAGGATAAAAAGCGACCAATCTAGTGCTTTACTCACTAATTTAGCAAAACAATAAAGAAAATAATCAGAAGATGCACGGTTTACCATTTTCTTCTAATATTCATGCATAAGCGAGCCCACTCATGTGGAAACGGCACATATCATAGAACAGAACAGAATTTTATTCGAACTCCAGTAGGCTATAAAGCCCGTGAGGATACAATCTACAGTATAATACATGATGGCATATAAGGACAATGTAATCTTTCGGAGAAGATGTGCTTATTTTCTATCTTAAACAGGCTTTTCCCAACTCCTATACAAATATATACAAATAGATAAACATAGTGCAAGTATATACATGTACTTGAATACGTTTAAAGCAGATTCTCATATAAATGTAGGCTATGTTTGAATCATAACCTAAGCGACAATGCTATTCTCAAGTAACCTTGCAAGCCAGCGTGGACGCAGCAGTGCTAATATGAAACTGATATGACCACATTCCGTCGCGTCTGGGAGTGCTATAACGCTACGCGATAAAATCGATAAACCACTAGTGGTTTACAGATTTTCGGTAAACGTTATGACGTCCATTATAATGTTGCGTAAACGATAGTAAATTCTTGGCGTTTTCAAGCCGAAAATGCGATTTTTAACTAATTTAAATGTCATGTGATAAAAAGAATCTAACATTCGTGCTCTTGTATTATTGAATTTATTAAACTCGTGGCGAAAAAGTAATAAAATGCTCGGTAAGCCTCGCATTTTATCACTTTTCCCCAACTCGTTTAATAAATTCAATAAAACATGAGCACTCATGTAAGATCCCCTATTGATCAAGAAAGTATACATTGCAGATGTTCGGTTGATATATTAATGTTCGTGGTTTGCACATGTGCACACAAGAACACAATAAGCAAACATGTCAGTCCTGACTTCCTCGGCGAGCTGACTGCCAAACTGTAAATGGCACTAAGCAGTACATTATAAAGTTGACTACGGATGCAGTACAATGCATTGATTGAACGTTAAGCAAATCAACCCCTTCGCCATAGAGATTATCGTTTGTTTGTGTGTTTGTTTGTTTTGATGCTTAACGTCCCAGTAGCAGCTATGGTCATGTTGGGGGCGCTCAGTTCACCTAACCATTGTTTTGCCTGGGCAAGCTTGACTAAGCGTTAAACCACGATTTCTGGAGCTACCACGAATACTGGTACATCTACCATACTTCGTGCACAAATGTTTGCTTGTAAATAACAAGCTGAAAGCTTAGACAGCAGATTACCTGGTGAAAATTACAAAAAAGTTACTTTTTCGAGTTATTGCTCTTTGCATGTTTCGAGTAATTGCCCTTTGCAACTTTGGACATCAAACAATAGTAATAAAAATATCTCGAAAACTATTACAGCTAGTAGCCTCAAATTTGGTCAGCTGATAAAGGCCGGTGAGTAGATTACCTGGTGAAAAGTATGAAGGTGAAATCCTCCTTACCGACAGGCTAATGGTTGGGGGCGTAGTGTTTCATAAACACAATTTCTGGCTTAAGTAAGGACACAAAAGCCTGGTTTCATCTTAGCTTCGTGGTCAGCTGCAGACACTAGGTTTAGTACACAACAACATGTAACAACTTCCGGTTTTGTAGTCCAAACATTTTGGCATTTGCGTTTTCTGGTCCATTATTATGGTAAATAGGTGTTATTTTCAATTTTCCTAGGCAATGCCGTGTGTTCATTATGCAGATGCAGAAAATGCATGTGTATGTGAATTGTTTGTCAGCCAATTGGGCCATCTAGCGGGGGTAACAGATGACGCTGGTTGGATTTCAGCTTGTAAACTATTTGTCTATGAACGGGAAAAGTTGAGGAAAGGAAACTGTTAAGTTAGGTTGTGTTTTCACTTTTTTGTTCGGAAGGTGATCCATAGATCTTGCCAATCACAGGCAAAATATCAGTCCAACCAATATTCTGTAAAAAGGTGCAGGGATTTGATTCTGCCAATTTACACCGATGCCTAGCATCCTTTTTGTGGGACATCGGCAAACAGTGCAAAACCAGATCAGACGCCGCAAACTGCGGCGTCTGATCAGGTTCTCCACTGTTTTCTTACAGAAGCTTCTTATAAAATTTGCATAAAAATGAAAAATACCACCCAACAATCCTAAAATTGAAAATGTGCATGTCCTACTGATAAAATGAGGCAACTCCATTCGGCTTAAATGGGTTAATTGGACGTGTTAACGGTGCACCAACATCACAAGCAAATACCCTGAAAAGTTGGATAGGCAATGGACATTATACAGTGAGCCACTTTAGTTACGCACCACTTATAAAATGATAAATTACTCGGAAGAAACACATGCTATTTTTAATCTGGGACTACCAGCGTAAAGCGCGTCTATATTTGCATTAGCCATAGAAATTTAATTGTGATCAGATGAGTAACAAGTGAGAAAATGGATCCTGAAGGGCACTACCCTCAAAACACCATTTCACATTGCATTATTTTGAATGAAACGCAGAGATCACATTGCACTTTTTTCAGGGTCGAATTTCTGTAATGCCAGAGATAAGAGCCGATTTATTCTTGGCAATATCTAGGACTGGAATGTGTTTGTTGACTTTATCAGTTTTTTAAACGTTTACCTTTTTTGGTTCCCAGCTGACCTTGGTTTGAAAAAAGTTGATTTTATTACTTTTTTTAAGTTAGTTAAAATTTTGTATGATTCATCAAAACACTTCTTTTATAATTCCATTTTAAACAACCATGTATCCGCCGTTCATTTTCGTTAAAATAAATGGATTTATTGGCGTCAAGGTGTTGACGTTAGTGATAACGTCACTACTACCAAGGCTATAAGACATGTCAATGATAAGATGTTTTAGTGTTTCGATACTTCTATGTCAACGAGTGACTCATAACAAGACAATTTGCGAAGGTAAACCTGTTTGATTATTGTAACTGATGTTAATATGACGTCAAAACGAGCATTTCTTCAAAACGTAACAGCGTTACTAACTTCAACGACCGAAAATAGGGATTTTACTTGAATAAAACAATTGTTTAGGGTGTTTTCCTGTCACAACGATCACCATGGATAACTCTTAGCGCAAAACGCAAATAGAAACTATAGACGTTCAGGTTGCACGAGCATTTTTTGTCACAATTGCTTTTGACGTTTCAGATTGATTCACATGAGTGATTTTGATATTTTTTCTATGTCATCAAACAGATGAAATGTCAATACGTAAATGATCATAGAGAATGTTTGATTCCAGCATTTTTGTCAAAAATGTGGACCCTGAAAAGGTGGTGCGTAACTAAAGTGGCTCACTGTACTGATGCAGAAGCTGATCTGACTATATGTTGGTTGCTAAAAGCATATCACCGTTCTGTTTTCTGGTTCTTTCAAATTCAAAAAGAAATGCCATATATCTTCACACTTCTTAATTAAAACTTTGCATCCATGATGTCAAACTGAAGTTATTTGATTTATGCTGTGTTTGACAAACAATAGTCTACGATTTTGTTTACACCGTGTTCACAGAATAACAGCAAACAGATAACTGCCTCTTCTCTACTCAAGCCAACAAGGCCTGATTCCAGCACCTGTATTATGCAATTTTCTACACATTTCATAAACATGTAAGTCCCTGATGAACTGATCGTGTGCTTAACAGTAGATTTGGAATGTCTGCTATTGAGATCTGGTTGACTTGAACAAATAGCAACATAAGACATATCATTGTGTTTCATTCAACGTAATACGTTGCTTTTCTAGGAACTTAATTGAAAAATACAACGAAGCGACAGAAAACGAGCCTACGCAGCCTTTCTCCATTATTAATTGCAAAGTTTTTTTACTGTTGACCGTTGGCTAATTTATATCAAAAGTAAACCTTAGAAAACAATAATATAAAGAAAAGATTAACGCTTTTGATGTGACTGATTCAAGGTATATAACTAAAAGCAGCTCCTTTCAATCTTAAGAGTGAGATTACAATGTTATTTTTATAATATCTGGGTACTCTAAAGTACTGTCCTTGTAGCAAACCCAGGTAAATGCTATAAATCTGAGCTTTTTACTTATCATGTCGAATCTTGATATATTTTCTTGATAGCAGTGTAAATCAAGTGCAGAATGCTCCTTCTTTTTGGTAGAGCATGACTCACAATGCTTTTACAGCCATGCAACTACCAGCGTAGCAAAAGCATAGTTCATTAAATCAAATTTGGTGATATAGCTGTCATGTAAATATAAACAATTTCAATAAATGAGTGTCTTTCACCATAAACGCTTTTTCACAAACTTCTCAACTACTTTAATTATGTTTCAGTGTATTGAGCATGTAGAAATGAACAAGTATTTGTGTAGTTTGACATGAACCTGAGTGGCAATAATAGAGAGACAATTTTATCTTATTGACAGCTTATCTTTAGATATTTCATTGAAATGAAATGCTAAATTGGTGGTTGCCTGGTTAAATTTATATGGGATGCAAATGTTTCTGTCAGCAGGGCACTGGTTTAACATCAGCTTACATTTTCATTGATTACGTTTTTTTCTAGCAATGCTCTTTTTTTCAATTGTGAAATATATTTTCTGGAGAAGCGATCAACAATTGACATAGATTCGTGATTAATAATTGACATAAATTCGGCATCTGTTGTCAATTTCTAAGCGCTCAAAGTTTAATTAGAATTTGCCTTGCTTTTGTGATATAGCTCTTTATGTCCTTTGTTGTTTGGCAAGAACTGGTTGCTTCTATTTTGTTTCATCCTGTGTGTGTGTGTGTGTGTGTGTGTGTGCGTGTGCGTGTCTTCCTATGTCTCATGTATATTGAGCTATGTCTTGGTCTGATATCAGCGATTGTGGCATATCCTGATTATAATCTTTTTTTCTCTCTGTTTTTATTATAGTTATATCTATATAGAAGTTAAAGACTCACAACTACTTTCACTGTGTTTCATTGACTCACAGCTACTTTCAATCCTGCTATTCTTTTGAGTGGTTTGCCATTTTCGCTGGCCTCTAGGCCAGCGAACATCTCAAACCCCTCAAACGAATAGCTTACTCAGGGACCAGCAAACATCGCAAACGAATAGCTAACCCAGGGACCAGTTAATATCGCAAACCATTCAAAAGAATAGCTAAACCAAGAGGCCAGCGAACATCGCAAACCACTCAAAAGAATAGCTAAACCCAGAGGTCGACGAACATCGTTAAACACTAATGGGAATAACAGGATTGAAAATAGCTGTGAGCCAATAAAACACAGTCTAATATTATAGACGAAAAAATGTTCTATACGGGTTAGCCCAATCATCATGCTATTTTCAACATTTTAAAGGATTGCTGGGGATTATTGACCAAAGAAAATGTAATTTTATGTGTCATTGCTCTTTCTCCTAGACATGCCGACCATGTTTGATTTCATTCGAACATTTTTATTGGAAATCTCATAGATGATGCTTATTTCCAGTTGATACGATTACAGTATGTTATCAGGAGTAATTACCTTCCAACTTCTGACAGCTTAGTCAAATAGTTTAGGAAATGACGCTGCAATCTTTTTTGATAACTTGTAATTGCCATGAAGGGATCGGTTATGTAATAGACTACAAATATCATATTCCTGACAGATAGATGATCGAAAATATAAATGTGTAGAATTGGATCATCCATCGAAGTATAGCCAAGGTGAAAAATAGACAAGCCATGCATTTCACTAGACAATAAGGCAGAAACCCAGTGTCTTTTGCTATCTTTGCAAAGACAGTCAAAGTATTGGAGCATAAAAAGCTTTTGACAAAACAGTCGCTGGTCAAGTCCATGGCTCAAACTTTGTATTTTTTAATTTTCTTTAAAATGACGGTTTTTCTAGAATCTCCGGAATTTGTTAATAGAATGACTTAATGATTTCTGCAACATTAAAAGGCTATTGAATGTACAGAAATGATACCGTTGTGGTGTTTGATTGAAAACATCATCTTAAAATTTGGTTTGAAAAAGGGGCATTTTTAGCAAATTCCATTTTTACATAAAGCGTTCCATGGAGATTTCTGGAAAGGGATTACTTCATTTTTATCAAGAAACATCATCCTTGATGGGTAACCAAGCTAATCACAGGACAAACATGTTTTTGCCTTATGAATCCAACTCTTGCTATGAGTCGGACTATGAGTGCATTTATATTGTGAGCAATGGCAAACTAGGCAGTGTTCCTTTAAATATTTTGAGCAGTGTATTTAGAGTTTATAAATCATACCATTTAAAATATACGATTTATAAACCGTGGGAGGTGAAAAATCCGCTAAAGAAACAAGTGCGCAAGCACAAGTTTCTTTATATGATTTTTCACATCCCGAGTTGTATAAACCCCATATTTTAAATAGAATGATTCAATAAACTGTATATTACATGTATTCTGCTTGAACTGTTTGCTCAAATCAAGAAAATACTACGGTATGCGATGTGGCAAAACTAGTGGGATCATGACATGTCTAATTCAAACCCGAGTAGCAATACATCAGCTGTTCCCTGCTGAAAAAAGGAAGTCCCCCATTTTGGAAATCTTCTTCATTGAGTCCACATCAGAATTTCAAACGCCTGTTACTTTTTTATTAGTGAACGAAAACATAAAGATATGGTCGTCATTTTCTTAGTTAGGTCGTAACGAACATTTTGGTAATAAATTTATTGTTTCTTTTTTCTAGAATTTTTCGTTTTTGTACCTCGATCCTCCAGTTTCAATGTTGGAAGACAGAAACGTTTTGCACCGTCATCACACGTGTAAATGACGTCATTTGTTAATTTTTGTGACGTCAAAAGTGCAGAGAAGCGTTATGTTTGTTAAATTGTTAATAATTGAACGAATATAAATATGACATGTGTTTCATCAGGTCACTTGTGGTTAGGAAAAAGGAGTTCCAGCTAAAGAGATTTATTTCTCTAAGGGAAATAAATCTTTCTAAACAAAAACTTACCACTTTATTTGTTTGATAAATCATTTGATTTCTCCGTCAAACATGTAATATACTAGTTAATTATCTTCCACCCATATGAAATATTTTATTTGGTACGGATGTGTTGGAACAGCCAGCGAACGAAAGTCATGTACATAACGTCCTGGCAATATGTGAATGACGTCACGCTAATGTTGAAAAACAAATAAAGCTATTGCGTTGGTGTTGTCGTAACTCCACGTAGAGCAATTTCGATAAGAGACAAAGTATAAAGCGTTGGTCAAAACTTAACTATAAGCTGTGTGCATGTAAATGTTATACAACGGATAACTTATACTGTATTTATATGTGGGTCATTATCTTATATATTATATGTAGTATATCCTGATCCAATTTACTTGTTAAATAGGTTATAAAATAACAGGATCGAGATATATCTATAGATTACTAGCTTATTTACGATCATACATTGCAACTACAGGAACACTTAAGGACCAAAACTAATCCCATAAAAGACAATTTCCAAATGACCCTTATACTATGTCATGTTTCGAAAAACTGCATATTGTGTGTCGTAAACATTCAAGTACTATTCTTTTGCACTTATTGCAAAGTTGAACTATAGGTGAATAAAATGTGCAACTTAGATGAAGCTTTGGCTTTGCAACTTTCATTATACAATATTTTAATATATTACCAAAATTTAAAACAACAACACGTTTCCATTGGCGTCAATTGCCCAATTATTCAAGATATGTTGCTATAAATTGCATCTATATAAAATTTTAGAAATTATATTATTGTCTTATTAATGATACTATCAAATGGTACAAAGCTCAACAGCAATAATAAGCAAAGTAAATGTTCTTATAAACACGAAATACATTGGAGATAATAAAATTCCTGATGTTGTGGAGCACTTTTTGTACCTGGTTGTATAATAAGTAGATAAGATTTTTGTTTGTTTGATTTGATTCTTTACGTCCACTCAACAATCTTTCAGTTATGCGGGACGGTTCTTCCTGGGTTGAACCAGTACTAAGCTAGGATAAATGTGTCTTGCTCAAGGACCACAACGCAGTGACGCCGGTGAGGCTCGAACCCGCTACCCTTCGGTCTCGAGTCAAGCACTCTACCACTGAGCCACTGCGCTCCCAGTAGATAAGATGATTATAGGTGCATTTATTCTCTGGTGATCCAGAGCAGTGTACAGTAAATAGTAAGTGAGTATGATCAGGAAATACCATAATCACAAACCGCAGACAACCCCATGGCACCCCGAGGAAGAACCACTCAAACCCGGTCTTGAGCAGCTATTTAAAAAAAAAAACTATGGAAAATTGTAGCTTAGCGGAGGTCGAACGAATTGCCGAATGTTGTCATGGGAGCATTCTGCAATACTAGAGATAATCGGTATTGGAAACCAATTTTTGGTCTTGTTTTTGAGTGGCCGCACACGACAGGTTTTACTGTGTATATTACAAATGTATCGTTGAACTTCATCTCAGAATTATTCTATGAAACTTTGTGCGGAAATATCGTCACACGTCATAAAATGTGTCTCAATTAAACTTGTTGGTCTGATTAAATAAAAACACAAATTGCATCAAAAACTAATAATAAAGAGAACATAAACTACTAATTATTGTCATAAAATTGCTGTAGTCTATATTAGTAAGGTCATGTGATTAAAGCACGCTCTTGCCAAATGCGACTGCCACGGGCTGATCTGAGTGTAATCTGGACCAGAAACCAGTAGGCCAATACAACCGTTCTCAAAAAGGGGGGGGGGGGCGGGGGGAGGGCGGCTCGAGGGTGAAAACAACGTCACGAAGATCTAGTTGATATTTGCAGCATTTTATTATTCAACCTCTCGGCATTTACCTGAAGATAGATATATACACTGCTCAAAATATTTGAAGGAACACTGTGTGTTTTGCCATTAATCACAATACAAATGCACGCATAGTCTGACTCATAGCAAGAGTTTGATAGAAAAGATGAAAACATGTTTGTCCTAGGATAAGTTTGGTTACAAATCAAGGATGATGTTTCTTGATAAAAATGAAGTAATCCCTTTTCAGAAATCGCCATAGAACGCTTTATGTAAAATTGGAATTTAGTTTAAAATAGCCCTTTTTCAAAACCAAATTTAAAGACAAGTTTGTCAGTCAAACACCACAACACAATCATTTCTATACATTCAATAGCGTTTTAATGTTGTAGAAGACATGTGTGTAGTCTCGTCAGAGATTTCACTGCTCACACAACCGTACGTTAGTCTATCAAAAATTCCGAAGATTCTACAGAATTTCAGAAAAAAAAATCGCAATTTTCTAGAAAATAAAAAAAATACAAAATATAAGCCATGAACTTGAGCAACGATTGTTTTGTCAAAAAATTTTCTTATCCGATACTTTGACTCTCTTTGCAAAGATATCAAAAGACACTGGGCTTCTACCTTATTGTCTAGTGAAAAGTATGGCTTGTCTATAGGACAGGGGCTAACATTATTACCTATAGAAAAATATCAGGTGTTCCTTTAAACATTTTGAGCAGTGTGAAATGAACTATCCTAAGCAATAGGGATTGTTTATATAAGTTAATGCTGAGGCCCTCACCCCTTCACAACAAACAGAAGCATCTCCAAGCGTAATTCGACTGGAGGTTACCAAGGGAAAATCCAAATGCCACATAAATTCAAGCATTTCCCCAGCAACAGTTCTACTTGTGCATGTGAAGTGCTCGTACAAGCACTTCCCCGGAAACAGTTCTACTTGTACATGTGAAGTGCTCGTACACGCAATATGCGCTTCCCCGACAGCAGTGCTACTTTGTGCATGTAAGGTGCTCGTACACGCAATAAGCGCTTCCCCGACAGCAGTGTTACTTTTTGCACGTGAAGTGCTCGTGCAAGCTATGAGCGCTTCACAGACAATAGTGCTACTTTGTGCATGTGAAGTGCTCGTACAAGCCACAAGCGCTTCCCCGTGGTTCCTATCATCAGTGAGGCTACAATTTTATCGACTGCAGACAGAATTCTGAAAGCAACCGCCACTATATCATATTAATAGTTTTGTTCTGTCTTCCATAGTCCGCACTGTATTTCCGTTTGAGCTGTTATTATTGTTTCCCAGTACTGGATTGCTTAGAATCATAAATAGGTTTTTTACCATTCCAAATTGGGAAAGTCCGGCACAATTCAAGAATCGAATCAAGCCTCGGGTGTACGGTAGGCGTATTACACCAAGTACTATGTACGAAAAAAGCTCTATTTAGTTAGCCGGAACTGGGGTTAGGAAAAATAGTTGTGTAGGATGTGGGTTCAGCCCTATCAAAATCTATTTTTCTGATTAGCCGAAAAGTCAGCAGAATAAAGTTTATGTATTTTCAATAAAATATCGCTATAGCGATATTTTATTAAAAAAACATAACTTCATTTATAACAGTTTGTTTTGCTGCAGTCACACTAGTTATTGTGTTGATGTGGTTGTCACGTTATGTAACGTCAGTTTCACGTTATCAAAGTAGATCCTCGATGTACATCCGAGGTCTGATTTAAAGAAACGCAATGAAATTGGCCGAGGCAGTTCCGATTGTTATAATCCCATAAAGATGTAACCTGCAAATTAAATATAGTAGAAACAGTAAGAGTATGATAGCTCTGAAAATATCTGTTAAACCACCAAAAAATAGCAAATACGCATGTCATGCTAATACATATCCGACTACTACAGAAATGAAAGTTCATTATCAGCCATGCGAAGACAATCATAAATGGAAACGTGTTAAGTTCTATATGTTGATTTGTATGACACATTTAGATTATATGAGCCTATAAATATGAGGTATAATTGGCATAGTTTCGGATTTTTATGCAGGCACATGACGTCAAAACAACGCCATTTTAAGTAGGTGTACCTGTTTGGCCAAGCTGTGTGCCCATTAAAGTTTTGCATTGGCACAATAATAATGTGTAAACTGATAACAAAACACATGATTCTAAAACCATTCCACTTTTATCATCTCTGATGCATATGTCTTTACATTATTGCATGACAAATTGCTATTCTTGTTTATTGTTTGAGTTTCTATTACCAATCGGAACTGCCTCGGCCGATTACATGTAATCAGAACTCGCACATGGAGGGACTACTTTGATAACATGACGCTGACGTTACATAAAATGATGCTGGCGTCACAGAAACCATGCCAATACAATAACAAGTTTACTGCAGCGAAAAAATGGTTACAATATTCTAAAAGATAAATGAAGTTTAGTTTTTTTGTCAATAAAATATCGCTATAGATATTTTACTGAATGAATATATAAACTTCATTCACTTTGTTGACAGATATAGCTGTTGATATAGGTGAACCCACATGCTATAGAACTAATGTTCCTTACGCTAGTTCCGGCTAACAAAAAGCAGCGTTTTCAAACATAATACTACACCTAACATAAATACGAGTCTTGAACTTCGAATTGGGCCGAGATTTTCCGATCGTTTCTATTACTTGACAAATGTTTCGTAATTCGTAATTCGTCAATATTCCTAGAACCTGTCATCCGTATTAGTATTTATTGCACAGAGAGAGAGAGAGAGAGAGAGAGAGAGAGAGAGAGAGAGAGAGCGATCGAACGGCCTTTGATAATGCTGCTACCTGTAATAACGTAGTGGACGTTCAAAAATGCACTACATTAACACCCTAAAGCAAAAACCTGGCACTGCTAAGTCCTATGAGCATAATTTGCTTGATGGGAAGTCTGTCGTTGATAGACATCGATGTCATATGGCTGCTAAGTTTGGTGTATTTGTTGATGAGGATCATAACAAGCTTCCTACGTTATACTGGTTACCAAAACTTCGTAGAAGACCCTAGAAGTCACGTTTTATTGCTAATTCTAGCTCATGTACTACTACTGAGTTGTCGATAATTTTTACTTCTTGCCTAACTGCGATTAAAAACCATGTTATAAAATATTGTGAAACTGTTTTTGAGAAAAATGGTAAAACATCTATTTTGGTCTGTTAAAAGGAGTCTTGACACATTAAAATTGAAAGGTTTTCTAGCATATCTAGTGTGTCTACATATGATTTCTCTACTCTATATACTACATAATCTTATCAAAGGAAAACTGACTGAGTTAATTATACAAACTTTTAACAGAGAGGGCTCACTTTATTTGTCTTTTAATGCGGACACGCATTTTCCATTTCTGAACAGCCTAAAAGATTTATATTGTGGTTATGTCAGAACTACTCCAACTACTTCTACTCTTCAAAGATTTTCTTTACCTCATATCAATGTCTCTCTCAAAGAAGATAACATAATAAAGACAAAATTGTCGTTTTATGATCCTGTCCATAATGCTACGATAATCAGACATGAGCATATCTTCGAGATTAAACCGATATTCCTAAACTAATTTCTCTTTCCTTATTTTATTATTGTCTTAGACAAAGACAAATTGCCTCATTTTTCCTTATGTGGAAAGTCATTACTCAAATGTTTTGGATCAACTCTGGTCTAAATTTAGAACTGGTAAAATAATACTCTGTAATGTTGCTACTTTAAGTCTATGTATATTTTTCTGGGTTATTGTATGAATCGAGATTATAGTAGGTGAAAGGTATTTTGATTGATTAGTGGAACACGCGTGTTATGTAGACTTGGGTCTAAAAGTTGCAAGTGAAAAAATCAACATACTTGTATTTTATATTATCCACCACCAGATCTCTAGTCTCATAGACTGTTGTCTGATCTAAGTTTCTGCATAACAACCAGTGATTGTTCTACAATAGCTTTTTCTCCATATGTGAGTTTTTGTGTGAGTTTAAGTTTTAATAAAGCAGACTCTAGGACAAAGCCTTAGCCAATAAAATAAGTATTTATTGTCCGTCCAACGGCGTTCGTTCTGTTGTTGTTCATTTCATTTATTGTTTGTTTTTGCTCCCATTAACTGTGAAGGTTTCGTGTAAGTTCCTTGTGTATGTGGCGTAGTTCTTAGTGCACTTTCTAGTTTTCCAATCATCTTGCTGACGAAAAGAGAGCTGGTTGCTTTGTTTAAATTAAGCTGTGTGATGGTGTGTTGTCTGTGATTGTGGCATCGCCTGGCTGTACCTGTCTTTTTTTTGTTTGATTAAGTACTAATTTTGTGTTGTTGTTTTTTGTATTTTTCTATCCCCCCCATCACATTCATGATAAGATTATTATAAGCTCTTTCTCTCGGTACCCTTGCTAAGCCTGCTCTAGGAACGCCTTTTTTTATGGTATCATCAGTTTGTTTCTAAAGGATTTTTGGAAAAAAGACACGTATTCATGATTGTAATATATCTTGCAGACGATTTTGTACAAACAACATAAGAAACGATCTTAGTTTTCCAGCTATTTACTGTCGTTTAATATCGAACGAACCCTACATTTAATTCACAAGTCAGAGCAATATATTGTATATATAGGAATGTCAATTGCATTCAAAGGCCACTGATACATTTCTATCCATCACTGAATAAAAATACTTAGTAAAAATCAATGTCAATCGTAATGTGATTTTTTTACGTCTTGTAAACCGATTATATATGTCCCTTACACTTGAGTAAATGTCTCAGATGGTGCGAGTGAGCACGTAAAGGTCGTAATGGACAATTGAAAGATAGTGCACAAAGGTGTAAAAGCAACACTGTAAAATGCGTTACAGGCTGTTGCTGATACAAACTGGCAACGAAGTAGCAATACAACAAGAAATCAAACCAATGGCGTAGGCAGAACGCTGAAAAAGGTACGCAAATAAAAGGAAGGGAGACTACTAAATAAAACAGTAATTCTCTTCAACTGCGTCCCTTTTCAACGTGGGAAATCCTCTTAGAGGAAAGAATTTGCTCCCAGAGGGAACAAATTATTTCCTTTATAAGTAGTTCCTTATAGTATGGAAAATTACTTTTACCACATTAGGTAAACTCCCTTGAATGTTACTATTTTTATTACGCACGTGCGTAACTGCGTAATGGGAGCTACGCAAATGCAAGCATCATATTCAAATCATAATTACGAATATTGTAAAAGATAAACTGAAAAGTCGGTTTATTTGGCGCATTACAAGACAAGCAATATACTTTCCAGGCATAAAGTACAGAGCCATACATTTTATTGAAGCATTGGTAAAGTACCTTACGGTTTACTAAGTCGAGGGCAAGAAGAAAGTGTGTGTTAAACCTCTCGTATAAAAAAATTAATTGAGCAGTTATGCTGAAAGTAACATCAAATTGATTTGTACTTACTAGAGATTCTCATCAACACGTAAATTGACCCATGTCGTGAAGTTTAAAACAATTGAATATAACCAGAAATTACCACAATCACAGTCCAGTCCGTGGCATCCAGGGGAAGGATTCAGCCAAACAAAGACGCCACCAGCACATATAAAAGGAAATGCGCAACACGGAAAATCAGCCATCTAAACCCTCATCGAGATGACCGCCAAACCAAAAAGAAACAAATAACTATACCACAAACGCGAAAAGCCTGTTTTAACCATTTCCTTCATACTAGGCTCAACCCACTATGAATAATTATATATATAAGGAAGAGGCTATTTACAGTTGACTGTCAATAGCCAAAAAACGTTAAAATGGCTATTTACAGTTGACTGTCAATAGCCAAAAAACGTTAAATTGGCTATTTACAGTCAACTGTCATTAGCCAAAAAACGTTGAAATGGCTATTGACAGTCAACTGTAAATAGCCATTTTAACGTTTTTTGGCTATTTACAGATAAATCAGATATTTTCATTGATGTTGACTTTATATTTGAACATTTGGTGGACAATTTCAAGTACAGATGAATATTAAAGTCAAATGAATGTGTTTCTTCCATAATTAGTGCATGCCGTAAATCGTATTTAAGCCTGGCATGTGAGTTTTAGGTATTTGACGCATTCAAAAAGTTTAGAAACACGCAAGCTTGTGCATCTACACAGACGCTCCATTGGCATCGCTGTTCGTACGCATAAGTAGAAAATGATTCATATAAGAGCCAAACATCTCAAAAAATGTACAAGTATGGATTGGCAGTCAGGTGAAAGTGATTGTGACATTTCCTGATCAAGATTATAGAGCTCAGACTTCTTACGTGTAACATATATTCCAAGGTTTCCTGATCAGACACCACATTCTGCGAAATCTGCGGATTTGGATCTCGACTGTTTGTCTATATCCCATGGATGTATATATAGCTACTTTGACTTGTTTATAGCACAAGTTGTTTTTGTTCCTCGGAGTTACACGTACATGTACTAGGTCTGATTATATCTGAAATAAGCAACGCATTTGAACATTTTAATGTTTTATCAATGAAATCTGATTCACATTTTCTAAATAAAGGCGATTCATGTATATCAACTAACAGTACATGTATGTACATTTTAACCATTGTGCCCATTTATATAGCTCAGTTAATTTAACGCTTGGAAATTTAACACCGAAATAGCCCTCAGAGTTTCTCTAATCAGTTTCTAGTCATATGCCGTGGTTACTTAAGAGAAAAATCTCAGTGATACGATTCATTGAATAACCACAGCATATGCTTTTTGCTGTCGTCTAGCCGAAACCATTAAGCTTTAGTGAGAGGCGACGATTCGGTAAGCAAAAGTGATAGAACGACCAACTGTACTAATATTACTATGCTGTTGCTGAATAAAGGAACGTCTCGATGAGACGGTTCCTCTGAGTAACTCCAGCATATCCTGTCGGCAGAGTTTGAGTCTGTATGTGCATCTAATATGACACCATTGCAACGCAGAGTACATTGATACTGTAAATCAGTGTCCCGAAATCATACTTCCGCGATGTAGAATTTGCAATATGTAATCTCTCTGATACTGTATTTGCGGTTGATTATAGTTGGGGTGGGGGGTTGTTCGAGGGACATCTGTATTAAACGCTTAAGTTATTTGTGAACGGTCTTTAAATACCTTAAATGAGACAGCGGTACACTTGTAAGAGTTATTCTTGATTAGATCATTTTTATTATAGATAGCTGTTCCAAGCTTTTTGAAACTCTGGTATCATTTTTTTTCGAAAAAAAAGTAAATTGTGGAAAAACCTTTGATATGAGTTTAGACAATGTAGTAAACATATGTCCAATAATTAGGCTAAGTCGTGAGAAAACCGGATTTTGTTGCATGCAGTCTCTTCTGGTGATAAGGTTTTCAAAACTATTGGACCTAGATCTGCTATGATGAAATGGTGGTCCTTATCTCGATCTAGTCTTAAAATCAACGACAAAGACAATGCTGCTCGTGTCACTCAGGAATTCTTCTTACTTTGCACTTAAAGTCATATCAAAATAATGCTAGGAAGCTCAAGATTAACTGCTTACCACATCTTTGCAATTAGTACGTTTAATGTCTTGATTCTCTTTTTCCGCTAACGGAGCGGGAATTCGTTGATTCGAAGCCGCACCATCATGAAAAAAAGCTTCAACAAAAGCCAAAATAGGATTTCAGCTAAATAAAGTGATAAGTAAATAAATTTGATATAACAAATAATTTCCCCCTGTATCCCAAATAAATAACGACACTGACTGTCATTAGCCAAAAAACGTTAAAATGGCTATTGACAGTCACCTGTAAATAGCCAAAAAACGTTAAAATGGCTATTGACAGTCAACTGTAAATAGCCATTTTAACGTTTTTTGGCTATTTACAGTTGACTGTAAATAGCCACTTCGTATATATAAACTTCCATGTTGGTACGTAGACAAATAAATTACTTGTCAGGCCAACTAGTTTAGGATCAGGAATATCATATTTCCATAAGCAAACAGAATAATCCTGATCAAACAGCTCTTACAAGAGACAAGAGCTGACTGATCTGGGTTTGCTCTGTTTGCTAAAGCGTTAAAATTCGTCTCTATAAGGAAAATAGTCTATTGTCTTCGAATAGCGAAAGAGCTGCTCAGTTGTAAGGCCGAAGCTATTGCTATTCCTTGCTAATACCAGTTACACGTGCTTCATATAATTTTAAACGATAGCTATACTGTAGTCAGATTTACGAGATAAATGAACAGTTTAATACCGAAATAGTATACTTATTTCGGCTTTAGCATACCAATTGTTCGCAAATACCCATTGGAAGCGCCTCATCAAATGGAAATTCTATATTACACGAAATACATTTCATAAAACGTTTTTCACAAATCATTTCATCATTTCTAATCAGTGATTTTGGTCATCAATATTTTTGTTTATCAAATACATCCAGTCTTGCTTAAAATGCTTTAATTTTTGCATCACATTAAAACCTTTAAATCGTACCAAACGTAACTACACATGATACCCAATCAGTGTTTATCTGACATATGTAATAAAAACAGTTCAAACGCGATACAATAATAATGCATTGGCACTCACTTGTGTGAAAATTTTAAACTGTCACCCATCCTTGACCGTTTTATATTAAAAGTAACCAAAAGTTGAGCAGACAATTATATTACTGTCATAATTCTCGGTCTGTACTATCAATAGATCAAATTATTAACAAAGCTAACATGATAATCATGTTTTGCAGACACTAAATATTCGAACACCCACTCAGATTGATCAGAAAGATTGACAGAAATTAAATAACATGCATGCCTTTATTAAAGTGTCTGACTTGTTGTAAAGGTTTGACCAGAATCCTCAATGAGAGATTTAAACTGCGCCATCGCTAAGAGTATAAATAATGAGATAATTCAAAGACTACTCAGGAGAGGAAAATGACGATATAGTTCCCTGTCTATAAATATGAGTAGAAGAAATATGTTAGGAGCAAGTTTTAACTGTTCGTTGTTTTGTTGCAAGAACTATAATGTATTGCCAACTTGTTTTGTAAAGCCAACTCTCACTTGACCAGTGGTTATTTGGATGGTTTCCAATTAATATAGTGTCCAAAATTGAAGGCATTAAGCCAATTTAAGTCTGTCGAATCACTGATAAGGCTTTGGCAAAAAGTGTATGGCCAAATGATCTGTCACTGAATTAGACATTTAATTAGTGTCTGTATAGTGTCCAATAAAATAGTCGCATTTAGCAACCAAAATATTTGGAAGTTTTCGACAAGCGACCACATCAAAGTAAGGAAGAAGGCAAAGATCAGGAATCAATACAATAAAGTACCACGCCTGACCCAGAACACCACATGAGAACGTGACAATAACACAAGAAAACATCACATACAAGAGAGCCAAAAAACCAGCCCGTTCCCAGCAGGTGATCACTAGGCTGCAATGAACAGATACGACAGTATGACAGGCATGAAACATAAATAACAAAAATGATCCACAACGCAATGCAATATTTGCTATCAATAAAGTCATTGTCAGTAAAAAAAAACTTGACAGTTGACCAGTGACCATTTAATTGCAATATTTGCAATCATTTAGTGATAATAAGCAGACAATATCAGTTGAAACTTTGACCAGCAGCCCCTTTAATACAACATATTACATCAATAAAGTAGTATGACCAGCAAATCCTTTAACTATATATGTCTAGCGTCCTTTTTATGGAACATAAGCAAACAATTCAGACCCAGATCAGAAACCACTGATCAGGATCTTCACTGTTTTCTTACTGTGTTTTATTGAAAGTTGGGGGATACCACTCCTAAAATTGGAAATGGACTCTATCCATTGATAAGGATAGACAAGTCCATTCGGTTTCAATGGGTTGATTAAATTTTAATTTTCAGAACAGAACAGAAATTTTATTTTAGACTTAAGCATACAAGCTGATCATTACCAATGAAGCCATATTCAGTACACAAACTAGTTGGCATGCAATATTGACCAGCAACCATATTAACGTATTTTGCTGTCTTGTTCTTGTTCTTCTATATATTCTGCCACTGTTGTCACAACACCTCCATGTTGCTGGAGTACCGTTTCACATCTAAAATGGTTGATTAAGCCAACTAGCAATCTACCTTGGTCATTTATCTCGAATTTAGTAAGGTAAATATTAACACATAAATTGTTAAGCTCGAGTGGAGGCATCCTAACTCTAACTTATTCACAGTATCATCACAGATAAACAAGCAATCTTATTTTTCCTAGTGATATGCAGGGCCCTCTCTGAAGCATCGTCGCATATTGAATTATATACAAAGGTGCTGTGTGGCGCACCAGCTGCAGCTCAAACAGATCAAACGGCTAAAATCAGTTGTCTCTGTATGAAGCTAGTAGAGGTCTGCTAGGCCCGCCTTGAAATTTTACAAGGTCAGGACAGTGGCGACATTCTCTGGCAGTTGCTTCCAACGGCAGATTCCTGCTGGGAAGAATAAAATAACTATTTGTGATGAAACAATAAAAAAAGACTCTTAGCTCACAGAGAATCAGAAAGCTGTTATCAACATACGAGTATATTGGCAGCGTTGCGTATTAGAAGCAAGTGAGTCTGACGAAGAAATGCCACGTACAAGGTAATGGTTTTCTTGTCATACTTGATATTGTCTATCAAGCTCTCGACCACTTAATGACATCCACTTAGCAGCATATATCGCCAATCAGACCATGTTCTTTGATTACACATGCTTGCTATTTACCCAGAGGGTTTCATCAACAGCTTATAAATGAGGACAGCAACGTTAAGAGGACTGAACATCATCACAAATGTGTACATATTTCGAAATGTTGAATATCGGCCCAGATAAGCAAAAATTGTGAGCGTAGAATTAGAAATATGTTCTAACCAATCTGTTTAAACATGTGTTTTGGGTACTCAAAAGAACTGTCGCATCGAAGCGTTCTTTTGAGTACCAACACCATTTTTTTGAGAAATAAGAAAAAAGATTTTAATCTACACGCTCTTATTTGGAGGCATCGAACTTTTTATTAATCTATTTTAAAGTAGCAACCATGACATGGGCTATTATTCCTGGGTTGGAATTACTTAGCAAAACTTAGGATTACGTATTGCTGACTGCGGTAGCACAAGGGGCACGGCGTTATTTGATTTTACCGCATTTGTTCTGGCATTAAATTCTGGCATTTATTTACCTTTTACCGTTACTAGGGTAACGAAAATGGTTATTCCAAATAAAACTGGTTAAATATTATAAATCTTGATGCGGATTGTTTATCATATACTAAATTCATACGGTGTATAATATTATTAGGTCACTGTCTAGCCACGCCTCCAAAAAGTTCCTATCTCTGTTAGCTTTACAAGAGGCCGAGATTGCATACCACGTGGCGCTACAGTGACCTGATACTGGAATGATATAGAAATAATGGAACATACGTATGAAAGTGATGCTTGAACAACTGAGGGTTACCAGGCACCACTGATATTTCTGACCGGTTATCAAAATGCTATTAAAATTTAAAATAGTCAATTACCTTGTAGACTTATGCCTTATCAGGTACTAGAACCTGGCAAAACCACTGCATAGACAGGCCAAATTTTTGTACATAGTGCAAAATAAAGTCCCTGCATTCGTGCTATACGTCATAATATATTGCACCATTCATGAAAATGTAAATTAGTTGTATCTGGTAAAAAATGAAAGCATGTGGACCACTAGACACATAAGTCAAAAACAATGCTTTTATAGAACAAAAGAAAACAATCTTCAATTTAGGGTTGAACAAGCTAGGCTTCTTATCTGGTTTATTGTGATATCTAGAGTAAGAGTTCATTTCCTGTATGGAATAGAATTTGCAAATGATTAACACTTTAAATTCTTTGGAAAAATAGAATCTACGGCATTCATCGTTGTCACTGTTAAAGGGCAGAATTGTCAGTTGGTACACGAAGTAATCAATCGGGAAAGTCCGGCACAATTCGAGAATCGAATCTAGCCTTGGGGGTACGTAAGGCGCATTACTCGCAGTACTATGTACAAAAAAGCTCCATTTTGTTAGCCGGAACTAGCGTAAGGAAAATTAGTTTTGTAGCATGTGGGTTCAGCCATTTTAAAATCCATTATTTCTAATTACCCGAACAGTTTATTCAACAGATTAAATGAAGTTTATGTATTTTTCAATAAAATATATAGCGATATTTTATTGAAAAAAAACATAAATTCATATATAACCATTTGTTTTGCTGCAATCACATCTGTTATTGTGTTGGCATGGTTTCTGTGAGGTCAGCGTCACGTTAAGTAGCGTCAGCGTCACGTTATCAAAGTAGATCCTCGATGTACATCCGAGGTCTGATTCCACGGAATTGGCCGATGCAGTTCCCATGGATGAAGTACAATGATAGAGCTGTGAATCATTTAATCATTTCATTAATTTTTATTCGGCCTTTAGTAGCTTTGAAGTTCATACTGGTGTAATGAAATCAACGGATTGTACTTATTATGAGTTCGTTCGACTGCAATAGGAGCAATTGAATAAATGATTTAATCGTACATTGTTGTTTACGAATCATCATGAATGGTTGTATCCATAGAAACACTTTTTCATAGTTACATCAAACATTACAACTAGTAGGAGATTATTCAAAGTATTCAGCTTATTATAATCAAAATGAAAAGCATCGTTTAATGGATGGAAGCATGCGTTATTTTCCTGGCAAAACCATAGGGTTTTTTTCCCTGGCAAAACCATAGCTTTTGATTCCCAACAGCTCATTATAATGAGCAAACTAACTGCAAACTAATATGTTTATAAACGCATACGTTATATATTGTAAGCTACCTAGCTTACTTGACTTCAGATGGCCGACGGAAACTACAGAACCCTTAAGGAAAAATAATAAACAAGATAGTTTCTCCCTCACTGATTTTATTTACCCGCTGTTAGCGTATGTTTCCACGCTACAACGGACTGGGAGACGAATATTTCTCAATATCTCTTATAATATACAATAAACCTAGACCCTAAACACGAGAGACACCGGATCTGCAGTCCGCACCAAAGCACACGTCAGTGGGTGGGGTAGGAGCTTAAGCTGGCCAGGAAGGAGTCAAACACTTGCATCTGGGGATACTAACATCTTGACTGTAGTATCAATTGACTTGGCTATATTGGAAGTGATGAATCTCTTTCAGCTTCACTACCGTATTTGTGTCGTGACAGGGACACGGTCGCGCCCCTGATTGAGTCTGCTGGTGCGTGACTGTCAACAAGACGTTTCAAGACAAGACTGGGGAACGCAGGCGATCTCTCGTATTTATAGAGTCGGACCAGGCACCACATGACCCCAACTGACCAATGCCAACAGAGAATTCCGGTCCGGACATCCGTTCTGCCAATCGGATGCCGGAACGGAACTCCTGTCATGCACGGAATGGATTCACACGCACAACGTCAGAGTCAGGAAATCCGGGCTCAACAAACCATTCATTAAATAACGAACAGAAATGGTCATGCCATGCCTGGTCAACAAAGACATTTATGATGTACAAACTGAAGCAAAATTGAAGATGAAGTGCTAGTTAGATATTTGTGAATATGAGTTCAAAGTTCTGGTTCGAGCGGACCCAAAGTAACACTGCAGACGATGCTTATGACGTATTCATTCGATTGGTGAAATAGTTCCTATTCACTATTAAATAGACCTAATAAGTAACTAGTTATGTGCAGTTCTCAGTAAAAGTTGTTCCTGATGTTCAGTGATTCCGGGGTCAACCGCAAAAGTTAGTTTATAAGCCCATTGTTCTGTAAAGCAATACTTGTAAATAGGGGAATTCCCTTTCTGAATCCAAGATGGCGTCACCGATAAACTTTCACCAACCTCACAGAATGTTCTCCGGTGATTAATGTGACACCAACAGTTTATAAAACTTCAGATTGGATTCTTTGCTTTCACTGGATGGTAAGTTTATCACTGAATCCATGTTATGACTCTTTCCATGTAGAATTAGCTTACAATCCGTGTTTCTAGCGAGAATGTTCTCAGTTCTCAAGAAGAGGCTTCTTCTTAGAATGTACACAAACTTTTCAAATAGCCATTTCAGCACTTCTATGATAACTTATGCACATTGATACTTTGTATATGTAGTTTTGGTAACAGGAAATGTCAAACAAACAGATGGCATTCACTTATGTTAGTGATATTTCAAGAGGAAGGGCTTTGTGACCTGCATGCATGCAGGGGCATGCATGTAGGTTACATTCCCCCCACCCAAGAAAAAGAAATTCGCCGAATTTTCAAAACAAAATGAAAACACCAATAGATGGTCTAAAGCAAGTGTTCAACGTATAAACATTTATTACATGACGTTACTGCACAGAAATGTGGCAACGTCTTGTGATAAATATTTCAATGGAGTTTGACATTTCCTATTACAGCCCTTAACACTTTTAAAAAAAAATATTTCTTAATTATTTTCACATTACATATATTCCTATTTTCTGATTGATATTTTTTTTTCACTGAATTCACTTGAATTTATAAATTAACACTAGAATTCTTTCTATAGGTTCAAGACCATGCAGAGTTCATAATTATGCAGAGAGTTCAACATGATTCCAGATGATATAGAGAGTTCAAGATGATGTAGATGATTCAAAGTGACTCCTGGTGCCATACACATAGAAAGTTCAGGATGAGTCCTGAAGACGCAGAGGGATGTCTTCTATCTGCTCGAGGATGCTGTCCTCAGTTACCTCTCACATCTGGGTCCCGCACTCAATGATCTTAAGCCAAGAATCCAACTCCGGCTGGTCAGTTTCCGCAGAAGCTGCCTGGCGTAGCTTCTCGTACATGTAAAACCGTGTACATGCGGCATCCCTGGTAGCCTTGGTAATATGATGCCCTGCTGTACCAGGCAAAGCCAGGAAATTAAACCTGTCCAACAAGTCAGACCTTGACATTGGGATCACTGTGGTGCTGTCTCTTGTGGCTTCTGCTAGCTTGTAGGCAGCCACTTCCCACTGTAGCAGTTTTACATCACGGCTGAGGTCTTTCCATCCAGGAGGTGGCCAGGAGATGGAAACTTGTCCAGCCTTGAGTGTCACTGGTTCCATCTCTGACCACTCTCGCCGAGCTGGCTGAAACAAGGGAAAACATCCCTTCTTCAAAAGCTCTGAGGCTCTCTCCTGGATAAAACTGTCCTCTGTCTCTTGGCGGGCGGTTCAAACTGCGTCTCTGACATCAAGGTGGTCAGGATCATAGAGGAAGGCAATCCAAGGACAGACACAACGGCCTCAATCTTCCCTTGATCCTGGCAGGAGATAAAAATGGTGCTGGAGCTGGGACCACTCTCCTCCAGATCCAGAGTTGCCATCCTCCGGGCCAGCACCTGCATCGTCCGAGGGCAACTGAAAACCTCGTCGGACAGCCCCACCTTGAAAAATACAGCCCCCTCCTTCAGGTAGGCGTGACAGTCCCCTGGCAGCAGATTTATCTTCAGGATGGAGACGGAGTTCTCCGGGACTAAACCTGAGGAGCCCGCTTCTACCTCATAGTCCGGATCAAATGCTGGACTTCCAGCGACTAGAGGTGAAGCGGTTGCTGCTGCTGGGGTCATAGACTGTGATGGCACAGGAGTCACCGATCTTGGCCGCTTGGTCCTTACAATATCTGTACTGGTCTTGTGGATTTCCGTCGGTGTTGGTATATACTTAGGAGTGTCCTGGCTGGGAGCCTCTGGCTGGTATGACTCCCTTTCTAGTTCCCATCCCTTATACCACTCCTCACGGTATTTCTTCCTCCTGCAGCTGGAGGCACTCTGGCTCAACATTGACATGATGGCTGCCTTTGTCTTCCGGGCCACCTCATCTGAACGTGCTGTGGGTTGAATAACCCGGATATAATCTTCTGGGTATAGGGCCATCCAAAAACCATTCCTCTCTGTGAAGGCCTCATCAGGAAGGGATCCATGGGGATGGGCCTTCATGTAATGGCACTTTAAGTCTGAAACTCGCTTAAAAATTCTCTCCTGTCCATGGCAGTCGGGGCAGGTCACAGAGAGTCTGTAATGCTGGATGGCGATGTGTGCCTTCAGACTCTTTGTTGTCTCCAGCTTCTCTGGGCATATCCAACATTTGCTTGACCTGGAAGTAGTACAAAGAGCACTCATAAGTCACCAGGTAAGTACCGTCTATAGCTTTTAAATAAAAATCTTGTTATTTAGTTGTCTTGTTTCTTTTACCCTTCACTACCAGGTCCCATATTACAGACTGCTACGCAACAACAACAATTTTGACATATTGGAACTTTGGGAACCTTCTGAGCTTGACATAAAACCCTTGACATTTTGTCACCAAATGTCATAAGTTTTCTGTTTCAGGGCATCAGTTCAAAATTAAGTAACCCCATAGGTAGATAACCATTGAAGCAAGCATAAAGTCGGAATCTTGTATCTTATAGGAAGGGGTCATCATCATCAGAAACAATCATCATCGATCATTATCATCAAAATCAATCAATCAATCAATCAATCAGCGTCTATCATCATCATCAGGAGTATTATTCTGTTTACATTACTACATAAATAACCAGGCTAATCTATAATGTGCTTCTGAAGGAGTAAACCTTTTTTTTTTGACGGATGCTGATGGACATTACTATTTACGATGCTCATGGGCCAGTAAGCCTTTTGTAACTTTGACTGAAGTTGATTGGGCAGCTTTAGAGGGTGCTCACTAGTCATCAGCCTTTGGGGATCTTGACAGACAATGCCAATGATGGTTACAGGCTCACTGACAATGGGTTATTTTAGATAAAAATAGATTCTAACATCCTTCATCCTCTTCAACAATATTTCAGCACTACTCGTGGCTAAACAAAAACATCAAGGTCTATCCTATCTGTCATTCTAAATACGGGTAATTAATTTAACATTAAGGTCTATCCTGTACTGGTAATAAATTAACATCCATGGGAGGGATAACCTGTAGACAAAGATATGGAAACTTGATGACGTGTGCTTTGGTGACTTGACAGGGAGTGGTAATATAGACTTTGGAGGTATATGACGGGGGCTCCTCATAAAAACAAACACTTATCATGGTTCTAAAAAAAAAAAAATATGCATAAAATTGTCCGGTATCCGAGCTCTCAACACTCTAGCCCCGCGGTTGGCTTCTGTGTCCTATCAAGTACCTCGGTCCTATTGACACTGTACACTCTAGCTGTGGTTCAGCTTCTGTGTCGCAATAACAAGTCCCTTTGAACAACTGGTTGATCAGGCCAGATTTCCATAGACTTCACTGTTCACACCCAGTTACACTGGTAAGGTGCCAGATGCATCCTTATTCAACAAAAACAATACAATGAACCATGATAACTGTCATTACACATCCCTTTCCACCATAATTAGATTAATAACACCTGTATTGAATGGATTTCTGAGCGCTTCCATCGCAGACACACATACACACAAAAATTGAATAACACTAAAACTTTGAAATAACTTTGCTGAACCAGGTGGGTATGTTTCTACCCTGGTAGGGCTCTAATCTATCCAAGTGGAATACAGCAGCCCTCTGTTTCTCAGATTTCTTCACCAGATATGTAAGGTCGTCAAGTTTCTTGATTACGAGAAAAGGGCCCTTCCATCTAGGGGACAGTTTGGTACAAACTCCTTTTTTTCTTGTTGGATCTGCTAGCCACACTGCTTGTCCTGGAAATAACGACCGTTTCTTTGCTTTGATGTCGTAGTGCCTCTTTTGGTATTCTGAGTTCACTTTGAGGTGTTGACGAGCAATTCTATGAGCGGTCTCAAGCCTGTCTTGAATCTTTGATATGTGCTCTTCAACTTGGACTGCACCATCAGCCTGTTCCGGGGAAAAGGGTCGACCAATCACAGCTTCCATTGGCAATACAATGTCACGGCCGAATACCATCTTGTTTGGAGTCTGCTGGGTAGTCGCATGAACTGAGGACCTGTAGGCCATCATGACCTGGGGCAGGTATTCATCCCATCTCCTTTGGTCTTGCTCACAATAAGCAGTTAACATGGTCTGTAGGGTTCTATTGAACCGCTCTATGTTTCCATTGGACTGTGGCCTCATTACTGGAGTCTGGGTCTTGTCAATCTTTAGAAAATCACACATCTCTCTGAAAGCCTGAGATGTAAAGTTGGTACCTCTATCACTGTGTATTTGTAATGGAGTACCAAATCTACTGACAAACTCGTTAACAAAGACCCTGATAATTGTATTGGCCTCTTGATCTGGTATGGCATATGCCTCTGTCCACTTTGTAAAGCTGTCTGCTGCTACTAGGATGAACCGATTTCCCAGCTTGCTGAGAGGTAGTGGACCTGTGATGTCAAGGGCTACACGCTCCATAGGCTCTCCAACTAGGTATTGTCCAAGTGGTGCCCTGTTCTTGTGAACTGGTAGTTTCTTAGCCACACATTGGTCACAGGTCATACAATAGTTCTCAATGTACTTCTTCATTGCTGGCCAGTAGAAAGCATGTTTGGCTCTTTCTAATGTTTTCTCTGCACCCAAATGACCAGATGATGGTATGTCATGAAGGTATTTTATTAGTTCTCCCCTTTTATTGGCCGGGACAATTAATTGAAAAATGGTATCGCTGTTTTCGTCAGCTGTAAATTCTCGATAAAGCATCCCTCCACGCACTACCAGTCGATCCCAATGTCTCCATAGGGTTTTCAGCGATGATGACCCTGATGAAACTTTGTTCCAGGCAGGCTGTTCGGAGTCATCCTCGCGCGCTACAAGGTAAATCGCCATGTCATTGTCATTCAACTGAGCGGCTCTAATTTCACTCGGCTGCCAACCATCAAGTAATGCTTGATTATGCTTAAGTTGATCCTCAGTGGTAGCTTGTTGAGACCGAGTCACTATTCGAATGGATTCCGGAGGGCTGTAGCACTCAGCGGGCTCAGCTGTAAGGCAACAAACATGCTCATCAGAAACTGTACTTTCTTGACTCAGTCCCTGGACTTCACTGCTCAAGGTCTCTTGTCTTTGACATACCTTACAAGGCCTCCTGGAAAGGGCATCTGCAGTGACATGACTTTTTCCCGGCCGATGTTCTGCTGTTATGTTGTAAGTTTCTAGCTGCTGTAGCCACCTTGCTACTTGACCAGTTGGTGCTTTCAAACTTCTTAACCAGCTGACGGCAATGTTGTCAGTTCGTAGCAGTATTTCTTGGCCGTACACATAATGATGGAAGGTCTTTAAGGCCATAATTACAGCGAGGAGCTCTCTTCTTGTGGTGCAATATTTCTGCTCATGTTCATTACTGCTTTTGCTCATATAAGCAATAACACGCTCATTGCCACCTTGCACCTGTGACAGGACAGCTCCGACGGAGTACTGGCTCGCGTCTGTATCCAGAATGAATCTTTGTCCAGAGAGAGGATAGCCAAGTACTGGGGAGTTTGTCAAGAGTTTCTTCAAACCATCGAAGGCTACTTGGCATTCAGGGGTCCATTTAAATGCTGCTCCTTTCTGGCATAACCTATGGAGTGGCTTGGCAATCTCTGCAAACCCTGGACAATATCTTCTGTAGTATGAGGCTAAGCCAAGGAAACTTCGGCACTGTTTAGCAGTCTTACATGGAGGCCAGTCTCGAATAACAGCTGTTTTTTCCTCATCTGTTGAAATACCACTTTCCGACACACAGAATCCAAGGAATTTAGCAGACCTTTGAAAGAGAGTACATTTGGATGGCTTTAGCTTTAAATTAGCTGCAATTAACCTTTCAAATATTTTTGCTAGACGTTCGATACCTTCATCGAGGATTTGCTCATCGATAAAATATCATCCATATAGACTAGCAGTTCCACCCATTGCAGGCCTCGGAGAACTGTTTCCATCAGGCGTTCAAAGGTTGAAGGACTGTTGACTAAACCAAATGGCATCAAGATGAAATGAAATAATCCTAGGCTTGTCGAAAAGGCTGTACGCTCACGACTTTCCGCAGACAGACCCACTTGCCAAAATCCTGAATTCAGGTCCATCGTACTGTACCACTTGCATCCGGCCAGGGAGTCCAGGCAATCGTCAACTCTAGGCAGAGGGTATGCATCTTTCTTAGTCAGGCTGTTCAAAACGCGACAATCAACGCAAAACCTAACACTTCCGTCCTTCTTGGTCACAAGAACAACATTGGAGCTCCATGGGGAGCTTGACGGCTCAATAACTCCCCGTTTCAACATTTTTTGAATTTCTTCACGTTCAATATCGCGTTTACCTAACGGCTGTCGCCTCATTGGCTGCCTGACAGGGATGGCACTGCCCGTGTTAATGGTGTGTTGGACTAGGTTAGTGTGGCCAAGATCATCTGCAGATTTGGCAAAAACTTGCTGGTAGTCAAGGATAAGTTTTGCAAGTACTTCTCTTTGACTAGCATCTAGATGCACAGAGCTTCTATTAAAGAGGTCCTGCAAGTGGTCAGGAAGCTGAGCACTTGCAGGCTTCTGGGTATCTAACGGTGCTGTTTCGTTAACTCGGCTAACACGCTTGATTTCGCTATCAATATAGGACTCACACACACCTATGTGTTGCTTTGCATGCAGGGTAATGGGCTCCTCTGTACAGTTCACAACACTAACTTGCTTTTCACTTAAATCCAGCACCCCAGGAATCATGGACAAATTATGCTTGTTTTGGACAGGCTCAGCATAGCCATACGTAGTCAGGCCCTCACACCCAGGTATGTCAACAGGGAGCCATATTCCAGAATGTGGTGGTACAATGGTGGTCCTTCGAACCTCTATTCTACAAGTCATATCAGTCTTGCCATATATTTGACATTGTATATCCCCCTGGTCGGTGTGCAGCAAATAATGTTTGTAATTTATCTTGCTGACATACCTAAGCAAGAAATCCTGACCAAGTATCCCATCCTGACCTATATCACAGATGACCGACCTTTGGGAAAAGATTTTACCATTGAATTCTATTGGCACAACCAGGCTACCATAGGTTTTGATGAGATTCCCATTGGCATCTCGAACGTTTAATGTAATAGGGTCAACAGTGCTTTGATTGTCTTTTGATAATTTGTCAAACGCTGTCTTGGAAAGCAAGGTGACTGTGGACCCATTGTCTACAAGGAAATTAATCTTGGAACCCCTTATTTCGCCCTTCGCATAAAAACCGTTATCCCAGTGGCGATCAAGCTCATTCATCTGACCATGGCGAATATGCGTCTCCGTAGACCGTTTTTCAGTTTCGTCAGTCGGCTCTCGGCCTATAGAGACGACTGGTTCCCGTTTCCCTGATTCTGACTAGGCTGTGTCATGTGTGGGGCATAATCTGCTTGGTAATTATGGCTCTGGTTATTGTAAGGACAGTTTTTAAATAAATGATGCGGAGAGGAGCAAGTGAAACAAAGTCTTTTGGCTGGTCTCTGTGGGTTATTATTTTGCTTGGGAACATATTTCTGTTTATATTGTGCCTGATTCTCAAGTCTGTCAAGTCTAGCCTCAATTCGCTCTAAGGTAGACTCCAGTGTAGATTTTGCTTGACAGTTCGACTGTACCAAGGGAGAGGAGTCTATGGTGCGCATATTAGGCTTTTTACGGTCAGAGTAATCTCCCATTATCGCCTCATAACGTTCGATAACGTCAACAGCCTCAGAGACGGTTCGGCAGTCTTTATCTATACAACGACATTTCATTTCCAATGATATGACTTTGTATAGCTGGTTAAGCGCTAATGCTTCTTGTGCTACGGAATCTAGATTGCAGTAAGCTTTTTGTGCCATTTGTCTAATGTCATCACCAACGGCGGCAATGCTTTCTCGGGGCTCTCGTCGACGCATTTCAAGCTTTGCCAGCCATCTATTTTGGTGCCTGGCGCTACCAAATCTCTGGTTTAAATTCGCTACGAGAGACCTATAACTATTCTTCTCATGCTGTGATAGACTCATATAAAACGTTCTTGCTTGACCCCGCAGACTGGCTGCGAGCATAAGTACTTTTTGTCTGTGATCCCATTGACTCAGATCGGCACAGTTCTCGAAATGAGAAATGTACTCTTCCCAGTTTTCATGTCCACTAAAGGGGTCTGGTTTCAAAGAAGGTCCAGAGAAACGCCGGCCACGATTATTATGGATATCTCTGTCAGGACTGACTGACCTACGCGGTGGACTAAAGTCGGGCCTGGTGTACAGATTTACACTGTCGTACGGTGGGCTCTGATTTCTATGATGTGGTACACGGGGGCTATGACCACTATACTGTTTGAATGGACTTCTTGAGCGAGAACGCCTCGGGGAGTTCGGTTCGTCCGTCTGTTCTTCGGCTTCTGTCCCACTGTCGACGTCTCCTTGTCCACATTCGAGGTTTTGATTTCTAAACATGACCTCGGGGTCTGGTGAATCTCGGGGTGAGTCTGTCATCGTCTTGGGTGAATAACAATAAAACTAAAATGTCAGGTTTCTGTATTTTCTGTATTTCTGTGGCTAGATCTAATAATCTAGGCTATTAAGCTATGGATTCTTGAATGTATGTCAAAAAGGCAATTGACATCCCACTTCTGCTGACACCAAGATGTAAGCTACCTAGCTTACTTGACTTCAGATGGCCGACGGAAACTACAGAACCCTTAAGGAAAAATAATAAACAAGATAGTTTCTCCCTCACTGATTTTATTTACCCGCTGTTAGCGTATGTTTCCACGCTACAACGGACTGGGAGACGAATATTTCTCAATATCTCTTATAATATACAATAAACCTAGACCCTAAACACGAGAGACACCGGATCTGCAGTCCGCACCAAAGCACACGTCAGTGGGTGGGGTAGGAGCTTAAGCTGGCCAGGAAGGAGTCAAACACTTGCATCTGGGGATACTAATATCTTGACTGTAGCATCAATTGACTTGGCTATATTGGAAGTGATGAATCTCTTTCAGCTTCACTACCGTATTTGTGTCGTGACAGGGACACGGTCGCGCCCCTGATTGAGTCTGCTGGTGCGTGACTGTCAACAAGACGTTTCAAGACAAGACTGGGGAACGCAGGCGATCTCTCGTATTTATAGAGTCGGACCAGGCACCACATGACCCCAACTGACCAATGCCAACAGAGAATTCCGGTCCGGACATCCGTTCTGCCAATCGGATGCCGGAACGGAACTCCTGTCATGCACGGAATGGATTCACACGCACAACGTCAGAGTCAGGAAATCCGGGCTCAACAAACCATTCATTAAATAACGAACAGAAATGGTCATGCCATGCCTGGTCAACAAAGACATTTATGATGTACAAACTGAAGCAAAATTGAAGATGAAGTGCTAGTTAGATATTTGTGAATATGAGTTCAAAGTTCTGGTTCGAGCGGACCCAAAGTAACCCTGCAGACGATGCTTATGACGTATTCATTCGATTGGTGAAATAGTTCCTATTCACTATTAAATAGACCTAATAAGTAACTAGTTATGTGCAGTTCTCAGTAAAAGTTGTTCCTGATGTTCAGTGATTCCGGGGTCAACCGCAAAAGTTAGTTTATAAGCCCATTGTTCTGTAAAGCAATACTTGTAAATAGGGGAATTCCCTTTCTGAATCCAAGATGGCGTCACCGATAAACTTTCACCAACCTCACAGAATGTTCTCCGGTGATTAATGTGACACCAACAGTTTATAAAACTTCAGATTGGATTCTTTGCTTTCACTGGATGGTAAGTTTATCACTGAATCCATGTTATGACTCTTTCCATGTAGAATTAGCTTACAATCCGTGTTTCTAGCGAGAATGTTCTCAGTTCTCAAGAAGAGGCTTCTTCTTAGAATGTACACAAACTTTTCAAATAGCCATTTCAGCACTTCTATGATAACTTATGCACATTGATACTTTGTATATGTAGTTTTGGTAACAGGAAATGTCAAACAAACAGATGGCATTCACTTATGTTAGTGATATTTCAAGAGGAAGGGCTTTGTGACCTGCATGCATGCAGGGGCATGCATGTAGGTTACAATATCTATATACATTGTGGATAGTATCTTGTCTCATTTAAGAATGTGTGGTCAGTGAAGTTCCTGGTGCAATTGTGTGTAACCACGGGCTGACCATCATTTAAATTATAGTATCCTCAAATTACCAATTTGTGCCCCTCTAAGCTTTATCCGTGATGCTGACTATAAAGTAAGTGAAGCATGACAAATTAAATATGTTTACTTTTCTTATGCATATTTTGCATCGAATCAAATCCCTATTCAGATCCGACACCCTACCTTGAAAATCGTTTCCAACGTAGAGAAGGTAAAAATGAAGTCTGCCATTTTGGCGTCACCTAATTCCGCCTAGTGAATGACGTAACACTGATCCATCACAAAATTGCAAAAAGCAACGATGTGACTGTCATTCATAAAATGTAAGCATTGCAGACGACCAGTTTTAGTTTTTCTCAGACTTCAGAAATTTACTAAATCAAATGAAGTATGAAGGGACTTTGTTTTTAATAAAAGATGTTGAGGATGATTAGCGCCACATTCTGAAAAACTTTCCAGCGTCCAAGATGCTGCTTTTTTCGCTGTACACACATGACTGTGCTATTTAGCATTTGTAGCCAAGCGCAAAACACTGAGTGGAAATTTCAGCCAGAAAGTTGGATTGCCACGCCCTAAATCACCAACTAAAGTGTTAAATAACTTGTTAACCCTCCTAAATCGCCTGTGTGTTAAGCTAGTGGGATCGATTCAAAATTGTCAGCTTTGGAGCCAATTACGAAATTCCGCCATAATTCGAGAATCGAATCAAGCCTCGGGTGTACAGTACGTAAGGCACATTACGCGTACATACATGTAGTACTATGCACGAAAAAGCTCAACTGTGTTAAGCCGAACTGGTGTAAGGAAACATGTGTAGCATGTGGGTTCAGCCCTATTATAATCCATTTTTCTGATTACCCGAAAAGTTTAATCAGCAGAATAAATGAAGTTTATGTATTTTTCAATAAAATATCGCTATAGCGATATTTAATTGAAAAAAAAAACACATAATCTTCGTTTACAACTGTTTGTTTTGCTGCAAACATACTTGTTATTATGTTGGCATGGTTTCTGTGACGTCAGCGTCACGTTATGTAACTTCAGAGTCACGTAATCAAAGTAGACACTCAATGTATATCCGAGGTCTGATTACATGGACTTTCATGGAATTTGCTGAGGTATTTCCGATTGCTTTGGAACAAACGTCACATACTGCAAATTCTGGTGCGAGTTTTAATATCACAAATGAGTCTTTTAATGCTATTTGCAAAAAAATGAAACCCTAACGAAAATTTCCGAAATTAGAGTATACATGTACAATGTTTATAATGGATTTAACACAACACACAAGAAAGCCAAGAGGTCAGCCCTTTCTCAGCAGGTGATCACAAGGCTGCAAGGGAGTCAAGACGGTATTTCAAAGACAAACATTAAACATAAATAACAAAATATCCACAAAAGAAGCACCGCCTTGGAACGGTCAGCAAAAATGACTGAAGGGCTTAAACATGTTTAACGGTACTAAACTCATCCTAATTTTGATGTGGAACACGAAACATATATGTTTGGTTCGCATGAAAGAACATCGCAGCCTGATTTCCTTTATCTTTAAAATGTTATATACCTCGAAGCCTGTTTTCTTTTATCCTTATAAACTAATGTTATAAAAGTAAATAAGGAGGCAAAGATCCGGAATCGATACAATCAAGTACCACACCTGACCAAGAACACCACACGGAAAAGTGACAAACACCCAATTAAATATCACACACGAAAGAGCCAAGAGGTTAGCCCTTTCCCAGCAGGTGACCACAAGGCTGCAATGAACAGACAAGATAGCATGACAAACACCTCGTAGCCGGATTTCTTTTATCCTAACAATGTTATAAACCTCGCAGCCTGATTTCTTTTATCCTAACACTGTTATAAACCTCGCAGCCTGATTTCTTTTATCCTTACAATTGTTTTTTTTTTCTAATTGAGTGGCACAGTATAATAACTCAGTGTTGGTTTAATAATACTTTTGTCAATTAAAACAATTTTACAGTCGATTGCAACATCTTCACAGGAACCGACAGCCAATTATTAAACAAATTAAAATTTCGAATAGGTTTGTTGGATAGTTTAATCATTTTCTTCTGTGTCAATCCAAAGCTGTTGCACAACTGTTCCAGATAAAGTTATCCATTATAATTCTATGTCTGTTAGATAGTATAAGAATACATCATGAGTGTGAGGGTAGGATAAGAAAATCCGTCCCCAGGATCACCGATTGGCATCACGAGGCTTGTGTGGCAAAGCGTAGTCACCGATTTTCATACCCGTGGGTCTTGATACTGTTAAAATCTATTGGAACCCACTCTCGTATGGACACTATTTCAGAAAAGCTATGTTGAAACACTCAGTTTGGCTACCCGAACATTGCTTTCAATTTAGATACCCACAGTTGCATTCCAATTAGCAAAGATTCAACGTTGGTCGTGCATATTACTGTCAGTTGAATTATTATTGATAAGAACGCCTTTAACGAACGAAATGCTAACGTTATAGCGACAATCATTCAAACATTCATTGGATGTTTACAAAGTTCGCTTCTTATTTATGCGTCTTTTGCATGTGATAAGATGATCCGATCTTGGCTTAAATCGTTATCGAAATCAAGGATAAATAAGAAATATCTGCGTCGCAATAAAATCAAAATACTCGAGATATTAGCAAAATCCTGAAAAAAAATATCAACATAGACTGTACATAAATATACGTACCTACATGTTGACCTTTACTGCCCTGCCAGCCAAGAGTGACAGTGACATCGTGTTTTGTTAACAACATTATTAGGGATTTATAATCGATAGATCATTTGTGTATTAATCCTATCCGCAGGATAGGATTAATACACAAGTGATCTATCGATTCACGTTAGATCAAGCAGAGTGTACGAGTTATTTTTTACTTAACAATTGTTTGTTTTTGTTTGTTTGATTTGATTCTTTACGTGCCATCAACAATCTTTCAGTTATATAGGGACGGGTATTCCTGGGTTGAACCAGTACTAAGCTAGGATAAATGTGTCTTGCTCAAGGACCACAACGCAGTGACGCCGGTGAGGCTCGAACCCACGACCCTTCGGTCTCGAGTCAAGCACTCTACCACTGAGCCACTGCGCTCCCTGACTTAACAATTGTAAACACAATTCTACGTAACTGTCACTCTTGGCTGGCACGACAGTAGTTCGACCTTCTTCCGTTCTTTTTGTTTAGAATTATGCCACGAGCACTAAGGCAGGCAGATTCGTGTATACATGTATGGATCCAGAAGCTTACACCATGGTAGCGAGCTGTCGAGGAATTCCCACCACATCTACTGCACGATGAAGCAATTTCCTAATCTGTTTTCTTTAGACTTTTGACTGATATCAATTTCATTATGACGTCGCGTCAGATGTTGGTGTTAATTTTAAAAACGTAGGGGTCCTCTCTATTGAAAGTTCTCTATTTCACTTATTCCATTATACATTTTTACAAACTAAACATCAAAGAAAAGGCTATTAATTATATTTTACATTGATGAAAAACGAAAGACAAATTAAGATGCAAAGAAAAAGTTATCGCTAACATGGTCCGTATAAATTGCCGATTTTTTGCATGTAGAGATGTAACAGAAATCGTTTGGCGGAGTGTTTCTAAATCCAAAAGTTTTAACTTATAAGGCTTGAAATCTTGTAATTTTCCCCGCATAGCTACTTTTTGTGCTTGTCCTCACGACGACATGCGCGATATTGGCGTTAATCGGCAAACTAACCAGAAATAGCCAACCAAGCAAAGAAACGGAACGTGTAGAGATTTAAAGAAAACGTTGAAAACATGGGTTCTGTGTATTTATGTTGATGTATTACTTTTTAGCGCCTCGTGTTTTTGAAATTCGAAGTATATCACAAAAATGCGTTTTCAAAATAGAATTCAAATTTGGATTTATTCTTGATTTTTTCCATATTTAGAGCAAAAATTTGTTATTTTGCTGTGTCTAGCAAAAATGTCACACTCACGCAAATGGCGTCTTCGGAAATATGAGACATTAATTCAATACTAAATGAAAAGATGTTTCTTCAAACTTATTTCTCTCTAAATAAGATATGTAAATGCGTTTTTCATCTATTTTATGCTGTCTTTAAATTAAGAGAATTTGTTAAATATTGAATAAAATATCGCTAAAATGCTTTGTCTAGCAAAAATGTCACAGACGCCGTTTTTTTTACTTTGCTAATCGCGTCGTAAAAACGTTAACATTTTAGCGTTATAGTATGCGTAAATGCCAAAAACTTAATCGCGCATTTTCTTAAAACTTATATACTTATATACTGATGCATTAGCATAGTCTTGTAGGACACTGTCCAACATAAAGTAATATAAAATAGGTCACTGGCCAGAATTAATTCGAGAAATCTGAATATACAGTGACCTTTACCCCTGCTTTCAGGAATATTCAGGAAAAATATCACAGGAGCTTGAAATTCGATCCTTATTGACTCCTTTAGCCCCTAAACCGAAAGCTCATAATGTCATTACGTAATGATGACATTTAAGCTTTTGGTTATGAGGCATATACATGTAATGTAAGGACCAAACTTCAAGCTCCTGTGTATACAGCCACAGGACATACCTACTCTCCACCAAGTGACGTTGCCGCTTAAATCGATGTATTTCCAGATGTTTTGCAAAAAATTATTGTCCAAAAACTATAGAAGCTACAATTTTGAAAAAAGTACCAAATGAAAGCAAATTGATTTACGCAATAAACATTTTTATTGTAGCTTCTCGGTTTCTGTTGTTTTCGTATGGTAGTAATTTAAACGCAAACACAAATTAAAATTACAAATTTTCGGTGACGTTAACGTTAGCGTCTATTGGAATAGTGATGTTTTAAAATTTACATTCACTTTTAAATGTTTTCTACTTGAGAACCAAAAGTGTAATTCTTTTAATCATTTATTGTATATTGCTGCTCTCTATTTGCTCTTCATCCCTGTAAGTTCTATAAAATTTAACCCGTTAAGTTTGTCATGGTATTTTTTACAAAATTCTAGAAAGGTCTTGTTTCAAGCGGCGACGTCGCAAAGTCGCAAACAACTACATGTCCCGAGACTGTACATCATATTGCTAGGTATTAGTAATAGTCAACACATTGGAAGCCATACGATGAAAAGGGTGTGTCTGAAACTCAAACGTGACGTGCTCGAATCTCAAATAAATTAATTTCTTTCTTATTTTCATTCATTTGTGTCTACATGTTTGTTTGGGCCAACACTAACTCTTGGCGATATTTTGGTCATTATCGCATATACGCAAAAGCCTCGTGAAAATGTGGATGCTGACATACATGTATCAAGCGGTGATAGAGGTCTCAATTCTACAGCTATTTATCATCTACATTCATACTTTACTCTGACGAGCCTGTACACAGACTTTCCTGAGTCGCGAGTCCTAGTTGCCGGACAATGCGATAAGTACCAAACGCTTACGTATTGGCTAATTTTAATATAAAACACACAAAGGTGTGTGCAGCGAAGATATCCTTAAACCTATAATCACCCTGTCTGTCCGACCGTCTGTCCATTGAAGTCTACTGCAACGAGAATAGATTTATGTAGTTAATAAGCACCGACCGACCAATCGCATTTACTACTGAAAATAATTGTGCTTACCTGGGTATACCCTACTTTTCGTAATTCTACTCGGGAACATATATAAAACCTTTAAAAAGTTAAATATATATAAACCTTAACAAACTTTTCATCTGATCATTTTACAACTGGGCATGTGTGCTTAGAAATATTAACGCAAGGAAGATCGCCTCTCTTATCTGTGAAAATCTCATTGTTTGACGTGTTTAAACAACTTTTGACGTTACACAAATTATCACCAACATCTGACGCGACGTCTTAAACATTTAAACGTTATTTGATATTTCTATTAAAGATGAAACAATCTGCGACAATGTTTTGCTAAACTGCCATTCGAGCCTGGTAAACATGGCATAAGAAGAGACCAAAAAGATACAAACAAGTATTGCATTAATCAGACACCCTTTTTTATTCTAAAAAATAAATGTTCTCGGTAGCAATTGCCACAATCGTGTGGCAAAACATGAATGTGACAATGACTGCCACAAGCATGGCTCATAAACTAAGATATGGCACCATGGAAAGAGACACCAAATCATAGCTATGTAAACTGGGGCAAGAACAAAGGAAAAAAATGCATTCAGCTCGGACACAAGACTATAGTACATCGACGGAACGGCATAATAACATGCTTCTCGATATTTCTAATTTGTGATCCAATATCGTCATTAACTAAACACACAACAGTAAAACCTAAATATTCGAGCACCGATTATTCGAAATACTACTAGTAATCAATTCAAATTAAATTACGGACAAAAAGTTCAGAGAAAAAGGCTTTATATATTTATGAACTTTTTAATAACTATCTATAAAGCATGTCTGATCATAAAAAAACTGATAAGAATCATTCTGGGGGGTTATATACTTTATGTCTATAATTCGAACAACTGATAACTCGAAATGAAACCTTTAGTCCTTAAGACTTCGAATTTACGAGATTCTATTCAATTATAATGGTGCTAAACTGAATGTGCTGTAGTTCGACCTTTTAGTACTGAAACCATAAAGATATAAATGCTGCCATAAGCCATTCATTTGAGTTTCTTGATAATTAGCATGCGCTCAATCTGTATCAGATTGAATAGACATGGACGATAAAATGTTGGAAAAGCAGGAATAAATCAAGCTAATGTACAATAAAAGGCATCTAGAGGGACAGTCCATCATAAACTATTATCAGTGCTTTTCTTGGTTTCTCTTTAAACGGAATTTACAGACTATACATAGAAGTTGTACTGATGAAGTACTAAGTTCAAGTGCATATAGGACTCTTAGACTGGTCCCAGTCTCCGATGTCAATTTTTTGCAGTAAACTGATAATCTCTCTAAGAAAGCAATTTATTAACTTTACTTTGGAGTAGTTCTTGGCTTGGACATCAGAGCACTAAATTTGACTATCAGAGAGGGTAGAATTTTTATAAGATGATTTTTTTTTCGTAGTTAAATATAATTATAAATGCTATTATATACATTTAGTGGACTGATTCCAGTCTAATAGGACTCTGAAAGAAAGAAAATGTTTCTTGCACACCGGATAAGGACGTCTGATATTTTACCCTGGATTAGAAAACCTTATCTTGCCCATGCTATCTTAGCCAGGCTGTCACGAGAGGACTGCTCATTGGTTGTATGATCGTCAAGTGACGTCAGAGTTTAGTCAAAATGACGTCAGGAAGTTTAATTGCATCTCAGCGCATTTGGAAACTTTTGGTGGCTTAGTATAAAATAAAAAATTCAATGTTGAATAAGAAAAAGAAACCGCTAAATTCGTGTGAGGATGGTATAGAAAAAGATCTGTCCCTCGTGATAACCGTTTGTCATCACTCGGCAAGCCTCGTGATGCCAAACGGCGATCTTCTGGACCGATTTTTCTTTCCCACCCTTACACTTATGATATATTGTTATATTATTTTACTGCTGACGTAGGATATTCTGAGGTAACCTATCTCACTTATTGCATAAACATTTATTACGTTGTTAACTTATCTTACTTGTGGCATAAAACTTTGGCAAATAATATCTGTGTTAACTTATTTCATAATATATCATGAAGCATTCAGCAAATTTAAATTGTCCCATTGCTTTATCCACATTTGTTAACTTACATGTATCTCACTATTGGTGCAATTTGAATTTGTTTAACTTAATTGTCTTATATATGGCATAGAGCTTTTGGCAAATGATAAGTGTGTTGACTTGTCTTAACTATGACATAGAGCTTTTGGCAAATGATAAGTTTGTTAAATTGTCTCAACTATGGCTTAAATCTATTGGTAAATAATACGTTTGCTTACTTTTCTCACTTAGGGCCATGAGTCTGTTAAGTTGTCTCACCTATGGCATATAACTTTTGGCAATAATGAGTCGAGTGTGTTATCTTGTCTCACTTATGACAAAGAGCTTTTAGCAATAAGTAAGTTTGCTTACTTTTCTCACAAATGGCTAAGAGCTTGTGGAAAATAGTGAGCTTGTTAGCTTTTCTCATAAATGATTTAGCGGGTTTGAAGAATAATGAATTTGTGTATGAATTTCTGTCTTGTTTTTGTTATGCTTTCGTGTGATTCTGTTTATTGGTCACCTGCTGGGAAATGGTTGACCTCTTGGCTCTCTTTTGTGATGTCTAATTGTATCCTGGGTCAGGTGCGGTGCTTGATTTATCGATTCCTGATCTTTGCCTTTTTAACTTTGTCTCGCCTTTGGAATAGAGTTTTTGGCAAATAGTAAGTTAGTTAACTTTTCTCGCCAATGTTATAGAGCGTTTGGAAAATAATGAGTTGGTCAACTTTTCTCACAAATGACAGAAAACTTCTGGCAAATAGTTTCTATCCTAACATGATTGCATAGGATAAATTAAAGTTAAAGTTCTTCTAATGTGTATGATCCTATTCTTTTTTAACCGTTCATCACTCATAAATGGGCTAGTGAGCGTTTCTCAATCCTTTATAGTCTTACTTGTAAAACGCGTTGTTAGATTTTTTATATTTAACACATATTTGAATTTTCTCATATGGGTAAAAACAGAAGAAATCCTGATCTGATGTGCAATAATCCTTTTCTCCGTGAACTGAGTGATGATAGATTATCTTGCTCCCCATATTCCAGACCTGCATGCCACACAGAATCAAATATGATATTGTCTTCGCGAGCGTATTAATTGGGTACAGAAAAGTTACTTTGAAAACAGCGAGGTTTGAAAACGTGATTGGAACGTTAATAGTTCAACACATAGAGTAATTGTTATCTTTTAACAGTGATTCACGTTGCTCTATCAATGAAGTAACCGAATAATTCTTTGTCACACACCAGTGGTCTATATATATTTACAGTAGGTTTAAAAGTGCAATGTTTTTGAGACAAAATCCTTGAAAACTGAAGGGGGTTTTCTCTTACAAAAATAGAATCAATCTTCTCCAAATGCAGTTGATGTTTTCTTCTCTTCATCTGCGTGAAATTCATAAAACAAACAATGCCTAAAAATTATTGATTGGAAGTAATTTTTAAGTTTGCGAACATCTTATAATATAAAAAAATGCGTTGTGAAATAATCAAACTGGCAGTAATCTCGATGGGAACAAAAATGTCACTCATTTTATGGGCCTCATCACGTGAAAACCTGTCTTCGGGATATTAGTCTGAACAGGTCAGACTTAACTATGAGGATTTTCTAGAATATTAAATTTTGCTTGTAGCATGATAAGATATAATACTTTCCAGGGAGTGGCAAACAACGACGCCGTCCAGACTGCATGGATAAGCAGGTGGTATTTGCCATTGTTTTTCGCATGCATCAAAACCAGGTTCCTCTCAGGAAAATGCCCCCAGTACATGTATTGATATCAATATCATTGTGCTAGCAAATTTTCTTCTGAATAACCCATTTATTAATCAGCATGATATGTCCCAGTAGAGTCACATCCACTCAATAAACTTTGGCTTATTTAATTTACAAAATTAATCCTCCTTAAATTCCACGACATATTGGGTAAACCCTTAAAGCGCCACGCCGACGACGTTCCTTTACCACTTTAAACTTGCTTTTTATGGGGGGTGGGGGTGGTTTCACATTGATTTTCGGGGATTACTTTATCATTATTATTACTAGGCTTCAATCTTGAGGCACGGTCACTTTTGAAGCTTTTGCAAGGAGTTTTAAAATTTGTCAGCATTTCAAATTTCTATTGAAAAGTAAAAATCGAAGGGTTGGTCTGAAAACTATTTACAAGCGTTCGATATTATCATTATTCAACGGTTGGATAAAATATGAAAACAATGTGTTCACAATCAACATGTGCATGTGCAGAATCTTCTTTGTGCATGCTCATTCACAGGCACGCGCTTTAAAATTCAGATGTTTTTTTTCTGTTTTCCGACTCTACTCGGTAAAACTCACGAACAAATCAATTTAGGCCGAGTTCGTTTGTGGCTATCGCCTAGATATACGGTCAGCGTGACAATGATGGCCCAACAACATTGAATGCTGGCTTGGTAGCTATGTGAATTTCCAGTGGTTCCGTACCAGTTTTGCTAAGAAATCCTATATTTTTCAGAGGGGGTCCGGACCCCCTGTCCCCACCCCCCTCTGGATCCGCGCATGAGTTTTCCTCTACTAAGTGATTGTAACATTTCTAAGTGCAGATCACGTATTTATTCCTCATAGGAGTACCTGCACTTTTATTGTCAATTGTTTTCTGCTTGTACGTTATTGCATATTTAATCCATACACAACTTGATACAAGATGATTAATGATGTCAAACTTAATTGGCTCAATTTGGAAGTTGTCTAGACAGTTTCTACTTGAAGTGGAATCATTTCCAGGTTTTCCAATGTCATATGGCGATAATTTCCTTCTTTCTCGCAGAAAATTGTAATGCCTAAATGATGTATAAATACCCTTATATTTTTCATCAAACAATTATTAATGTTATAATAGGCAATGTTTTATGTTCTTTATCTCTGCTATTAAGTGAATCTTTTCTCTAATAAGTTAAGCACACATATCATACGGCCTTATGATCACATTGCTATGTTGCAAAATCCGAACTTGCTTGTAGTTCTGATGTCCAGTCCCCAAGGTTATAAAACTTTTTTCATGCTCAACTCAACTGAGCACGAAATTTCGACTGCTCATAAAAACTAAAATACCAGCAACTGAAAATGTTTCTTGCTTTAAGTCTCTCAGGTGTTGTATTTATCATGCTAATAAATGTTTAAATGCCAACAATTGTTGGCATTTTAACATTTATGAGCAGGATAAATTTCGTGCTCAGCTGAGTTGAGCATAAAAAAAGTTTTATAACCTCGGGGCCAGGTTAGCACAGCTCAACACTGTATTCGATTTCTGGAATAAATAGTGTGGGTATTTCTTTCAAGTTGCCTAGTAAGTTTTTATTACCGATTTTGTTATTTTGCTTGCACTAATTTACTTGCTTAATTCTTGTACTAAACTTGTACTGATTATGGTTAGATAGAGGATCTTACAATAGTCTTCACATTTGATTGAATGCATAAAACGACTTGAGGAAGAGTGACAAAATGCGAGGCTTGTCGAGTGTATTGTAGAATGCTACAAGGGAAGCATTCTGAAATACTTTTGACAGTCATTAAACTACCATTTGAGCCAGTGCATGAGATTTCCAACAATGTGGTATGTGCGACCATTAAAGCCTCAGATCAGCCTGCGCATACGCGCAGTCTGATCAGAGGCTTTGCTAGTCGCTTGAGTATTCTATGATTGTTAAGCTACTGACTGAACACTATTTGGAGTTTCTAAGCTAAAAAGGAGGCTCCAGAGGCTCGTCCGAGTCTACACTTGTCCAAATGTCAAATTGTTGGAAATCTCATGTCACGGCTCATTTGTCATTAAGCTCTTTGTTTTGTCGATTTTTGAGACCAATCATCTGCTTCAGTACCATTTCACTGACCACCAACATTCAAATTCTGGTGGTGGGTTCTGGATACGCCCATGGCAATCGCTTGGCTTGTATTATAACCACTTTGTTATCATTACCATTTTAATATGTGCCAGTTTAATTATCGAGCCTTGCTCTCATATACAGTTTCAACATTAGACATATGCGTCTATGTGTCTGTTTTCTGGACATATCAATTGATATTTTCACTGTGTAAAACCAAGCTTTTTACACTATATAATTGGTACCACTGCCTGAAGGCTGCTCCAATCAGATCAAAGATTAATCTTTATAAGGTGATTATGACTTCCTTAAGGGGGAAGTGATAAAGTGGTCCCACGAAGGGTTTAGGTATTTTCTGATAAAATACTGATAATTTAGTGTTTTATACAGGTAAAATCTCTCTCGAGTGACCCCTTGAATCCATTTTGATGTTGAAATTGATTTAATCTGTCCCTTATCCATTCAGTCGCTAATTATCTCACATAGATAGAAATATAGGCCTTTAAAGAGCATAATAAACCAAACAATGTACTTTCGTTGACTTAAGATAATGTAATTCTCAGACCATACAATCATTTGGTCAAGTTGAATGTACAGAAATTCATGATATTGTAGCCTCTTATCGTAATCACTATCTTATATTGTTGTGTTGCCTTAAATGGTTTTCATTTAGCATGCGTATTCTTTTTCCAGAAACGATTTCCATTGAATGCATGAATAAGTATCGAAGTAATCAGTTCACGTTTGTCTCTGAGGACAAGATAATAGTTATTAGGTTGATTTAGAAAGAAATCGTTTAGCTTTCGATGTCAGAGAATTAAATGGACTCTTGAGATTCACAATAGCTCTCGCACTAAAATTACCCTTTCACTGTGTGCATATAGTTTGATACACAAAACGTGAGTAGGTACGACGCGGAAATTCCGGAACTTGCGTTTGGAAAATTAGTTCTGTAGCAGTGGGTTCAGCCCTATCAAAATCCATTTTTCTGATTATCCGACAGGTTTAATCAGCAGAATAAATGAAGTTTATGTATTTTTCAATAAAATATCGTTATAGCGATATTTTTTTTTGAAAAAAAACAACAACATAAAGTTAACTGCATTTATAACCGTTTGTTGTGCTGCAATCGCACTTGTTTTTGTGTTGGCATGGTAACTGTGTCAGCGTCACGTTATGTAACGTCAGCGTCAGGTTATCAAAGTAGATCCTCTATGTTTATCCGAGGTCTAATTCCACGAAATTGGCAGAGGCATTTCCAATTGGTACAGACTGCAGACCAACCCACACACCGTGAGGAAAAGACGTTACATGACATCAAACGGCAATGAAAGTAACAACTAGCTCTCTCTTCCCCAGCGAGAGTATGCAAATCCGGAAATGACACTACGTACTGCACAACAAAACAAGGACCAAACACAAAACCCCTACAAAACAATGGCAGCAACAATAAACAACAACAACAGAAAAACCATTTAAATAGAAAACTCTGATATGTGTCAAGTCGTGATTACAGAAGTGAATATTAACCCTCTGTATACTTATGAATCCTTCTATCTTGTTTAATACAATAAAACTGAAAGAGTTCATTATACATGCATTTTCAAGGGGTTACAGGTTACATTTCTAAATCAAATTCCATTTTAGTCTGTGAAAATCGTTTTACCCAATATAGCCTAAATAGACCCTGATACATGTAAAATACCGCTTTATGCACTGTTTGCCACATTTCTAATTTTTGATAATTTACAAATTGAAAAAAAAAAGATAAGAATAATTTTCTACGAAGGGAAGAAAATGTCCGTAGAAATTACTTCATGATTAATCTCCACTAAAGTATGGGTACTTTTTATGTACTTTTTGGCCTTAGCAAACAGTGCAGACCAAGATAAAATGCCATGTCTGGGTGTTCACATTTTGCTCAAGTACCCTTTAAGGGGTTTTCAGCAGTCAAAGGGTTGAACATGATAATAATATATTACAAAGTTAACTACACACTTATTACATGCTATTCCATGATGAGCTATCTTCAGCAAGTGTTTATTTGGATCACATAAATGTTTCTTGTACCGTTTCGTGGACTCGAAAATCTCATTTCCTGAGAAGTCATGTGACGTTTATCAAATGTTAATTATACTTGAGGAAATGATAACTCACTTATAGCAGATATTTAGGCTGACCTATAGCACAATGAAACAGTAATGAGTTTCATCGATGGAAAATTAACGTAGTAGGGTTCTTGTAGTACTGTCATTCCAAAGGGAGCATTAGGAGACCAGTGAATGTATTCATTGTCGTAGCTTTTACAAATTTTAAAGATCAATTAGATTAAATTTAAAATTTGATTCTTAATTACCCTGTGCGTACATAATCATTGTATACAACACAACAATACAAAACAGCACAATGAGAAAATAACGTGCCATTGCGTTCATAGCTCGCCTTCGATTTTCCCGTACTTCTTTAACTGGTTTGTATTCTATGACTTGTTTAATTGCGGACTAATCTGCGGATATCGTGATCTTTCCGGTCCTGTAATGCAATCTGCATCGTGTCTTGATTAAATGAAATTATATCAAGGAGTAATTATAAGGATCGCTGGCATGACAAACGCCCTTTTCATCCATTGGATATCCAAGAAATGTGAGTTTATCTTGAACCAATGCATATATGGAAACATTAAGCATTGGACTGCCACATTTAAAAAAGTGAAAACTGAAATAAAAAGCGTTCATAAAGCATAGATATGCTTTCCTCGCACATAGGCAACTCTCTGTCACAACAGATCTTGATGATGTATTTTCTAGCTGCGGGGTATCAGCCAGGAAATCAGTCTACATATAAATGAATTAGGTCGCTGGCTGACCAAAGAAAGTACTTTTTTGTACGAGTAAAAACAACCTTACGAAGGTTCATGAAACCAGTTTGATTTTAGATTTTCTTTCCTTATGGTGATGCGGGCATTACCATAATAACGGAGAATCTACTATCACACTGGCGGATAATGTCAGATAGCTCATATCAAATGAGCAAGCATTATTCTAACTTTTGGCAAAGGAGCCAGTTTGACTGTACGCCCCAACGGAAGACAGTCAGTGATATTTTCAATGAGCAGACAATTGTCTTCTCGCTATAAACGTCGTATCTGATCTTAATCATTTCCATAAGTGGACAGCATTAAAACTCCTCGTGGTAGGTTATGGAATTTCTCCTTAGTTTAATGCAGAAGATTTCTGCTTCTTTTGTTTTGATATTAGAGAAGGCCGTGTACGAAATGATGTTCACCTTTCTATACATTAGCCTCCACCAATTTGACTGCTGCTAAGAGAATTTTGCCAAACTAGCTATATAGGACGCAAAGCAACACACAACTAAAGCCTGACTAACAAAAAGGAAGCATCGCTCGGTGGATCAAATGGAAATTCTCCAAAACTGAGAAAAACGAAAATAAAAAATGCCTTTGAGGGATCAGAATCTATAACCCATAGTATTTTACTCATCAAATAATCACCCATGAATTTTGTGTGAAATAGTTCGAAAAAATTATTAAAACACTGATCATTCTGGACGTTTCATTTACAGGTTATTTGTGTAATAAAGAAATCGATAAACTTAAAAACACTGATTATTCTTGTCGCTTCATTTCCAGGTTATTTGTGTAAAAAAGCAATCGACAGACTTAAAAACACTGATCATTCTGATCGCTTCACTAGTATTTAGATCAACACTAGTCTATAGAGAAACTCGTATTGACCTAAAATGATGTGTGTGTCCTATTGATAGCCAAACTTTAGTCCTTTGAGAGTCAATATACAATGTAATCTAACTACTGAACACGTCTTAATAAAGGATACAATAACAAGCAAAGTGGTTTTATTTAGGTGACAACCAGACATAACATGACTGTCTCTTAATACCCAGAGGACCCCTCGGACAAGTAAGGTTGTCTTAGTGCAATGGTTTAGTTCTATTAACTCTGTTATACTTTGGCAAATGAGTTGTTTAAGGAGGACAGTCACTGTGGCTAAGTGGTAGAGTATTAGTCTTGAAAATGTAAGGTGGCTTGTGACAACCAGACATAACATGACTGCCTCTCAATACTCAGAGGACCCCTCGGACAAATAAGGTTGTCTTAGTGCAATGGTTTAGTTCTATTAACTCTGTTATACTTTGGCAAATGAGTTGTTTAAGGAGGACAGTCACTGTGGCTAAGTGGTAGAGTATTAGTCTTGAAATTATAGGTTGACTTGTGACAACCAGACATAACATGACTGCCTCTCAATACTCAGAGGACCCCTCGGACAAGTAAGGTTGTCTTAGTGCAACGGTATAGTTCTACTTTGGTGAATAAGTTGTTTAAGGAGGGCAGTCACTGTGGCTAAGCGGTAGAGTGTTAATCTTGAAATTATAGGTTGACTTGTGACAACCAGACATAACATGACTGCCTCTCAATACTCAGAGGACCCCTCGGACAAGTAAGGTTGTCTTAGTGCAATGGTTTAGTTCTATTAACTCTGTTATACTTTGGCAAATGAGTTGTTTAAGGAGGACATTCACTGTGGCTAAGTGGTAGAGTATTAGTCTTGAAATTATAGGTTGACTTGTGACAACCAGACATAACATGACTGCCTCTCAATACTCAGAGGACCCCTCGGACAAATAAGGTTGTCTTAGTGCAACGGTATAGTTCTACTTTGGTGAATAAGTTGTTTAAGGAGGACAGTCACTGTGGCTAAGCGGTAGAGTGTTAATCTTGAAATTATAGGTTGACTTGTGACAACCAGACATAACATGACTGCCTCTCAATACTCAGAGGACCCCTCGGACAAATAAGGTTGTCTTAGTGCAATGGTTTAGTTCTATTAACTCTGTTATACTTTGGCAAATGAGTTGTTTAAGGAGGACAGTCACTGTGGCTAAGTGGTAGAGTATTAGTCTTGAAATTATAGGTTGACTTGTGACAACCAGACATAACATGACTGCCTCTCAATACTCAGAGGACCCCTCGGACAAATAAGGTTGTCTTAGTGCAACGGTATAGTTCTACTTTGGTGAATAAGTTGTTTAAGGAGGACAGTCACTGTGGCTAAGCGGTAGAGTGTTAATCTTGAAATTATAGGTTGACTTGTGACAACCAGACATAACATGACTGCCTCTCAATACTCAGAGGACCCCTCGGACAAATAAGGTTGTCTTAGTGCAATGGTTTAGTTCTATTAACTCTGTTATACTTTGGCAAATGAGTTGTTTAAGGAGGACAGTCACTGTGGCTAAGTGGTAGAGTATTAGTCTTGAAATTATAGGTTGACTTGTGACAACCAGACATAACATGACTGCCTCTCAATACTCAGAGGACCCCTCGGACAAATAAGGTTGTCTTAGTGCAACGGTATAGTTCTACTTTGGTGAATAAGTTGTTTAAGGAGGACAGTCACTGTGGCTAAGCGGTAGAGTGTTAATCTTGAAATTATAGGTTGACTTGTGACAACCAGACATAACATGACTGCCTCTCAATACTCAGAGGACCCCTCGGACAAATAAGGTTGTCTTAGTGCAATGGTTTAGTTCTATTAACTCTGTTATACTTTGGCAAATGAGTTGTTTAAGGAGGACAGTCACTGTGGCTAAGTGGTAGAGTATTAGTCTTGAAATTATAGGTTGACTTGTGACAACCAGACATAACATGACTGCCTCTCAATACTCAGAGGACCCCTCGGACAAATAAGGTTGTCTTAGTGCAACGGTATAGTTCTACTTTGGTGAATAAGTTGTTTAAGGAGGACAGTCACTGTGGCTAAGCGGTAGAGTGTTAATCTTGAAATTATAGGTTGACTTGTGACAACCAGACATAACATGACTGCCTCTCAATACTCAGAGGACCCCTCGGACAAATAAGGTTGTCTTAGTGCAATGGTTTAGTTCTATTAACTCTGTTATACTTTGGCAAATGAGTTGTTTAAGGAGGACAGTCACTGTGGCTAAGTGGTAGAGTATTAGTCTTGAAAATGTAAGGTAGCTTGTGACAACCAGACATAGTATGACTGCCTCTAAATACTCAGAGGACCCCTCGGACAAGTACGGTTGTCTTAGTGCAATGGTTTAGTTCTATTTACTCTGCTATACTTTTGTCAATTAGTTGTTTGAAGAGGACGGGAGCTGTGGCTAAGTGGTTGAGTTTTAGTCTTGAAATTGTAGGGAGACTCGCCAGAGGAATTGTGTCGTGTCTTCCATGAGCAAGCAAGACACTTTATCCTCTGTCGTGTATTGGTTTAACACAGGAAGTCAGGAAGCTGTCATGACATGGGAGAAAAATTATTGACTGGGAGCTTCATTATCAGCATAAATCGAACCAAACAATAGGATGTAGTACCATTTTTATGTGGATTAAAATGATTTATATGTATATTCGTTTAAAAACAAATATTTTCACTCAATACTACGTCCATCCAGCCAAGAGTGACACTTACGTTATGTTATGTTTACAAATTTATCAGGGACCTGTAATCGATAGATTACATGTACTTGTGTATTGATCCTATCCACCTGATAGGATTAATACACGAGTGCTCTATATGTATATGTTTTAGCATGTATATTTGCTATCACATTGTTGTTGTAACATGTATTGTTGATCTTTTATACCGAAATAAATCTATCTGTCTATCCCTATCGATTCACGTTAGCTTAAGTGGAGTGTATTGTTTGTCAAAATTGACCCAAAGACATATGAATATTCAATGACCTTTTACTCTGTCTTCTTCGAGAATCTTCGTAAAAAGTTCGCTTTAGATTGTTGTACAATTACTAATCTGAATGACAGTAATCACAATTCCCCGATAGCCTAGTGGATACTTGAGTGTTTTAGCACTCAAAAGATGTGGGTTCGAGTCCAGTAGCATTTAAGTATTTTTTTTTTTCATTTTTATTTTCGATTTGCTTGTTTTTTTGTCTTTATTTTTGATTTTGTGCACAACTGGATACATTTATTTGAATTTGGCATGCCTTTATGTAACAAATACAGGACAGAGAATAATTTCAATATGCCTATATGTGATTTACTCTTTGCACGCTGAATAATTTTGAGACTTTTCTTATCATCTGCTGACTTTTAACCAAAATTAACTTTTTCAGAACTCGGTCCAAACTATTTGCAAATGTTAGCAGCTGACAAGGAAAGAGTGGGGAACTTATATTGCAAAAGCGGCTAAATACAAATGAAAGATGTAAAGCTCATCACAAGATGATGTAAAATATACGAACAACATTAACTAAAAAAAGAAAGCAATTCGACAATTATATAAAAAAGTTTCCTTCCAAGTTTCGATCCAGGTATGCTTGATTTGTAAGTAGAAAACTAACCACCAGCTATCAGACTATTTGCATTAACGAAATGACATTATCTTCATATTCTCTGTAAAAGCGTGACCAATGTCGGAGTACTCCACGAAAACGCACGAATATCACGAAGATGTTGGCGAAACTTAATCAGTCTAAGGTCAATTTTGGCAGACTATACACGTTAATGTGTTTACTTAACAATTGTAAACAAAACGTGACGTCGCTGTCACTCTTGGCCTGCAGGACAGTAGTAATCAAATACTGCAAATTCGGATATGTCTGTGAGAATTTTATTTTCCCGAATAGCGTTAAAAGATCTAGAGATGTTCATGACTGGAGCACGATTTTCCTACATCAGTAAACGACAGAGTGATTTCGACATTTCGGGAGGGTTTTATTTTCTCGCACATTTCTGAATTTACAGTAAGCATTTGATAGCATTAACCACTCACTCACTTGCTCTACTGTCTGTTACTGCTATTGATACAACAATAGTTGAATAACCATTTGAATACTGCAAAGCCTATTAAATGGATACTTTGTCAAGATCTGCATTGTTTGTTAAGATAAAACCAATACTAAAGAGCATCTTATTTAAGATATTCTAGCCTTTGACCTCTTGATATACACAATTAAGTATCCAAAGCCCATTATATCAAAACGTAAGTGAGTATGATCAGAAATTACCGCAATCACAAACTACAGACCAACCCACGGCACCGCGAGGAAGAGTCACAGAACAACTACAGTAACTAGACATCCGTAAGAAAATAAAAGCAAAGCAACCAACTCTCTCTTTCTCTTCGAGATTATTGCGAAACTAAGGACACAACAAAACAATGACACACACAGAGCCCCCACAAACAATGGGAAGTACATTAGTCAATATATCAACAACAAAATATCCACCGCCTTAGAACGGACAGCAACCTAAGCCACCGGGGGACCAGATTGAAAATTTCAGTACACAATGGGCTAAAATTATGACAGTCATGCAAATGTAGTGTCAATCTTAGACACAAAGTGCCGAAAGTTTTAAAGCAAAGAAGGATACAATATTTTTTTAAAAAAGGCTTAGCTTGTTTCTGTTGAAAGTTGCCACCCCATCAGTTACTAAAGGGACTTTCCAATTTGGAAATACAGAACTTACTTACAAGATTATTGCCTATACCAATGAGCTTAATATGACATGACAGGGCTTAGTTGAACTTGACAAAGCCATAAAATCCAGATGTTTTGACATAGTGTATATATCGAGCAGGTGATAAGAGAATTCAGATGATACCTACATATTTGATTAAGCGCAAGACACTGTCATAAATCTTGGTCCTTTGGACTTGTGGAAGCACGATTCGTAAAATCATTTCCATAATCTCTCCTGGGCATTCATAAAAGAGGAGAATTTTGCGGTTTATAAAAACTTTATAAATAGCTCAATAAGCAGGCTTTTATACAGACGCCGAACATTTCTATTGAACAGGTCTATGCGTACTTGTAATAAACAAAACTAGTGAGTATTGCCAGGAAATGCCACAATCACAGACCACAGACCTACCCATGGCACCAAAAGGAAGAGACACGGAACACTAACAGCCACATAATAATAAGGGCACACTTAACCAATTTATGCCAATGGAATTTCCCACTGTTATCAATTGGACCAGTCCATTATCATTTTAAGGGCTGTTGGGTGGACTTTTTTCATTTTTATTCAAATCTTGATAGAACAATCTGCACGCAAACAGTGTAGACCCCGATCAGACGCCGCGCCCTGCAGGGTTTGGTCAAGGTCTGCAATGTTTGCCTACGCCCAACAAAAAGGACGCTAGGCTAATATGGGCGCAAGGTCCACAAGGTCCAAAGGACCAAAATTTATGACAGTATCCTATATGAGTTTGCATATAGGCATTTCACATAGCACTGCTTTATGAGAACTGTCACTGAACTCATAATCAGCTGCAAATCAAATCCACCAGACAGTAACCATATTTGTCCAAATAGGTCTACATGCTTCAGGAAATTTCTTCAGCAATAGTGCAACATAACATGAAATGTGCATCCCCGATGTGCGATAACATCATGACCTACGTCGAAAATAAGGTTACGAAATATTTCAAATCTAAAGTACAAATATCATATCAGAAAGTGTCCGTTATTAGCAAGGTGATAACCGGATTTGAAAGGTTTGAAGTTTACTAGCCTGGATGTAAATCCATTCACGGTTTATAACTATGTTTTCCTTTTTACTTGCACGACGTGTATCAGGCCTCTTAGACTCAATGGCGACTCTGGCGTAAAACTTTCATCCGTTGGTTGGTGCCTTGCTCTTGTTTTAGGCTCGGTCCACCATAGCTCAACTTAAGCAACTTGAGGTTTTCTGTCTATCTGTAAGTCATGAGCCATTTTCTTTGTATATATCATAGTGTGTTAGTTTGATTTTATTGTTTCTCTTTGGTGATTGCATACGTTAGGGAGTCTCCATGCGAGCTAGACATTTTTATGTTAAATTTTACAACAACAGAATCCAGGGTAAAGATTTGGCGCGGTAAACTGCATTTAATAAATTTATTCTTTTAATTTAATGCTTTATTTATTTAACGAGGATTCTTAACAGCCCAAAGGCCACTATCATGTAAGATTACCTATAGCAAATACTGCAAAAGAAATCAGGACAAAAAGCAAACGATTGTGAAACGACACTATTACATATAGCAGATCAAGCCAGATACACAGAACGCAGACAGTAACAATACGATCAAATCTCTCTCTCTCTCTCTTTCTCTCTTTCTCTCTCTCTCCCTCTCTCTTCCACAACAATGTGATTGATAAACTAGAAACATTTATCATATGACGTCGCGTCTGGGAGTGAAATAACGCCATGCAATAAAATCTGTAAACCACCAGTGGTTTATCGATTTTCGGGAAACATTATGACGTCCATAACAACGTTGCGTACATAATGACAATATTATAACAAATTACCGTCAGCAATGAAACTTCAAAGATATCTTAATGTCATATGATAAATAGAATCTAACATTCGTGCTCTTGTATTATTGAATTTATTAAACTCGTTGCGAAAAAGAGATAAAATGCTCGGCAAGCCTCGCATTTTATCTCTTTTCCCCAACTCGTTTAATAAATTCAATAAAACATGAGCACTCATGTAAGATCCTCTATGTAGAAAGGACCCAAAGAACAACATGACAACATTCATAAAGACCCAACATAAAACTCTGACACTGCATAGGAGCAGCAACAAGCAATGAATCTAAACAAAAGTGGAATCTCCGCCTTTGCACGGAGAGCAGCGAAGATCACCGAGGGCTTATTATAAAAAGATTGGCTGTAACATTAATGTACTGCAACAGACTGCATGCTTGATGGTCAACCCAATCATGGTTGGCAACTTTGCTTTCATCTTTAATTGCACGCCGGTGGGTCGAACTTCAGACTCTTTGACGGTTTCTACTTAAAGACTTATCTATTGATGAGATGGTAGGGGCCTGATGCGTCGGCTTGTGTCAGGCTCATTGGGGTTTACCTGTTGGATTTCTTTTGCTCCGGTATTCAGTTTTATGTTCCGTCGAGTCCTTATCTTTGCGTTATCTCCTTTTTATATCTTGATTTATATGTTATTAGAGATGATGCATGGATAATTTAGGGATCTTTCATGCAAACCAAACATCTATGTGTCTTGATCAACATCTGAACTAATGGTGAGGTTGGCGCCGTGAAACAGGTTTAGGCCCTGGAGTAAAATATTATACTGACCGTTCCAAGGCGGTACTTTTTAGTGGATCTTTTATTAGTTATTTACGTCTTGTGATTGCCTTGCTTTCGCGTCTGTTCATCGCTGCCTTGTGGTCACCTGCTTGGAAAGAGCTGACCTCTTGGCTCTCTTGTTCGTGGTGTTTCATTGTCTTTTTGTCACTTTCCCATGTGGTGTCCTGGGTCAGGTGTGGTACTAGTTTGTGTCGATTCCTGATCTTTGCCGCATTTCTTGCTTTTAATATACAAGAATCAGCTGTTGTGTAAACACAATAACATGTTTAGCTCGCATGGAGGTTTCCATACTTCTGCATTACAGTGAAACCTGTCTAAAGCGGCCACCCAAAAATGTGTTTTCAAGGCCAATAATCGCTTAATGCAGGTCGAAAGTATTGCAGAATGCTCCGATTGGAGTATACTACAATACTTTCGACCTGCACTAAGGTACCACCTGTCTTTAAGACCTTTGTTTGTCTATTCTAAGTGGCCGTATCAGACAGGTTTACTGTACTGGGAAAAAATCACATCAAATTAACATGATCTACTTGTTACTAGAAAAGTGCTCTTAACGTACTGACAGCCAGAGCTAAAGGAAACCCTAATTTGTGTCATATAGCATATAGCATATGCCAATAACAATTTGATTAACTTTCAAAAGGAATAGAGACCATATTAGGATCTACTCAATGATATAAATACGTATTAACCCCTGACCAGCTAAATGAGCAAATTTTAAATAAAATTCCAAAACCATGCAGAGCCAATCCATATATATATACTCAACGTCAGTGAAAAGTTACCAGTAAATCACATACACTTAACATAGGACAATATTTAGTTCATTCTGAACGAAAAACAGCAAATACATCAACACTCAAATTTATGGCATAGAGTCCCATACATCACCACTATGGAAAACGGTATCCATCACACCCGAATGCATTTTAATCATTCCTTGATGGACCCCTGTAGTTCCCGATGCATTGTATAGAAAAATGCAAAGTTTGGTGCTACCTTAAAGTTTGATCCTCATTTTTTGCTTTTAAAGGGATAACCTTAACCATTTTGGTGGCGTTTTCAATGACAATGTCTAGGTAATGTCCTGGCATGTTATCTTCTGAAAATGATGATTTCAAATTCCCTTAAACGGCGAAAAACATAAAATGCACGTGCGTTTCGTGCACCATAGTTCCAGGGCTTGTGTAACTGTTTTATCTCTCAAAACCAGCTTGTCGTTGACCAGAAACATGAACGTAACAGTAGCCAAAGATCTGTATTATATATTTTCCGAAATATCAAAATTTCGATACTGGTAGCTTTTCATTGACGCTGAGTATAGTTAATTTAAACTATCTTCACACATGCAACCATTTGATAAACAATATAGGGCAGACTCCGCTCCCCACCCCTCCCAGTTCTCATTTTTAACTAGTCGGGTATATACTCACATACACACAAATATTTGTTTGTTTTAATATTAAGATTACAAGGAAAGGTAGTACATATTGTAGTATGGTATAAGTATATAGTGTACAATGCATATTATATTGTAACTATGTTATAATAGAAATAAACAGATACAGAAAAAAAGTTGATTCACAGTGGGCAGAGTCAAGGCTAATCATCAGGCATAAAAACGATGAAAGTTTTGGGCCATTCCCTGCTGGATATAATAAACTTTATCTTCCATGCAGTCTTTACTAGGTACCCACGGTTTGTCTAAGACAAAAGAGAAAACTTTTGTTGTGATAAGCTCCTATTGGTAAACTCTTAATGTACATATTTGGCATTTATGTCTTGATGGCGTATGTTTCTGGTTATTTATACCATAGGTGTTTCACTTATATGTGATTTTGGCATTTCTTAGTCACATTCACTCGAATGTTTTATTATTGTGCAGACAAAAAGGATCAAAATGTCAGAGCACACATCTAATAACTGATTCTTACAGACTAGATTTTTATTTATATATTCTCAATGAAACCAGATAATACTGTGACCATCATCTATACCTACTGTTAAGGAAATAAGCTAATGTCAAAAGTATGGTGAATTGGAAGATAAACTGTTTTGCACTTATATTTCATTGTTATAGTCCTGTAGCGAAGCTGCTATAACTCAATAATAATATTAGTGGCATCGCAGAAATGTCATCATGCTCTGGCACACGGCAAAGACGGACTGAACCTGAATCTGCAATCAATCTAGCAGATACTGTCCCAACATGCACACATGGGCGGTTCCAGAGGGGGGGCAGGGGGTCTAGACCCCCCTCCCTGAAAATCACAAAAATATAGGGTTTCTTAGCTATACCGGTCCGGAGCCCCTAAAAAATCATAAAGATACCAAGCCAGCATTCACTGTTGGGCAATTATCGGCCCACTAGCGAAACGTCATTTGAATGGCGTTTCGCTGGCGTGCCGATGATGGCCCATTAAAAAAACGTTATCAAATTTGGACCCCCTCTGACAAAACTTTCTAGATCCCAACATGCACACATACAGTTTTCTATCGTTACGTATACACCAAAGGTCAAGAGAACAGCATTTTACTTTGAACTATTTGTGATTTGAGTTAACAGGATTTCGACTTAAGAACATGAAAAACATTAATATATAATGTTTCATTTGAGGACTGAAATGCAGGCTTTAAGGGAGATGAAACACATTAGGCCTTTTTAAATGTCTGTGAAGCCCAAAATTACTTCTTGGAGATGTTTTCATCAGCCCGTGCAAGCCAAAGATCTAAATGACCTCGAAAAGTCTTATTGCAGGATTGCCCATAAAAATGGCCAGATAAAAGTTTCTACGAAAGCTATATTTTTTCTGTGGAAAAGATAGTTGGTTCAGCCCTCGATTTATCTGCAAAAGGTTTTTCACATTGGACAAGTACTGATTCAATGTCTGCGAAGCCCTTAATTACTTCTTTGAGATATTTTCACCAGCCAGTGCAAGCCGAAGATCAAAATGATCTCGAAAAGTCTTATTGCAGGATTGCCCATAAAAATGGTCAGATAAAAAGTTTCTAAGAAAATGATATTTTTTCTGTGGAAAAGATGGTTGGTTCAGCCCTCGATTTATCTGCAAAAGGCTTCTCACATTGGACAAGTATTGATTAAAAATATGGGTTAGAACTCTGTTTCTGCTAATCAACATATATAGGAGATAGATAAGGTTTCCCCCCAAGTGATCATGCTAATCCTTTTGTATACAGTTGTAGTTTTACATTACACTTACCATAAAAATGGCATGTTTGATCAAAGGATGGAATGCTGTCAAAATGCTCAAAACAAGCTATTATAAAAGCTCATTAGTCACTAAGTTTGTAAAAACAGTTAGCTAAATATCCATTCGCAATGACATGTTAACAGTAAATAGTAATGATACACCTCGATGAACAGGTTATACTGATTGCAATATGAACAGAACATGTAAGATATTTATAGGTAATAGTCAAAAGTCATGGACAATTTACTTATTTACCATAACAATGAAATAATCCAGACCCGAATTATATGCAAACGCAACACTTTCACCTCATGTTTTATGCTGCAAACATTTTATTTTCATGTATTTAGATGAATACCTGACAAAACTTTGGCTTTCTGCGAAAAAGAAATTGGTCACAAAATATACCCCCACCCCCTAAACAATAAGGTCCTAGAATATATGTGCAATATTTTCCAAATGTATGATTTTGTTAGGTGCAATGAATGTCAGGTTTTAATAAAAGTACAAAACTAAAGTTATTAATTATACATAGTCGTAACCATATGCTCTAAAAATTTGAGCAGATTGAATAGGAAACTGTTCGAGGTCCTTTCAATTCTAATAATTACATATAATATTATCAAATACGAAACACAATTATACAACCGAACACGCTTGCTTCTCTAATAAACTGATTTATTTTATTTGTAAAATCTAGTTACAAAAGTGAAAGTAGAATAAATTACATTCACGGTTGAAAGTCATAGAACAAAGCAGTTATTGACTTTAATTTCGGTAGACAGAAGGATTTATCTACCCTTAAATGTGAATATTACTTTCTTTGGGTAGATAAATCATCATGTCTACCTCATTGAAGTCAATAATTATATAATATACATGATATAAGTTCATTCCAAATAGAAAATGAACCATCGGGAAGTGTTTTACATCAACCTTGAGCGGCCTCAGCCAAACCTTGTGGTCGAGGTCAAAAGACAGCGTACATTTACGCCAAAGTACTACACTTTCGATTCAAATTAGAACAGCTCCGTTTGTTCGACACGGCCCATCTATTATCGCGTCCAATAATAGTTATGTAGGTGGATTTACGAGGACCAATAAAATAATTCGAATTAGAATCAACCGCTGATTTATTTCTTTGTTTTATTATCTGAAACGAAGATCTCCTGAATAACTATTTGCCTCCTGGGAAATTTCGTATGCTTTATTTGTCGTCTGCTGTTTCTTTTTTTTTCAAATTCAACTTTTTTTTAAAATAAAAACTCTTTCACGATTACCATCAGAGTATCGTACAGTTTGGATCAAGGACAGGCCCGAAGTTTTGTCGGGCCTGATCTGGGTCCAATATGTTTCCAAACGTTATCAGCAGACGCAATTTTCACTTCCAAACATTGTGCATAGGCTGTGCTTTATTGAAATATGAAATGATAATATAAATTTTGTTTGGACGATACCAATTTAGTAACTGTGTCTCATAGACAATTATTTTTCGAGAAGTTAAGAAGGAGACGTTTTGAAAACCTCTCTATTACAGACAAGATGGTCCAATGTCAGCTTAGGAAAGAAGCTAATCACTAAGCTAGATTCAAACCAACAAATGAATCCCAGATCCCAGCCAACATCCCATCTCGGGCACCAATCGGGCCGATGGTGGTCCGAGATTGGATGTTGGCTGGGAATCACTTGCCCGATGGTGGCCCGAGATTGGATGTTGGCTGGGACTCACTTGCCCGATGGTAGCTTATTGATAAGCTCTTTTGACCTCGACCACCAGCGAAACGCCACCCTCGCTGCCATTCGGGTGGCGTTTCACTGGCGGGCCGATAGCGGCCCGTTTTTACTTGCTTACTGGGGTATGGCCAGGCAATTCCACAATCACAGACCTACCAACGGTACCGCGATGAAGAGACACACAGGCAGCCACAGGACAACAGCAACAAAGTCAATAAAACTAATTCCATGGGTTGAAAGCCACCACTAGGAGTATCAATATGATAGCTTAGTTTAATTGTCCCAAGTAAGGCTCAAACAAGACTGCTCAGATACATGTACAAAGACCAGCTAAAATATTGATTTTTTGAATGGAGCATGTTTTCAAAGGTGCTGATTAGAGTGCGCATATGCAAATGCTAGTCTGCGCTTTTGTTCGTTCGAACGCATTAAAAATGGTAAGTGAGTATGATAAGGAAATACCACAATCACAAACTGCAGACAAACTCGTGGCATCGTGAGGAAGAGCCACACAACAATCACGAGACACCAGGAAGACAAACAAAGCAAAGTTACCAGCTCTCTCTTCCCCATCGAGATGATTGCAAAACTAGAATGGACATAAAGTAAAGTACAATGAAAAAACATAGAACAATTACAGAATCCCACAATAGGAGTAACAATAAATAACGGATCAATAACAATTCGGAAAAAAGTCCGCTTTCTTGCGTCAATTATTGTCGCGAATGTACTTTTTGCATGTTTACACCAAAGTACGTTCTTAAACTGAGAACAGAAAGTAATGTACTTTTATTTTATGCGGTAATAAACACTTTCATTATAGAAAACTCGTTATCGTGAATTCGCACGAGACAATAACTTGCATTTAAATTTCTTTCAGCTTATTAAAACTATCTAAATTGTTTTAAAATAATTACTGATGTCTTGTTTCGTCAGCTGATCAGCATGATTAGTCGCGAAAAAGATTAGCAAAAACTTATGGATAACAAAGGCAGCGCCCTACTCATTCCAGAAATAAAGAGGGACTTCATAAAGGGTCGCTGATTTGAGACTCACCAGAGGCACTGCTTAATGTCCTTGAGCAAAGTAAGAAAGATGGTAAAGATCAGGAATCGATACAATCAAGCACGATTCATGACCCAGGATATCAATGGGAAAGTTACAACTTCACAATTAGACATCACAAACGAGAGCCAAAAGGTCAGCCCTTTCCCAACTGGTTGGTGACCACAAGTCATCAATAAACAGACGCACACGAAAGCATAACAAAAACAAGACAGAAATAACATATTCCACAAAAGAAGTACCGCCTTGGAACGGTCAGTAAAAATATTTTACTGGAGGGCTCAATCCAGTTTCACTGCGCGACAACCTCACCCTTAGTTCAGATGTGGATCAAGACACGTAAATGTTTGGTTTGCAAGCAAGACCTCTAACCTATCAATGCATCATCTCCCAGAACATATAAATGAAGATATAAAAAGGAGACATAGCAAAGATCAGGACTCAACAGTAAATAAAACTGAATACCGGAGCAAAAGAAATCCAACAGGTAAACCCCGGTGGGCCAAGGCACTTTATCCTCTACTTAGTCTGTTTCAACTACGAAAGACAGAAAAGCGTCCCGACATGACAAAAAAGTGTTGACTGGGGCGTAAATCATCAACACAAAACAAACAAACATTTCAGAAACTGTTCCATGTGAAATTGATCGAGATACGATACGGCTTTAATTGTCGCATATGCGACAAGCAACCAAATTTCTCATATACTCACTCGTCCAAATGCTTTTAAGCTATCATAAGGCTTTGTCCTACGACTGTGTCTGTTTTCTGATTATATACATTTGTTAGTCAGGACAAATGCTATCGATTGTAAAGCAAACCCGAATTATTTCGCTAAGATGAACAAACGAGAATGACGAGCAGTTATATCACGTTTCAAAACACAAATCTTCAAAATGATGCCTCATTATTTGTAGCAAGCAAATGTAGCCTTAAGAAATAAACAGCATCTTGACAAGGCCGCTGCAACTAAACCCATGTCATCCTGAGAAGATTGAAACATTGACCTATTTATTCCAAACGGTGCTTTCCTTCCTTATTGCTTGATCCTATTTGGATCGGTCTACATGTATTATGTATACTTACCCCTTTTCATTATTATGACTTTTCAATGCATGCTGATAGAATAAGTATGAAATTCGATTTTATCCCCAACCCTAGGGAAAGATAAAAACGAACAGCTCACGTAGGCCGCACGTCGGCCGCACGTCGGCCGCATGTCGGCTGCACTCTGATTAGTGACGTCATTGTAATGTTAAAATGACGTCACCATGTCGAATCTCAGCGTATTCAGGATTTTCTGGGGGCACTTTCATATCTTCGAATATAAAATTAGGTATTTAGCGGCGAGCAAGAAAATATTCCAATATTTGTGTGAGGATGGGAATTGAAAAATCCGTCTCTTGCGTTCACCGTTTTTCATCATTCAGCAAGCCTCGTGATGCCATTTCGCGATCCTCGGTACGGATTGTTCTATCCCACCCTCACTTTCATGATAGATTTTACATGCCCATTTTTGTAATTTAAGGAGGTAAAGGTAGAAATTTATAAATCATGACCCATTTCTGTTGCTAACATTGCAGGCATTCCAGAACCTGGTGAATTGCCACATAAAGGGCACATTATCTGGGTCTTCACTAGTTGCCAAAATACCTGTTTGTTGGTTTTTAAGAATGAAAAGGGTCATCGAAAGGCCAAGGAATGGTGTTCGTGTTTCAAGTAGGTCTCTACATGTGACTTGTTCCTTTATATTTGATTCCTATTTCTTTTTATTTGAAAACTGGCGACAGCAACAGTCTCACAAATAGGTTAGATTTATGTTTGCATTTATTTGTCAATCCCAACAAATGCCACTTGACATTTTGCTAACATTAACGAAACTTTATAGTACTTCTTTTGAGGACCATTTGTGTTATGTATGTCTTGTGTTTGTCACGATTTTGCGTCCGTTCATTGCTGCCTTATGGACACCTGCTGGGAAAGGGCTGACCTCTTGGCTCTTGTTTGTGACGTTTATTGTGTTTTTGTTACTTTCCCATGTGGTATCCTGGATCAGGTGTGGTACTTGATTGTATCGTTTCCTGATCTTTGCTGTCATTCTTACTTAGGAAAGAGAATTTCATAAAATACAAATGTGTTCACATTCAATGTACTGTGACTAACTGAAAACTACATTAAGAAGCTGAAACAATAACAGGTTCTCCTAAAGTTAACGTTTTTACTGTTGTGCCAGCCAACAGTGAAAGTGACGTAATATGTTGTTTACAATCATTAAGAAACAAATTCACTTGTACACCCAAGTTGAGCTAACGCGAATCGGTAGATCACTTGTGTATTAATCCTATCCTAAGGATAGAATTAATACGCAAGTGATCTATCGATTATAAGTCTCTGATAACTATGTAAACAAAGATGACGTCACTGTCACTCTTGACTGGCAGGACAATAGATCTCTTGTATCACTTCATAATTAGGCGGTTTTTATTTAAGCTGATAAATGCCCATTTCTGCGAGTGTTTAAGCCTATATTCAGCATATGAAGCGATAATGAGGTGTCAAATAGCCTTAATAGAGGAGATTTGTATTGATCTAGAAAGAAATATTTCAAACACCAGGATCTATGTGAGAGTTGTTGCCTAGAATTATAAACCTGTATCTTGACATCCCCTCTTTTGCAGAAAATCAGCCTGGCCATCCTCTTTGTCTTACCAGAGTTTGGTAAGGGAATTTTGACACCAGTTTGTAATTATTTCTTAAAGGTCAAGTTGATAAGCCTGACAATTCTGATGGGGTGTTTCAGCACGTTGATAAACGATACTTAGTTTGGTAATCTTGCATCAACCAAATAAATAGATCATGTCAAGTTGACATTGATGGCAGAATTTCGCAATACATCTGACCTCAGAAGAATTGCGCAATTGGTATGACTATGAGTCACTTTGTATCTTTCTATTGGTTGATATAAATGGAAACTTACATATGTAGAAGGCGCTTTACTGATACCTTGTATTGTGATTGGTTAATGATGATGTCATTAGATGGCGCTGGTATTGGCTTCTCTCACGTGACTGTATGGTATATTAGGTGGATCCCACTGTGAGAGTAGTCGATTTGGAACTTTGATTTTTTTTAGTTTCTAGGAGACATTTAGTTTTGACAATTTAATAAATCATAAAATTATGAATTGTTGCTGGAATTCTGAATTCTAAGGAAAACCGAAAACACAACGCAAACTGAGAAGAAGAGGATTCACCGTTGTTACAATATTTTACGGTTTCTTCCAGTGTTGACTTGCTTTAGATCTATCAAATTTGGTCTCATTTCTTTGTTTTATGCTAAGAGAGATGCCTAATTACGGACACTATTTTTGGAATTGAATGAATTTTAAGTTGATAGGGACCTGATGCTTTGGCCCAACAGTGTTTACTGTTGGATTTCATTGGCTCCTGTATCCTGTTTTATTTACTGTTGAGTCTTTATCTTTGCTTTATCATCTTTCTATGTCTTGATTTTTATGTTCTAGGAGATAATGCATTAATAAGTTAGGGGTCTTCCATGCAAACCAAATATCTCTGCGTCTTGATCCACATCTAACTAAGGGTGAGGTTGGCGCGCTGTGAAACCGTTTTTAGCCCATCAGTAAAATATTTTTACTGACCGTTCAAAGGCGGTGCTTCTTTTGTGGATCATTTATGTTATCTTGTTTTCGTCATGCGTTCATGTGCGTCTGTTTATTGATGCATTGTGGTCACCTGCTGGGAAAGGGCTGACCTCTTGGCTCTCGTTTGTGATGTCCTATTGTGAAGTTGTCACTTTCCCATTGGTATCTTGGGTCAGGTGTGGTGCTTGATTGTATCGATGCCTGCTTTTTTCCCTCTTTCTTACTTTATTAAGGTAAATGCGAATAAAACATTCTAGTATGAATCGCCCTATACAAGGCTGGCGTATTAAATTTACAAATATTTCTTTACATCAAATGGACCTCTTGTCAAAAAAAATCATCAAATGGGCCTCGTAAATTATCTTCCTATGTTTATTCATTTATAGGGCTGTATATTCACTAAACTTTGAATCAATGATAACAATATATGCTGTAACATGAGATTTCCAACAATTTGGTATGTGCGACCAACAAAGCCTCAGATCAGCCTGCGCATACGCGCAGTCTGATCAGAGCCTATGCAAGTAAGAAAGACAGCTTAGATGAGGAATCGATGCAACCAAGTACCACACCTGTCCCAGGATACCAAATGGGAAAGTAACAAAATCACAATAAACATCACAAACAAGAGCCAAGAGGTCCCTTCAGGTGACCACAAGGCATCAAAGAATAGACGCGAAAGCATGACAAACACAGACATAAATAACACAAATGATCCACGACAGATATTGCCTTGGAACGGTCAGTAAAAAGTTTACACTGGAGGGCTTATACTGGTTTTACAGCGCGCCAACCTCATCCTAGGTTCATATGTGGATCAAGACACAAATAAATTTAGTTTGCATTAAAGATCCCTAACTGAACAATGCATCATCTCCAAGAGCATATAAATCAATATATTAAAAGGAGATAAAGCAAAATTAAGGACGCAATAGTAAATAAACCCGAATACTAAGCCAATTTCGCCACACGTCATTCTTATATAATTGCCTTTATATACGATCCTCATATGAGTCTTATATAATTATCTTATGTAAACCTGAGTATATGATTATCATATGTGCAGTTTCATATGAATTTTATATAATACGATTTATATGATATTTACATGTTCACAAAATCATATAATTTTTTATGTAATTAATATCATATGAACCCATGTTAGTTTTATATGATCATTATATGTGTACTATTTCATATAATTATGACATAAATTAATTTATATGAATTGTTGATAAAAATAAGATCATATAAGTTTTATATGTAATTTAATATATGTGATAATCATTATGGGTGAATTAAGTTTTGTAACATTTTTATAATTTTCAAATACAGTGCATTACACATCATCCTCATGTGACTGCCTTTTTATATGAATTCTATATACTGCCTTTTTATATAAATTTTATATAAAGGCACTCATATGATATTTATATAAAAGGGCAATCATATGATTTTCATATAATTATTATATGATTATTACGTAAAAATGCTTATCAATATCATATGATTATTATATGTATTTCGGTTTACGTAAAAATCATATCATTTTCATATGAAAATTATATAATCTGTTTTATATGATTCACACGCGGCTGCCTTTTTTAACAAGTATTATATAAAAGTTTTTATATAAGAATCATATGATTATTATATAAGTTTTACGTGTGGCGAAATTTGTAGTGTACCGGAGCAAAATAAACCCAACAGGTAAACCCCGGTGGGCCTGACAACAGCCAAAGCACCATGCCCCTACCATCTCATCAATAGATAAGTCTTTAAGTCGGAACAGTCAAAAAGTCTGAAGTCCGACCCACCGGTGTGCAATTAAAGAGGAAAGCAAAGTTGCCAACCGTGATTGGGTTGACCACCAAGCATGCAGTCTGTTGCAATACATTAGTGTTATAGCCAATCTTTTTATAATGGGAAATTCGTTTAATGAACTGCGCTGAAAAATTATAAGTGCCAATAATCTTCTTCAACTTATACACCAAGTCGTTTTCATATTCTATGACTGTTAAGCTACTGACTGAACATCATTTGAGGTCGTGTAGGCTTAATAGGAGGCTGTACAGGTTCGTCTGAGTCTACACTTGTCAAAATGCCACATTGTTGGAAATCACATGTCAAGGCTCAATCATGTAGGATTCGGAGCATCACTTAAAATAGTGTCGTTTTCTTGTGCTGTTTCAAAGCAATCAAAGGTTGCATTAATTCATGCCAACCACCTGAGCAGTATTTGAATGCGTTTAGTGACTTTTTCTGAATCCATTTTGTGTTAGCGTTAGTAAGCTGCTTTTTATATTTGTACAAATATAATAAAGTTTAAACTAACATTCATGCAAAGAAGGAACGTTTTTAGACAAAATTAAAAAAACAACACTGACCGCAAATACGAAACACGCTGCGCCTCTGATGACGTTACCATCGGTTGAAATGATTAAATTGACATGGCTGGGAAATAATGAATAGTGCATGGGTGAAAAGTTTGGCTGTTAATCAAGGAAATGTCAGTTTTTGTTTACATTTCTTATGAATCTATAACCATAAATCAATCCCTGTTCTGATCTTAACTTCCTAGTTCCCAATATGCAACTGAAGATTTGGTCGAATTAATATGATTCAATATATGTGTACATGGTGACTGTATAATTATATGCATAGAGGATCTTACATGAGTGCTCATGTTTTATTGAATTTATTAAACGAGTTGGGGAAAAGAGATAAAATGCGAGGCTTGCCGAGCATTTTATCTCTTTTTCGCAACGAGTTTAATAAATTCAATAATACAAGAGCACGAATGTTAGATTATATTTATCATATGACATAAAGATTACTTTGAAATCTCATTTCTGCCGTGAAAACGTTATAAGTTTGTCATAATGTACTTAACGTTGTTATGGACGTCATAACGTTTCCCGAAAATCGATAAACCACTAGTGGTTTACAGATTTTATTGCATGGCGTTATTTCACTCCCAGACGTGACGTCATATGATAAACACGGGTAAAGTTAGGGAGCACCTCTGTTAATGAAAGGGCAAACTTTAGACTAAAATTTTCCGACATTTAAAAATGTTATATCACACTTTGTTTTAATTATTCAGTATTTGTTTTGTCCAAGGTTGTTTCTACATTCAAATGTCGAAGATTCAGCAATACCTGCGGCGAACAGGGGCACACATGGATAAAGATTTTTTGTTCTGATTTTAGGCCCCCCCTTGATATCTCTTGCGATATCTTTCCTTCTATGAGTTTTGATTGTCTGATTATTTTTGTGCAAGCTTAAAGCGGACAGTCTGTTTTATAAACATTGACCACAGTTATTTAGTTTTATGACCTTCTGTTGGCGGTAGAGGCATACTCTACGAATGACATGTTTCCAAGCCACATTTCCTTCTTTGTCTTTACCTTTTGCAGGTTGTTAAATTTAGGCCAGAAATTGAACATAGTCTTTTAAGACTTTCATAATACTCAGTCTGGTCATAGAGTCGCTGCACTTGAGGCTTAAATTGGAAATTATCAAAGAATTTGTTTCCACAGAAATAAATGCAAAATGCAGACCGTGTACATTAATGTCGTTCAGGGCTAATACCAAACTCGGAATATTCATGGGGAATGCTCCAACTTTCATTTCATGTTGTTCCGCTCTCCAAAATTGTTTTCGGTTGTGTGCAGAAACAAAATGGCAAACTTATTTTCAGGAAAATTGACAGTACTCAAGAAAAAAAACTTTATACATGTATAAATACATGCCTCGTCGTGAAAAAAGCTGTCTTGGAACTTCCGACAAAACGAGACTAAAAGAAGTCTCCTCAGATACAGAGACTAGCTAGAATAGTAAAATTCCACTTGTAGCAAGCTATGCACAAACATATGAGCATAACCGGCTTGATGAGACGTCTATCGTTGATAGACATAGATGCCATATGGCAGCTTAGTTTAAGGTGTTTGTTGATGAGGACCATAGCAAGCTTCCAACGATATACTGGTTACCTAAACTTCATAAACGGCCCTATACGTCGCGTTTTATTGCTACTTCTAGTTCATGAACAACAACCGAGTTGTCTATTCTGCCTCACTGCTATTAAAAACCATGTCATTAAATATTGCACAACAGTTTATGAAAGGAACGGTAAAAATTTATTTTGGTCTATTAAAAACTCAGGTGAAATTCTTAAAAAATTAAAGTCTAGAGGTTTTCTAGCATCTAGTTTGTCAACATATGATTTCTCTACTCTCTATACTACATTGCCTCATCAAAGAAAACTAACATAATAAATTGAACAAACAAACAGAGAGGGCTCACTTTATTTGGCTTGTAATGATAAAATGCCTTTTTTTTCTTCTGAACAACCTACCGATATAAATTGTGATCATGTCAGAAAATGTTTGATGCTCTCCACTATCTTTAAGACGATATATTTTAAAAATTTGGCTCGAAATTATATAGACAAATTGTAGGCATTCCAATGGGTACTAATTGTGCTTCTCTTGTTGCAGATTTGTTTTTGTTTTGTTATGAGAGAGACTTCATGTTGTCTCTGTCAGACAATAATCAAACTGATACTATTGAAGCTTTTAACTCCACCTCGGGATACGTAGATAACTTACTTAATATTGATAATCCTTATTTTGAACAAATGGTGGGTCAGATATATCCTACTGAACTTCAGTTAAATAATGCGAATTCTTCTGATACTGAAGCTCCGTTTTTTGGACTTGAACTTGTCCATAACAAATGGGATAGTTTCTTCTAATATTTATAATAAACGGGATGATTTTAATTTTGAAATAGTAAATTTCCCATTTCTTTATGGAGATGTTCCTAGCTCCCTTTCCTATGGCGTATATATTTCTCAGCTTATTCGTTTTGCATGAGTGTTTTCTAATGTTGATGACTTCAACAACAGAAACTTACTTTTAACTGCTAAGTTATTAAAACAAGGTTATAGATATCATGAAATTTGAAAACCATTTTCTAAATTCTACCACAGACACTCAGAGTTAATTGTTAAATACAACAGTGGGTTAAAACTCTTCTGTAACAAGGCATATCAGAACCTATATTTTGTGGTGATTAGTTTATAAATTCCAACGAATTGTTGGAAAACCTAATTTTAGTGATCAATTAAAAAAGATTATCAAACGTTATATAAAGGTTTGATATAACTTGGATGTCATGCAACAGTCTGCATGCCTGATTTTAAAACCATTTACGGTTTAAAGCTATGGTTTCCTCTTTAATTGCACGACGGTGGGTCAGGCCTCAGACTCTATGACGGCTCTGACGCAAAGCATCAACCGGTGGGTTGGTGTCTGATGCTTATCTGTAGCTGAACCCACCGTGGCTCAGCTTGAGGTTTTCTTTAGCTCTGACTATCTGTGAGTCTTGAGTCCTTTTCTTTGTTTCATCATAGTGTGTTAATTTGATTAGAGTGCTTTTCCATGATGGTACATTGCAATAGTAAGAAAGCTTCCATGCGAGTTGAACATTTCTTGTACGTCAACAATAGCAGAATCTAGGGCGAAGAAAATGCATTTACCCCCACCCCCAGTGGCTTATGCTGCAGTCCATTCTAAGGCGGTGGTTCTGTTGTTGCTGACTTTTTTTATTGTTACTCCCATTGCGAGAATCTGTAATTGTTCTGTGTTTTATTGTACGTTACTTTATTCTTCTAGTTTTGTAATCATCTTGATGGGGAAGAGAGAGCTGGTGTTGCTTTGCTTAGTTTGTCTTCCTGGTGTCTCGTGATTGTTGTGTGACTCTTCCTCGCGATGCCAAGGGTTTGTCTGCGGTTTGTGAGTGTGGCATTTTCCTGATCATACACACTATTTTAGACATGATATTTTCTAATAAGCGAATAACAAAGGCGCTGATCAGACTGCACGAATGCGCACGCTAGTCTGCGGCGCTGATCAGACTGCACGAATGCGCACGCTAGTCTGCGTCTTCATGCTTTGCAAACCCCGAAGACAGGTTTCCTGGTGGTAATACTCAAGCAGGTTTGTTTTAGTACTTTGGAATGCTCCATTTAGTCATTTGGAGTACTGTCAATTGAATTTGAACAATCAACTCTTCTAAAAACTTTACTTGAAGGTTTAATTCCTCCAGTAAAATATTTTACTGACCGTTCCAAGGCGGTGCTTCTTTTGTTGATCATTTATGTTATTTCTGTCTTGATTTGTTATGCTTTCATGCACATCTGTTTGTTGATGCCTTGTGGTCACCTGCTGGGAAAGGGATAACCTCTTGTCTAATTGTGACGTTGTCCCTTTCCCATTGGTATCCTTGGTCAGGTGTGGTGCTTGATTGTATCGATTCCTGATCTTTTCCCTCTTTCTTACTCTAGCATTGCACCTGGCCACACAATCCAAAAAGAATGTTTCCCCTTTAGCATGGTTTACAACTGGAAGCATGTTCAAGCTAAACTTTCTGTCTGAAATTAAAGATTTTCTTAATTCGAACAATCAACTCTTCTGAAAAAAAGATTAATTCACTGTTATATGCACAAGAGCATCATTTTACTTGTGATACGGATCAATTAATTCTTGGCAGAAGCATAAATGCAGTAAATTTCACGATAAATCCAAATAAATAGAAATCGTTGTCAGAAGTGGAATTACAGTGTCAAGATACACTCAGAATTATTCGAAATCGATGCTGGTATTAAACCTGCCTAATAATCGGGACGGGATCCAAACAAGAGTACCAGTAACGGAAGTGCGAACAACGGATATCCGGTCAGTTTTTGCGCACGAACGAGACATCTAATATACCGCCTAATGTAAATCAGCAAATCATCCTTACATTTCAAAATTCAAATGCTTGATAAATTCTCCAATGCTTTGCCGTAGGTATGATGTAATTTACATGTGATTCCAGATTGTAAGAGATACCTTTTGCCAGCGAACCGTGTAAAGTATCTTAAAGTTCTATATATAGAAGTAAGCTGGCAATCGAACAAGCGCCTATCAAGAGGAGCTGTGATCTATCTCAAATGAACATTTGATCGAATTTTGTCATCAAAAAACACAATTTATTACATTTCTGATGATGAATAAACGGAAATATCTGCTGAAGAAAATGAGTAATACGTCTTCTGTGCACAGTATATAGGCTTTTACTCAAAATCAATCTCTGTAATATACCAATCATAGCGCCTTTGAGCAAGGAGACACCGAACAGACTACAACAACGGCAACTGATGTGTGCATTTCTAAACAATTTCGCATATAAGCTTGAAGCTAGCATACAACTGCAAGCGGATGCGTTTAAATAAAAGTTCTGGGCATTGGGCCGTTTTTACATTCAAAAGTATAATCATGATATTTCAAAAGTTTAAAGAGGAAACTCCTGTATCCAGTTGCACTCGTTAAATTATATATGAGCCTGATTTAGCATGTGGGGAAAACGTAATCTAAACAAAGGCTAGTATGTATAGGTTATAGAACGTATATTACAATTATAAAGGAATTAAGCACTTAATTCCTTTATAATTGTAATATATGATCTATGGTCTACTTATAAGTTTCTCCACCTTTTTCATGACTGCACCTTTGGAAATGATCGCATTGACCAATTCATGGATTTTCTTAATATATATTACAAATATTGACAAAAATGATTACGTTGGCCAAAAATTTAAGTTTCTGTGCAAGCTGATTGGTTGTGATGCACAGGAAGGGGCGGAGTAGGTTTGATGACACAATGCCCTACGAACACTATTTAGATTGCTACTTAAAATCTTACAAGAACACATCCATGTACATAGGAATTTCAGTTGGCTGGCTCTTACGTCATTTATACGTGCCTATTGGAAGTTATGATTTTACTTGTACGAAAATGGAAAGCTTATTCAAACGATTAAAAAAAAACTCCTGCTGTTAAGTTTTTAGAACTAATTTTTCGCAATAACTGTTTTATCTCAGTTTTAGCAAAATGGGCTCGCAATGAAAGTTGTAGAGGAGATATTCCGCCAACATCTCCAAGAGGTCTGGTGCTTGTGGTGCAAACAGATTTTTGTGTATTTAGATGAAGATTTTGCAATATATTGAATTCGTCCTAAATTTCTAAGCATTTTATTGACAGGTAAAATTCGTATAGGCGCGGCAGAAAGGGGTAGTCTCAAAAAATATTCGTATGCGGTGCATATCCAGTTATTATAAGGTTGTGCATAGCATATCTGCCATTTGCATACTCCGATTTTACCGTGTATATACAGAATCAACTTTAAAGCAGGCTCATTTGTAGGAGCAAAGGTTGGGTTTTCGCATGCCGTGCCATTTTTCTCTTATGCTCGTGCTATGAAATGAACAGTTTTGAGATGACCCCACTAGCTTAACGCACGAGCGAATCAGGTGCGATTTCCATAATATTTGACGAGTCATCCATCGCTTTAGTAATTGAATAAGGGCGGTGCATTGTAACTTTTTGACTGACATCTTGGACTTGGTTTATTTGCTCTTTGCTTAAAATGTTCAAAGAGTGCATCTAAACACAGAGGAGCCTGCTGCAGGGGATACAAATGACTGGTGCATTATATAGAACACATAGAGGCATTCTAACCTAGATAGTCTATGAACATGTATTATCACTATCAAATTAATTGTATAATTGGATACATATATAAACTAAAAGATCTGAACTAAAGACATTTTAAATTTGTTTAAAAACTTAAGGCATCTTTCGTACTTCCACACTTGTGCAAAAACAGCGTTGGCTTGGCACGTCACATATTCATTACAAGAAATGCATTTGAAAGCGTTAAGCTGGAAAATAATTGCATCGACATGAGCAACAAAAAGGAAACAAACGGCTTACACATCTGTGCACGTGTTAAATGCATGAATAAACACCGCCTCCTCGATGGCACCGGCAAGTGTTTTTTGTGTGATTTTAAATCATGAGAGTGTGCGTGGTCTAGCACATTAAAAGTTACACCATTTGTCTACAGATTGGTCTAGATCCGATATTTTATTGTGTCATTAAATTTATTTCCTGGTTTTCCTGTTTAAGCCTGGTGCACTTTTACAGAAATTACACGATCGATATTTCAAGATGATAGTGAATGTAAATACTGACCGAGATGTCCATAAATGCATATTTACATTTTCGAAGCAATCCTTAAATGAACCTTTAGGTTTTTGCAACCGTTCATAGCCTCATGAACGACACGGGTATGTCTGACAGCTGCCAAGTACACATGTCCGTGCACTACGCTTCGAACTTCGAGCTCTTTCGCCAGAAGTGAAAGACAGGGAGCCACACCTGAGTGGCACGTGCAAAACAAGCCTCTTGTTTGTACCATTGGCTGTCCGTGTTCACACTGGCTGTTCCGCTTTTCCGTTTTACTCGTTAATACAATTTTATCCTAGGTATTTGTAATAAAATGTAAATTTAAGCAATAAATTCTATTTTTGGTCTGTTCTTCGGATCTCTTGCAAAGTAAGCGTGAAGCCCTTTGGGCTTCGCTTACTTTGCAAGAGATCCGAAGTATTCATGATTCCATGGTCATTCCAAAAATTGAATTTATTTCTTAAATAGTGTAGACTCAGACGAGATCTTTCATCAGGGTCTGAATTGTACAGTCAGGAGCATAACCAGAACAGATTAAAATTAATATAAAAAAAACACTTATTTATTAAAGTGCACACATTTTAAAACTAACTGAAACGAGTTGTTTTAGTATCATGGCCAAATATTGTTACTTAAGTTTTAACTTAATGAAGTTATGCTCCTGACTGCTGTATGTACTGTTTAAAGTCATTTTCAAAATCTGCAGCATTTCGGAAATTCCATCTCATACCTTCGCAATAAATAACACGCCCTTCCAACTCGTAAACCAATAGTGATAACATATTCCATTGTTCATAAATGGTTCAATTTTGATATTTTTATTGTTTTAGGCACAGCCCAATATCGGTACAATCAGACTTTACAAGGCCCATTTGAGAACGAGTCGGCTATCACGAGTACCTACGACCATGGACACTGGAGTAAACCGTACTTCGATTGTGGTGGAGGCTATATCTGGATGATGACGTATACTGTACCTTTCTTTGGTTACAAAAATGGGAAATTCAAATTCAAGTGAGTACATTTTTTTTCTTACTCTGGTCCTTCAGGTATATTGGGTTCTGACGGAAAGCAGAATATCGCTTAAGCTGGTGCTAGGGGGCGTGAGAATTGTTTCACTTTCCATTAATTCTCATGAACAGATTCAATGAAACCGAGTCTGCTGTTTTCTAATATTGTAGGCTCTCTCTATTTCTGAAGGATCCGATTTTCCAGACTATTTAACGCCTTCAACTAAGTGATTGAATGCATCAAAAGATATAAATGTAAAATACATTGCGCAATGTACAGACTAAACCATCTAAAACTAAGTTGAGAAGCTGGAGATTGTGCAGCTATTGAAAAGTTCCATGAACATTGTTACAAACTCATTTTACCCATTTATGAGATATAATTGCATGATTTGTTGTGGTTTTCTGTAACACTGGACCTACCTATTGCATTACAGCTTGGTTTATGGACATACTGCAACTCCTGACTATTCTTTCAATAAAGCCAAGTTAAACGTTTGAAACCAAGTGATTGAATGCAAAAAGATATAAATGTAAAATACAATGCTTTACAGACTAAACTATTTAAAACAAAGTTGAGAAGCTGGAGATTGTGTAGCTATTCAAAAGGGTCATGTGCATTGTTACAAGTTTATTTCATCCATTTATGAGCAAAACTTGCATTTTTGTGGTTTTCTGTAACACTTGGCATTTGGAAAACCATCCATATTGTATTTCAGCTTGGTTTATGGAAATACTATAAGTCCTGATTATTCTTTCAATAAAGCTAAGTTTAACGCGTTAAACTAAGTGATTGAATGCAACAAAATATATAAAATGTAAAATACATTGCATTACAGACTAAACTATTAAAAGCCAAGCCCATGGCCAAAAAATGATTGCATATTTGAATTTGAACCAAGAGTAGTAGTTATTTTGTTAAGTTTAGTTTAAGTACTGACGAAGCGAAATTATTTAAATCAGACCAAAGGTATAATTTTGCATTAAATTGGTTATCATCTGATTTAAAGGTGATATCACAATATCAGATACCAGACATGCGATATTGATTCTGAGTCATTCAGTGTTTCTCTATGCTTTGCACAAGTTATCTTAATGTCATTTAATGATTCTCTATGCTTTGCACAGATTTTTATCTAAATGTCATTTAATGTTGCTCTATGCTTTGCACAAGTTGTCTAAATGCCATTTAATGTTTCTCTATGCTTTGCACATGTGCAAAGCATTGAGAAACATTAAATGACATTTGGATAACTCAGATTCGATATCGTATCTAGATTCTAATATTATGTTATCACCTCTTAAGAGTTCCCCATAAATTTTACTTATTGTTTGTAGCATCTCCTGTTGTGTATGGGAGGTTTGTGTTGGGCAGTGTGGTTCATGATTTCCATTCTAGTTTAGCAAACGTCTTGCTGAGGAAGGGAAAGCTGGTTGATTTACTTGAATTTTGTTTTGCTCCCTGTGTTCTGGGTTATTGTTATACCTCTAATCCATATCCTTATTTCTTTATATTTTCCTGTTTGAGTTTTGCCCCGTTGATTGAAATAAGATAGCAGTCTTCATACTCCCTTACGTTTTGTAAGAAAGATATTTCAAAAAGGATTTGAGCTGCATTCTTGTACTTTCAAATACTAACCTAGACTAGTACTTGTCTAGTATTGTTAGATTCAATAAAAATGAGGTAGGTTTGCTGCTTTTGTAACTCATAAACTACCAGAGCTAGAGTCTAGAAACTTGATAAGCATGTAAAAGAGTGAATAGCTTGATTTTCTTTTGAAGGAATTATGCATATATCAAACAAGTATGTCCCTATGGTACAAAACGAGAACCACCCGTATGTTAGATGCACACTATTTCACAAACAGTAAATAGAGGATCTTACATTAGTGCTCCTCTTGTTGCAGATATAGAGGATCTTACATGAGTGCTCATGTTTTATTGAATGAGTTAACCGAGTTGTGGAGAAGAGACGAAATGCGAGGCAACGAGTTCAGTGAATTCAATAAAACATGAGCACGAATGTTAGATTCTATATATCATATGACTTTAAGATTTCTTTGAAATCTCATTTCTGCATTGAAACAGTTACAATTTTGTCATTATGTACGCAACGTTGTTTTGGACGCCATAACGTTTCCCGTAAATATATATACCACTAGTGGTTTATCGAGTTTAATGCATGGTGTTATTTCGCTCTCAGACCCTACGCCATATGATAATTCTAGTTAGCACATGCTCTTGTATCGCTCCCCATTGGCAATATAGGTTGGCTTTGAACTGTGAATTTGGCATTTCTTGGAAAATTTCAGTCGGCTTTTGACCAGGTACTGTTATTGTATTTAAACAAGATCTTTTGAATTCATTATCACAGATGCGTCACTACTCTCTTTGAAACGGACGAAGTGAATAGTTTTATAGAAGCTAGAAGGATTTCAATGCGTACAAATGAGATATTTCTTTCTTTACATGCAAATATTTAATCATTTCATTCTGTAGTTTTGAAATGCGGAACTATAATTTATGGCCAACATTAAACACTAATGGAACTGGATTACAGTCTTCATTGGGAGCCAAATCAGGTAAAATGGTAACTGTTCCTAATATAACAAACGATCGCCATTTTACACAGTTTTATATAGTAAAGTTTCTTATAAACATTTGCAGACATACATTATTTGCCACATTGAAATTTTTCTGAGCTTCATATAACTGTATATTTAATCATGGAGTATTTGAAATGTACATGCATCTTTTGGGAATATTACACTTGCCAGCAATTGTCCGTAATGATCATGTCAGATTTTAATGTTACATGTGAGACGTGCTTTTAAATCTTGATGGCAATGCTCTACATTGGTGTTTGAGCCATTCCATGAGAAAATGGCATTTATCGCGTATGTGTAATGCCAATCACTATAAAGGTACTCGCAGATACCTTATACAGCTAGACACCTAATATTTGGGTTTTCATCTGCTGTCATCCTTTGTGCAGATGAACAGCGAAGGCTCTGGTGCACTTACATGTAAACTTTAGTCCTGACGTTACTGTAGCTTACAATTTACTATCATTCCTTGACATTATTGAGCAACATCGCTGCTCAACAAGTGCACTTTCGTGTAAACTTTAGTCCAGACGTTACTGTAGTTTCAAATTCACTATCATTCCTTAACATTATTGTGCACAATCGCTACTCAACATGTGCATTTCCACTTTACTATTATTCCTTAACAGTATTGTGCACCATCGTTGCTCAACAGTAGACCTAAAGTGTAAACTTTAGTCCTGACTTTACAGTAGTTTACAATTAACTATAATTCCTTAATAGTATTGTGCACCGATATTGCTCAACATGTGCATTTATGTGTAAACTTTAGTCCAGCCGTTACTGTAGTTTACAATTTACTATTATTTCTTAACAGTTTTGTGCACCATCTTTTCTCAACAGGTGCACTAACGTGTAAACTTTAGTCCTGACGTTACTGTAGCTTACAATTTACTCTTATTCCTTGACATTTTTGTGCGACATCGCTGCTCAACATGTGCAGCTATGTGTAAACTTTAGTCCTGGCGTTACTGTAGTTTCCAATTCACTATTATTCCTTAACATTATTGTGCACCATCGTTGCTCAACAAGTGTACTGACCTGTAAGCTTAAGTCCAGACGTTACTGTAGTTTACAGTTTACTATTATTCCTTAACAGTATTGTGCACCATCGTTGCTCAACAGGTGCACTTATGTGTAAACTTAAGTCCTGACGTTATAGTAGTTTGCAATTTACTATTATTCCTTAGTGCACCACCATTAATCAACATGTGCCCTAATGTGTAAACTTTAGTCCAGACGCTACTGTAGTTTACAATTTACTATTATTCCTTAACAGTATTGTGCACCGTCGTCGCTCAACAGGTGCACTATTGCATTTACTTTAGTCCAGACGTAAATGTAGTTTACAATTTACTATTATTCCTTCAGAGTAGTGTGCACCATCGTTGCTCAACAGGTTCGCTCTGTAAACTTTAGTCCCGAGGTTACTGTAGTTTACAAATTACTATTATTCCTTCACAGTATTGTGCACCTTCAGTGTTCAATGAGTGTCACAATGTGTAAACTTTAGTCCAGACTTTACTGTAGTTTACAATTTACTATTATTCCTTAACATTATTGTGCACAATCGTTACTAAGCATGTGCATTTCCACTTTACTATTATTCCTCAACAGTATTGTGCACCATTGTTGCTCAACAGGTGCGCTCTGTAAACTTTAGTCCAGACGTTACTGTAGTTTATAATTTAACTATCATTCCTTCACAGTATTGTGCACCTCCAGTGTTCAATGGGTATCATAATGTGAAGACTTTAGTCCAGACCTTGCTGTAGTTTACAATCAACCTTTATTCTCTGACAGTATTGTCCACGCCCAGTGCTCAACAAGTGCACAAAAGTGTTTACTTTAGTCCAGACTTTACTGTAGTTTACAAATTATTAATATTACTTCACAGTATTGTGCACCACCAGTGTTCCACAGGTGCACTTATGTGTAATTTTTTGTTCCGACTTTACTGTAATTTACAATATACTTTTTATTCCCTGACAATATTGTGCACTAACGTTGTTCAACAGGTGCACTAATGTGTAAATTTTAGTCTAAGCTGTACTGTAAGCTGTTTTTCTTATAACGTGGCACATATAGTAATTTTACTTTCGTGTTAAGGAGGAAAAAACATAATCGCCTAGGGAACTCAAGTAATAGTGATGTAGTTATATTTAAAATGGCTCTTTTGGGAATGCTGAATGGATGTATTTAGCATATATGTGATATAAAAGCGCGTTTTATAAATATAAAAACAAGCCAAACGATCCATTATTGTGCTTGGCCAAGCAGCAAAATTATTTTCAACATAATGGAGACGGCATGATCAGTTGGCCTATGTTCCTGAGAGGGCATGTAAGCCCATTTGCAGAAAGTTTGATATGCATATAATTTTATACTTAGCATCAGTGAAAATGAACCAGCAGTTACCGTAGACTTAAACCAAGGTACTATTTGGCTCATTACATTAACGTCAGCATTCTATTTTACTGACAAAGAGCCTGCGTCGCAACAATAGAAAATGCTATCCTTTACAGCGGGAAGCATGATACCCATTCCATGATTCCATAGAAATGTATAGGAAAATGCAATGTTTTAGTGCTTCCTTATTGTCCCCCCCCCCCCTCACTTTCTCTGTTGAACCGTTTTGTGGCGATTTTAATGGAATAGTCTCAGGCGTGTCACGACTTGTTTGCTTTGAGGAAATAATGTTTTAAATTTTAAAAGTAAGTAAGGGTGCAAAGATCAGGAATCAATACAATCAAGTACCACACCTGACCCAGGATACCAATGGGAAAGTGACAAACTCACAGTAGACACCACAAACGAGAGCCAAGCAGGTGACCACAAAGCACATATAAACAGACGCGCACAAAAACATGGCAAACACAAGACAGAACAAAAACATAAATTTTAAAAACCGCGAAAAGCAAAATGAAGCTTGTGCGTAAAGTGCTTCAATAACAGAGATATCAAAACTGGTTAATTTGTCTGAAATCTTGACATAAGACGAGAACGAACCACAAATCAAAAATTACCATACAAATTTATTTTATATTTTCCTAAAATACCGAATTTTAAATAGCGGTTATTTTTCATTGACACAGAGTACACTAAGACACAGAGTGCACTAAGAGCTACGTGCATTAAGGGGCTAACTCCCCCCCCCCCCCCCCCTGGAGCCAAAAACTGAAAGTTGCTTTACACCTATTTCTTCTAATTGTTTGTATAGAAAAATATCTCAAGTGTAAATGTATGGCATTTATTTAACTTTAACCGTTTCCATAGTAACAAAACTGGCTGCCAAAATATGCTTAAAATAGAGAAGAAATAGATTCTTTTTGTAACAAATAATGAGATTTTATTGGGGACTAAACCATGGACCTAATTGCGTAAACTGGAACAGTTAGTCACACTCCGATACATCCCAAACTGATATACCCATTTAATTGTAGGATGAACGTGGAAGGTCGACTGTCATGTCTTTCTTTGGTCGTGTAACGATTATACCATATCATATTTGATAACTTGTGATGAAAATAACACGACCATTAGGGGCGTAGTTTAATGTTATAAATTAGCTGAAACATAGAAAGAACGTTCAGATTTCAGAAAATTAAATAAAAAGAGCAGTATGTTCTTAACATGCTTAAAAAGGTTATCATTTTGTAGCAAAGAGTACACCAATGAATTTAAAGTGTAGAGTGTGAAAGTGTTCTTGGCCAGATTAGTAACTTTCGGCTATTTAGGCCCCATCAGTGGGGTTTACAATGGAATCCATGATCCCAAAGGATAAGAAAATAAACACTACACGATAGTGAAGCGCAAGGAGACGTTCTAAGTTGGAAAGTTCATCCAACTAAAATGTGCTAAGAACATGAATTAACGTTACTATCTTACACGGATATATAAATCCCTTATAATGACTCAGTAATCATTGTACATGTAGCGAATTAACTATTTAACAGTTGTAGGATACTGTCTTCATGGTCTTTTCTAATGGATATTTGTCATTCCAACGTTGCCTGAAACATACTTGATTAATAATAATGCGTTATTGCCGCGATAAACTGATCGTCATTAGGACCAATTCGCCCCCGCATGTGAAAAGATTATCTTGGAAAATTTTGGTAACTCAGCAGAATCGATAACTTTATGAGAATCTTTGTAGCTAGAGCAGAGTTCGATGATTTGCTTTGCTGATTATCATGTAATGAATTACCATGTTTATCCCATCACAAATAAATAGAATACTGTTTTATCCAGAATTACCGTCGTGCCAACCAAGAGTGACAGTGACGTAATATTTTGTTTACAATTGTTAAGTAAAATTTTAACTTGTACACTCCACTTGAGCTAACGCGAATCGATAGATCACTTGTGTATTAATTCTATCCTGCGGATAAGATTTATACATAAGTGATCTATCGATTACAAGTGATATATCGATTCTAAGTCCCTGATAACTTTGAAAACAAACCATGACGTCACTGTCACTCTTGGCTGGCAGGACAGTAGATACTGTTTAATCCAGAATACACATGAGAGAAAATGGTAAGACTTAACAAAGTGCAATAACGTTTACGACCCCAATGTCTAGTCTATTCAACAGAAATAAATGATTAACTAAATGTGGTCCACAATCTGCCCAGCCTAATTAAGGTTGTTGAGATTTGAAGGTTTCGCATAACCGTATGTGCACAATTGTTTATGAATATCTTTGGATGTCAAAGACCTCATATTGAATATTCATTATCGGTTCCAAAAGGCTCCAGTTAAACTTAGAGTTTCTTTGTACGCATCCATGTGTTATAAACCTAGATTCACTATCGGCCAAGTTTCCAGAAGTCCAGTCGTTAGCTCTCTAAATTATGACCATTGTTTGTTGGTCTTCCCATTAAATTCTGACCCAGGGATAACTGTGGCACACAAAATGAAGCTATGGAAAACTGTTTTAAGATAAGTAACGGGAGGGGGGCGTAGAGCAATGGTGCACTGCTTATTCAGGACGACACAGGATTTAAAGTCAGTTTAGTGTAAGTTGTGAAAACAAGTAGTACATGTGCATGAATATCTGACAGATCGACTGTCAGCCAAATGTAAAATGGTATTTAACCTCACAGTTGCGTTTCCCCCCACATGCACTAATTGGATTAAGAGATTAGATTCTCAATTGATTAATTTGCGACAAAGACTATAAGCGACACTTTCTCAATGGCCACGAATATATTATACCTTATTACTGCGGTCTTTGTAGTGCGCTGATTAATTTTCCGTTATGAGGGAGTACTGTTGGCAAGTTCTAAACTTTGACCTGATGCACCCCATCTATTTTTCAAGGTTTAACGTTTTAGCATCGGCGTTTTAAATCAGAAATAAACCAACCGCAAACATCTAAATGAGACTCTGGCTTTTTATAGATTACCAAAAACACTTGCACTAAAGCGTTTTGGCTGATCAAAAAAGTTTCAGACACTTCCAGACTTTATAAATGGCTGGCTTAAATTATTTTCTTGAGGTTCAACTTAAATAAGCAATGATGTCACTAACGAAACTGATGGATACATACTTAATCACTTAAAGACACTGATCAGGCCAAATAAAAAAACTAAGTGTGTTTCGGGTAACTGGTCTGAAAATTTTAGGTATGATAGCACACATAATTTTATGCATTTTGAAAGGCATTTCGCCTTTCAAAATGCATAAAATTATATATACTTATTCAGAAAACCTGAACAAATCTAGATTTCACCCGTAAATTAAGGAAAGGGTCGGGTTACCCTAAACACAAGTATTTTTTTTTATTTGGCCTCACAGAATTTACCTGCTAATAGATTAAACAGTCAAGATCATCAAAGACACATAAAGCTACCACACGGAATATTCATACCAAGTACGATTCAAAACATCACTACTGACCTTAAATGACATAAATGTATGTCACAATCCCATGAGCACGTTAGTTTCCAATATTTTTTTTCTTAGAAGTGACAAATACCTTGGTATTAGTTACCTTTAAAAGCAATTATCTTCCACGCTCCAGTTCAGTTCGTTCAAATGACAAGGTAAATAGAACTTATAAGGTCAAACTGGGAATGAGAATACTTTTGGTGACCATCTATCAAGATTATTAAGCTTAATTCTAATCTATCAAAACATGGGCACCAGCAGTTATTGTAGGAGTTGCGTGTTTTTTCTTATGTGTGTATTTGGGAACTTAAAAATAATCTTCTGGTCCAGAACTACTGGCCCAATTAGGACTACTGACCTAATTAAGTTAGGGTCTTTCATGCAAACCAAACATCTTTGTGTCTTGATCCACATCTGAACTAATGATGAGGTTGGCGCCATGAAATATTTTTACTGACCTTTCCAAGGCGGTACTTCTTTTGGGGATCATTTGTGTTATTTATGTCTTGTGTTTGTCATGCTTTCGCGTCCGTTCATTGCTGCCTTATGGTCACCTGTTTGGAAAGGGTTGACCTCTTGGCTCTCGTTTGTGATGTTTAATTGTGTTTTTGTCACTTTCCCATGTGGTAGCCTGGGTCAAATGTGGTACTTGATCGTATCGATTCCTGATCTTTGCCACCTTTCTTACTTTAACATATATGTTTCTTGGGTTACCTTCTATTTAGAATTTTCAAACGATCTCCATCCATCATACACCCGGTCACCAAGAAATGCCACATTGTTTTCTTAGGCTTCCTTACGGTTAAACATCTATCTCCCTTTCCTAAACCATTAGGCCCAGTATTTCAGTAACATCTAGTGGTTATCTCGCAAAATTGTACATATTTTACCCCTCGGATATCCTCGCCTTGTTGGGTGATATAGGCTCATGAAATCAAACAATTATTATTATCTTCATCTATTGGGCCCAGAGCTTTAATCCAATTAAACCAAATGCAATTTCCCATTTTTATCAATTGGACCAAACCCTTTCCATTTTAATGGGTTATGTGTGATAATTCTCATTTTTATTCAAATTTTAATAGAACATTCTGTAAGCATGTTTGAATATGTTCAAAACAGAACGCTAGGCATATATGGGTTAAGTTTGGGTATGTAATATAATGTAATGTTTCTTGAAGGGCGACATGAAACTCATGTAATCGAACTTTGAGTCCTCCAGGTCCTCTTGAATGTTTCGTTGCTTTTTACATTGGCGTACCTCCCATTACGAAGTTACGCACGTGCGTACTAAAATAGTAACATTCAAGGGAGGTCACCTAATGTGGTAAAAGAGATTTTCTTTACCATAAGGAACTGTTCTTGCAGGAAAGAAATTGCTCTCTCTCTCTCTCTCTCTCTCTCTCTCTCTTTCTCTCTCTCTCTCTCTCTCTCTCTCTCTCTCTCTCTCTCTCTCTCTCTCTCTCTCTTTCTCTCTCTTTTAAAGCTGCATACTCTGTAACTATGAACATTTTTCGAAAAAAAATATTTTCTTTTTAAATCATTTGTAAAAGTAGAATAAAGTTATGTTGTCACAATAAATCTAATTTCAACAGCTGAAAACTGCATGGAAAAGTGAATTATCTTATAAAAACAGGTGTATTTTCTCTTGTTTGTAATTATTTGCGTCCCTCCAATAATTCTAGACAGTTAATTTTTAACATAAATGCTGTTGTTTCGGCACTAATAATTTGTTAATTATTACGAAAAAGGTAAAATGTATACCTGACTTTTAGTATTTTTAATGTGTTCTTGAAAAATAGAAACATTATTTTTAAAATGAAAATATCAAAAGTTACAGATTATGCAGCTTTAAGAGAAGTAAGAAAGGTGGCAAAGATCAGGACTCGATAAAATCAAGTACCATACCTGACCCAGGATACCACATGGGAAAGTGACAGTTCCCATTTTGAAAAGCAACGCAATTGAAGAGAATCTCTGCTTGATCCAATAGTGTCCCTTTGCTGTGCATAAACTTTTCAGCATTCTGGCTACGGCATTGTTTTATACGGTCGATCAAGATGCAATATCAGCTTATGATTATAAAAACATAGGGGTTCTAACATGAGTGCTCATGTTTTATTGAATGTATTAAACGAGGTAGGGAAAAGAGATCAAATGCGAGGCTTGCCGAGCATTTTATCCCTTTTTCGCATCGAGTTAAATAAATTCAATAATACAAGAGCACGAATGTTAGATTCTGTTCATCATGTGATATTAAGTCATTTCTGCCGTACAAACGTTATAATTTTGTCATTATGTACTCTCCGTTGTTATGGACGTCATAACGTTTCCCGTAAATCTATAAACCACTAGTGGTTTATCGATTTTACTGCATGGCGTTATTACACTCCCAGACACGACGTCATATGATAAATGCTGTTCTCTCTCATAATGGCACTGTAGTCAGAGCAATTATCAATTCTAGAAACCTATATAATGTAAATTGAACCACCCAAGTTATTTTGTATCATACTAGATGGAAGGTCTAAGCAACTAAGGACGTTCGTTTCAGCTCATTCGCACATAATGTAATACAATGTCGTCAAGCTTATAAGCCGATATCAGTTCTGTTTTCTATTTCTTCAAATTAATTGGCTATTAATTGGAGCAATCCATAAAAGTGCAAGAGTCTGGTTCAACACTGCTTCCCTCACGGTAAAAGGTTTCCATATAAATTGAATTGGCGTATGCTCAGTATAAGGAAACTTATCGCACACGTGTGTAGCCTATCTTTAACCCATAAAGCGCCATCTAGCATTTGCAGCAGACGACAATTTCAAATTTTGCCGATTTTTCAAAAAAATTATAAAAAAGGCAAGATATTTCATGAGAATTGTCTGCTGGCAGACAATTCTCATGAAATATCATACCTTATTTTACGAAAATTAGGAAAAATTTCGCAAAATTTGTCGTCTGCTGCAGTCGTGATTGGCGCTTTAAGGGTTAAACGTGGTTTCGCTGCATTAAAACCTGACCTAATATTTTCACCCGTGGGTTTGTGACTGATGATTGTTTTAGCGGGGATCACTGGTAAGGTTGCATCATGCTTTGTTAAGTTGATTTGATTGTTTTACTCGGATGATGCGTTGCAGCCATGCAATTAATTATTTTTGTGGTTTAAAAACAGAAGCATTCAAGGCGAAGATTTGGCCAGTAAGCTATATTCAAGCCCTCTATTCTGGCCCACTTCGAGTCGAACTATAGTTCCTACTATAGTAACTAAAGTTTGATAGGAACATTAAGATTCGCTACTTTAGTGACGTCACGAGCCTACTAGAGATCAATGGTGGGTCAGAGCACCGTTACTCTAGTAGATTCTGGTTCCCTCCTCTAGACCTATCTAGGAAGGCGGTTTCCAGATCTGTCAGTAGCCTCAAAATGATTATTTTTCCAAAATTAACCCTTGCTGTGCTCTATTTGCGGTCCCACTTATTTTTAATTATAAATTAGAGTATACACATCATTTTCGTCTACGATGAAGAAATGAAAAGGTAAATATAGGGCTATTCACTTTGTTTACTTGCCAACCAACTAAAGTTACAACTGTAGCCGTTCGGGTGTAAACGTTTGCTCGCTCCTTTACCGCAAGCACTTTAGTTCAATTCGAAATGGGCCTCTGTTGTTATTTCAATCCTTATTACTTTTGTTTCATTCATTGTGTGCGGGGTATTTTCTGTTTCTTATTGTTGATTTTGTGGGGACAATCCTTTAGTTAAGAGTGCGTAACAGAAAAACATTTTTCTTAGATCTCAACCAAAACACACGTTGTGGTACTCAAAAGAACCGTCTCAATGGTTCTTTTGAGCACCCGAAACATATGCTAAAAGCTATTGGTAAGAAAATTTTTCAATTTTACGCTGAAAATTTGTCTTTATCTAAACCGGTGTTGTGGGGTATGCTTTTTTCTATTAATATAAATGTATGTCCTATATAATCGAAACATATACCCTCACGAAGGAACGAAGTCCAGACACTGGAGATATTTACTCTGTTCGCCAACGTCGTTTTGAAAATTAAATATGATTATGCTTTGCAACTGATGAGTCAAAATTTACTTCTTCACCAAGCAAATAACAACAGTCCTGCTTTGCTTTGGAACTGATAGACAATTATTTAAAAAAAAAAAAAAAAGGTTACATTATTCTAATGTTGTACGAAATTAACAGTTTGAGTGACATTTTATTTGCTATTTAACCAAACATGGAGCAAAATCAGTTTTACGATAACCATGCTTTTAGCGTTAATTATTCTAAAATTTGCTTTATTATTTTCACTTACGCTTATAATTGCAGACATTGGGTCGCGTCACGAGAACTCTAATCCTAAAAGGTTGACGCTAGGATACTCTGAACGACATCTGCTTAGCTAGTTACCGAGGCTTGTTAGAATCTTGAAAGTATGTACGCAACATGTATGAATAAAGCCTCCATTTCAAATAACTTCGGCACACAAACTTGTCTCTACCCTTGTTTCTTGCATACTACGGTAATTGTTCTAAAATTTCGAACACTTTTCTCTTTTAAATCTCAAATAAAATGTCTGTTTCTAGGTCTGGAATTCAAACAATGCTATTCAGAATAACAAACAGAGAATACCCTGATCGGACTGCTTCTGAAGAAGCAGTCCGATCTGTGTCTGCGCTGTTTGTTTCGACCTTTTTGGCAGGCAGCTGGTGTTCGAAATTTTAGATATTTACCGTAATACAAGGTTTTCTCGTGCTTCGACTACTTTACTTTAGAAACATTTTATTGGAGCAGTTATCAAGCCAACCAAAGGGCACATGAATACTGATGCAAGCATCGAGACGCCATCGATAATGTATTCTATAGTTGTTACGTAATGACCCTTATATTTTTGTAAATGAATTCCAAGATCATGTCAATTTTATGAAAATTAATCCAATTAAGCTTAATGACCCGTGTATTGGATATTAGCAAGCAGTGCGGATCCAGCTGAGATGCCACAAATCCCTTTTATATAGAGCCGTGTTGTTGTGTGACTGTCCTCTTAAGCTGGTGCTAGGGGGCGTGAGAATTGTTTGCACTTGCCATTAGTTTTCATGAACAGAGTCAATAAAACCGAGTCGACTGTTTTCCAATATTGTAGATTCTCTATTTCTGAGGGGTCCGTTTTTTCCAGATTATTTATACGTCCTGTGTTGTATCTTTGCGTTGGCGCCTATATCTTGGCGTCCTTTCTAGTTTTGCAATCATCTTGCTGAGAGAGAGAGAGAGAGAGAGAGAAAGAGAGAGAGAGAGAGAGAGAGAGATGGTTGCTTTGCTTCTTTTTGCCTTTTATATCGTGTGGCTTACAATGTTTTGTGTCTCTTCCTCGCGGTACCATGGGTTGGTCCGTGGTATGTGGTTGTGGCATTTAGTACATTTGTGCAATGTAATTTATGGAATCTCAAACTGGTGCTTCAAATACTGCCTTTTGGAAAATTATGTCTCAAGGCTAGATGTTACACGGTTGAATTGAATTGTTTTTGGGCCCGATTGGATCACAGAAGAAATTTCAAAGTACTGCAAGAGTGAAAATAATTCATATTTCCACTGGGGCAAACTGGGTGTTTAATAAAATATGAATTAAATAAAATAGCTCCAAGTTACACGCTTTTATGCGAAGGAACAACATATTTATGATTAACTGGTTTCCTGGAGGCAGTCTGTATTGTAAAAATAATTTCAATCATCGCAGATTTATAGATTTGAATAATTTCCTAATCAAATAAAGAAAATATTGAATGCAGAGGCAACGAACATTAGAGCAATTTGACCTTGTCTAATCAGGCTAGAAAAATAGATTCCCCTCAGCTATGTCAGAATAAAAAATAAACAACGCTAATGAAAACATTTGTCTTAGGGGTACATGTTTCGCTTGCTTTTTATATGTTGATGAAAACATTTGTCTTAGGGGTACATGTTTCGCTTGCTTTTTATATGTTGTGAACATTGAATAAAGTTAATTTAGAAATAACTTGTTTATACGTTCATCTGATTTAGATAACGCCTTATCGCACTGCCTAATGTCCAGTGAACCCAATTTATACCACCCTTACCAACTTTAGCAAGAAATATCTCCTGATGTTCAAGGTCTACACTGATGTACATGTAGGTGGTAAAAATAGTTATACAATGATTGTCCATTTGTACGTAAGATAATCCATTCGCTAAAGCTCGTCGATTATCTCCACGTACTGGCGGACAACCCATGGTATACGCAGCCATCTATGGCGAATATTAGGCCAGCAAAAATTAATTTAAGACCCCAGTGGCTTAAGCTGCTGTCCGTTCTAAGGCGGTGGTTGTGCTGTTGTTGATTCATATTGCATTGTTGTTTCCATTGTTTTATTGGGCTTTTGAACTAAGGGTGAGGTTGGCGCAGTGAAACTAGTTTAACCCCTACAGTACAACAATTACTGACCCGTTCCAAGGCAGTGCTTCTTTTGTGGATCATTTTTGTTGTTTATTGTTCGTGTTTAACATGCTTTCTTGTCTGTTCCTTGTAGCCTTGTGGTCAACTGCTGGGAAAGGGCTAAACTATTGGCTCTTTTGTGTGTGATTTTTGTTGTGTTTTTGTCACTTTCCCATGTGGTGTCCTGGGTCAGGTTGTGGAACTTGATTGTATCGATTCCTGATATTTGCCTCCTTACTTACTTTTGTGTTTGGATCTTGCTTTGTTGTGCAGAACTTAGTGTCGTTTCTAGTTTTGCCATCACTCTTTTGGGAAGAGAGATCTGGTTGTTTACTTTAATTGCCTTTTGATGGCATGTTATTGTTATTTTTTGTGCCTCGTTCTCATGTTGCCGTGGGTTGATCTTCAGTGTGTGATTGTGGTATTTCCTGGTCATACTCACTTAATTATCTGTGCAACCTTTCGTGTATGCATACGCAGATTATGCAAGCTTTTAAGGTCCAGCCCGAGAACTAAACATTTTGTTTGAATGATATGAATGTATAAGTGTCCTACATTTACAGCGAATTCAGGGAGAGACCTATACAAACCATTATGAAAGTTTCTTGTAAATCTCTTAATTATCTTTCAATATTCTTTTCAAATTCAATGTGGATAAGAAATTTGACTCTTAACCTTTGAAAAAACCTTAGAGCTGATTTCATCTATCTTCATTTAAATCTTCATCATGTTATTGGTTTACAAAACAAGTGTAATAAGTACTTCACATGTGACCATACAAGGAACCTGTTGGAAATGAAACTATTTTTGCAGGTTCTATTGTCAAGAGATTATGAACATAGATTTTGATGAAGATAAGAGGAAACTACCAACAAAATCATTTCTCAAATATCCAAGGGAGTTATCAACCTACCACTAGCCTAACCAAACTTCATTGTCATATCAACACCTTGTGATAAGTAAAAGAAACACATATTAAAATCTTGTCTATGCTTGCCAGTTAACTTTATAATCCTTCAATGAATATGAATGGTGAGGGTATAGTTTGGAAAGAGGTTTATGCGAGCTGAATATTTCTTGTACTTCAACAACAGCAGAATCTAGGGCGAAGATTTGGTACCAGTAAAATGCATTTAAGCCCCCCAGTGGCTTAGGCTGCTGTCCGTTCTAAGGCGGTGGTTCTGTTGTTGTTGACTTTTTGTTTATTGTTACTCCCATTGTGGGAGTCTGTAATTGTTCTATGTATTGTTGTACGTTGCTTTATGTCCATTCTAGTATTGCAATCATCTTGATGGGGAAGAGAGAGAGCTGATTGCTTTGCTTAATTTGTCTTCCTGGTGTCTCGTGATGGTTGAGCGGCTCTTCCTCGCGGTGCCACGGGGTTGTCTGCAGTTTGTGATTGTGGTATTTCCTGATCATACTCACTTACTATTTTAGAAGAAACTTTCATAATGGTTTGTATGCATCTCTGTCTGGATTAGCTGTAAAGGACCACAAAGCAGATATTACTTGTTTCTCTGCATTGCTCGATTTATTCTTATGTACAGAAATAATCAGGAGTGATTTAGAGCAAAGGTACCTTTAACTGTTCACAGACTTTCTCCTGAACGAAGAAAGCTGCGAATGGGCGATAAAGATTTCAGTTACGAATAGGAATATAAAGATTTGATTGATTTCTGAGAGAAAACTCTGATGTTTTAATTCCACTGTTTGTTCTGAGTTGGGAGTCCGATGTTCTACTTCTGTCATTGTTCCTAAAAATGTGTCTGGCCCATTGACGGAGAATGAAACCTCGACCTCTGTTTTCATTAAATATGATGAACTGTACGTGGTACATGTACGTGTCAAATAAAAATGTCTGTCCAAAAAACGTGTAGAAGACTATATACTGGCGGGCTTTAAAAACGCAACACTAACTGCTGAGTATATCTTTCAAAAGACAGTTGAATGTAAACTTCCTTTGCTTCTATGATGTCATCATGAAGTGGCTTCTTTAGTTAACACTTACGTTTTAATTGTACAACTAAACTCGAAGAACTAATTGCTTCGTAAAGTTTTTCTTTTAAGTCATCGAATCGTTTAACGTCAAATAGCACACCTGATGTATCGCAGACCTACCAATCAAAATGACAGCAATTTCTCGATGACAAATACAGTTCATGTCACACATTTGATGCTTCTCGTGTTTCTTGATTTCAAGAAGCAGGGGATCTTTCACTGATAAAATTTTGTCAAATGAACAGTTGACCCCTATCTCAAATAGTTTACATTTTCAGTGCATTAAATTAATTTGAAGTGTAAACGTTTTTCGTGTGTTACTCACAAATGTACACCTTTTAATATACAATCAAATTGATTGCTTTGCATTCATTTTTTGAGAAATACAGTAAAGTTGCTAACATAGTGTTGCGTTTATAAGGCCCGTCAGCATAACATGATGGAAACAGAAAGTGCTATACAAATGGGCGGACACACGCATGTGCGCCCACACACACGCGCGCGCATGCGCGCGCACATTCACATGGATGAAGAGAAACGGAATGCATCTTGCGTGGGATAACGAGGATGTCCACAGACAAGTCATTATTATTTGATAAAGGATCTTACATGAGTGCTCATGTTTTATTGAATTTATTAAACGAGTTGAGGAAAAGAGATAAAACACGAGGCTTGTCGAGCATTTTATCTCTTTTTCGCAACGAGTTTAAAACATTCAATAATACAGGAGCACGAATGTTAGATTCTATTTATCATATGACATTAAAATTATTTTGAAATCATATTTTTGGTGTGAAAACGTTATGGTTTGTCATATGTGTGACGTTAAAAGCGTCATTTCATGACGTTTCCCAAAAATTTGTAAACCACTAGTGGTTCATCGATTTTAATCCATGGCGTTATTTCACTCTAAGAATTATGATAAATGACGAGAAATATAGAACGAATGAAACGGAAAAGTGCTATGCAAATGGGTGGACGCACGCCCTGACGCTCACTGACACACACGCGCGAAACGCGCGCGCGCACACAAATTAACGTGGATGAAGAATAACGAAATGCATCTTGCGTGTGTCAACGAGGATAGCCACAGACAAGTCATGATTATTAAGATATATGTATTGAAAATTGTAACTTTTAACAGTCTATTTGTATTAGGACACGTGTCGATTGATGTGACAATTCTTTCATATCTTATCAGAAATAACGTCTGGGCCATCAAAAGACTATTAGAATCCATTCTTAATTAATTCTGAAAATATGAAAATAACGAACCTCGTATATTTCAGAGAAATTTCATGAAAGTTCAACATTAGAGGTCGCTTTTTCAAAGAAACTGCCAGTCAAACTGTATCTATTGACAGATTCCAAACCTCAGCGTATATCCCACGCGCATTGTACAGTTAGACATGGTTGATCCATTTCAAGTATATTAAAAGCTTAAATTATTCCTGGGAAAATCTTGCAACAACGTTTTTCAAGAAAACCCCTCCGCACAAAAACGCCCCCTAGTCTTCTCCTCATATTGGGATCCAGAGGGGGACAGGAGGTCCGGACTCCCCTGGAAAATCACAAATTGCTACAGCAAGACCAATGATCGCTTAATGCAGGTGATAGTATTGCAGAATGCTCCAAGGGTATTCTGCTATACTCTCGATCAAGAGAAGCATTCTGCTATATTTTCGACCTTCATCTAGCTACCATTTGTCGTTAAGATCTTTATTTTGTCTATTTTTGAGTGGCCGCGTAAGACATGTTTTACTGTACGGGGTATGTCTTGAAAGTTCGTGGACAACATGTGCACAGCTCAACTTAAACACTGACTAGTTTCTTCATATACATGTATATCATCATATTCAGTGGCACACATGTATATCAGGAATACATGTGTGAAAAAATGTTGAAGATATGATAAGCGATATGTCCTTACGATTTTACTATAGGCACCATGCCATCCGCGGGTCTTTGTATTTATCTTGACGTTGCAACTTTGATACTATGCTGGTCCTGAAGTTTTTCGTTTATATTCAAAAAATTAAGTTCCATTTTAGGTTTGTGTTGCTTATATTATTTAGAGGAACAGCTTAACATATTTTTCCGTTTAATAAACACAAAAATATACATGTGCACAGAAATAGCATTTTAGTACACCTGGTACTTTTTCAGGCAATTTGCAAGACATTTTGAACAAAAATGGTGGTATGTTATGAACAGATGTTGGGAATATCAAATGGAAACTTATTCCATAAACTTTCAACACCTATTTACAAACTATTAGGTTATAACATGTATAATAAACTAATTGACATCAATTTGAATGCATTTTGAGGTATTGTTTGAATAAACCCCCACAATTCTATGAGTGGCCATTTTTATACATATATTTCATCTATTTTGTGCATTGATTAACTCAAAGTATTTGTATTATGTCGCTTTAAAGAACTATATAAAACAGTATAAAAATCAAGCACATTTAAGACCTCAATCAAACGTGTCCGAGAACTTTACGGACGTACCTCGTGTATGTTTTTTTTCCTTAGAAATACTCGTAAGGCCCTCTGTGAAGTCCGTTGGTGACACAAAAATGTTCAGGACCTCCCCCCCCCCCCCATTTTTAAAAAAAAACTTAAAAAACAAACAAAAAAATAATTAATGGTAATTATCAGGTTGTCCTAAACATATTCTATGGTATACTTCCACAAAACGCTTTGAGGCGTGACTGTAACGGTAAATGCGTTGAATGACACGAGGTGAATGCCTCAGGGCAACGTCATTGAAACGTGTAAGAAACTTGTCGTGATAACTCCAGTTAGTATTTGAATTCTTTCAGCCAGGCCAGAACTAGTGTATTGCCCGGCCTGGACACCATTTCTGACCATAAATTGATGACCGTGACCTTTGACTTACTTTTAAAACCCAATGATAAGTTGTAACTATCTTTATTATTTGAAATAACTTTTTAACTACTGAATCAGCAGTGGATTCATGATATTTCGCATAAGATGTATACTTTAAGCACATTAAACCACTTTTCCCCTTTCCTAGCCCCAAGCGAGTAAACTCGAGTCACTCTGATGTAGGCCCAAACACCCGCAAGTCTGAATTGTTAAGAGAACATGTAGCAGTCTCAACAAAAATACAAATCCAATTTAGGTATAGATTTGCTATTACGACGATTGCAAACACTAACGCTAAGAAAATGCAATTTGCCACGATTCGAACAGCTCCGAATTATTGCTATTGATTTGTCGCAGAATATGGAACTTCCCATGCCTGGTCTATTTCACGTCAATGGCGAAATCAAGACACATATTTGAGCCAGGTCAAACATAAACGTCACTAACACAGACGTTCGGACCCACCTCCCTGAAAATTACAAAAAATATAAGGTTTCTTAGTAATACTGGTCCGGATTCCCTGAAAACTCACGAAGCTACCAAGCCAGCATTCAATGTTTGGCCATCATCGGCCCGCCAGCGAAACGCCGTTTCGCTGGTGGGCCGATAATTGGCCCGCTTTTAGTGGTATTTGGATCCTCTCTCCCCATAGAAAACGTTATCAGAGTTGGACCCTCTCTGGCAAAACTTACTTGATCCGCGCATACCATTTAAGGTAAATGGAATGTCCCACTCTTATCAATAGGACCAGGTTATTTCCGTTTTAGGGGTTGTTGGATGGTATTTTTCAGTTTATTCAAATTCTAATAGAACATTCTATAAGCAAACAGTGCAGACCCTGATCAGACGCCGCGATCTGCGGCGTCTGATCTGGGTCTTCCTTTTTTGCCTATGTCCCACAAACAGGACGCCTTATGGGTTAATCATTTTGGATCGCAAATAATTTAGAGCGTGCCTCAACTAGCTTCGACCAGCTAAAGCAGTGCCCTCATCCCACATTGATAGATTTGCACGCGTTTGCTCCAGTCATATAAGTTTAAAAAGTTAAAGCACTCGCCAGGCAGATATAGTTATTTTTCACGCATTGGTTCAGGACTGTTTTTACAGAAAATTCAATCTGTCCGATGCAGCATTCTTCACATTGCTTTAATTCAATGGAATTATTGGAAAACAAAGACCAACACAAGCTGAACTGGACAATGTTATCTGCAAGTGCTGTGCTTTCTATTGTGTCTGCTGTTAATCTTTGTAAACACTTTTAACCCTTAGCTGGGTCCAAACTGTTTGTTACTCTTCCATTTTTTTCTTTTTTTGAAAAAAGTTGAATTGGAAAAAAATCAGTAGACGACACAAAAGCATGCAATGTTCCTCAGTAGGAAAATACTTAAATGCCCCTTGCTTCAATTAATGACATTTCATGAAGGTATCCGTGCTAATGCTAATTTTACCATCGGCAATGCACACATGAAACACAACCTTCCGATTTGGCGATTAATTTTACCATATTTTAGTCAAAACTTGAGAAGATATGTCTATAACGGTGTGATGTGTGGGGTCCTGATGGGTTTCAGTGATCGCTACTGTTTATGTATATTTTTTTCAGAGATTGTTTCACTTTGGTCTTGTGTATTTCGAGTTACAAGGTATGTTATACGTACATATTCGTAAATGAATCAGATGCTCAATAAGGCTTTTTCCATGGAGTACGAGTTCCTTTGATCCCTTGAAAATTTAATTTTTACCTGGTCCCCAAAAGCAAAGTAAGTAGGGAGGCATAGATCAGGAATCGATACAATCAAGTACCACACCCAACCCAGGACACCACACGGGAAAGTGACAAACTATAACAAAACACCACACACAAGAGAGCCAAGAGGTTAACCCTTTCCCAGCAGATGACCACAAGGCTGCATGAACATACAAGAAAGCCTGACAAAAACGAAACGTAAATAAAAAATAATGATCCACAAAAGGAGCACCACCTTGGAACGGTCAGTAGAAACATTTTTACTGGAGGGCTTAAACTAGTTTCACGGCGTCAACCTCAACTTTAGTTCATATGTGGATCAAGACACTAAGATGTTTGGTTTGCATGAAAGATCCCTGAATTATCGATGAAGTATCTCCTAGAACATATAAATCAAGATATACAAGGAGATAGAGCAAAAAAAGGACTCAACAGTACATAAAACTGAATACCGGAGCAAAAGAAATCCAACAGAGAAACCCCAGAGGGCCTTACAACAGCCAAAGCATCAGGTCCCTACCATCTCATCAATAAATAGGTCTTTAAGTCGGAACCGCCATAGAGTCTGAATTCCGACCCGCCGGCGTGCAATTAAAGAGAAAAGCAAATATATCAACCGTGACTGGATTGACCACCAAGCATGCAGTCTGTTGTAATACATTAATGTTATAGCCGGTCTTTTTATAAATTAAAGACATATACCATTGTCCAATAGAGTCATTAAAGGATTAACTGATAAGGGACAGTTTCAGTATCTCACAAAAAACTAAAGGGGTCTCAAGAGGGGACTTACTGTATACAACGCAATTTCTTGCATTAAGATAAAGATCAACATTTTATCATAAAATACTAAGCCCTTCATGGGACCACTTTATTGCCCCTGGAAGGAGGTAATAATCACCTCATTATGACTGTCCCTTTCATCTGCCCAGTATGACCCCTGGAGAGAGTCATAATGAGTACCAGTATTATTGCTCAAATTTCTATGTCTTTAAAGCTGCATAATCTGTAACTTTTGATATTTTCATTTTAAAAATAATGTTTCTTTTTTTCAAGAACACATTAAAAATACTAAAATTCAGGTATACATTTTACCTTTTTCGTAATAATTAACAACTTATTAGTGCCAAAACAACAGCATTTATGTTAAAATTAACTGTCTAGAATTATTGGAGGGACGCAAATAATTACAAACAAGAGAAAATACACCTGTTTTTATAAGATAATTCACTTTTCCATGCAGTTTTCAGCTGTACGAGGGTCATTCAATAAAGAATGAGACTTTCTTCATAGTTTGAAAACCTGTGTGTGCATTTAATTAAAATTCACCATAATAATAATATGACACCTTAGCAATTCAGGAATATAAACAATATGTTTGTGATTGATTAGTTACCATAGTAACGGGGTGTTTTGTGGAAGGACTTGAAGACGCATGGCCACATTTACAGTATTTTTTGAATACCCACGTTTATTGAAAGTCTTCTATTTTCACTCATAGATAGAATATAGCCTCTTGATATAATTTCTTCTACTAAACAATCCTAGTGTTACATAAAATGCTATAAAAGATGAACCAAATATGCATATTCTTTATTTTGGTTGCCTAGCAACTGATTTACTTGATTTTTTATAAACACACTACTTTGTGTTGCTATGGTAACTATGTAGGTGAAGGATATCCCACAAAATGTTTCGTTATCTGCAGCTTATTGCTATCAAGTATACATGAACAGAACTATGTTCACTTTAATTGCCTTCGACTATTTGATATTAACTTTTAAAGTCAAGAGGTCAGGGGAAAATACCAGATATTTCTTGAAAACTTGATTTTTTAAGCTTTGTTTCCATGGTAACGGCTCAAGAATTTGAAACATTACTTTCCCATATTGGCTATAGCCAGATTGCATGAGCATATATAAGTATAAGTAGGAAAATAAACTATACATCTTAATCTGTTACTATGGTAACCACCTTTAGTGAGCCGTCCACGCATGTTTGCCCAGTCTTCTAATGTTGCCTAGCAACAAAAGTTGGAACTATGTAAAATGTCGAATATGGTACATGTGAACAGCCAAAAAGACGAGCTAGCTTTGAAAGAAATTTCATAAGCCTAGCATGTCATTTCACTGCGCTATAGAAAAAGTCTCATTCTTTATTGGATGACCCTCGTAGAAATTAGATTTATTGTGACAACATAACTCAATTCTACTTTTACAAATGATTTAAAAAGAAAATATTTTTTTCGAAAAATATTCATAGTTACAGAGTATGCAGCTTTAAATGAGAAGTTATTTTAATAAACTACGCTGAAAAATTATTAGAGCCAACAATCAACTTATACTTTAAGTCACCATAATAAATTGTGGGATTATACATTATTTTACAACTCACTCCCTTTAAGTCAAACTACTCATATTTTAAAGCAACAGCAATGGCCCCAAAGATTTCGATTAATGAGGTTCGACTATAATTATTATAATTGTCATGTTGTTTCTGCGTCATCTAGGAATGTATCAACAATGCTTGATAGTTGGTATATCGTATATATATGTGGATTACATTGTTATAGACTATATGTCATACATCGTACTGCCGTTGATCAAATCAATCAAACAGATTTATGATTTAGATAGCTAATGTCATGCTATTTTGGACATAACTTCATTGTTCTATATAGGATCAAAATAGAATATATTCTGCTATTATCTTTGATCAAACTCAATTTGGATGATTAATATAGTTCGCAAAGATGTACCAAGATACATTTTATCATACACACGGCCACCAATCCGTCTCCTTCATCGCATATACCAGTTTGATTAAGCTTTCTGTTTCCTATTTTTGAGAGCAAAATTTAGAAATCGGGCAATGCTATAAACTTTTTGACATTGATTTTGGTTTTCAGAGGATTTTCTGCTTTACTGTTTAAGTTGTTTTGTTATAAAGATAAAGTACATTTTTTCAACTTCAGCACATATTCTAGAATCAGTTTATGTGCCAGGGGACACTATTTGAGGTATGTCGGAGGTAAAAACCGAGGCCTTCGACTAGCATTTTTGGATTTCTAAAATTATGTATTGTTTAGAGAAAATAACGATTTTGCCGAATTTATGGTCCATCTCACTCATAGAAAATTGGTCCCTCTTCTTCATAGGACAGTATTGATTTTTATGCGATGAAGGAGATGGATTGGTGGCCGTGATACACGTTCCCTAGTCATTGCTTTTGATTGGGTTTCTGTAATCCTCAAAAAAAAAACATCTTCGGACCATTCACTGAGAAAAAATTTATTCGGAATTAATGATAGGACCCATAGCTCCAAATAAGAGGGTGCATTTGAACATTATTCTTCTTATTCCTCAACCAAAACATATGTTGTGGGTGCTCAAAAAACCCGTCTCACTGTGGCGGTTCCTTTGAGCACACAAAACAAAGGTTATAATTGACGGGTAAGAAAATACTAATAATTGTACGTTGAAATTGTTTGCCTATTTGGTATTTTGTCAAACAAGGTCTTAGATCGGTCCAGCTAGCCCAACTATACAGACTGACTACAATCGCACGCGCGGATCCAGAGGGTGGGACAGTGGAATCCGGACCCCCCCCCCTGAAAAAAAATTAGAATTTCTTAGCATTACTGGTCTGGATTCCCTGAAAAATCCCAAAGCAACCAAGCCAGAATTCAATGTTGGACCTTTGGCACGCCAGTGAAACGCAATTTAAATGGCGTTTCGCTTGCGGGCCGATGATGGCCTGCTTGACCCCCCTCCCCTCACAAACTAAAAAAAACTGTCAAAGTTCGAACCCCTCTGACAAAACTTTCTGTATCCGCGCATGTAATTTATTATGATACTTTCTAGAAAGTGACCAACACAGCCAGTTTGCCAGACAGACTGAACGGACGGACATGCTTTTTTGCGTACGTTTCTCGAACACATGTACATCATATACATGGTTTCTTATGGCGTGGCTCATAGCGTTTTATCAGCCTTTTGCACTAGCTTACCAGGGTTATTGTCAACACCTTGCACCAGATCACCGTGATTTTATCCTTATAATGCACTAAAACAAAATAAAAGAATAGCTCAAAGTTGAGATTGGTCTAAGCCATAGTAATAGAGTTTCATAAACCCCCACATACAATGTAGGTGTGTCAATTAAACGAGTTGCAGTATAATATTGAACACCGGAATTACATGTGAATTAAACATTTTCTGCGCAGACTAATGCACTTGCAAATGCAACGCGACGTTTGATTGGATAACCTCATAAATTTGCGATACTGATATATACTTGTAAAAATCCAACGCCATTACGTTGCGTTGCTTTTCATTGGTTGACAAGTGAAGCTGTCAGTGGTTTATGCAGCTGTCAGCCGCTTGACGTAAGGGCGCAACAAAGTACATTTTCACTGTCTTTTTGAAGAGAAATTGTTAATTTTGCATTAGAATGGGGAAAGTCATATTCAAAATTTTCATTTGGGGAGGTATATCGTCGGATAAACGCTGTGGAGTCACGTTTTACTGCTCCGCTTACGCGTTGCCGTAAAAAAAAATTTCCGACCGTATATCCGACGATATATCTCCCTAACAGTTATCCCCTCATAAGAACATCCCAACAGCACCTTAAGCCCAACTATTCAACTTCACCTCCATGCTCATGTACACTGGATTTTCGTGTGTGTAGGGATTTAAATTTTACTGTAGTTTTCTATTGGCTGCATTCAAAAATGTGTTTTTGAAATAGCATGCATGTGATTGAAGTATAGCAAGTTCTGTGAGCATAATTGCCTTATTGATGGCGCTTGGGAAGGCACACTTCAAAGTCATATAAATGTGCTGATTTTCCCACGCTTACAAAATATAACGTTTACAATATCATCTGATTTAGGTTCCATTAGCCTATTTAAGCTGGGTTGAACTTTTCCATCCGTATCTTTTATAAATGGTACTTGTAAAAGACGAATACTCAGTACTTCATTAAAAACAACATTATTTACTTACATTTGTATGAAAATAAATTACCTACCTAACTACCTACCTACCCACCGATCTATCTATCTATCTATCTATCTATCTATCTATCTATCTATCTATCTATCTATCTATCTATCTATCTATCTATCTATCTATCTATCTATCTATCTTGTTACGATCTATAGATCTATCTATCTATTGATCGATCTATCGATCTATATATCGATCCATCGATCGATCGATATATCTATATATCGTCGATCGATATATCTATATATCGATCCATCGATCTATCTATCTATCCCTCATCTATCTATCTATCTATCTATCTATCTATCTATCTATCTATCTATCTATCTATCTTTTTGGGATAGTTTGGTGGTATACCTAGTGTGTCCCTTATCCAAGCATTCCATTGGTTTAAAAAGGTTATGCAAGTTTACGTAGAGAGTCTATCGTCGTACTGACACACAGTAACCACTCGTTTCAAACACTGGTCCCCCATTCCCGAATGTGTTCGAAATGGACATTTTCACGCGTGGTGTCTCTCACAAGGCACAGTTTTAGTGCCAATGTATAGCGTTACAGATTCCCCATTCGAAAACCCCAGAAAAAAAGAAGTTAAGCAGATATGCTTACATTGAAATCGATCTGTTCTAGAATATACAACATCCCAGGCCTGTTCTATTTCACATTTTGCAAACGCGCCATGGGACAAATAACTTTTTTACTGTGGGCTGACTGCAGCATATGATGTTTTAGCTTAAAATTGAAATTATTTTCTTACCTATCAATTTAAACATGTGTTTTGTGTGCTTGAGACGGTTCTTTTGAGTATCTACAACAAATGTGTTGCAATGTATGACTACCGTGTTTGTGATGCACCAATTATGCTTTGCTCAAACTCCAAAGAAAACAAAATGTATTGCTCAAGTATGGCCAGCATTAATTCCAAAGAAAAAGTATTATTTGCATATTCAAATGTGCTCCCAAAATTTGTCTTGCACGAAATCAATGTCAAAATAAAAAGTATTTTTTTCATAATTAAATGTGCTGCCCAACTTTACTCTGCACGAAGTCAAGAGAAAAAGTATTATTTGCATAATTAAATGTGCTGCCCAAGTTTACCACGAACATTGTCAAAAGAAAAAGTATTCTTTTCATAATTTATTGTGATGCCCAAGTTTACCCGGTACGATATCAAAAGAAAAGGTATTATTTGCATAATTAGATGTGCTGCCCAAGTTTACCCAGCACGAAGTAAAAAAAAGAAGTATTCTTTGCATGATTAAATGTGCTGCCCAAGTTTACCCAGTACAAAGCCAAAAGAAAAAGTGTTCTTCGCATAATTAAATGTGCTGCGCATGTTAACCCTGCACAAAGTCAAACGAAAAAGTATTATTTGCATAATTAAATGTGCTGCCCAAGATTACCCTGTCGGAAGTCAAAGAAAAAGTATTCTTTGCATAATTTAATGTGACAACCCAAATGCAAGAGTACACTCAGATGTTTATAAACAGGTTAGAAAAACAATCTGCATTCTCGTCTTCAGGATTTGCAATCCAGCTTAAAATATAAACAAAACATAACCTGTCAGCTGAATGAGCGTTGAAAATTTCAAAGTTCAAGTAATGCTCAGAATATACTTAATTATTGTCGCCTTGACATTTAACCCTTAAAGCGCCACCTAAAATTTGCAGCAGACGACAATTTCAAATTTTGCTGTTTTTTTTTTTTTTTTTTTTTTTCAAAAATAACAAATAAGGCATGATATTTCATGAGAATCGTCTGCTGGCAGACGATTCTCATGAAATATAATGCCTTATTTTTTTCATAAATTAGGAAAGATGTCTCAAAATTTGTCGTCTGCTGCAGTCGTGATTGGCGCTTAAAGGGTTAAGACAGACCTATTTCCTTATTCTAAATGAAGCTCACTTTCAGTGTGATCAGTTTGATTGCTTGACAGACGCCTTTTAGAGAATGTGTAGGTTTTCCTGGAGATTTCCGGTTTCCAAATGGCGACGTAATTTTTCGCTCGCATGACTCGTAAAATGTGACTGGCATGGATTCCTGATCACGACTGCAATACTGTATCAGAAGGACTACGAGAAAATAGCCCTTATCAAACTATTAGCTATTTCATGAGGGTTTAGTACTTACCGCAAATTCGAGCAGTAAGCTGGAACTACCCTACGTATTGTGTAGTCTTACCTGAGTATTTGCTGCTCGTAAGCCCACAGTAGGAGCGTAGAAAATGCATAACCCAAAATTTAGGCCTCAAACCCAACTGGATAACTGCGAACCATTAACGAATAACTGATACTAACCTATGAAAAATAGTAAGTGAGTACGATCAGGAAATACCACAATCACAAACTGCAGACAACCCAGTGGTACCGCGAGGAAGAGCCGCTCAACCACCACGAGACACCAGGAAGACTAATTAAGTGTTTACAAAATTGCAAGTGCGTGCGTTCAATGTTGTCAGCTTTGGAAAACCCTGATACCCCACTACCATGCAAAATAAGTTTATCAAACAACCCCAACATATGTGAAACTGAAAAATCTGTAAACTTGTTAACATATGACTTTAGTTTGAATACAGCCTTTAATGCTTGGCCAGACAGAGTTTCATGCGTTTCAATGAAATGTTTACCAGTCGTAAAAACAACTCCTAAGTCAGTAATTTTTGACAATTTTCAATATTTGCACCATTATATTCAAATTTTAAATTTCTTTAATGCGTCCCCCCCTTTCTGAAAACCATTATTTTGTCTTATTTGTATTGATGATCAGTTTACATTTGTCACAACTATAGTTTTTTAAAATGTGTAAACCTTTTTGTAAGCCTTCTGCAGATTCTGAAAAAAATACAATACCATCAGCATATAAAAGCAAGAGGAGTTTAAACACTCAAACTTTAACACCTCTAAACAATCCCCTGCAAGTTTCTCTTGTAAGTCATTTACATACATAGAAAACAAAAATGGTGAAAGACATTCCCCTTGACGCACCGAATATGTAAGATGTCCTATTCCTTTGTTATGGCTTATCTATTATTGCATGCAGTTAAACCTGTGTCTGACCTTTTCCGGAATCGTAATCATCAGCAAATTACCAGTATTTTCTTAAACTACAATAAAGGGCAGGGCATGTTTCAACAATATGTCAGACTAATTGAAGTACTTAACCATTTTCCTGTGTTAATTTCTCGGAGCTAATTTGCATAATGGTGACAACTACGGATATAGACTGTATTTGAATAATTGTACATTGTCACCTTTAGCATACGCGGATACAGAAAATTTCATCAGGGGGTAGGTCCTGACATATTTTTAGTCATTAACGTATTTAGCATAGAGCAGTACGGACCTCCCTCGAGAAGCAATTTGAACCTGATGGGTCCAATTGCTTCTGGAGTGGTTGTCCGTACCAGAATTTCTAAGGAAACATATAGCCACTTGTGATTTTCCAGGAAGGGGGGCCCGAACCCCCTGCCCTATCTGAATCCGCTCATGTTTATGAGCCAACATGAAAAAAGACATGATTATGGGCCGCAACACGAGAAACCCTGTCTTCACTGTTTGTATTTTTTAGTATGATTGATTAGATTCAATCCGCTCAGCTATAGAGACTTGCTGCATGGTGGATATTGAAACTGATCATGTGTACAGTAAAGTATGCGTGTCCTAATAAGGTATTTATGCATGTACAGATGGTTCAAAGATGCATGATAATAGGAGTATACTATTTTTCATAGAAACAGGCAAATTACGGTATATATTATACTGCAGTAAATGGTAAACATATATACCTGTATAAAGTACCCATTACCTGGATCAGTTTATATGTTTTGTTTACAACGATTCTCTTGTATCTTTGAACCGACAGTAGAGTTGTATCTGCTAATTATTTGTACACACATCGTATAATTTGGTAGGAAATAAAGGTAATAATTACTTTTTGGACAAGTATTATTTACAAAACACCTCCTTTTATTTCAAATTACGGACCCCTCGGAATAAAACACATAGATTTACTGTCTCCAATAAAGCATACCATTTAACTATACTTGACAGCAAAAGAAACGCATAATTTCAATATCCATTTAATACCAGAAACCCTTATCAAATTTACCCTAAACGACATGAACATGTTTGAACGGACTCATGCGTTCGTTCCAGACCATTTTATTCGTCTTTACACAGTTAATTATTATTTTTTGTTAATTAATGCAAAAAACGCAAAAACAGTGCTGTACATTGGAAAACACATGATTTGAATCCGATTTCATTGCATGTCACGATAACACACTGTAACAGATAAGAAAACAGCATAAAACTTTAAAATTCACTGTTGTAGAAATTATACTGCTAATCCAAAAATCTTCATTTTCTGCATTTTTGCATTGGTATTGAAAAACACCGGAATCTTTGGGGTGTAAGAATATCTGGAACAGTATGATTGATGTCCATTAAGGTAGTGTCCAACAGAACCGAAAAAAAACAATTGTTTGGACCCTTTCATGCCTGTATTAAACACACTTCCGGTTAATTGTCTGATAATGTGACTGGGCTACAATGGTCCACCTTAAAGAATATCGAAAAATTTAAACTTCATGAGTAGTCTCTATGTCATGATTATTACGCAGAGTGATTTTCAATCAAATCCGTTCTGTGGTTTTAGACATACACCATCTCGAAAGTCGCCTTTATTATGAGTTATTTTATTATGCCAAGAGTTACGCCTCTTTATTATCATTATTCCAATGAGCCATCCATTTGTGTTGCATTTGATAATTTATATGTTCTATACATCAGTGATACCTTACATATCATTAGATCAGTATTTAACCCCCAATTTATACACTTTACCAAATATGCAAAATATGCGTTTCTTTTGCTGTTCAGTATACATGTATTAGCCTGAATTGGCATAGGGAGTCTTTTGCTGAAAAAAAACGTTTAAATATAAACTGTTCAAAATAATTTAGGCACCACTGATGTGAGTTGTAATAGTGATGCGTCCTTTATTGTTTCATAAATAAAGGATGCTACCAACTTGTGCGGGCTGAAATTCTCGGTGGTCAAGGATATTTGATAGTTGTAGAAACGGATCGGCGTGTTAGCTCAAACTCTTTGATGTCATTAGACCAATTACTGAAAAAAATGAGACTTGAAACATGTTGCCAAGCTGTATTGATACTTCCTTGTGGAATCATTTTGTACTAATATCTAAGTTTATCTTTATCAGATTGGTCTAATTGCTTCTCCAGGGGTGTCTGTACTAAAATGTCTAAGGAATCCTATAGCCACTTGTAATTTCCCAGGGGAGTCAGGATCCCCCTGCCCCCTCCCCACTCCCCTTCTGGTTTCATCCATGTTAATGATCTTTTGTTATTTATGTTTCGTGTTTGTCATGTTTTCTTGTCTGTTCATTGTAGCCTTGTGATCACCTGCTGTGAAAGGGCTGACCTCTTGACTCTCTTGTGTGTGATGTTTCTTTGTCACTTTCCCATGTGGTATCCTGGGTTAGGTGTGGTGCTTGATTGTGTCGGCTGGGGGGATTAAACATGTTTAACGGCGCAAACCTCAGCCTTAATTCTGATAGTGTTCTGGAAAGATTTGTTTTATGATTTTGAAAAATTCAGCAGATGACAACATATGTATGAAAGATTTCCCAGCATGCAAAGAGTTAAACTTTATGGCTCATACTCTTCTTGCTTACTGCGATACTAAATAGGGAAGAACGTCCGATAATTCAAAAGCATGCCTGTAGTTGGCAATAAAGTGATATCAATACCAGTTCTTAGAAAGTTTGATGCTTCACAATTTTGAGTAGTATAACTCGTAGATCTAAACAAACGTTATTTTTGTCAATTCACTAAATCCCTGTCTCGGTTTAATCGAGAAATCGAAGCGTTTAGTGCCAATCGAGGCACCAACACATGCATTGGTATGCAATCATGCATTGGAATGTGTCTGCTTAAAGGTCTTTGAATAGAAATGTGCTGAGATGCCCTGTCTACGGCACAATTGTGGAATATCAATTTTATGCTGTGCCAGGCGAAAAGGTGGGTAAAATCCTGGAGTAAAGAACATTCGTTTAAAATAGTAGATTACGCAGACCTGCTCTCTTTGCCAAAATCTTTGCATTGGATTGAAAAGCTGTATGCTTTTGTTTGTTTGTTTGTTTTGTTGCTTTACGCCCCAAGTCAACAGCTATGGTCATGGCGGGACGGTCAGTTCACCTAATTACACTTTTTCAAGCTTGAACAAGCAGTAAACCAGTACTTCGTGCACATATTTTCGCTTGTAACTGACACCAACCCTTCTTGAATGGTTCAGCGGAAGGGAGTAGAATGACCGTAGAAATAATTTCATAATCAATCTCCACGAAAGTATGGGACCGAACCGGGATCGAACTCGCGACCCCTGGATCTGCAGTCAGACTCGGAAAAGCTGTATGCGTTGTAAGATACAGTGATGCCCTGGATGAGGCTTTAAGGGATATATTGATAAAAGGGATATGGGATACTGTCGTGAAAAGTACTTTTAGGGAAATGTCGATACAAAGCTTTCTGAATTTGAGTGAATTTTGGTGATATTTGCCAATATCTTTTCATGGTTATAAAAAATAAAGTGATATAGGGAACATGTACCAGGAACCCTTTCCAGAATCTATGGACTAGATGTTTTATTTAAGTATTGAAAGTTCGAATAATGCGAAGCTAGACTTAAAAACACACAACCCCCAAAATGAATATTCTATGTTTTTCATATCAAACATATGCGACGGGTGCGAAAAAGGAACGTCTCGAGCAGAAGTTTCTTTTGCACCAAAATATATGGTTTTATAGACAGTTATCAAAATAGTTCATAAATAGGCCTTATTCTCTGAATTCATTGTGTCTGAAGTTTGGCTCGAATTTAGTGAGTATAAAAATATATGTTTATAGACAATTATCCAACTAATTCACAATTAGACCTTATTCCAAGAGTCGATTATGTCTGAAAATTATTCGATTTAGCGAGGAGAGTCTGTACTAGAAATTGTAAGGACACCTATAGCCACTCGTGATTGTCCATCGGTTGGGGAATCCTGACCCCCTTACCCATTCCCTCTGGATCCGCCCATGTATTGATGATACTTTTTCTCGAGTAACAAATGCATTTGCAGATCTTGGTGTTTAGGGTTCATGATATTCTTGTCTTTGTCTCCAAGGTGCATTTACCAGACACATTTAACCACATGTAAATAAACGGCAGCTCTGTCCAAGCTTTGAACGATAATGAGTTGCACTGAGATACGTATTTAAGTGCGCGATGTCTGCTCTATTATTGAATATCCAGAAGAAAGGGAAACAAACATAAAAATTAATACTACTGGTATGGAATATAAGAATCCATCATGAGCGTGAGGGTGGGATAGAAAAATCCGTCCCGAGGATCATTGATTGGCATCACGAGGCTTGCCATGCGATGACAAACGATGATAGTGAGGGAAGGATTTTTCTATCCCATCCTCACAGGAATAATGGATTCTTTTTCTTGCCAACAACTACAAATTGTAAGTACCGCATCTTATATGGAAACTTATAAAAATATTCCAGATAATCCTGAATTCGCTGAGATGTGACATGGTGACGTAATTTTATCATTACAATGACGTCACGGATCGATGTTCGTTTTCTTACCTGTATCTTTCCCACGGGTTGGTGCGGGTAAGAGAGATTATCTCACATGGGTAAAAACAACGGAAATCCCGATCTGGTGTGCGCGAACAGACTTTTATTTAATTTCGGATTTGTTCTTGTTGTTCATAAAACCCCAGGTTTTAAATTTTATTGGTTGACAAAACGTTTGCCAAGAATTGGTTATGGTAAACCTTATAAAGTGGCCATATTAGTCATTGTGAACAAAGAATGTTAGGGTGAAGCCAGGATAGTGATTATGAACAAAGCATATGCCTGGAATATGTTTTGTTGATAAAACGTATGCCAATTATAAGCTATGTTGATCATAGAAGGCCAAAGATCGATTTGTTCTGTCAATCAGTAAAACCAGACCCCGAGGTTAAAAAATCATGATCAACTCAACTCAGCACGAAATTTCAACTGCTCTTTAAAATTAATATTCCGACAATTAAAGACGTTTCTTGCTTTAAGACTCTCAGATTATGTATTTATTATGCTAATAAATGTTAAAATGCCAATAATTGTTGGCATTTTAACATTTATGAGCAGGATACATTTCGTGCTCAGCTGATTTGAACTTGAAAAAAGTTTTATAACCTCGGGGTCTGCCAGTGGTGTTTTCCGAACAAAAAGATTTCAGAAAATGAATAATAGACCGTTTGTAAGTAATTTTACTAAGAGAAAACAACAAAGTTGAGAGTGGTGCATATACCAGCAAGGTGAGAACACGAACATCGGTCTGTTTCCACAAGCAAGGTGATTGTTATCTAAAAAAAATTTAGACATGTCATTACTGCTAAAATCGCACATAAAGCGTTGAGAGAAAAAAAAAACAACAACAGAAGCCCCACCTTAGCACGGACATATAATAGGCCCAAATTGGATGGAGTGTGACTTTGCCTTTGATATATTTTACTGACTAAATATTCAACCTATATTCTGTAAAACTCATATATTTATGTATTTACATTCACTGGGGCGTTCAAGTGCTGGTCCAATGTATATCTCCTTGGTTTAACGCCCTGCTCAATCGCCAATATCATATTGTTAATAGCTAAAGGAAGATTTCATTGCCAAATATCTATGCTGGACCATTCAAAGTTGCAGACTGATTTATCGAAACTGCAGATATATTGCGCGATTTATTAACCCACAATACGCAAGCCAAAGCAAGAGAAAGGGACAAAACCTATTACTCCCCGTTCAAGGGCCAGTATCCCCAGCTTAAACACCAATTTGCAAACATTTTTCCGGTTTATTCGAACTAAATCTGATCTGGTTCGTCTTTGTTTGCCTACAGAATATGCTCTTAAAATTGAAATTGCAACTTACTACCCAGCAGCCCTTAAATTCAAAAAGAGTTCGTCCAATTGATAAGGGTGGGAAATTCCATTAGGCATATATGGATTATATGGATAAGTATGGGTTTTTCGTGCAAACAAAACATCTATGTGTCTTGATCCACATCTGAACTAAGGGTTAGGTTGGCGCCGTGAAACCGGTTTTAACCCTCCAGTAAAATATTTTTACTGACCTCTCCAAGGCGGTACTTCTTTTGTGGATCATTTGTGTTATTTCTGTCTTGTGTTTAGCGTACTTTCGCGTCGGTTCATTGCTGACTTGTGGTCACCTACTGGGAAAGGGCTGACTTATTGGCTCTCGTTTGTGATGTTTAATTGAGTTTTCGTCACTTTCCAATGTGTTATCCTGGGTCAGGTGTGGTGCTTGGTTGTATCGATTCCTGATCTTTGCGCCTATTAAAAAGGCTGCTGTGGTAAGTACGCGATCCCCATGTTCTTAGCTTAGAAATCAAGATGCGCTGATTCGCATGCTGATCTGGACCTTGGCTGCTTGTCAAGGCATTACGAGTTATCCCTTATAGTTGCACATTAAATATGGATTGCATGGTGTCTAGGAATTTCATTATAGTCTGGGTATATAGCCCTACCGGCGAGAAAACGTACGCTAAAACGAGACTACAGTCATGCACTAACTTAGCCCATTGTCATCCTAGTTAAGAGTAATGGTTCCAAAGAATGCGTATGCTGTGTAGACTCCTATCAGACTGCGCATGCGCAGTCTGTTAGGAGTCTTCACAGTATCTTCATGTCACTGAAGGATGCCTTTTCGAACTACATGGCTGTTTTCATTATCGTTACATAAGAACCAACTTAGAATCAGACTCATAGGCAAAAAAATCATTATCCGCTATTTTGTCCATCTTCATATGTCAATAGTGTCTCAGAGGCGTTATCGCTGACTCGGACAGAAGGAACCAGTCATTAAGAAAAGGACCCTCTGATCTATAGAATCACTGTTGTCCTATATCACATTTTGTGTTTGGACTGCTTTTTTGTTTGCTTTGTTGATTATAAACGTCCCAGTAAAAATCATGTTGATATGGTCACCAAACCACACTTATCCCAACGTGTTTAGCTGGTACTTAGGTTCACCTGAGTCATACTTGCTGGGCATGAGATGTTTTATAAGTGCCCGATCTTGGCATGCAATGTTCGCTTATGTCCCATAAAAAGGACAAGCTTATATGGGTTAGCACGTGTATAATGTTTTTTTATTGTTCCTCTATGTTTATACATTTAGCTGGGAAGCGTATACTTGAGCTCATTAATTTGTGTGTAAAAGAACAAAATTAAAGTAATCACGATTATCGTAAATCTTAGATGAATACATTAGCTATGGACAAGTCCAAAAAGGGCGCTTCAGTATCAGAAGAATTTGTTTTTTAACTGAAGTTATGTGGGATACATCTGACTTGCCATTTGTTCAAACTAAGGAGTATCAATAATCATCCTTTTGGATACCTAAAAGTAGAGTTGAACGCCTCAACAATATCAGCAAAAGTATTATCAGGAAGAGAAATCATGAAGTTGCTCTCATAACAAAACAAAAACAATTCTGCAACAAGAGGAGTACAATTAGTACCTCTGGGAATACCTACAATTTGTCTATAAAGAAAGGTTTTAATATATAATTCCAAATAATAATTCCAAAGGGAATCATAATTATAAAGTCAATGAATTGTATTTCAAGCCACGGGCCTTCTTCAGGATATTAGAAATACATTTCACAGCTAAGTAACATCCTAATGACCATATGGTTTATGATGACTGTCCATTGTCAGTGGTTACTTAGCTGTGAAAATTGCTTCTAATATCCCGAAGAAGACCCATGGCCGAAAATTGGAAAAAGAGTGTATACAATTCATTGTAATATAGTTTGAGATTTTCTAGAGACATGTATAGCAAAGTCTTTAACGCCAGGCACAATAACTTCAACAAATTTCCGAAGACGTGAGCGTTTCTATTGGCGACGTCAACTGAACTGTATATGTACATATCAGCAACGAATGACGTCACTTTTCAATGGAATGATCCCCAGTCCAGTAACTATCAAACGTGTTAAATGGCTTGGAAGGCATTTTGAGCCAATGTAGATCATTTGTGTAGATCATATGATAAAATTGCTCTAATAACCATTATTAATCTTTATACCAACTTTAGCACGAAATATCTCGTGATGTGCAAGGTCTACACTGCTGTAGGCGGTATAAAATATTATCACCATGTTTGTCCACCTGTTCGTAAGCTAATCCACTCTCTAAAGCTCGTATATTATCTCCATTTATTAATTAACTACTCAATATATAGCACTTATACAGCGAAATGCGTCTGTGTCATACTTGTGACGTTTCTACTTTCATATAGTCACCTTGGACTATATGGACTTCACCTTGGACTATATGGACTTCACCTTGGACTATATGGATTTCACCTTGGACTATACAGAAATCCATGAATCTGATTGGTCAGAAGCTAAGTCAGCTCAGTCACGCGAGAGCGCTCTTCGTGGGAGTTTATAAATGTAGGACCAATTTTTGATTTCGGTAAGAAATGCCGAAATAGAAATACAACAACAACAACAACACCAATGTTTTTTAGTCAGGGACATTTTGACTTGGAGACATTTCGACTGTACACTCAGTAAATCAAGTCCGCCCTTGGTGTGGGGAAGATTGTCGGACAGAAATGAAGAGGACATGATGCGAATTTTAGCAGATTATTTAAGCCGTTATGAGCTACTGACACCGGAGAAAACAGAATCTGTTCTCGAGGAAGTAAAGGGACACTCGATGTTTCCAATTCAACTGCCACTACAGGATGGAAGACCGGATGGAACTGTTTCGGACTACACTAGTAATTCGAGCGTTCACTTATATGAAAGATTCTAACCAGTCGCTTCAGAGGACTGCGATCAGCTCTTGTCAGCAAATGTTAACAAAAACACTAAACACAAAACTAACAGCGATGTCAATTTGTTCTACTTATGGGCAAGACAGAACTTAGAGATGAGGAAAAAACAAGACATTCCAACAGTTGAACTGGACAGTTTATACTCGCTCGCCATTATATCGATCTATCCACTGTACCGATCTATTTCTAGATTCTTACGATATTTTGTCCATGCACCCTTTACGGATTGTTTACATTATCAACCAGGTCAAAGGAATACTTTCACTTTCAATTTTGTTGAAAATCTCAGTAAAAGCATGTGGTAAGAGTACATTTATGCATAATTTGAATGATTTTAACAAATTTACAACAGTTTTTCAAGAAAAATAACATTTTAACAAAAAGGAGTAAACTTACCAAAGCTTATATGGTCGTCTGAGGTTGGGAGAATATGTCGTCTGCAGTTGGGAGAATTTATGAATGTCAAAGTCATCTGATGTATTTTTCAAAAATATAGAAAGGCAGTGCTGCCTTTTATGAATGTATGGTATTTTTTGCTAAAAATATTTCCAAGAGCAGTCCAAAAGTTTGGAATCATGCCAGTGTTGGTTTTTATTTTTCAGAAGGAACCACAAGCAAAAGAAAATCGCATTTTATATGACTTGGCTGACTCCCAGAGAGCTTTTGAAGCCACCCAGCTGATCATTAAAAATAGGCAAAAATCAAAATTGTAAATAGTGTTGTTTTATTTAGGTTCACAGTTCTGACAATTAATGTGGTCACTATTGTTTCACTTGTCTAAAGTTTTCATCTTGAGTTCCTTTTTACAATTTTATAATTTTTGAGCAGTGCTTCATAGTTGAAAAATTTGGAGATTACCCACAATGCATCGATACAAAAGTGTGACGTTTTTTCTCTCTGATTCAACATGGCGGCAATTTATGACATTTTAAATGTGAGAAGGGGTTGGATTTGAAAGATTTTGTTGTTTATAGACTTAAAAGATATTAAAGGATGGATATTGGATGAAAAATATAGGTAAGCATTTATTTAGTTAATGCACCTTATGTTTACAAATAAGTGGTACGATACAGTGGGGTCCCAGGCTACTAGCACGGATGTATCTTGGTATGTAGCAAAATATGCTTGATCTGGCTAACTTGCACTGCTGGGCACAACTGATTTTGAAGGGTTTTTATGGCTGGTTTGCTTCTAAATTATTTCTTTACAAAGCCTTATATAGCACTTATACAGTGAAATGCGTCGGTATCATACTTGTGACGTTTCTACTTTCATATAGTCTATATTTGATTTTAGCTCTTCGGTATTTTTCTTCTTGGATCTACGCCAACACAGACTGAAATTTGCCTCACATCATAAACTGTGCCCGGTAAAACAGAGGTGCTCCATTTCCTCTCTGGTAGTTTCAGTAGTTTCACTGATATGATAACTGATAACAATTTCCTAAATCCGAATCAATTTGCCGCATATTGACTGTCAATGAAAGTTAATTAATAAAAATGTCATTAATCAAGTGATTTTGTATTGGCTCAGTAACAGGTCCTTGGTCAGCTGTATAGGTCCTCGGCCTTCAGCCTCGGACCTATACAGCTAACCTCAGACCTGTAACTGAGCCAATACGAAATCACTTGATTAATAACATAATAGTACAGGCGGACAACCCATGGTATAACTATAAATTATCAACCCTTAACTTTATACAAAACACAGTATATTTATGTTTATTTATTTTTCTTTTAGTGGGGAGGGGGGTCAAATGACATGTGCATGTCTAACACTCGGAAGATCTTAGTTAACCTAGATACATATTAACGCTGTCCAATTAATGTATTGTCTAGGCCAGTTAATAGATATTGATCTACATATCTACAGGGAGTAGTTAATATGTGATGTGTGACTGCCTCAGGGATCCGCATAGTCATATTACACTGCATTGCGTTATAGAAAAGGCTATTTGCCTTCAAATTAGCCTTAATAATAAGCCTAGATGACACAATATTGCGTAATAAGTCTAGCCATCAGTTTCTGATTTTTTTGCAGAATGTTAGGTCATAAGGGGTGAAATAAGGCTTGTCGCAATGGTGGTCAACCCATTCCCGGTTGACAGCGTTGTTTTCCTCTTTAATTGCACACCAGAGGGTCGAACCTCAAACTCTATTGCGGTTCCGACTTAAAGACTTATCTACAGAGGGCTGGAGCCTGATCCCTGATTCTGTGTCTTTAGTCAGGCCTACCGGGTGTAGCTTTTGGATGTCTTTAGCATCGGTATTCAGTTGTATGTACTGTTGAGTCCTTATCTTTGTTTTATCTCTTTTTATATCTTTATTTGTATGTATGTACTTGGAGATGATTCCACGAAAATTTAGTTGACCTTTGATCTTTTAGCCGAAGCAGCTTTTATCGGATGGCAAACATGTTTTATTTCAATTGAAGTCGAATTTCACATGGAGCATGCTTTGGATAAGACGATCTTCCTTGACTATATTGTCTCTGTCACCTTTTATTGAATGGTGACTGGGACTGTGTGGCGGCGGTAGAACGTCTGTGTAGATTTTATTGTCTTGTCCTTTGGGATCATGGGTTTCATTGTGGAACTTTGAAACTATTAGAGGGTCACTGATGACGCCTAAATGGCATAAACCAGCTAGTCTGGCCCAGGAAATAAGCACACTCTAGTTTAAGTTCTTTGGTGCAGGCTTTGCTTCCAAAGGATACCCTTGTAAGAATATATTTGACTTCACTACAGCTGGTGACACGGACTGTGTGGCGGCGGTAGAACGCCTCCCTGCCCTTCACTATAGTGTAGATTTAATTTTCTTGTCCTTTGGGATCATGGGTTTCATTGTGGAACTTTGAAACTATTAGAGGGTCACTGATGACGCCTAAATGGCAGAAACTAGCTAGTCTGGGCCAGGAAATATGCACAATCTAGTTTCAGTTCTTTGGTGCAGTCTTTGCTTCTAAAGGATACCCTTTTAAGAACATATGTTTAATTTCTATTGAAGTCGAATTTCATATGGAGCATGCTTTGGATATGACGATCTTCCTTGACTATATTGTCTCTGTCAAATGACCAATATGTCTTCCACACCATGTTAGGTAAAAACTTTTCAAAAATCTTATCTCTGAAATTAATTGGCCACTCATCTGTGGTCTTTGTATGTCTCATTAGGGATGTGGGTCTTACAAAGTTTGTTCTAATGATGATCCTAGGTTGCTCTAGACATTGTAAAGTAAGTAAGAAGGCAATGATCAGAAATTGATATAACAACAATAAAACATCACACAAAAGAGAGCCAAGAGGTCAGCCCTTTCTCATTATGTGACCGACCACAATGCTACAACGAACAGACAAGAAAACATGACAAACACGAAACACAAATAACAAAAATGATCCACAAAAGAAGTACCGCCTCAGTAAAAAAAACATCTTACTGGAGAGCTTAAACTTATTTCACAGCGCTAACCTCATCCTTAGTTCAAATGTGGATCAAGACACATAGATGTTTGGTTTGCATGAAAGACCCTTAACTTATCGATGAATTATCTCATAGAGCATATAAATCAAGACATAAAAAAAGATGAAGCAAACATAAGTACTTAAAAAGACTCAGTGTCAGATGAGTGCTTCAGAACTAGATTTATTGTATTATGTGAATAACAAATACCTAGATCAGGCTCCGCATCCAGGTAGCAATTATAACTCAATGCGTTGATAGTTTAATAATTAAACTTTGATTATATCCACATATTCAAGCATTTAGCTAGTCTCTGAAGTTCTAGAGAATCAAACTGCTTAGGCAATTTTCTCATGACGTGGTTTATATAGATCATACTACACTACTGCATGCATCACCATTAAAGATCAGTTAAAAAGAATTTGAAAAGTCATTGAATTTTACAGCATTTTCAATGATTCTTGCCATAAAACCCCTATAAGATGTGTATTGAAATTCCCAATGAAAATGCTATACATTAATGGTATTTAAAAGTACATTCAAATTGCATTATATAACAGTGCCATTTAATTAAGAACACCATTAATTTAGGATCCATTAGAAGACAGTTACTTTTTAATAGGGTGCATTGTAATGGAATTTTTATCACCATTAAGTTCCCACTAAATGCATATTTATGAGGTATTGAGAACAATTTAAGTTCCCATTAAAATAATTAATGTGGGTCATAATCATACCATACAATAAAAGCATTTTAAGGTTTTTAACGTTTAGTAAGGTAGCATTAGAATTCAAATTTAATGGTCAGTGTTTTTGGCATACCATGAAGTACATGCTTGTCATTAACTTCATTGGAACTGTTTTAATGGCATCAATTTTTATTGTTGTTTAATGGTGTCAATAACTTAATGGGGTATCTCACATGCAAATTTGATAATAAAAAAATGTCCGTTTTCCCATTACCATTTTCATGTCCCCTTGTTCGATAATTTTTATTTAATTGTTACCTTGTTCTCCAAAATTCTGGAAAGGCCCTTAAATATGTTTCAGTGCATCTGGCTGAGAACCTCAAATGATGAATTGTGTACATTTCGATTTTGTCTGAATACTAGTTCTGGTCGAAAACTTGTCGTCAAAATAATGTCATAATCCTGGATCCAGAATTAAATTTTGACTTATTGCTATGATGACATGTCAATATTTTGAGCTATCATTTTGAATCTTTGTGTGAGAATGCAATATTTCCAAAGAAAGTATAATTATGAAAATTAGCCAAAAATATACGTAGGTCCACTTACAATAATGATTTGACATAAATAGACGAAGGAAACGATCAAACTACCCATTCAAATTTTTCGGTGAAATCTGTAAATTTTGGCTTTGTATGACAGAAAACTTACAAGTATTTTAGCGTCTAGCTACTTTTTAAAAAAAAATCTTGTGTCGTGGTTTTCAGTTATATTCGTGAATTTCCATGAGATATAATTAGAAGTTCGCTTTTGTCAACTGTCCATTTATTTAATACAACAATACATCATCTGTCAAGTTAGTTAGAAAATTCAGTTTTAGTTGTTCATAAAATCTTAAAGACAGGCAATATCCAGTTACTCCCATATATTGTTTGAGTATATTTCAGGGACAAATTGTGTCTGCATTTCCTGAAACCATTAAATTTTAATAACAAGGCGAAATACAATGTATATTCTTAAGCCAAGGTTGTAAACTCAACTTCTCAAAGCCAACGTGTGTGCATATACCTAGTGTTTTTGCACACTCTATATGCCAGAACCAGGGGACGCAGGTTCGATTCCCGGCTTCTCCATAAAATCACTTTCGGTTGAGCCTTCGGGAGTTCCCGTCATATAATAAACACACAAATCATAAACCCTCCCAGCCCAGTACTGATTTCTACCCATGGAAAAGCCATATATGCCAGAGGCAGGAACAAGAACTCACCATGAATCTTTCAGTTCGGCTATCCGAACGCTGCTTCCATATCAAACCCCCTTTGGTACGGAACCTATTTTAGAATGTCTGTCCGTCCACCTCGATAGATATGTTGAAACACTGAGTTCGGCTACCCAAACATTGTTTTCAATTTAAATACCTTGTTTCATTCAAATTAGCAAACATTCAATGTGGGCCGTGCATATTACTGTCAGATTATTATTATTTATCTCACTTTTCTATCAACAAAACACACGTTATGGGCAGCACCTCAGCACCATTCTAATTGCAGTTCATTTACAACCACACAACTAGCAGGTTAGCAAAGATGTAGTTCATAAACTCGAATTTGGAGATATATAATAGCTGTCATGCAAATGCACCAATTTGCAGTAGAGTGACAGGAATTTTAATACTGATTGGCAGTTTGGAATGTTTAAAGGAGGTAAAGACAATGGACATGACACTTGGCAAATGTAAATTTCCAAATAGTTTTCTTTCTTTTTCAGTAACATGTTGTAGGTACACATTTGAATTGCCTCTATGAGGCAATTCAAATGTGTACCTACAACATATATATATCTTTTAAATAAATGAGTTTTTCACCATAAGTTTTTGATTAAACAAATCTCAACCACTTTCATTTATTCAAAGAAATGAGCATGTAGAAACGAACAACTTGTCATGTAGTTTGTCATGCACCTGGATGAAAATAATAGACTTTTTTATGCTTCTGGCAGTTCATCTTGAGATGGTTCATGGGAATATATTGCTAAATTGCTCGTTGCGTGGCTGCATCCATGAGCGGCAAATGCAAAGCTACGCTAATATCGTATAGGCTTACCACGTTTGTTTTTCATTTTTGTTTGGTGCAAGTATTTTGCTCTTCACACGTGAGCAATGTCGGTTTTCCTTTAATGCTGCTATCCGCATCAATATAATATACTTCATACCAAGTTTGATTGATTTTTGATTCCAGACTGATTCAGAAATAGCACTGTGCTTGTTACATATAGCTGTATATCCAACTTATTCAGTATTTGGTGAAACTTGACGCTATCTTTGGCTATTTGATCTATTTAGCGTAATTCTCTGTGACATCAAAGTACATATTTTGTGTGGAACCTCAGTCCAGTAATGAACAGAGGCGAGACAGGCGAAATTATGCATACGTCCCCGCGGGAAAAGGGGTCTTAACTTATTTCATGAGCGGTCAGCGAGTATGTAGTAAGGTGTTGCGACAAGCGCCATTTTTCTTGCAATACGGATAAGACTATCAGATATTTTAGTCTGGGCTAGAAATTTTTATCTTTCCTAGTACATGTATGTCATCTTAGGACATACGTGTGAACTTGTAATTGGTTGTATTAAAACTCAGGCACTTAGTCGTCAAGTCGCAACGATGTTATGTCAAAATGACGTTATCTTGTAATAATGCATCTCATGATGTTTAGGAACTTCTGGTAGTTGATTTTAAAATAAAATACGGAATTGAATGGTAAGCAAGAAAAGGAATCCATTATTGGTGTGAGGAAGGGATAGAAAAAACTGTCCCTCGGGCTCACCGTTTGTCTTTTGTCATCACTCGGCAGGCCTCATGATGCCAAAAGATGATCCTCGGAATAGATGTTTTCTATCCTACCTTTCCACTCATGATAGAGTATTATGACTTCATATCTGCACCTGCAGGGGTGATTGCAAGGGTGGTTGCATATGTAGGAAAAATTTGAGCCTGATCAAAAGTATCAAACATAGATAAATTTAATCTGTTTTTACAAGCCCCGAAGATTGTTTTTCTTGTCATTTGGATGACAATGGGAGCATTCTACAATGCTTTCGACCTTCATTAAGCTACAATTTGTCATTTAGATCGTGTTTTGTCTATTTCTGAGTGACAGTTTTTGCTGTAACTGAAAACCCTATACTTGCAGCATCAAGTTGTACGCACGTGCGTTTTGCGTACACATAGGTACGCCCTTGGTTGAGAACTATGATACAAGTTAGCGTTCATTTTCACTAAAATCTCATTATCCAAGTTGCATTCTCTAACATATAATTTTCTCTGCGTCAAATGTAATCATTTTGAAAGAAAGAGTATTCAGATAAAAAAAAAGGATGCATTTACTGAAATGTGACTCAAGAGAGCTCGATTCCTGATCATTAAAAAAAAGCAACAACATGTAACATCTTGGTAAATTTGAACCACAATTGATTCAGAGAAGATGAAAATGGCATGCGTACATTTTGATTGGTAAACAATATGGTGTAGGTATTTAAAGAGCTGCCCTGGAAGCACAGACTGATATGTGAGTTCGTTAATCGCAGGTTTCATCTGAAATGAATGAAATACAAAATAAACTCTGTTAAAGTCATTGGCTTCGTCGTGAGACATACTGTATTCGGGGTTTCTGACAAGGCTATACCTAAACCATCCTGCACAGCTACAAATACTAGCTATAAAAATGGAATGTTTGCTATGATGCGTTGCTTTTAGCGCTAATCAAACTGCGCGGATACACAGGCTGGTATGCGCCTTTGTCGAAGAATGGTTTCCTCGCGTCGAGGGCCAAATAATCATTTAGATCTGACTCAAACACGAACCAGCACGTGAAATTTCGGTATTTATCTCATTGCCGAGCCAGTGCTGAATCACACCGGGTAGGCGGCAATCCAAAACCGCTCTTAACAACCGATGAACGTGGATAAAAAATCGCTAGAAACAGTGTTTTCGATTGCCATTTGTCGCCAATCTGGCGACAAATGGCAATTAAAAACTCTGATTATAACGATTTTTATCTACGATCGTCTATAGTATTAACGTTTGCGATTGCCGCCTACCCGATATGTGGATGGAAAGTGCTATTTTAGCTGATACAGTATATTTGAGGCCTATATTTGAAAGCAGTTGGTTTTTAATGTTCACGCCCACGTGACGTATCGCTGGAATAAGACAATACAATATGTTTGAACTAAAAAGCACAGAGGCCACTAGGGACCTATGCTACGTTGCAACGTGATTGTTCCGTCTGGCATATATCAAATAATGTTAAGACTTTAACAATATTCAAGAAAGGTGTGATGACATTAAGCCGTTCAGAGAATACTAGTAGCTTGATTCTTAAAAATGGTTTCAGTAAGACTGGCTTTTGGGTAAATGTTGAAAATTTGGAGTTCTTTTGCCTCATGTATCAAAACGTCGAAAATATGCAGGGTTTTTTGGCCACCAAGACATTGTAAATATATAGAGATTATTAATCGTTCCATTTGAAATATGGGATTTATAAACCGAGGGAGGTGGTAAATCCGATAAAGAAACGAGTGCGCACTCGTTTCTTTATCGGATCTCGTTTCTTTATCGGATTTACCACCTCCCGAGGTTTATAAATCCCATATTTTAAATGGAACGAATTTAATAAACTGTATATTGCATGTATTCTGCTTGAACTGCTTGCTCAAATCAAGGAAATACTACGGAATGCGATGTATTAAAACTAGCGGGATCATGATATGTCTTTTTAGACATTTTTCAGTTACACCTTACATTACGATTTGTCCGTCAACGGAGACTTACTTTGGACTTTATTTAAGAGGGGCGATGTCAGCAGTAACTGGAATCTATCTTTTTCGTCTGCTACTAAATATTATATTTTTTGGCCTGAGATCTTATTTACCTTAACAAACAGTGCATACCATGATGGAATGCCGCATGATGGCATTCAACCAGTTTACAAGTGTAAAAAACATGTACCAAAAATATATTTCACAATTGAAATGCAGCCAAAAATCTTTTTTAAAGTTATTTCTTGTTCCATACATGTATGCATTCACTGGTTGTAACTTGCGAGTAGGTAAATTCGATGTTTCTGCGTCCAATATGATTATTTTTTGGCGTCAATATTTCACCAAGCTCAGGTTAATTGACAGTGGAAATACATAAGTCGTTCGCAACTTGTGCAAGCCAATATAGCTGGACCACAGTAATCGAAAATCCTCCGATTGTAAAGGAGATATGGAGCGGGCATGGAATTCAAGCAAAAACGTCCATATCTTGTTATGATGAATCATGTACCGAACTACTTGGGAATTTGGGTTTCTCCTTGACCCTTAAGAGGACTTGAATATATGCACTAGTCATTTCTAACAAGAGAAACGTGGGACTTTGACTTGGCAGTTTTCTCCACCCTCTGTCATGTTTTACTTTATACTGCCATATTTGCCTTTGTATACCTATTGCCCCACATTTACCCACACTAAGGGCACAATGCAAAAAGTTAAAACATGGTTCATTTGCCCTGCTATATCCCCGCGATGTCAGAGGATAGGGTGCGTGGTTAAAACCGACTGGTACATTATACTAATTGTAGCAGAAAGCTGATGCTTGAAATATAAGAATCAGGCGCGTTCAAAGGGCATTTTATAGAGTTTGCACTCTGGATAGTCCCCCTTTATGAAGCCAGGGGTTTGGCCCTTTTGCAGAAAATGGTTTTAGAGAATTCCACAGGGCTAAGATGAGCTATGAAGACACGCAGCATAAACACAATAAACTGGATTTTTCTTCCAAATATCAAATTGAATGGCTAAAACCCTATACTTGCATCGTCAAGATGTAGGCTCATGCGTATTTTCGTACAGTTAAGTACGCCCCTGAGTATGCAAAAAGCTTCTGCCAGACATTCAGACAAAAATCTAGTTTCCTATGTTTCAGAATCTAAGAAACCATGACGCATACTGGGAAATTGCTAATGTTAAGTAAAATCAGTGGCAGATCCAGATGGGGTTCAGGGGGGTTCGCTCAAAACCCGCCTCCTAGTTTTTAGATATCCTATGAAAATGAAATAATTTGCTCTCAGTGAGGCCAAATTATTTCATTTTCAAGGGATATTTAAGAAAAATGAGATATTATCAGAAAAGCGAACCCAGCACCTTTATACATATGAACCCCCTTTCCAGAAATCCTGGATCCGCCCCTGTAAATACACCAAAAGTCAATATAGTCTAACTCAGTCAATTCTAGTAATTCAAGTGTCATTATACTCATAACTATTTTCCGCTAGTGGCAACTGTTGTCATCTATTGATCAGCCACATTTTGGAACAAGATTAGGCCAGAAAAAATATTGGGCTTGATCAAAATCCAAACTGTTTGACACTGTCATGGTATTCCCAAAGTATCTTTTTAAATGAGTTAATTTAAATAAAAGGAAAGATAAAAGAAACTGCAGACAATGAAAAAAGAATGCAAAATTACCTAGCATGCACATAGATAATTTTTGAGTCAATTTGGGTGAACTTTATATTATATTGACTGTTCATGGTAGTGGTCATAAAAAATCGAAATGCATCAAATATGATAAATGAATACAGGAGGGACAGGCAGACGGGCTAAATCACGTATGTGATACGTGATTAAGCTGCATCCTTTCATACCAAGCTCCTTATCTTCAACATACTGAAGAAGTTCACCAATCTATTATAATTATTAAGCATTATTTCCCACCTTCGAAAAAGCTAAAACTGTTTAATTCAATACACGCTTAGTTGACCACCCTTAGAAATTCAGAAGGAGTAAAATACGAAAAGACAATAAGTATAGCTTTTTTACCTCATGTTATTAAGGACCTCGGACAGTCTCCTAATCTATCTGCCCAAAGTTTGACAGCCTGTTGCTTGGATAATGCATATTTGACAACTATGTTTTTGTGCTTAAATTAAACCGTGACATTTAGTGTACCTACCAAAATAAAAATATTTTGAAAATATTGCATGATTATGCCAGGACATTAGGGTTTAGGGGGTGGGGGTATTTTTTATGACCAAATTTTTTTTTACAGAAAGTCAAAGTTTCACCGGGTATTCACCTAAATACATGGAAATATAATGTTGGAGCATAAAACTTGCGACGAAAGTGATGCGTTTGCATAAAATTCAGGTTGAGAAGATTTCATAGCTTCCTCTAAATAAGTGTGCTGTCCATAACTTTTGACAATTACCTGTTGCAGTTTGACATATTCACTGAGGTGTATCATACCTGTACACTGTAGAAGTTATAGTCTAGATAAGCAAAACTTTTGAGCTTAAAATAATTAATATTTTTTTTAATCATCAGATTTAACCTATAATTTGGTGCTTAAAAGAAGCGTCTCATTGCGAAGGTTCTTTTGAGTACCCACAACATAAGTTTGGCTGAGAAATTAAACAATTAATTACTTGGTACGCAATCATAACTATAGCCCTGATACATGCCATTGTAAATTGATATTTACCTACAGGTTTGTACAAAATAAGTTCCGGATAAGTTTTTATAATAAGTTGTTTTTGAGCATTTTGACATCGTTCCCCCCCCCGTGACCAATCAAGCCGTTTATATATGATGTGTGAAATGTAAAACTACAACAGTATGCAAAAGGATTAGTTTGGTCACGGGGGGGAAAGTACCTCAGTAAAACTTTTTCTATTTTCTATATGTTGAATAGCAAAAACTGGATTTTCAACCCATATTTTTAAGTAGGTACTTGTCCGATGAGAAAAACGCTTTTGCGGATAATTCGAGAGTTGACTCTACTATCTTTTTGATGGAAAAACTATCGTTTTCTTTGAAACTTTTTTCTGGTCATTTTTATGGGCAATCCTTCATTAAGACTGTCCGAGGTCCTTTGGTGAAGTGGGTTGTGGTGGCACCACATATTTTTATGACAAGCTTGTCTAGGCGGTTTAACAGTACTTTGGACACATACCTACGCTAGAAACTGACAACAACCCTTCTTGTACCAGCAGAACTCAGTTCCGATCAATTAAAATTCCCTAGGAGTAGAGCTGTAACGAGGCCTTGATTTAATGTAGCTCATTGCAAGGGTAGAGGTTGTGCCTTCTCGCAAACTATTTGCTACCATGTTGCTGTATATACCATATTGTGAAAAGTTGATTTTTGGCCAACGCCCCACCCCTAAGTCCACCCAAAGGGTTGGACCCAGGCCTACAAACACAAATTTCACTTGACATGTCTCACTATCTATTGCACCTCTGCCTGCATACTAAAAAAAAGATAAAACATAATTACAATCTGACTTAGTTATTGCAAGATTATTTCATGATCAAATTCCCAAAAAGTATGGGGCCAGGTCAGGAGGGAGCTCATAACCCCTGGATTATAGTTTTGCAGTCAGACTCAATAGATTGAGTATAATTTCGGTTTCTAGTACAGAAGTGGAGGTTGAAATCTTTCCCTCTAACTGAGTCAAACCATTGCATGAGTTGCAGTCTGTTCTGGATTCATTATGTTTACTTCCATCATAAAAGTAGTCCAGAGTCAATTTTAATATAATCAGCAGACATAAAAAGCATGTAACATTTTCACAACTACAATACATCAGCACTTTAAAAGAAAATATTAGTTTGCTGAAGATGACTTTATTAAAGCACTTCGTATGATTTCCTAACTAGAAATTAACCGAGTCGCAAGTTACAACTAATGAAGTTGTTAAACGTTTCTGAATTACACTGCTGAGATCGCCCCTCTTAAATAACGTAAGTCTAAGGTGTGCTACATCTTACAAATCCTAAGGTCCGCGGTAACTGAAAAATGTCTAATATAACACGAGTAGTACTACGTCAGCTAGCTGTTCCCTGGAAGTCTGACATTTTGGAAATCTTCTTCACCTCAGAATTTCAAACATTTGTAACTTTTTTTTATTAGTGAACGAAAACATAAAGTGTGGGTAGTCATTTTCTTAGTTAGATCGTAGCGAACATTTTGGTAGTAAATTCATTGTGATTTTCTAGAATTTTTCGTTTTTGTTCCTCGATCCTCCAGTTTCAGTGTTGGAAGACAGAAACGTTATGCAACGTCATCGCATGTGCAAATGACGTCATTTGTTAATGCTTGTGACGTCAAAAGTGCAGAGAAGCGTTATGCTTGTTTAAAATTGTAAATAATAAAACGAAATTGATTATGACATGCGTTTCATCTCATCGATGCTTTGGGTCACCTGTGGTCTGGAAAAAGGAGTTCAAGCTAAAGGGATTTATTTCCCTAGAGGAAATAAATCTTTCTAGGCAAAAACAAAATTACCGATTTTATTTGTTTGATAAATCATGGTATTTTCCTGTCAAACATGTAATATAAGTTTCTTTTTCCGCCAACAAGTTGAAAATACTTGTTTCTTTTTGACATCTAACTTTTGAAAATACGCGTTTCTTTTTTCATCAAAACGTTGAAAATGTGCGTTTGTTTGCCATCAAAACGTTGACAATATGTGTTTCTTTTACCGACTATATATATGACGGTCTTTAAAAACGCCTTTCAAAATAAAGTTGAAAGTAAACTTCCTTGGCTTCGATAATGTCATCATTATTGCGCTTCTTCAGCCAGCACTTTACGAGTATTTTTAATTGTACAGCTTAACACGACGACGTTTCAGCTACGTATGAATTTAAGCCACTGAACAAGTAAAGGAGATTTAAGTCACTGAATGAAAGTGCTAAACAGAGAAACGTTAATTAGGCAAACACATTGTATCGCTGATGAGAGTGATTCTTCGATGACGAAAGAATTCCATGACTCTAATTTTACGCTTCTCGTGTTTCCTGATTTAAAGAAGGTGGGAATCTTCCACTGATAACATTTTGTCACATGAAACAGTTGACAGTTGGCCCCTATCTCATTAAGTTAAAAGTTTTACCGCTTAAATTCCCTTTAATCGGTCAAGTTTTTCGTATGTTGCTTACACTCTTTAACATAACATCAAAATGATCGGTTTGCATTCTTTTTCGAGACATACATTAAAGGTACTATCCAAATGTTGCGTTTGTATAAGTCTGTCAGTATATATTTATTTACCAACTTATCACGTGTCAGAGATTTGATATGCATATAATGTTAAATTGTATAATATAATACAAAAAGTTAAGAAGGCTCAGAAAATGAATTTTCCATTATTTTTTACGGTATGAAAAATGAGTTTTAATTACTGTTAAATGCAACGTTTTAATACAATGTCCCAAAATCAGATTAGCAATACTAGATTTGGGATATTAATAACAATCAGGTAACAATATATGTGCGTGTTTACCCTTTGTATATCGATACCTATAAACGGAAACTTCGGTACACATTGAAGATCTACACTATATAAAACGTCAAATATTGCATATGGGGTCTGCACTGTTTGTTAAGGAAATACAGACATTCAGTATAGTTTTGCAATTCTAACCTGTGACAACTATTAATGTACAATGAAGCATCCCAAATTATTGTATGAAACCAGTAAATAGATTCCATTTGTATACAAATGGTAAAATAGTTTAATGTATTTGTTGCGCTTGCTTTTTCAACAACTCCCTATAAAGACGAGTGATAGATATGCCTAAGCCTGCTTGTAAAGTGATATTTGTGTTAATATTTCGTACCAAATTTAGACAGAGATTATTGCGTGCTGTCCCATTAGGGAGATTGGAGAAAAAAGCAAGTTTTCTAAGATAACAAGACATGCAATGCATTTGGGAATTCCCCAATCAAACTAGGCTACATGATAGAATTGGGCCAGAGCTAAGAGGCAGCAATACTTCTTAGATAAACGTTACATGTTGTCTAACATTTTTTTTGCTATATCAAACCAGACAAGCAATGTTGCAGCGCCCATACGCACATCTCCGTTCTTTTTGTCTACTTAATCGCATTATAGATCATTATAAGAATCATCAGAAACTAAATACTACTGAGCCCAGATACATACAAAAACGTGTTACTGTAAATTATCTAAACTTTCGAACACTAGTTGCCTGCTAAAAAGGTCTAGACAAACAGGACATACCCAGATTAGATCTGATCAGGGTCTTCACTGTTTGCTAATCTCAAAAGAATTGTGTGTTTTCCTGCCCTGAAAACCAACATTTTATTTGAGAACAGAAAGAGAAAAGTGGTAGAAGTTTTAGAACATTTACTTATGCCCTTTTTGCCAATCTAATGCTCATTTCGTATTGCACTGATATGCATGGTCACATGGGAAGACTTAAGGAACTTACGGAACTTGATATCTTCTTAAAGTTCGTGTAAACCACTTTTGTCTATGCACCAGTTTTGTTTTTTTCACCATTTTTGTACACCATATCTTTCAAAAGTAGATCATTTGATGTACTTTTAGCGGAACGATGTCTTGGTGCGATTATTTGCCCAATGATATATGATTTTGTGTAAGAATAAATTTCGAAATGATATTCATTTCATCGTCTGATCATCGTTATATATTCTTTTTTTTTGTTTTAGAATTAAATGGTATCACTCCTTTCAGTGCTGCAGGCAGAAATGACAATCAGAACTGACTTGGCCAATTCCGTGGAATCAGACCTCGGATGTACATTTACATCGAGGGTCTACTTTGATAAGGTGACGCTGACGTCACAGAAACCTTGCCAACACAATAACAAGTGCGATTGCAGCGAAACAAATGGCTACAGCGTTCCACAATAAGCATTGCTATAAATGCAATACATTAATGGTAATTAAAAGTACATTGAAATTACTTTATATTAATAGTGTCATTGAATAAAGAACACAATGAACTCAGGACTCATTTAAATACTGTTTTTAATAGGCCAATTTTAATTGCATTTTCATCACCATTACGTTTTGTTAAAAATAGATTTATGAGGTATAATGGACAATTTGTATCCCATTTAAGTCCAATTAAGTTATAAATGAGGCCCATTAACATGCTATATATTAAGAACAATTTGATGATTATAATATCATTTCGAAACTGTATATTAAGAATACTTTGTTTCCAAAGAAAGCAAAACTATGCCAAATGAGCCCAAATATATACTTAAGATCCACCTACAAAAATAATTTGACAAAATAAAGGAAGCAAAGTAGTGCATGCCCAATTCAATGTTTTCTGTTTCTTTTTTCTAAATTCCTCCTGGGCACTGTTTGATGTGCCAAAATGATAACGGTGATCCGGTTTAATGGCATTTCAACGCCACTATTACATTTAATTTATAGTTATCAAAATATTAGTGATTTGACTTGTTGGGCAAACTGTCATTAAACTATCTGCCCAATTAAAGTCATGGCCATTGAAAATATTACCCTTTAAAATAGTTACCATAAAACTAGTTACACCATTTAATTAATAAAAAAAACTACTGTAGACCTCTTAAATCCACTATCGTTAAATGAACTGTGCCATTACATTCAAGGTCATGCAAAAAGTTTAAACGTAAATTATTGGGCCTTAAAATTTATAATCATTTCTTTGAGTGACAAAAAAGCTCTGCTTTTAATTAAGCTCTCATTAATATTACATTAAAACAGCTATTCACATGAAATGACATGTTTTAATGTCCTGGAATGTTTGGATGTCATTTGTATTTGAATTTAGCGTAATTTCAATGACATTTGTTGTTTTAATGTCAAGCTATTTTCAAGGTATAGCATAATCCCATCAAAATATACCAACAAAACTTAATAGCAATAATTAATGAGTTGAGTCACTTTAATGGTGTTTTAATGACATATAAATGCATATTTAATGGTGTGTATATGCAGTTGTGATAGTGCATATGGACTATTTTCACTTGTCTGCTAGCACTCTATAGACTGAATAAAAAGTGACATAATTTGCGTAACCTTCAATTCTGGCACACCCTTCCAGACCTCAGTAACACTTTTAGTTGTCATATGTAACAGAGACAAATAACTTAGCAATGATCTGTGTCATCTGCACGTGGAGAAAATTACATTAAAGCATTTAACCCTGAAAACGTCAATAACGAGTGCAGCAGACACATCCATAGGCGGATCCAGAGGGGGGGGGGGTCTAGACCCCCCCCCCTGAAAAATCACAAAAATATAGGGTTTCTTAGCAATACCGGTCCGGATCCCCTGAAAAATCACAAAGATACCAAGCCAGCATTCAATGTTGGGCCGTCATCGGCCCACCAGCGAAACGCTATAACCCATTCATAGTGATATTTGGATCATCTATCCCCTCATCAATTAAAAAAAAAACGTTATCAAATTTGGACCCCTCTGACAAAACTTTCTTGATCTTTCCTCATTTTCGATAAAAATAAGGCACAAAATTTCACTAGAATCGCCTTCAAGACCTTACAAGTTATTTTTGAGGAAAGAAGAGAAAATTGAAATTGTCGTCTGCTGCAAATTATAGGTGTGGCTTTGTATACTGGTAACGCCTTAACGTGTACTTTGCAAATAGCGGGACGTTGCATTTAAGGGAAACAAAACCGTTTACCGACAAGACAATTCACCGACACGGTTTTAATCAGGGCCTGCATGAAAAAAAACTCCCCAGGTAATGACGTGCATCTAAATTTGGAAGTTTTAAGCCGTGACACCATAATGCATTAGTAAAAGGGTGACGATTTTTCTGGATATGCATTTGTTGTTTTTGTGCGAAGTTCAACATCAACAAAATTGTATGGTGTTGATTTGATCGTAAGTTCAAACTAACTCGTACAACCTTGTTTTTCTTGAACCAGGCGCTAGTTCTGACGGTAGCACGCGTACAGCCTTGGTTTTCTTGAACCAGACGCTATTTCTGATGGTAGCACGCGTACAGCATTGTCTTTCTTGAACCAGGCGCTATTTCTGACGGTAGCACGCGTACAGCCTTGTTTTTCATGAACCAGGCGCTAGTTCTGACCGTAGCATGCGTACAGCCTTGTTTCTCTTGAACTAGACCCTAGTTCTGACGGTAGCACGTGAAAATGCTTGTTTCTCTTGAACCAAGCACTAGTTCTGGCGGAAGCACGCATAAAGCCTCGTTTCTCTTGAACCAGGCGCTAGTTCTGACGGTAGCGCGCGTACATGCTTGTTTCTCTTGAACCAGGCGCTAGTTCTGACGGTAGCACGCGTACATGCTTGTTTCTCTTGAACCAGGCGCTAGTTCTGACGGTAGCAAGATGACCCTAGACACATAGATCAAAATCAGGGAATAAATGTCTTGTTTACATTTATGAACATGTCGAAAATGACATATTGTTGTGTAATTGACATTACTCCACGATATATCATCCGAATTCGGACAAAATAACCATACACAATTGGTTTAAATCAAGCAACAACATCGGTTACAGATGAACCCTGTGATGGTGAAAGAATTTAGATTGCTAAATCGATAAGAAAGGCTAGGGTAAAGTCGGGTAAATTCGGAAATCGGGTAAATTCGGACACACATTTGCAAACATTGTAAATCCAGATGAGACGGCTCCTTATGAGCCGTCTCATCAGGATTTTCACTGTTTGCTTTGTTTATTTAATTTTTATTCCAATCATTCAAAAAGAGTAGAAACAAGGTCGCTGTCCGAATTTAGACGACTGTCCGAATTTACCCGACTTTATCCTACTAACCACCTAGTTCGCCCTCATGCTTCACTACTTATGCTAAATTTAAAGATATACATTAATCGAGCTATAGAGATCTTTTAATCGATTTATGGATATCCATAAATAGATTAAACGATATGTTAGCTTTATTGTACAATTTTACCAGTGTATATACAAATATTCCTTCTTGTAATCGGGACGATGCGAAGACGAGTTTCCCCCTACAAGAGGGAATATGTGTATATTCACAAGTATTTGTACAATAAAATTCTTGTAGCATGACCAATAAAACAACCACATTTTAATTTATTCATCAGATATTCAAGTCAATTATAAGCTCCACCCTTGAAATGGTCTTGTCGAAATTATTGTACAGCATAGATCAAAGAAAAGGCGGCAAAGTCATGATACAACGATTATTAAATTTAATGTTTAAACTCGAATTATGGATGCAAAAAAAATCGAGTCATGGATATCGCCTGTATGATATATAGATACACTATCGATTTATTACGTTCTGTAATTCCAGCTAGTCTATTGCTATATTTGTGTGTTTGTTTTAGATGTTGGAAGTCCTATTAAACAGCCCTACCCAACTTAAAGGCAGCAGTGGGCTACAAAAGGCAAAATAAGTTTCTGATTTGTCACCTTCTGCAGCAGCTTCTCCAGTAATTTTCTTACTGACTGTTTCAAGGCGGTGCTTCTTTTGTGGACCCTTTTTGTTTTTCGTGTCTCGTGTTTGTCTTGTTCATACTGTATTGTCCTTTCCTTGCAGCCTTGTGTTCACCTGTTGGGTAAGGGCTGCCCTCTTGGCTCTCTGGTATATGCTTTTTTGTTTCTTGGCACTTTCCCATTATGGTTTTCTGGGTCAGATGTAGTACTTAATTGTATCGATGTCTGATTTTTGCCTTCTTCCTCACTTTGTTTTTGGTAAATATGGGTCAGGGGTAAATGAAGGATGGTTACAACGAACCGTGATTGATGATGACACAAATTACCAATTGAGAAAAAAGGACGATCTATTGTCTCTCTTGATATGTCCACTACGCTTATCTAACATGAATCAGCCAAATAGAGCCGTTTCTACATTTGCTAAAGGAATTTCTTATTGTACTGATATTTTAATTTTGTTTATACAAAATATAGATTTCAATTAAATTGCTACAGCAATTTAATTGAAATTCATATTTTGCTTGAATGCAGTTTTCTTCAAATACTATTCACTTCCAACGCAAAGTATAAACCTCTTACATTGGTATTCTCATAACAAACTTAGACGCCAAACAACGCGATTTTTTGCTATTTCATATTTTGTCCTCTGGAAGTAACTACTCTATGATTTTGTTTTGAAGTGATACCAAAAGGGTACAATATGTTCTTATAAGGGTATCCTTTGGAAGCATGGACTGCACCAAAGAACTGAAACTAGAGTGTGCATATTTTCTGGGCCAGACTTGCTAGTTTCTGCCATTTAGGCTTCATCAGTGACCCTCTAATAGTTTCAAAGTTCCACAATGAAGCCCATGATCCCAAAGGATAAGAAAATAAAATCTACACTATAGTGAAGGGCAGGGAGACGTTCTACCACCGCCACACAGTCCCAGTCACCAGCTGTAGTGAAGTCAAATATGTTCTCAAAAGGGTATCCCTTGGAAGCATAGACTGCACCAAAGGACTGAAAAGTCCGATATTGAAACATCATGTATCTCTTTGTGGCATCTACTACATCACCCAGCATAATCTGAAGTATTACCAAAATTGTAACACCTCCAACATATAAACATCCGGCATTCTTTTGAAGCAACTACCCCATGGTTCAGCAGTGTGACCAAACTCCGACATTGAAACACCCAGTTTCTCTAGGCGGTGGTTAATTCATGCTTATGTTGAGTGGTGTTATGGATATTGCGCAACTTTGACACAGAAAAAATCGTTATCCTTGGTGGTAGCTACTCCATGCTTATTTTCATAAGAGTAATCATACTTTGGCAGCTTCCGGACAATGACATAGTTGATATCCCTTTGTGCGATCTTCTCCATATCATGTTCAGAAGTGTTACCAATTGTGTGCAACCTTTCCCTTAGTTTAGCTTCTCCATGCGTATGTTCAGAAGAGAAAACAACATTGTGAAACCTCAGACATCAAAACATCGTGTATTCCTTGGAGGTATCTACTCCACGCCTGTGTTGAGAAGTGTTACCAAAGATGTTTAACCGCCAATATTGAAACATCTTAAGCTTTTTGTGGTAACACTACTCCATGTTCGTGGTCACTCAGATGTGTCACAACTTGTGGAAACCTCAAACATCAAAACATTCGGTATCCCTTTGTAGTAACTAATCCGTGATCATATTCAAAAGTTTTACCAAAATTGTTACAGCCTCCAACATTGAAATTTACGGTATCCCTTGGTGGTAACTGATCAATGCTTATGTTCTTAAATGTTACTTAAATTTTACTTAAGTAATGCAACCTCCGACATCAAAACGTCCGGTATCGCCTCATATCAGTGGTAATACACAATGTTTTTACAATCTATGTATTACCGAACCCGACAAACTCTGACATCGAAACACCCGGTATCCCCTCATATCAGTGGTAATACACAATGCTTACAATCTATGTATTACCAAGCCTGACAAACTCTGACATCGAAACATCCGTTTTTTCTTAGTGGCAACTATTTAACGCTTATTTTAAGAAGGAAATTACGCTATGCAGAACTGATTCAGATTCTTAATGGCAATTTATTTATTATGCAAATTAAATGTCGCAATTAAATTCTGCAGACAAGGAAATTCGACAAAATAAATTGACATTAAAAGATTTCAGGCTTTGACCTTATGCATCAACACTCTTCATTTGCATTAGTGTTTTCAATAAAACTCACAGTGTTTAGAATTAAATTTTGATAAAACTGTTGGCTAGAAGAACACATGGGGAGTGAGTTAATTATTTCCTTACTTGTGGCCAATTTTGTCGCCTTCGCAAACAGTTGGACTCAGATAAAGACCGACGGTCTGTCGGTGATGTCCTTGGTCCAAGCAAAACAAGAAAAAAATACGAGAGCAAAGTACCCAAATCCAACATTTTGCAACAAAAAGTGAGAAAAATGATATAATCCAAATAAAACTTTTACTACATACATACACGAGGGTCTGGATGGGGTCTTGTATTCTCTAAATATTAAAAGATTAGCCACTATTATTAAATTTACCCTTATTAAATTTTCCCTTATTCATTAAAGTGAATTCCTTTTTTTAGTTTATATCTTTATATCTGAAATATACTCAAAGCCAAAAGTAACTTTACACTGTTATTATATATTACATTTTCTGGGTATTGGTCAGTGGTATTTTAAGTGTGTTTAATTCATATTGAAATTCAATAAATTATTCATACGACAGTTGAATTTCATGCTTTTAGTGTCATAAACGCAACCACAATACCCCAATGAAAGAGGCAAGGTGGCAAAATAAACTTTTCCAAAACGCATCACTTTTGATGTGTTACTGTAGTATTGTGATTGGACAATTTTTAACCTTAAAGAACCAGTAAGAAAAACAGGCTATTGAATTGTTGTTTAAAGTTCAAATCAGCCCGGATCACCATTCGAGTAACACAAATTAGAGTTGTGTTTTACGTGTATATCCCTTTTTGTGAACTTAACAGTGCTTTCAATGGAATTTCCCATAAGAAATTGTTTGCCATTTTTCTTCCAAACCGATAGAAATTTTTATCAGATTATCTTGTCACATACTCAGGGCAGAAGTCCCAACAAATCACTGATTTAAAACTTCAAATGTCTTCTGAGATAAAGCTTTTAGCAGGGACGAAAGTTTACTATTGTTTTAATTCAAAGGGAGATAATTTCAAGGTGAACCAACTTTAAGATGCTGCCAAAAACAAACTATACACCAGAGACAAAATAAAATGTCTTGCAGTATTTTTAATGGGCAATCGATGGCCCTTAAAATAGCGTGTTCAAATCCTAGGTTTACTTTGGATTTTGTTAAGAAATGCTGATGTTGTGCTTTTAATGAAAGCACAGATAACTCGAAAGAAGATTAATTTACCTAAGTTTTTGTTCGTGAATTAGGTTAGGGCGGGTACCAGCAACTCATGTCAATATTTAATTTGGTTAAAATCCAAAACAGTAAAGATATATTCGGTTGTTCAAAGTGTAAAGTTACTTTTGGTTTTAAGTATATTTACGTCTTGATTCTAAACTATTACCCTGAAGGGTTTTCATGTGCGTGTGTGTTGTGCAGTCGTGTCTGTTCCTTGTAGCCTTGTGGTCACCTGCTGGGAAAGGGCTGACCTTTTGGCCTGTCGTGTTTGTTGTGTTTTGACACTTTCCGAAATGTGTCCTGATCCACATCAAATTTAAGGACGAGGTTGGCGCCGTGAAAAATTTAACTGAAATATTAAATATTTTACTGACCGTTCCAAGGCGGTACTCCTTTTGTGAATCATTTGTGTTATTTATGTCTTGTGTTTCTCATGCTTTAGCGTCTGCTCATTGCTGCCTTGTGGTCACCTGTTGAGAAAGGGCTGACCTCTTGGCTGTCGTGTTTGTTGTGTTTAATTGTGTTTTTGTCACTTTCCCATGTGTCGTCCTGGGTCAGGTGTAGTACTTGATTGTATCGATTCCTGATCTTTGCCACCTTTCTTACTTTTTCCTATCCTTGTTTTTTGTGTTTTTATATACAACAGTACATGCTGATTCAGAAACCCCTTAGGCCAGATATTTTTTATTAGTTGATTTACTGGAATTTTTTTCAGATCTAGGGTCGGGAGGACGAAAAAAAATAAATACAAAAGCTCTGAAAATGACCAGTTGACTGGTCATTTTCAGAGCTTTTTTTTTTTTTTTTTTTTCCAGATTTTTTTTTCCAGATTTTTTTCCCAGAGTTTTTGTGTTTTTTTGTGTCACTCTCAAAAATGCACAGACAGAACCTCAAAAAAAATATTATTTTTTTCAACCAAACAAGTAATATTTAGGGTCGGCGGATAAAATTTAAAAAAAAATTTAGAAATTAAATTTTATATTTTTCCTACTTTCCGGAAAATTACAGTAGGAGGGTTCGTAAATCAACTAATAAAAAAAATCTGGCCTTATCCACAAAACATAACATAGCAGTTGTAAATTTGTATCTTGGCCACTATCTGCCCAACGGCCATTTTCATACGTTTTGGCTTAATTCAATATGGCAGTATTTCTATGCAGTCTTTGTCTCTACGGTGCATTTACCAGACGTATTCTAAGTAGCTTAAGGCAAGATTTGCATGATTAAGATTTGCACTGAATGCCGTATGTAAATTTATATTAGCTGAAACAGTGGCTGCTCTAATGTGGCCGTTTGTTTCTTGAAATAGTCTGAAAATGGAGAGCATTTGATATTATAATTGATAATTAGCATTATAAACTACACTGGGTGGATATCTGTGTTGATCAAAGGTTAATCGATATTGACTTGAGGTCAGTTGTATTGGCCTCGAAGTCGTAAAACTTTTTTAATACTCAACTCAACTGAGCACGAGTTTCAACTGCTCATAAAAACTTAAATATCTTCAAATAAAGAAGCTTCTTGCTTTATGCCTCTCAGATGTATTTATCATGCTAAAAAATGTTAAAATGCCAACAATTGTTGGCATTTTAACATTTATGAGCAGCGTAAATTTCAGCTAAGCTGAGCATGAAAAAAGTTTTATGACCTTTGGGCCTGGTTGTCAGATCAGCTGTATTAAGCTAAGGTATTAACTTGAAATGTATGACAGAGAGTATGACACAGAGCCAACACAAAATCACTTGATAACCAATAAACTCATGCTAAATAAAGAAGACCATCCCCTTTACCCGCTTTATTGAAAGTTTTGGCATGACCATGTTATGATTAAAATATCTTGTTTGACCTCTACCTTTTTAAGTGCATTCTATAGGCCTATTGCGCATGCTTAGGAGAAGCCTTTGTATACAACTATTTCCATATGAATTTTGTTGCCATTGTTCAACCAGTCGGCGTTCTAGTTTGGGTAAGGTGGCAGGTGGGAACCCAGCTAGCACACTTCGTCTAGCCACCAACGGCCTGCCAGCGATACGCCATTTCAATGGCGTATCGCTGGCGGGCCGTTAGTGGCCCGTTATTTTGTGCTATCTGGGAAGAGACACAAAACTCGTACCTGTCGGCCTAGAATGTCCCATAGTTTTGGCATGTCTGTCTTGGAAAACGATTCCTTGCCACACTGCAGGTATGGATCGAGCATTGTCTTGCTATAGTACAGTCCAATAGATTGGCAGGACATGCGAGTGAAGGACTGCATCCACATAGCGTTGCACACGTAGCTGTGCCCCGAATTGCATGTATGCAAAGTAACCGGACCATTACACCACGATAGTATACAACGCTCATGATGGTCTTCTTTTTAGCATAAGTGTATATTATCTTAGGTTCTTGCCGCCAGCACCGGTTTAAGGGGTCCTCGTGTTCGAAAATACCGAAAGACCAGATGGACACATTACCCAAATCAACAGTTGCTTGTTAAATTTTGATTGGTGTAGTCTCTTTTCAATATATACCCTTTTTTACCCAAACATGGTTTATTTCCCATAAATACTATTACTGGAGGTTGAAATCGACAAATCCAGGGAAAGTTTGGCATTTGTTAATCCATATAATCCTTTTTTTTATTTTGGTATCTGATACTAGGTTAGTGGTTTACAATATGTCCACATACATGTAGTTCATCTATGTTTAATTTCGATAATTGGAAGTCATCGGGACCAGATTTTTATATTAAATTATCAGTAGTATAATTATTATTATAATTGCTTTTGTTGATGTTGTTTTCTGTCATGTGTACTACTCATAACCTAACAGGTCATTGGTTGTCCTAACAAGGCACTGTTGATGCTTGGTTTTATGAAATTTCTCAAAATACTGTATATATAATAAAGAGACTCTTATCTTTTTTTTATATATTTTCAGAGGCACGAGCGGAATTGATATCGACCTTCAGAAAGTTGACATTGACCAATGCCCTTCGCCCCCTAGTGGAGAACTTAATGTTTTCGCAGATTCTGCCAGATGCAAGAAAGATACTACTAAGGTAGGGTAATAGATCAATTACCAACACAATTAGTGTGCGTAAAGCTAAGACTTAGACTGGACCATCGGAACCTGAATTCTATGGTCACTTGGTGTATAAATTTCAAAAAAGATTGTTGGCTCTATAATTTTCAGCGCAGCTTATTTAAATAATTTCCCATTATAAAAAAATGGCTATAACATTAATGTATTGCAACAGACTGCATACCTGGTGGTCAATATAATCACGGTTGGCAACTTTGCTTTCCTCTTTAATTGGACGCCGGTGGGTCAGACTTCAGACTATATGACGGTTTCGACTTAGAGACGTATCTATTGATGAGATGGTAGGACCCTGATGCTTTTGGCTGCTGTCAGGCCCACCGGGGTTTACCTGTTGGATTTCTTTTGCGCTGGTATTCAGTTTTATATACTGCTGAGTCCTTATCTTTGCTTTATCTCCTTTTTATATCTTGATTTATATGTTCTAGGAGATGATGCATGAATACAATAAGAGTATTTTATGAAAATCAAACATCCATGTGTCTTGATCCACATCTGAACTATGGGTGAGGTTGGCGCCGTGAAACATGTTTAAGCCTTCCAGTAAAATATTTTTTACTGACCGTTTCAAGGTGGTACTTCTTTTTTTGATCATTTGTGTTATTTATATCTTGTGTTTGCCATGCTTTCGCGTCAGTTCATTGCTGCCTTGTGGCCACCTGCTGGCATCACAAGGCAGCAATTCTGGTACTTGTTTGTAATTTCTAATTATGATTTTGTCACTTTCCCATGTAGTATCCTGGGTCAGGTGTGGTACTTGATTGTATTGATTCCTGATCTCTGTCGTCTTTCTTACTATGATCAGAGTTTTTTGCCCTCTGCTAATAAAGCTTTGATTCGTAGTTAGCCACTGAGTGCACGCTGAAGATCTTGATCATGACCCCGGCTGATCTGTGGTGCACACACATTTTGATGGTTCAATCAGAACTGCTTCTGCCGACATACATATCAGGTAAGAACGTTGTGTCACCTTCCAAAATGGTTACTACCCCTTGCTGCCCTTTTGAGTTTTTCTCCCTTGAATCTATTTTAGAGTATCGGGTCGAGTCGATGTGTCACATGCAAAAATGGTTGCTCAACCCTTGCTACTCTTTTGAGTAATCTCCCTCGAATGAAATTTATTGGGGAAAGCTTCTGAGCTCAATAATTGTCAATATTCCATATTTGCTTGTATTGACACTAAGTTTTATATCATCAAATATATATAATAGGTTGGCCGTTAATAACTGCTCATTATTTACTTTGAGGTCGGGGGCTGATGGCTATTTTTAGAACAGTATTTAAAAATGGATTTGTTTGCACATCTCATCAGAATTTCAGAAACATGAAAAGCAATTGTTATATGACTCCTATAAAAGACCTCCTCTGATTGACTGAAACTAGCTTGCACTGGTTGTGACAAATCTTGATGTCAAACAGTGATGAGCTAAAGACAGGTAACATTTCTGACAGAGAGCTAAAAATAGATTGAACTAAATCTAGCCCAGGTAACATTAAGATTTGTCACTGCTACCTGAGAGCTAAAAATAGATATTGCAACACTGACTAATTTCTTATGTATATTTCACAGGTAAAATGTTTCAATTTAGAATTTGTTCATTTTATGAGAACAGCTTTAACCCATTTATGCCGAATGGAATTTCACACCGTTATCAATTGGAACAGTCCAATTCTGTATTAAGGGGTGTTAGGTGGTATTTTTCATTTTTATTCAAGTTTAATAGAAAATTATGCAAGCAAACAGTGGAGACCCTGATTAGACGCCGCATTCTGTGGCGTCTTATCTGGGTCTGTACTATTTGCCTATGTCCCACAAAAAGGATGCTAGGCATATATGGGTTAAAATGCAATTATTTTGCTTATCTCATAAGAGTTGCAGAAATTTGGGAAGTATATTGTTGAAATAATCTTCCTAGGAACATCTGACTTGAGTAAATTTATAAATATGAAAATAAAAGAGAGACAGTAACATATAACAAAACAATTGGTGCATTCTTTATCGGTTAACATCAGGATTAGTCAGCCCTCAATAGTGATGTTCACCTCGGCTTCGCCTCGGTGAACATCACTGTTCTCGGGTTGACAAATCCTGATGTTAACCTCAAAAGAATGCATCAATTGTATATTGTCGAAATAATCTTGTTTTCAGTGCACTATCACTATCTATCTTGAATAGATTTATATGATGGGACTTTATATAAAATAATGAAAAGAGAGACAGTGTCATTATAACAAAACAATTTGTTCATTGGTTTTGGTAAATATCAGGATTAGTCAACCCTGGAAAATGATGTTCATGTCGGTTTTGCCTCGGTGAACATTACTCCTCTCGGTTTGACAAATCCTAATGTTAACCTCAATAGAATGCATCAGTTGTATAATGTCATATGCCAACAACGAAAACTTCTTATAGCATATACATGTACGAACAATGAAATCATGTATGGCTTATGCAAACAAACACAATATTTTAACACAAATGCAAACAATGAAACCATCTTATGGTATATGCAATCAAAAAACAGCTTATGTCATAGACATGCAAAGAAAGTTTACAAAAAAAAAGTTTGCAAGCATATGACATGTTTTCTGATTTCATGGCTCAAGTATAACGGTAGATTTACTCCATTTGTTAAAACTCACCACTCAGTCAGCGCATCTAAACTCGATTTTTTATGTTTTTCACATTGATTTTCGGCGATAACTTTTTTATTATAGATTTTAGCCAACTGTGTTCGCGATGAATGTTGTAGAGAAAAATTAGCGCCGATTTCTCCAAGAGGTCCGAAGTTTCTGGCACAAGCAGATTTTTGTGTACATAGATGAAGATTTTGCAATAAATTGAATTCAGCCCAATTTTCTAAGTCTTTTATTGACAGGTAAATTTCGTAGAGGCGTGACAGAAAGGGTTCGTCTCAAAAGAATATTCACAAGCGGTGTATATACAGTTATTCAACGGTTGTTTATAGCATAATCCTGCCGTAACTAGACTCAGAATGTACCGTGCATATTCTGAATCTACTATGAGCATGACTATTTGTTAGTACAGAAGCTGTGATATCGCATGACGCGCCAGTTTCTCTTATGCACGTGCTCCTAAACGGACAGTTTCGAGATGACCCAACTAGCTTAACGCACGGGCGAATCAGGTGTGATTTCCAATATATTTGAACAAGCCATCCATCGCCTTTCTTATTGAATCGGGGCGGTGCAATTTAGCTTTTTGACTGACATATTTGACTTAGTTTATTTGCGCTTTGCTTAAAATGCTCAAAGAGTGCATCTATGCGCAGAGTTAATTGCAGCATCTATGATGTTAGAACCGCTTGGAGAAGTTGGCGCTAATTTTTCTCTACAACTTTCATCGCGAACGCAGTTTACTAAAATCAATAACAAAAAAGTTATCGCCGAAAATCAATGTGAAAAACATAAAAAATCGAGTTAACAAATCAAATTATGGCAAACTCTCAAGCCTCAGTGTAGTCTGCGAGTGTGAACTGGCTGATAGACAGGAAAACGCTTGGCTTTCTAGTGACATACATGTAGTTGAAACCTAGAAACATGTACGTGACATTTGACATAGTGCAAAGTAATAATCTCAATGGCACACTTTCTCTCGCTAAAAGTATGTTATAATGATAAATATGAAATGTCCTTTCTATGTTTGAATTTCATTCAGGACAAGACACGTCTCCCTAGAGATTTACGCCTACCAAACATTCTCAAACAAATGCGTTCTATTTTTCAATGGTAATTGCGGGAAAACGATTTGTCACAGAGACTTTTATCAGGAAAACGATAGTAGAATCAAATTAAATTTCACAGACTTTTCTTTTCAATCTCGAATTTAACTTATTTATCTCAGCATCAGTACGTCACACTGTCTGGTAAAGATGCATGTGCAAACATTTAGTCTAACTATGTCACTAAGAGAGAACCGCTGCGATATGGCGGTGAAAATTTAATTGAAACAAATAAAGGGTTTGTCCGTATAAGGCAGAACCTTTTCTAGTGGTTTCAGCTCAATTTTTACCATTCCTTAAGACAAATTGGCACTGCTTTATCTATAGTCATACGGAGATGTAATTGTCTCCTTGCACAATTTATAGAACAAAATGGAGAGCTAGAAAAACTGCAATTTATCAATTACTACTAGTGTTAACCATTGCTTGGTTCCTCATGTCAAGTATTTCAGCCTCATTAGAATCACCTCAAATAATATGATCAAGCGGAACAGCGGGGTACACTATTCTTGAAGAAATTGCACCACATAAATGTATGGTTTTGATATTAAGTTCACGTATCTGGTGTCCTGCCTCTAGGAACTAATCAGAGTTTATATGAAAGTTTATCCCAGGAATTTGTCTATGATTCGACGTTTGTTGTAGTTTCTTCACCGGAAACCATCGTTCATGGACTTCATTATATTAACTATTTCACAGAAATTGTACCTTTTGACATATTTGTAAAGCGACAGCTCTGGTCAGACTGCGCGCTGCAATCTTATCAGTACACTCTCTTGACTCTTAAAATGGCTAATGCCATGACAAATATTTTACAGACCCTTTTAGAATTGTGAAATTTACCAGGGTGCGCAGTCTATTCTTCTTTTTGTCATATTGAAGCATGCAGTTTTCTTGTCCTGGGGATAACATTTATTGTGGAAGCATTTATAGTGGTTATTGGTTAAACTACCTTACTGTTAGCTAGTAATTGCTTCTAGTGCAATATTAACTTCTTGGTATCCCACTTTTTTAACAAATGTGACCCATTTTTGTTTAAAAAGGACTTGATGACGTTTTCAGCGTTAAGCATGCAAAATGATTTCATCATTTCTAGATTGAGTGTTGCTTGGAATAAAACCGATAAAGAATTATTAAAGGAACACTATATATAATATAAGAATATATCATGAGTGTGAGGGTAGGATAGAAAAATCCGTCCTGAGGATCGCCGTTTGGCATCATGAGGCTTGCCGAGTGATAACAAACGGTGATCCGGAGGGACAGATTTTTCTAACTAACCCTCACACGAATAATGGATTCTTTTTCTTGCTCGCCACTGTTTTTATTTATTTATTTATTTATTTATTTATTTATTTATTTATTTATTTATTTAGTTTAAAGTAAGCTTCCAGAAGTCCCTGAATTCAATTAAGAAATAGATCAGCTCCAGCAGTGAATTGTTGAGTAATAATTCACTGTTTGGAGGTCAGTTGTAAAGAAGATCAAATCACGAGCGCGCAGCGCGAGTGATTTATCGTCGTACAACTGACCGCCCAACAGTGAATTATTACTCAACAATTCACGCAATGGAGCTGATCTATTTCGATTCTAACACACAATAAACGACGAAAACACATTTGAAGTCTTCAGCTTCTTCCAACTTTCCGCCATTGCACTGAAGAACTCCCGCCAATACTTAGACTACGTCGCATACGTTAACATGTAATTGTAACGTCTTTCAAGCGTAAAAACGACGTTACACCGTCTAACACTATGAATGACGTCATTTTCCAGTGACGTCAGCTATCACACACTTTTGCGGTGAATTATTGTCCGATATATCACAGTGTTTTACCGTTGGCTCTATAGGCGAGGTGTGTTAGAATAAGATGCAATTTCACATGATGACATTACTTGACGTCCTAGGTTAGATAACATGGGTAAGATAAGACTTTCCATCGCAGGGTAAAATATCTGCTATCTTTATCCGGTGTGCAAGAATAACAAATTCATATTAATTTTGTTTGTTTGTAATGATTATTTACATCCCGTCATGTCAGGACAGATTTTGCTGGGTTGAACCAGTACTGAGCAGAGGATAAAGTGTTTTGCTCAAGGACACAAGGCAGTGTTTTGGGTGAGCCACTCCATCTCAAGTCAAGCACTCTACCACTGAGCCACTGCGCTCCTCTACACAGCGCAGACCCAGATCAGACGCCGCTGAATGCGGTGTCTGACCATGATCTCCTCTGTTTGCTCACAGAATATTCTATAAGATTTTGAATAAAAATGAAAATACCACTGAACACCCCTAAAATTTGAAATAGACTTGTCCTACTGATACTGATAAGAAAGTTCATTTGGCTTAAATGGGTTTAATACGACCTTGCTGCTGTAGATCATCATCATTTCACTGAAACCAAAACTCTTAACTTCTTCTTTTTGTATCTTATTCCCGGACCCATATTTCCATAGAAATGTTATTTGATTGAAAATAATTAGACGAAAATTTCTTTCCCTTGGTAGGTAGAGACGCCATAATGGAGGCGCTGCTGTAAAGCTGATAGAGGTGTCAAATATTGTTGTAATATTTTCATTCAACTGTTCAATGCAAGACTGATTGCATATTAGGCTTTTAAATCCAGTAAAATATCTTACTGACCGTTCCAAGGCGGTACTTCTTTTGTGGATCTTTTATGTTTTTGTTCTGTCTTGGGTTTGCTATGTCTTTGTGCGCTTTTGTTTATATGTGCTTTGTGGTCACCTGCTGGGAAAGAGCTGACCTCTTGGCTCTCGTCTGTGGTGTCTGCTGTGAGTTTGTCACTTTCCCATTGGTATCCTGGGTCAGGTGTGGTACTTGATTGTATCGATTCCTGATCTTCGCACCCTTGCTTACTTTTAAAGTCTTAAATTGGCAATGAGTGTATTCAGCATATTGATATATATTACTTTTTAATCAGGTCTTTACAGTTTGCTGGTTATGGTATACTTCACACTGGTAAGGGTTTAGTTAGGAAACCGTTTAATGTGCAGGAGTACCTGCTTTTGTCCAATCAATTCAATAAGCAGCACAGTGTGACTTTTAACTTCACTTCACACTAACCATGTGAATGCTATACAGTAATATAAGTAACCTTTACAGCTCAAACATTGGGAGCAACATTTATTCACAATAATCAGTTTCTTAGCAGTTTTCAAGAGTATACAGACCACGCTTACCAAATTTGTTTTGCCTTGAATGTTTAAATTCTATGAACAGCATCATATTAATATTAATTGATGACAAGGTGTTGGATTACCACACACCTCGTAGAGATATATTGCAATGAAGGTAATCTACAGCTTTTTCTCCTCATGCACAGGGGTGGAGGTTTTTTGCTGGGCGGCAAGTATCTCGCCTGACAGCGATTAACACTGGTATCCATTTATGTCCAGTAATAATTCAAATCCATTGCATCAGATCAAATATTTCATTGTGTATGTTGTCTGTCCACAGTTATGGTTATTGTAAACATGTTCCAAAGTTATTCATTTGTTGGTAAAGAATATATGTACTCTGCATGTTTGTTGGTTATCGTTAGAATTAAAAAGTCAAGATAATCGGTCACTTCATCTAGCTCAAAACAGAAATCAGATAGATATTGGAATAAGCTTCCTTACAGTCACAAGGCAAGCGCCAGCCTGTATAAGTTCACAACTTGGCTGGCCACTGTCACATTTTAATAATCAAGTCATTTTGTGTTTCTAACAATAGTAAATGTACGTCTTTTAAATTTCATCATCATTTAGTACTTATCCCAGCTCATTTTCGTCATTTTAGCTGTTTCCCAGTCATATCCAAAATTGCTTTTTGGGTAGAATTTCATGCTCGAATTGCATTTGATATCTTGTTTTGCAGTGTGTTCCTATCCACGGACTTGGCTTCAGACGGGGCTCCTATAAGTGTGTCTGTAAGGATGGTTTCTATTTCCCAGACCTCAAGGCCAAGCATAAATACTACAATGGATCGGAAATAGAAGTAGAATACAGAAAGAAACAATATGTAGGTGTTCAAAGACTACTTTCTCGTTTAATTTCGATAAACGTCTTGCAAAAAAAACACTGTCATTAAATAAAGGCCCTTACTAAAGTGGTCATCTAACACGCATTTTTTGAAAAGATTTTCAATTTCGCACGAATTGAACACTTGTGTAAAAAAAACTTCCCTTTGCATTAAATTCCCTTTAGCAAATTTCATGAATTTCATTTAAGAAATTAATTCAAGTTTTGGAATGTTCATGGAATTATAAATACTTTGGGTCTCTTGCAAAGTAACTTTGCAAGAGACCCGAGGTATTCATGATTCCATGAACATTCCTGAATTGAATTTATTGCTTATATTTACATTTTATTATACATATCTAAAATATAGAAATTATTTTAATTTAGGAATTAAAACAGATTTGTATTTAAAATATTATTGTATCAACGGTTAAGACGTAGTGTAAAATGGAAAAGCGGAACGGCCAACTTGAACACGGACAGCCAGTGGAGCAAACACGATGCTTGTTTTGCATGTTCAACTCGGGTGTGGCTCGCTGTCAATCACAACAACAGTGTCACTTCTGGCGAATGAGTTCGATGTTCAAAGCGTGTTGCACGGGCAAGTGAGCTTGGCAGATGTCAATCAAAGTTGTGTAGTTCATGAGGCTATGAACAGATTGCTTCGAAAATGTAAATATAATGATATGACCACTGGTATGAATAAAACAACCCTTGTCACTAAGTCCCATTTATAATGTTATTCTTCTAAGAAATGTCACAATTAAAGAGCACAGGGTGGCTTTGATATTTAGGCCAGATTTTTTTTAGTAGTTGTTTTACGGGATTTTTTTTCAGATTTACGATCGGTGGACGAAATGAAAGCTCTGAAAATGACCAGTTAACTGGTCATTTTCAGAGCATTTTTAATATCTCCAGAACAAACAGTAAAACTAGAAAGTATACCAACAGCCTGTATTAAATCTTCAAATATACTCAGAAAAACAATTGAAGGATATTTAGATTCAATCCCACCTCTAACATCCAATACAATAAAAACTTTACTAATTATGCATTCATTTGATAGTTCCAGACATCTGCAATCAAAATGGATGCTTTATTTTAGTCACGCTTCAATGGTTTAAGTACAGTGCAAATCCAAATGGTTCAACCCTCTATACTGAAAAGTCACAAACGTTCAAAAATGACTGAAACCCATTTTTATCGTTTGTATTCCATTATTACTGGCTCCAAAATCATCGCTGGTTCTCCCTCTAAAAATGGCACCTAACTTTGAAGCTGCTGTAAGTGTTTTATTGCAAATTTGTGGTCAAATTTGGCGGGGTATGCCATTTCCGTGTATTTTTGTTGAAAAAGTTGCCCCATTATTGGGGAAAATGGCCGATAAATTGGTGTTAACTTTTGTCTGTGGTCGGAATTAGAACATAAGCAATGACCTGGTAAAGGTTTCAGCAAAAATTGAAAGCGCTAAATTTTTTGCTTGTGAAGTTTGGGTTGAGAGGGTCTGCACATTTGGTGTAGTACTGTATCGTAGCCAATGACCCGTGAATTTCAATTTGTATTTTGGTGAATTGCCTAGTGATAATTCTATCAATGACAAACATAATTTGTTTGAAAATTATATTCCCAAATGTTATAAAGTCAAAAGAATTTTAATATCCTTCAATTGTTTTTCTGAGTATATTTCATAATTTTCCTAAAAATCTGCATATGACAATCACTTTTAACAGTGTCACTCTCAAAAATACACACACAGAATCTAAAAAAAATCAACAAAACGAATAATATTTAGAGTCGGCGGATAAAATATAAAAAAAATGAAATTGATTGTTTTTCTACTTTCCAGAAAATTACAAAAGGAGGGTTTGTAAAATTCTGGCCAAAGAGAAAAATATTTAAGAATAAAGTTAACCTCACCAATTATTCGTACATCATCCCTTTTCATTCTGGATACCAGTTAACATGTTTAATACGTTGGTAAACTGTGAGGATTCATCAGGGTCTGCACATTTTGCTAAGATTTATTTTAGTGAGATAAATATATTATTTTATAGAAATGGCAATCCCTGCAAATACAAACTAGACAATTCCATCTTATGAATGAAAAGTACACAGAACAAAGTACAAATTAAGCAAACAATCGGTTTTTACAAATGCATAAGGGTGAAGAAAGTTCTAATATGATAGACACGAGTGGACATGATACGCACTGAGTGTTCAGAATGTGCTGATACACTCACGTGCCCATTATCACACCCCATTATTCACACCTGGCGAAAATTCATTTATAACAATGCCATGTCGATTTTTTTCTAATTTAGCTTAAATAATTTGGAAAAACGGATCCTTCCGAAATAGAGATAGAAATACAATATTTGAAAACAGCAGACTCGGTTTTTAATATTAAGTATGTTCATGAGAACTAATGGAAAGTGCAACAGTTCTGTTGCACTTTCCATTGGGTCCAGCTTCTGAAATACGTCGGAACCCAATATACCCGCTCTCCTAATAAAAAAAGTTCTTGAAAGAAGTGTCAGTATCACATATGCGAAATGAACATATTTTCTAGTAAATCTGACAAATGATTTTATCATATGACGTTGCGTCTGGGAGTGAAATAACGCCATGCAATACAATCGGTAAACCACTAGTAGCTTACAGATAGGGCTCACTGCAACAAGGTGCTTTAGTCCATTTTTCTTACTTTTGAGAAAAACGCACTTTTAGTGATTTTTTTATTTTTGTGGTTCATTTTCACAATTTCTGCTTTACCATATTAGTTATCTAGTTAAATGTAAGAAATCAACAGGTTTTGTTAATTTAAAATGTATAATGAGGTTTAAATTTAGAAAAATATTGTTTTTTTTTTGCTGTTTTGATTATGCAACAAGGGGTCTAAGTCCAAATGGACTTAGGACCTTTGTGTCTTTGAAACATTAGAAAAGAATCTTACCACCAGAATATTAACAGATGTTACCTTTTACCTTTGCTAACTTAAGTTGATTTGGCTGAGTTTACCTTTAGCAAGTAACTGGTATTATCAAAATGTCTGATTCTTCATCTGGACTTTCATTATGAATTAATGCGACCAGTTAAGAATGTGCTCAGTGTAGCTGCCGGGCGCTTAAAGGTACTGCAAAGGAATACTGTCCTTTACACAGTCATTGTTGAGTCACTGGTGTCAAAAAGGCCCATGACAACATAGCTAGAAAAATATGTTTGAGAAAGAGATGCTCATTTGGTTTATCATACATATATTGGTCACTGATCATACATGCTCACTCTTTTTGTGAAGATTTCCTATGTTTCAGAAAGGCCAGTTTAGATTGTCAATGCCAATCTATAACATTATTTCTAATACGAATTGGTTAAATAAAGCAGTGCTTAAATGCAGAATTATTGTTGATTTGTATAAGTGCTTTGATTGCTAGAAAAAAATGACTGCAATCTGCAGCCTATCTGATTTGGGTATATTTTTATATGAATTGGAGCTTAGCTTGTAAGCTCTTGTTTTTGCTAATCAAAACGAATCTGTGATAGCCCAAACAATATTTTATAGAAATACTGGTGAAATCTCAGTTTTAAGAGAAGTATATTATATGTAGCATTTTTACTTTGCCCAGCACAGACATTTTAAGATTAACAAGAAAAATGGCTTTCTTGAGGTTTATGGAGAAAAGCACCCATAAGTTACATGAAAATGTTCTTCATTGAAAGAAACTCAAGCTACAAGGAGCTTTCATAGTCAACAATCTCAGAATATGTGAGCAAAATTTTATTCATAATCAATCCAAACTCTTAAACAACATTTTAAAACGACAATAAAAAGGAAACAAGACACTATGGCATCAGATCAAATCAGGAGATCAGTTCTGTATGACTTAAGTAAGTTAAAACACGCCTAACAAACGATCAAGTTCTTAACCGCTAGTGAAATTGAAAAATAACTTGTCCAGGAAGAGAATCGAAAACGTGGGAATGTCATGCAATAGCCTTTGAATTCCTGTGTTTGTGGCATAAATACAAGTTCAGAATGTACTCTTGTTTTGTCAGGTTTATTTTTCGCTGAATAAAAATGTACCAGAATGTTATAGTAACTAACTTTTTGTGCGAAAAGTAAATATAACATAATCAGAATGCTTATCGTGTTCATATTTATACCACAACGTTGGAATCCATAGGCTATTACATTGCATTCTCTGATTTTTAATTTTTTTCCTAAGACAGCAACTTTTGATTTTAAATCTCCAGTTAAGAATTCGAAATTTGGCAAAGGAACAACAGTAGATTAGGAACAGAAAAATGACTCTGAGTACGAGTATTTATAGCAAACATTCATCTATATAATCATCTTCGTACTCTGAGTCATAGTCCTGTTCATTTGAATTACTTTCACATAGTAGGTTTTTGTAGAAAACTGATACCTCCTTACTAAGGAGGCCCCTTTGTACCAAGTTGGTAAGGTCTTTATACTTGGCAGCCTTTATACAAATTCTATTTTCATACTTTGTTTTCGCAAAACGTTTTTCAGGCTTTACACCACGCTTAAACAGTTTCACCTTTTTTCAGTTTTCTAGGCTGTTATGGGTGTACTTACACCAAACTTCATTAGCATGTTCAATAGATGTTTCCCTGCTTGTAGCAGGATCTATTTCATCACTATATTCATAGGCGAACAACATAGCTGATCTAATTAAAACCTTTTCTCCATCATTACAGACCAGATTCTGCTTAATTGACTTATCACCCATTGTTTTCTAATCTTTTATTTCCGATCCTGTCACTTGCACAACCTGGAATGGTTACACTGTACGACTTTCCCTGATTATTTCAATGTGAAAAGAGAGTGAAATAAAGCAGCGCTGGAATTTAGCCAGTTATCGTTTATATTATGCTGTTTCAAGCACATTGTTGTTACATTTTGGGATTCAGGCCTCTAGCTAAGAGTGTTATTAAAAATAATTTTCTTTTGTCTCAACTAAAACATATGTTGTTGGTGCTCAAAAGAACCGTCTCAATGAGATGGTTTTTTTGAGTATCAAAGACTAAGTTCAAACGCGGTTGATAAAAACATATTCAAAAAGTTTATGCCTCACAGTTTTGTTTATCATCAGCATTGGGATGCTCAACACTTCCATGCAACAAAGGGTCTAAGTCCATTTTCATCTCGCATGAAGCCTCAACACCCTCTGTATACATGAAATTGATCAAAGCTTGACGAAAATATTTCCATTCAACCTCCAAAGATGATAGCATTTCGTTAAACCCTTCTTCTAGGTTGCAATTTAGGGGTTAAACGGAACAGATTATGTTAGTGCAACAAAAGGCCCAACTCCACCGGAGCTAACATATTTTTTTTAATTTCTCACATTTTGCAATGGTTATTTTCAATATGCTTGCACCATTACATAGGCAAATTTCATTTTCTTGTATAAAATAATAATATCGTATTTGCATACACATGCATACTCACCAAAATATTCAAATCAATGGCGCTCTTCAACAACTTCTGACCTTGCTGCATGTGGTGTGTGTTAGTGCAACAAGGGTACTAAATCCAAAGGTGGACTTAGACCATTTATGATTTTTTGAAAGGGTGTTTTTATCTCCTAAAACAAGAGTTAAGTGTTGTAGGGGAAGCAATCTAGTGGGAAATGTTATGTTTTAAATCACGAAGTGCCTATCTCCAAAATTTCCAAAAATGGACTAAGGCACCTTGTTGCTGTGACCCCTTCAATTATCGGGAAACGTTATGACGTCCATAACAAGTATGAGTACATTATGACAAAATTATAACTTTTCACGCCAGAAAGTAGATTTCAAAGTAATCTTAATGTGATATGATAAATAGAATCTAGCATTCGTGCTCTTGTATTATTGAATTTATTAAACTCGTTGCGATAAAGAGATAAAATACTCGGCAAGCCTCACATTTAATCTGTTTTCCTCAACTCGTTTAATAAATTCAATAAAACATGTAAGATCCTCTATTTATTGATTTATTCACTGATTTACAGGATGAGCCGAATGTATTTGATACAACCTTCAACTGCCTTCCGTGTGCCCCTGGCTGTGAGATATGTGATGGACCAAACCCCTGTGTTATAACTCTCAACTGGGATCAGCGGGGTATTGTACTGGGAGTGTCTGCAATGATCATGTGTGGTATACCCATGTTGATATGGTTCACTGTGCAGTATCGAGATGTAAAGGTAAGCGCCAATCCCATGAGTTGACCCTAAGAGGGGAAAGGAGTCCATACCCCACCCCTGGAAAATCACAATTGGCTATAGGTTTTTTAATAGTAAACATGTTTCAAGAAATAGACACTAACCTATGCATATAACACTGTCCTCGTTGCCTATATTTAACAGTTAATATATCACTCTCAAGGTCGACTTGACGGGTTTGTCAGGAAGACAAATACCCATTTAGTTAATTATACAAAAATAGAACGGCGACTTCGTTCGTTGCGTCATTTTCTATTACCACAGTTCTGTATTTTAATCAGTCTGGTTTTTGCAATTATCTGCGTTTCAACTTCCGTGACAAAAACGTTTTGGACTAAGCAATTACTACAGCTTTTTAAGTTAATCTGTATCCAATACGACTACAAGTAGTCGTCTTAGACCAATTTTATAATACATTCTGGCGAGTTACACAAAACTCGCCGTCTTTTCTGAATTATTTGTAAAATTATTTATCATATCACGTCGCGCCTGGGAGTGAAATAACGCCATGCAATAAAATCGATAATCCATAAGTTGTTTATAGATTTTCGGGAAACGTTATGACGTTCATAATAACTTTGCATATCTACTCGCTCCGCTCCGGTATTCAGTTGTACTTACAGTTGAGTACTTATCTTTTTTATCTCCTATCTATTTTATATCTTGATTTGTATCTACGCGCTCCGGTATTCAGTTGTATGCACTGTTGAGTCCTTATGTTTTTATCTCCTTTTTATTTTATATCTCTCTTGCACCATGGACTTTCAGAACCTGAATTCTATGGTGACTTGGTGTATAAGTTGAAGAAGATTGTTGGCTCTAATAAATTTCAGTGGAGTTTATTAAAATAATTTCCCATTATAAAAAGATTGGCTATAACATTAATGTATTGCAATAGACTGCATGCTTGGTGGTCAAACCAATCACAATTGACAACTTTGTTTCCTCTTTAATTGCACTCCGGCGTCTCAGACGTCAGATTCTATGATGGTTCCCACTAAAGACTTATCTGTATAAAAGAGGGTTAGGGCCTGATGTTGTGTCTTTATTCAGGCCCACTGGGGTTTAACTGTTGGATTTCTTTCGATCCAGTATTCAGTTGTATGTACTGTTGAGTACTAATCTTTTTACCTCCTATTTATTTTATTTCTTGATTTGTATCTACTCGCTCCCGTTTTCAGTTGTATGTACTGTTGAGTCCTTATGTTTTTTTATCTCCTTTTTATTCTATATCTTGATTTGTATGTACTAGGAGATGATGCATCAATAAGTCTTGATCCACATCAGAATTAAGGGTGGGTTGGTACCGCTAAATATGTTTAGCCCTCCAGTATTTTCTTTTACTTTTTTATTGACCGTTCCAATGATGTGCTTCTTTTGTGGATTCATTTTTTACTTATGTTTCACGTTTGACTATATCATTAAACTGGCTTTTCTATTCTTTGCAGCCTTGGATCATCTGTTGTAAAAGGGCTGACCTCTTCGCTCTTTTGTGTGTGATGTCTCCTTATTTTTTGTCACTTTCCCATATGGTGTCACGGGCCAGGTGTGGTATTCCCGATATTTGCCTTCTTCTTTACTTTTGTTGACAGCTATAAACAAAATAATGTATACGAAGTACTAGTTAACTGCTTAGTCAAGCTTGTCCAGAAAAAGTATCGTTAGGTAAACTGACCGTCTCGACATGACCATAGCTATTGACTGGGACGTAAAACCTCAAACCAAACTATAAAATTCAATCACTATCAATTACAATAATACGCATCTCTCATTAATTTTCAAGAGCAATATTCTCCTGTCAACATTCAAGAAGCTAAAGACGTATTCGCCATTGTATATCATATGACTTTGCGTCTCAAAGTGAAATAATGCCACGCATTAAAATCGATCAACCACTAGTGGTTTGCAGATTTTAGTAACGTTATGTAATGACGCCCATATTATGTCCTTAATCGTGACTGTAACGCAAAAACACGATTTCAAAGATGTGTTTGTGTCATATTATGAATTCTGTCTTTCTCCCTCGAATCGTTTAATAAATTCAACAAATCATAAGCACTCACGTAACACCCTCTATGTAATATAATGGGGAATGGCCATAACTAATTTTGGAGTACTCGTGCCCCAACCAGGCAGTACAGTGCATTGACAGTAAACAGATATGGTAGTGTTAATATCCTTTGCAAAAAACAAACACAACGGTCGGATTAAAACAATTGTTTTAAGCATTATATTTATTGTTTAACGTCGGTAAAGGACATGCTTTTACACCAAGATAATTAAAGTGTGGTGTATTTTAAGCTCAGCTTAATCTGTAAAATTCCATGTGAAAACAGAAAAAAAGTCAGAGTGTTAATACTCATTTTAAACATCAGAAAAACGCAGGAACATTGGACTGAATGTTTCAAAATACAGTATTGTCTTCCATAATACACATTTGAACCTATTACACCTGGGGAAAACCTGACATCCTGATTGCTTAATTTGTGTTTGAATGGCCTATTGCAAACATTGTTTTTGTCACATTGCAAATGTAAGCCAGTTCCTAACATAAAATAAAAGGTTGTGTTATCATCGTTTAAATATGGAATGTTGTTCTTTGTTGTACCCTTTGTATAGTTTTACAATCATCTCGCTGAGAAAGAGATAGGATAGCTGGTTGATTTGTTTTAACTATATTTGGCGTCTCTGTTCTGTATCTCTTCCTCGCCATACGCGGATCTAGAGGGTAGAGGGACAGGGGTCTGGACCCCCTCCCCCTCAAAAATCACAAAAATATAGGTTTTCTTAGCAATACTGGCCCGGATCCCCTTAAAAAATTATAAAGCTACCAAGCCAGCATTTAATTTTGAGCCATCATCGGCACGCCAGCAAAACGCCATTTCAATGGCGTTTCGCTGGCCGGCCCTTAATGGCCCGCTTTAAAGGTATTTGGATCCTCTTTCCCGTCATCAACTAAAAAGAAAATACTAAAAATGATGATAAAATAAATGTCAGCGTTGCAAAGTTGGACCCTCTCCGATAAAACCTGGATCCACGTATGCTCACAGCGTTGCGGATTCGTCCTGGTCCTGCGGATTCGTCCTCCGCCCATACTCGCATACAATTCTAAAGTTGCTCAAAGTGACACTCAATGATGCAAAACATATGACAATAGATGTATTTCGCATTTAACATGTAAGCATGCACATTACATATAAAGTAAAATGTTAACACGACAAAGTAAGCCAATAGAACCAGCTGCATATATATAATTGTATCAACATAGCCCTAAGGTATACAAGATTAGTAACAACGCTAGTTGAAAAAAGATGATCGTTTTATAAATTCATTTTCTGTCTTCTCATTTTCCCTAGGTGACTATTCCTTTAATCAAAAACTGATTAGGGAGTCTTTTGGTGCGAAAATCCCACCAAATGATAATTATATTTGCTATAGCCATCAATCGTGGGCTCTTAATTGAATTCATTTGAATGCATCTGTAACAAACGCGATTTTAGTTGGGTTAACCAAACCAGTATACTGCATGAATAAACTGCATTGGGCAATGGCATAACGCATGCGCAGTCAGATTTGATTATTTTATTGAAAAATAAAAAATCAGCAATAATGGATAACTTTTCACATGTGCTCTATTGCACATTGTTTAACCCTTAGCGCGCCGATCACAACTGCAGCAGAAGACAAATTTTGCGACATCTTTCCTAATTTTCGAAAAAAAAGAAAGCATGATATTACATGAGAATCCTCTGCAAGCAGACAATTCTCATGAAATATCACTCCTTATTTGTTGTTTTTTGAAAGAGCGGCAAAATTTGAAATTGCCGTCTGCTGCAAATTATAGATGGCGCTTTAAGGGTTAATATTCATCATCTTTGACATGAATTTGCATCATTTTAGCTGCTTGGTTGGTTGCTTAAGCCTCTAATGAATAATGTCAAACAATGGGAAAATAGTAAAGTTGATACAAATAAGCTAAACTTTTTAAAAACTTTGTTGTACATGATTGTGGCTCTGGTGGTGAGTGTGTATTTCAATTGTGTGCTGTTTAATTTGATTCGATTGTTCGCCAGTCGTCGGTGATTAATAAGTTAGTAGAGCTAAACAAATTGTGTGTAGTCTAAAACCTAAGCCACTCAGTTTTGTGTTGTCATTCAGTCAGTTCGTCTTTCAGTCTGTGTGTCCCTCTATGACGTTTTGTTTTTTATAACTTCTTCTAAACCTTGGCCCACCTTAAAGCTAAGGACAACTTTTGTTAAGTGTTGATTTTTTAAGATACAAAAAAAAACATTTCAAACTTATTCAAAGTAAGAAAGACAGCAAGGATCAGGAATCGATACAATCAAGTACCAGACCTATCCCAGGATACCAAATGGAAAATTAACAAAATCACAATAAAAATCACAAACAACAGCCAAGAGGTCAGCCCTTTCCCTTCAAAATTGTTCCATTTATTCTGTAGATCACAATATTATTTTTAACCATATGTACTGCAGCCATTCTGGCAAGTTATTCAATATTTAAAATACCATGTTGAAATTTCAAAATGGATGCATTGTAATTTTGGGCCCTGGTCTAGTTCTCGGTGCTTTGTCCTTATTCATTGGCCCATACATTATCCTGGCCTTGAGTTTATAAAGCTTGAGTTATTCTCAGACTCAAAATAAAGCGTAATGATTGGCTGCTTGCGGACACGAGTCCGCAAGCAGCCAATCATTGCCCTTGATTTTGATCCTGAGACTGTACTCAAGTTTAAAACCTTGAGGCCTGTTAGGTAGCTATAAATTAATGTGTTTCAAATATGTATGTTTAAAATGGTAGCCATTACATATTTATGTATCTGTTCTGTATTTTAGGTGCTGAAAGCAGCTAGTCCTGTGCTATTACGAATCATTCTTTTAGGGGCTTTTCTACTATATTGCCCGGTAAGTATTAATATAGAATATGACTTTCATGCTTGAAATAAAAGAAGATAAGGATTCAATACACTCAAATAATACACCTGACCTAGGACACCATATAGGAAAGTGACAAACACACAAGAAAATATAATATACAAGAGAGCCAAGTGACCAGCTCTTTCCAAGCAGGTGACTACAAGGCTGCAAGGAACAGACAAGACAATATATGCCAGACAGACATGAAACACAAATAACAAAAAGATACACAAAAGAAGCACCGCCTTAACCTAAACCTTTGTATAGTGGAAACCCCTAAATGGGTACTTTGGCAAACAGTGCTGTCCTAGATGAAATGCAGCATAACGCTGGTCTTGACTGGTTGATAAAAATTAAAACAGTCATCTGGGACAGAAATACAATATAATTTAGAAAACTCTACCTGTGACACCTTAAAGTATATAATGGACAGCCCCATACTTATTGTATCAATAATTTATGTAAAAATCCATCAGAATACAAAAGGGTTAATTGGCTATGCAGGTTGAAGACAATTGAAAGAGCTTCGTATATTGGAGAGCTATTTTACCTCTCCCACCTCCCTCTGAAGGCAAAAATGAAAGTTGCTATTCGCATATATCTTCTAATTGGTTTATTAGAACCTATGTTAATTACTATGTCAACGGACTCGGTGATTCATAGCCCTATTATTTTAATCATAGTGAGTGTTAATTTGACTAGATTGTCTCTGTACGATGATATATTGCATAACATGCAAGCAAAACAATTTTTCTTTTTTAACAACGGCAGAATCTAGGACTAAGATTTTGCCAATAAAATTAATTTATGCCCCCACCACTCCAGTGACTTCGGCTGCTGTCCTATCTAAAGCAGTGTTGTGTTTTGGGTTTTGTTGGATTTGCGTTGGTCCTCGTTTACTTACTTGTTTATCATAAAGTCGCCATTTTCCAATTTTCAACCTGTTTTGGCAGCCATCATATTTTACAAATCAATGGCAACAGTTTAATAAATGGCATACTTTTACATTTTAGCTATAGCTATAATTAATAGATCAGGTGATATATTTGAAAAGTAACTTTTTAACTTTACCCCTCTATCTCAAAAAGACACATCTTTATGCTTTTGTAATCAGAGCAGACCCTAATTAGGCAGCTTTTATAAGAGCTGTGTGATCATGGTCAACTCTTTTTGCTTATTGAAATGTAATATAGCTGATCTTACACTAGTGGACCTGACGAGTATTTTTTGTTCTATGTAGACCAACATTAAAGTTGATTTATAAAATTATTCATAGTGGGTGATGCCAAGCATAATTATTCATGAAGGAAAGGATTAGAAAGAGAGGATGGGGATATACCTCTTATATTCCTAGCTCTTTCATTGTACTCTTGTGTAATGCTCTGAAATTACTATGATTTCCTAAGATTCCTGTGTACCCTATTAATTCTAATGGATTTTTCCAAAGATATTGATGCAAAAATTATGGGGCAGTCCATTATGTGTATAATGGGTCATAGGCCAACATTTCTAAATTATGATGTATCTTTGTCCCAAAAGATTGTTTTTTATGTTAGCAAACAGTGATGACCATGAAATGCGGCATTTCATCTGGTATTTACTGTTATCTAAAGTACGTGTTTACTGGTATCCAGAATAAAAAGGGTTTACTTAAGAAAGGCAAATTCAAACATCTTGCGTTGGTTTATGGTAAACTCAAGTTGAAAGAGCAAGCAATTTTTCGTGCATACTCCTTATGGTAAAACAATAGGTAAATGTTCCCTGTTTCCATTAAGAGCATTAAGAGTGTCTGACCTGATCTGGAGTATGCCTAAAATTTTGTTTTGACAAAGTTAATAATGAAGAAGAAATCTGCAGAAGACATCAAGAATGTAAAATGGCCCAGTATGCAAAGGGCAAACAGTGATCTTTATAAAGCCTTGACGCCTTATACACTTAAGATCAGGACATCTTTCAGTGGTGTGATATAGTGTCCTATGTCACATCGTGATGTTTTCGTATATAAGAACAATTAAGGGTAATGAGAAAGTCGCATCTGTGTACCGTTCTTTCAAAGTGCAAATGTCTTACTTTACTGACACATTTGCTTTTAGCCTTTATACCAAATATGAGCCGCGACATGAGATTTCCAACAATGTGGTATGTGCGACCAGCAAATCCTCAGATCAGCCTGCGCATACGCGCAGTCTGATCAGAGCCTTTCCTAGTCACTTGCATGTTCTATGAGTGTTAAGCTACTGACTGAACATCAGCTTAAAATCAGGCGACACAGGCTCGTCTGAGTCAACACTTGTTAAAATGCCACATTGTTGGAAATCATATGTCGTAGCTCACATATTCTATGACGTAGGAGGGATATAAATAGATAACAATTTCTGTGGAGTAAGGTATGTCCCAAGTAGCTATGGCAGCTGTCCTTCTGAGACAAGAGATTTATTTTATGTTCGGCATGAACGTATAAGAATCAATCATTTGTGGGTGGGATAGAGTAGCGATGAAATATTCAGGACAGGGTCGCCATTGAGTATGTTACCTGACAAACCATGCAACGAAAGATGAAACCACAGCTACAAACCGCGACAAGGCCCACAAGTAGGTAGGCAGACCGCTGCAAAACATCCATGCTACACCCCACCCCTTTATTACGCTTCATGATCTCCCTGAATCGATAAGAAAAGAAATCTACCATAGACTCCCTTGAACACGAATACCACATCACCACAAAAACTCTGTCCTGATATGTCTTGTTGCAGAAAAGTTTTGAAAGAACCAAGTGAGTATGATCAGGAAATATTACAAGACCACAACACTGCAGACCATCCAGAGGCCCCGCAAGGAAAAGTCACAGAACACTAACAGTCACAAGGCATCAGAAATACAATCAAAGTGACACAACCAGCTCTCTTTTTTGTAACACTAGAAGGACATAAAGTACTGAATATCAAAACAATAGAGCAAAATAACCAATGAATCAACAACAACCGAACCACTGCCTTCGAATGGACAGCAGCCTAAAACTCCAGGAGCTTAAATGCATTTTACTGATACCAAACCTTGTCCTAGATTCTGCTGTTGTTAAAGCACAAAATGTTTAGCTCGCATGGAGGCTTCCTAACTATAACAATATATCATCACAGAGAAACAAGCTAATCAAATTAACACACTATGATGAATCTAAGAATATGGCTCATGACTCACAGATAATCCAAGCTAAGCAAAACCACAAGTTAAGCCTGTGTAGACCCAGCCAAAGACAAGCATCAGGCACAAACCAATTGTTTAAAGCTTTACGTCATGGCCATCAAAGAGTCTGAGGCCTGGCCCTCTTGTGGTTAAAGAGGAAACTCTAGCTGCCTGCTGTATTAGATTTTATCAGTTACCTCTCATATAAATTGCATTTTTGCACTATGCCTGATAAACGTTATCTATCTCACGGAATGTGCCTTAATCAAGGTTATGATGACGAGACACTTTTTGAATGACGTCGCTAATGACGCTGAATCAATACAAAGATCGAAAATGACGTCATAATCGCTAGTTTGAAGAGTGTAATAATGCGTAAACTGATAAATAGAATACCAGGTTTGCGTCTTTTGAAATCAAGTTTACCAGACTCAGCTTTCGTGTGTGTGTGTGTGTGTGTGTGTGTGTGTGTGTGTGTGTGTGTGTGTGTGTGTGTGTGTGTGTGTGTGTGTGTGTGTGTGTGTGTGTGTGTGTGTGTGTGTGTGTGTGTGTGTGTGTGTGTGTGTGTGTGTGTGTGTGTGTGTGTGTGTGTGTGTGTGTGTGTGTGTGTGTGTGTGTGTGTGTGTGTGTGTGTGTGTGTGTGTGTGTGTGTGAAAAATCGTGATATTCGATTTTGGATCATGATGCATAGCTGTGATGCTCAGGACCGATTTTTCTTTACAATCACCACACTCATGATGGATTCTGATTTTCATCGTATGAAGCCGTGTAAGATCTTGCATCATAAGCGTTTGATGCAGCTGTAATTAATTGTCCACAAAACTCATTGATCGATACATTATGCTTGTTGGCGTAAAACGCAACAACTCCAAAATTAAATTGAGGAAACGGCAAATAGCTGGGTAATGCAAATCTTGTTTGTTTGTCTGATTAATGAGCCCCATCGTGACAAAAGGTGCTCTCGATTATTGACGATTTCAAGGCTAAATTTCCAGATTATACTACAAGATGTTTGATAACTATCGATCTTCTATGGAGATGACGTGATGACGTAACTAACCCATAAAGCGCTACCCATAATTTGCAGCAGACGGCAATTTCAAATTTTGCCGCTTTTTCATTAATAACAAATAAGGCATGATATTTCATGAGAATCGTCTGCTGGCAGACGATTCTCATGAAATATCATACCTTATTTTTTTCTGACAATTGGGAAAAATGTTGCAAATTTTGTCGTCTGCTGCAGTTGTGATTGGTGCTTTAAGTGTTAAATGAGTATCCGAATTAAATATTTTGGGATGCGGTAGATATGGATGTGAAGTTGTGCAAGAGGGTTTCAATATTCGAAATGTTGGACTCTAAAGCTCGTCCCTGGGGGTGTACGAAATCACCTAAATTTTGCCCAGACTATTTCTCACTAACCCTTGGACGGTTGTTCTGAAAATTTTGATATGATTGCAAGATTGTTTGAAATTTGATGTCTCGGAAACCATTCAGATCCACACCCTAAACCATATGATGTTATTCCTTATCATAAGATGCATTCAATGATACTTATCAGGATTTCCTCCAGGGTATGTGCCCAGGCACGCCCCACCCATTCATTTCATAAAAGGCTTACTTTCTTTAAATCCATCCAGATATCCACCCCTAAAGCATATATTATCATGTACTTTATGATAAGACACATTCAATAACACTGACCAGGATGTCCCGGACCCCCTTCACTTAATTAATGGCTTAATATATCTGAAACGGTTCAGATCTCCAGCCCTATAACATGCATATTGATATTCCTTATGATATGATGTATTTTACAACAGTGACCGAGATGCGCCAAGAGATCGTGCCTGGGCATTGGGGGCTGGTTTAGAAGACTCTATAATCATATGATGTTTATTTTGTTTAAGTCCCAGGCTCTTGTGTCACTATGAGTAATCAACACATAAATAAGAAATATAACGCCTTCAGACCGAGTTATTTAAAAGGTTATGCTTTTGGATGCGCAAAATTGGCATATAAACGCCCATGCTGACGCATCCAGCAGAGAAAGAGGTCACATAATTGTAAAAAGGGCAGTGACTGACTGAAAAGGTGGGTTGAAGCTCAGCACAATATTTAAGTTGTAATGTGCTTTCTGATTGGCCAATAATAAAATTAAGGGAAAGAAGTCATATTTATTAGACGAATTGTTGATTAAATTTACCAGTGTGGCTTAGAAAAAGGACCTTGCAGTTTGGTATTAGCTTTCAGTGGCAATTTTCCTCTCGTGTTGGTTGCCAACATTCAGGGGCCAAAAAGTGGTAAAACTTGCAGGTCACCAGGGTATCTCATTCTTGTTTATTGAATGAACTGGATCAAATCTGTACTTCTATGACAGCCTCATTGTGCTCTAAGAGTTGTGAGGACTACAGCTTACTTAAAAGCTATAATGAAGGACTATGTAAAACCATTTACAGGTCAGGACCCAAGAAATCTTAAGTTTGGTCTGAGGGTGTTAAGAAAGATTGTTCGGCAATAAAATTATTTTCCTGTCAGTGTAGTAATAATGAGTCAAATTACATGTACATAAATGACACTGATTTTCTTTATCGGAGACATACTTGAGTCAGACTGAATGACAATTCTGACGTAAAGCTTTAATCCGTTGGTTGGTGCCTGCTGCTTGTCGTTGGCTGAGTCCACCATAGATCAACTTGAGGTTTTCTTTAGTTCTGACTATCGGTGAGTCATTTGCCCTTTTCTTTGTATCATCATAACGTGTTTATTTAAGAATTTCTAGCGATAAGGCAAGCAATCTCCCTAAACGCGACGTTCGTTTTATTTTGTTGAAATAACGAATGGAGAAACTATGCACATTCAACAAATATATATAGACGAGCGGTCGATGCACCATTGCCCCCGAATTCGTATATTTAAAACGGGGTTTCCTTAATGCATGTAAAAATTCTACTTCTTATTGAATTAGAATTTATTTCGATCATCAACTGTGCTTGATATGCAGTAACATATATTGGAACCAGGCCGTTAAACAAGGGTAAACAATCGTCCTATCACTCTATGTACAGTAAAACTTTTTATACAGTTGATGTACAATAAAAACGACCATCTTGCAAGTGGTATATTTCTGTCAGATATTCGATGTCTTCTTTCGCTTATACAACCCCTTTCCCCCCTAGACCCAAGACGCCCTTTACATATGTTATATATTTGTATAGCGACATTTAATTGCCCAAAGGGCATCTTGGGTCTAGGGGGGGGGGGGGGGGAAGCATCTAAAAACAAACTGAAAGACGCCAGTTTCATCTTTTCAATGACAACCGTCACAATTTTAAATATATTCCGTACGCGTGCGCAGAAGGAATACCACAAAGTTTTGGAAATGAAGGGCACTTATATCCTTAATATTTTCGCACTTTTACTTTTTGAAAACCTGCAAAGGATTTACTAAAACTTTCGTCTAAACGGCACCGAGTCTAAAAACTTAAAATGAGGGATGGGAGTAGAAGGCGCAAGTTTTCACGGCTTTGTAAATAATGAATCGCTTTGAAACCTATTTTGATGCTTTTTATGCATATTTTACTACCGAAACAGACCAATTTTAAAAACATTAGGGCAATTTGAAAATTTAGGTTTTGTAATCATGTCAACTAGGGAAAATATACGCCTTATCGCTAGAGCTCCTTTGGTTGTTTCTCTGTGATGATATATTGCATAAGTTTGGAAACCTCCATGCGAGCTAAACAATTTTGTGTTATAACAACAACAGAATATAGGGCGTGGATTTAGCGCTTGTAAAATGCATTTAAGCCCCTGGGTAACTTAGACTGCTATGTGTTCTTAGGTTGTGGTTCTGTTGCTGCTGATCTATTGTTTAATGTACTTCCCATTGTTTGTGGGAGTTATGTGTTCGTCTTTGTTTCGTTATGCATTACTTTGTGTCCATTCTAGTTTTGCTTTCATCTAAAAGAGGATGAGAAAGCTGGTTGTTCTACTATTATTGTCTTACATATGTATTGTTACTATAAATGTTCTGTGGCTCTTACTCACGGTGCCGTGGGTTGGTCTGCAGTATGTGATTGTGGTATTTCCTGATCATACTCATTTACTTTTTTGAAAAGAAATTAACAATGGGATATTTAATAAAATACTTTGCCAAGAAAATTATAGACTACAAAAACCAGTGCCCATTTGCTTTTTGGCTTGATGAGCAAAATGGGGCTATACAACAAACAACCTTTACCATGCAATGACATTGATGATAAGAATCTTTCCTAATTGGTAAAGAAACCCTCTGTGGAGTTGTATCTATCATATACTCAGATTGTTTTATAATCGAGAAATATTTTTTCACCAAAATTAGTTTTGTATCTGATAGCGCTATAAACATAACATTGAAATAATGTCAAAATGAAATGTAAAGGGTATTTGGTTACGATACAGTACCACGCAAAATGCAACAACCCTCTCTACCGAAAATTTATAGCCCCAAAAATGGATTTTCTACTTTTTGATGAAACGTAACCTGGTCATTTGACACTCTGAAAGTGTTCATGAAATATTTCCTTAAAGCAGTTGATTTTGAAAAAAAATCAGCAGACGACGATATTCACAACAAAAGCTTAGAAAAAATACCCATAATGCAAATTGCTAAGAATATTTTTATTAAGAATAACATAAGGGAAATTAGGGTTTTGTGGTGGTAAAGCATAAGTTTTTCTTGCACACCTGACAAGGATATCTGAGAGTTTACCCTTGGATAGAAAATCTTATCTTACCCATGTTTTCTTATGCCCAGGTCACACATTCACGGATCACCTCGCCGGTTCTTCTACGGATTAAAGCTCACGGATGACCCCGGGAATGCCTATTTCCGTAGTCCGATACGGATGCACTATATACGTATGATTAAGTACTACCACGTATGATTACGGATGCAATACGGAAAGCTACGGACCAATACGGATTGCCAAGAATGTACATCCGTGGCTAATCCGGCGTCCAATCCGTGAATGTGTGACCTGGGCATTACCCAGTACGTCATTGTTAATAACGCCATCATGTGAAAATACATCTTAGCGTATTCGGGGACTTCTGGAAGCTTATTTTAAAATAGATAAACTAATAAATAAATAAAAACACTCATGATAGATTCTTATATTATTCACGCCTTTATTTTTATCTAACAGTACATATATACATTTCTTCATGTATTTACAAATCATTCCAAGAAATGCTTCAGAAAAGAGAACCCGACGTTATGGGGCTCTGAGACATTGTTCCAAGAAATATCTACATACATTGATAAATGAGCCAGTGCATGAGATTTCCAACAATGCGGCATGTGCGACCAGCAAAGCCTCAGATCAGCCTGCGCATACGCGCAGTCTGATCAGAGCCTTTTCTGGTCGCTTGAGTATTCTATGATTGTTAAGCTACTGACTGAACACCATTTGGAGTTTCTAAGCTTAAAAGGAGGCTGCAGAGGCTCGTCTGAGTCTACACTTGTCAAAATGTCAAATTGTTGGAAATCTCATGCCGCGGCTCAAATACATTTGACACTGAAGACCCTACGTTTAAATGTTTGCAAACCTTACAGACAAATTTTGTCGTCTGCCTGTGTCGTCAAGACTATATGGGCCTCGTCGCGAGAAAACCTGTCTTCGGGGTTTCCGACAAAGCGAGTTTCAAACCAGTCTCCTCAGCTACAGCGACTACCTAGAAAGTTGAAATGTCACCTGTAGCAAGTTTACATATGATACTTTCCAGAAAGCGAATAACAAAGGCGCTGATCAGACTGCGCGGATGCGCAGGCTGGTCTGCGCCTGTGTTGTTCGCAAACCCCCGAAGACAGGTTTTCTCGCGTTGTGGCCCATATTAAGGGGTGATTTAATAGCACGTCATGTGATTAGTCAAGATTAACACTCCATTGCCTTCTTCGAGAACAGATAAGGTCAGCATCACCCTGTTTATTTTATAAATTGAGAAATAATCGCATGAAATCAAAGCCAGTTACAGTTAGGCGCTTGATTAAGTTCCGGAATAGCAAGTCTGGCCAACATAAAACAAATGCCAATCCCAGAAACTATTTTTTTCCGTTTCGGATATCACTGAACAGACATTTTGGAAATCCAGTGTAGCGAAAACCCCTATGAAGCTGGCAAGTTAGAATTAAGGGTGAGGTTGGTTCCGTGAAACATGTCAATCCCTCTGGTAATTTTCTTACTGTCCGTTATTTGCGTTTGCCTTTACCATACTGTCTTGTCTGTTCTTGCAGCCTTGTAATTACCTGCTGGGCACGGACTGCTCTCTTGTATGTAATGTTTTCTTGTGGTTTTGTCACTTTCCCGCACGCTGTCCTGGGTCAGGTGTGGTACTTGATTGTATCGATTCTTGATCTGTGTCCCTATTTCCTTATTTAGACAAGTCATGACCTAAAGAGCCAGACTGTCCACGGGCTATATAAACCATTTTCTTTGTTTCATCACAATTAGTTGATTTAATTTGATATATACTTATATATACTTGCTTGTTCAAGTTTATTTAAACTCAAGAAAAGTGTGTGTCAGGCTTTTAGTTAAGCTGGATAGGGGAGTAATTTTGGTACGAGTGTGCGAGCCAGAATTTTAAAACCTATCCCAATTATATACTAAGTCTTGGAAAGAAATGACATGTTCATATACTTGATTGAACAAAATGTTTACCTTTTCATATACTGTCCTTCGATTTTTATATACACTCCTTGCTGTCGTTTACATATAATATTGCAATTTTAATTTGTTTCCATTTTGGTTTCTGAGCTGAATTTCTGAATAAAAGTATGCGTATTTTTAAACAGGGATGTCAGAAAAAAGGTATCATTCATATATCAATGATGAAAAATTGGGCCAGTCATATACTTTTTCTTAAAAAAGGGGGGCTTACCGTATACCTAGCAGCGCTGAAAAGGGGGGCTTTTCGGCTCGCACATCAGTACTATGTCATATATAGATCGTTAGCCCCCCGAGGTGTGTACCATTTTTTATTTCTAAACCAAACATATGTTGTGGGTTCTTTTAAGCACCCAAAACATATGTTTAAACTGATGGGTGAGAAAATATTTACAAACTTACGCTCAATTTTATTCTAAACCTGCGGTGTATTAATATCAACGAATTCAGTAGGGTAATGTTTAAAGTGTTGTGCTTATTTCAACTTACATTGCTAATAAGGAAATAGAATTATTTATTTTGTCTGTCTGATAGTTTCAGAAACTTAAACATACCTGTCAGTGCATATAAAATGGCTCTTATCAGATATGTGTTAAGTTTTACTTACCCCCCCCCCCCCCCTCCACACCACCACCCATATGCCTAATACATTTTTCCGCCTTTATCAACTGACCCAGTCATTTTCGTTTTAATGGTTGTTGGGTGATGTTTTTCAATTTTATTCAAATTGTAATAGAATGTTCTGTAAGCAACAGTTGAGACCGTGATCAGACGCCGCGTTGTGCGGCGCCTGACCATGGTTAAGTTTTGTTTATCCACTCCTATTTTTGCGGAATATACTTTCCCGTCTTTATCAACTGACCCAGTCCATTTCCGTTTTAAGGGTTGTTGGGTGATGTTTTACAATTTTGTTCAAATTGTAATAGAATATTCTGTAAGTAAACAGTGGAGACCCTGATCAGACACCGCGTTGTGCGGCGCCTGATCGTAGTTAAGTTTTGTTTACCCCCCCCCCCCCCCCCCATTTATGCTTTATAGACTTTCCCGCTTTTATCAACTGACACAGTCCGTAATCGTTTTAAAGGTTGTTGGGTGATGTTTTTCAATTTTATTCAAATTGTAATATAACATTCTGTAACTAAGCAGTGAAAATCCTGGTCTGATCAGGGTCAGCACTGTTAGCCTTTGTCTCACAAAAAGGACGCTAGGCTTATATGGGTTGGACATTCATGTGCAAGTGCTTTCACCTTTAATACCATACTTCGTAAGCGCAGGTGGGTTGGTCGGCGGTGTGTGATTGTGGTATTTCTTGATCATACTTACTTTTTCAATGCATGCTCTGGGCGGCTACGTCGATGCACGGTGCGCCTTGGTTAGTCGCTTATATGATTAGTACCTAAATCTCTTACGCTTTATCAGATTATATAATTAATGAAGTGTTTAATTCTCAGGCCTTGACATATTCCAGACAGACATATTTAAATGATCAGATTAATCAAGAAGCTTGGTGCATGGTGCAATCAAGCATCTGAGGGCATTAACGTTAATGCGTTTATGTCACTGGAACGTGTGACAATGAATGTTTGGGTCTGTAATAGATAATTGTGTTTAACATTGTACATTTTTATTGAGTGTCTGTAGGACAAAGGCCCACTAAGACTTAAGCCCACTAGGACAAAATCCCACTGAACAAAAGCCCACTAGGACACAATCCCACTGGGACAAAAGCCCACTAGGACAAAAGCCCACCTGCAAATGTATAATTAGAGTATGCAAATATATGCATTTAATTAAGAAATTGAAAATGTAATGAGTTTGACGGGAAACGGGTTAAAATACTGAACTGATGAACAAATGGATGGATAGATGGACAGATGAAGAATATCCCTTCATTGAAAATCTCGTGAAGAGATTTCCAATATAAGATAAACAATTAGATCTTAGTTACAAATTCCTTCCTGGCAAAAATTGATAAAATTGATAGTGTGGTATGTTCATATTATAAGGAACCACCAGCAAAATACACCATTTGTTATTGACATGTCCAAAGGTCAAATCGTTTGGAGAGAATTAAGAAAATGGCTCAACACTATTGTTAATATAGAAATACTTCTAAACAAACAGGGAAATAATTTTCTCATATACTGGTAAAGCCCAATTAGCAAATTACATATACGCTCTTGCAAAGCTCTTTGTCTACCAAAATAAACTTATTTCCAGAAACATTAATATTCAAGGCTTCATTTGCCTCTTCAAGAAAAAATGCTAAGCGAGAAGTATATTTCCTTCCTTAACAATAAGATAAATAAATTCTTTAAGAAATGATCTCCCTTGTATAACTACTTCTTCCCAAATGTGACACAAGAGTAAACTTTTCGCTATTTCTGATGGTTTTGATGCTGCCATTTTGCTTTTGTTGTTGTACTTTTTTCTCTCTGATATTCTACCAATAATCTATCATGAGCGGCAAACTTATTTGAAAACAGAGGCTATGCAGGACCTTAGTCTCGCAATAGGCCTTGATTTTCATCTATAAATTATTTCAGTCATTTTTCATATGATTTATAGTATAGAGTAATCCTGCTTATTAAGCAATCTCAATCACAGGCCCTTTACCTGTTCTCTCTAACTTTCTCCTTTCTCTTCTCAAATAGTTAAGAATTAGCGCTAGCTGTTCGAATGATCTACATAATTATATGTTCGCTTAACATTATATATGAACCTATGCATTTATTTTATTCTAAACAGTGTTTATTACAATAAAAAAAAGAATCTCCCATCATCTTAAATCTGAAATTTAGAACATCCCTTTTTGTTTGGAACTCTCAAAGAGCATGCTAATCGTTACTACCAGATCAAAGGTCATTTGCATCAATCAAACATATGTTTCCCAAATATAATAGATTGTTTGGTCTAAACTGTAAAATAATTTTCTTTAGATGTAATTGGCTTCTTAACATTCAAGTTAATGAACACAAGAAATAATAGGAGTTGTCTGATCAGGGTTAGCAGTTTTAATAGATTTTAACCTATTTTTCAAGAAGTAGGCTTATGTCCACCCTGCCAAATTTAGCAGTTGGCTTTTGTACAGTGGGATTATGTCCAATGGGCTTTTGTCCTAGTGGGCTTTTGTCCGTTCCCGTTATTATGTAGGTTATATCTAGGCATACAAATTTAAAATCCAAACTTTTTCTCTAAGAAAGATAGCAATAATGTCTTCTGCTTTGATACCAAAGAGTAGATAGAGCCAAATGTTGACTGGGAACACAGTTTTAGATAAAAAAAAAACATTTTTCCAGCATTAAATTGTAAACATCTAACGCTTAATTTTTAGCGTATATTTTGAGTGCTTAAAAGAATTGTCTTATTGAGACGGTTCGTTTGAGTACCCACAACGCATATTTTGGTTGAGAAATAAGAAAGTATTTTTTCTGTTACGCACTCTTAACTAAAGGCCTGACTAGGAATATGGGCCATCACTAATAAAAAGCAAGTTTGAAACTTCCTAAGCTTTGAGTCGCTCACATGTACACAAAATCTACCTTTAAAAATAGATGTTAAGGGCATTAAATTTAGAAAACGCAAAATTAAACTACGTCAATATTTCAGTCCTTTAAAATCGCCAAATTTTCATGTCATGAATATTAAGTGGTTTACAGTATAACCATTTAAGATTACGTTACTAATGAGCTGAATGAAACTAGAAATTGTGTTTATGAAATACATTGCCCCCAATCATTAGCTTGTCAATAAGGAGGATCTCACCACCATCCTTTTCACCAGGTAATCTACTCACCAACCTCTATCAGCCGACTAAATCTGAGGCTACTAGCTAATATAGTTTTTGAGATATCTTTAATTTAAGTTTTCGATGACCAAATTTGCAAAGGGCAATCACTCAAAAAATGAAAAAGGCAATAACTCAAAAACAATATAATAACTTTTTAAAACATTTTCACCAGGTAATCTACTCCTTATCCTCTGTCTGCTGTTCAAGTTTGAAGCCCCTAACTGTAATAATTTTTGAGATATCAAGTTTTCTATGTCCAAATTTGCAAAGGGCAACAACTCGAAAAAAATAAAATAATTTATTTTAAAATTTTCACCAGGTATTCTACTCATTATCCGCTATTAGCTGACCAAGTTTGACGCTCATAGCTGAGATATATTGATTACTCAAATTCTATTATGACCCTTTAAAAGGGGCATAACTCAATAAAGGGAGATAATCAAGACTTAAGAAAAGATATGCGTCAATTACTTTTTGATGAGGAATCCATATATGAAATTTCAAAACTGTATCTTAAATTTTGAACGGACGCACGGACAAGCCCAAAGCAATACGCCCCTTCAGCTTTTCCAAAGTTGGATGCATAAAAAGCAAATAAAAATGTAATAAGCGACAAAGGCTGTACATTTTGTTTACTTCTTTGAAAACAATCAGATTTCTAAATAATTTTTGTCTCTCTATTTTTCCAGTTAATTGTGGGCTATTTTGAAGCTAGTGTTATAACATGTTGTCTCAAGTTCTGGTTTCGAGAGATCGGATTTTCTATATCATACGGGGCCTTATTACTTAAAACATGGAGGTATGTATATGATATTTATGATAAGATTGCTTAAGAATTGCATTGTCTACATGTGTACTCTGATGGTAGAGATACCTTTAAAATGAGTAATTAATGCCACATACACTGTAAACAGTCGCGTAACTATACTGACGGGCTTTAATTATGCAACACAAACTTCGCCTTATATCTTCCAAAAGACTGTTGAATGTAAACTTCCTTTGCTTCGATAATGTCATCATGAGTTGGCTTCTTCAGCAAACACTTTAGTTTTAATTGTACAACTAAACAGGACGACGTTATTTGCTCCGTATGAATTTAGCCATTTAAACATTTCTTAAGTAGAGGAGATTTTAAGTTATTGAATGAAAAGGTACACCCAGATAAACGTCATATACGCAAATAAACTGTATCGCAGACCTGCCAATCAACATGATTCCTCGATGATTAACGAAGTCCACGATACAAATTTGATGCTTCTATTGTTTGTTAATTTAAAGAAGTAGGCAATTTTTCATTCATAACATTTGGTCACATGAAACAGTCGACCCCTATCTCAAAAAGTTTTCATTTTAATGCATAAAGTTCATCTTAGTTGGACAAGTTCTCCATGTTTTTCTTACAAACGAATGCCCTTTAACATGCAATCAAAATTATTGTTCTGCCTTCTTTTTCGAGACATAAATTAAAGTTGTTATCCAAGTGTTGCGTTTTTAAAGTCCGTCAGTATATTAACCAAATTTGGTGGCATCTTAATTGTCACTGTTTTTGTGTAATTTTTCATTTTTAAATTAGGTTTTAATTTTGTATCACTGGAGAAATAGAAATGTTTGCCTCATGTTGATGAAGTAGAAATTTAAGCATAAGTTTATACCATAAGGTATGACAGCTCAGCTGCCACCTCTTTGGGTGTTAATTTGCACTTATTTTCACTTTTATTCACTGTAGCTACAACTGTTTCTGTTTCGTTTTAAACATCATACTAGAAACGTTAGTGTTTTGTTCTAGGTAAAATATATATCACAGGCCATTGAAAAAAGTTAATGAGCCAATGTAAACCTAGATTTTAATACAGCGACTTATTCAAAGTTTCTATCTGATATCAAGGAAAAAGGTTACATGACTTGTCAAACTTAGAAAAGTATAGCAAACGATCAAACAAAAATGATTTATGTACATAAAATTTTTGCACCCATCCCTTGCACATGATTGCATGCATCTCTTTTGAAACAAGCTAAAACACGACTTGAACAATTCTTGGTTCTATATTACAAGTTTGCTATGTGAATCGATGTTGAGTTTAGGTTTTAAAATATACTTAGGCTTATAATTCTTGAAAATATACTGTTAGTTGGGTGTTAATTAATTTAGCCTTGCCAGTAGAATTTGTATAATTATGGCCTCTTTTGCGAATGGCATCAACAATCTGTTTGAAAAGGCAAACCAAATAAAGGTTCACATGATTTCCCATATCTATCTACAACAATTCGAATACAGTTTGAAAAGAGTTTCCCATATTTATTCTATCTATAAACAGCTCCATACAACAGTAATTCGACTGACAGGGATAGCAATGTTCAAGCATGTGATGTTTAAGATGCTTGAAAACCATTACACAGGAGAAAATAGTGATTCCTTGCACAATCCCTGATTATTTAAGTAATCCATTTTTAGCACTAGGTGCCATTTTGCAACTCGAATTCATCTGATTTCTATATTCATTATTTACATTTTATGCAACAATGTCTAGTCAAGAAAGAATTAGCCAAAGACTTAAGTTAGCAGATTTTTTTATGCTGAGTATAGTTTGTTCATATGTTGACCATAAGAGTGATTGATTGTCACAAAATTTATGTATGAATTAAATTTGATCACAAAGTATAAATTAGGACCACATGTAAGCTGGGCATCTATAAATCCGTTGAATCTAATGTGTCATTTGTTTCATTTCTCTTGTGTTGCCTTTTAACACATATGGACGACATCACACGGGTATTTTGGTATATGCATCAATTTTGCATATATCTGTTAGATCCAAGTCTGCAAATAATCAATTCTTGAAAATACAGGTAACCAGAACTCCCTTTAAATAAGGATTTAAAAAAAAATCATTCTGCTAACAGGTTTTTCAAATATTGACAACTTGTACGCTGGCAACCAACAGATAATAATGCAAAAATGGTGAAAACTAATTGCTGAAACATTTAGCCTAAAAGGTAGGTAAAATATGGTTTATACAAAGCGAGTAGAGGTATGTTTTTCGCTGTGCATCATTTTTGCTGCATAATGCAGCAAGTTCGTACTTGTAATATGTCTTTGATATGATTTAAATAAGCCACTGGATTACTGTCAGATCCTATCACGTTAACATAGCTACATTGGCGTAGCTCCCAATGCACAGTTACGCACGTGCGTAATAAAAATAGCAACATTCAAGGGAGGCCACCTAATGTGGTAAAAGTGATTTTGCATGCCATAAGGAACTGCTTTTAAAGGAAAGAATTCGCTCCCTCTGGGAGCAAATTCTTTCCTTTAAGAGAAGTTCCAATTATGAAAAGGGACGCAATAGAAGAGAATCACCGCTTGGTCCAGTAGTCTCCCTTTGATGTCATAACTTTTCATCGTTCTGGCTACGCCATTGATATATGTATGTATCATGTACTTTATCTGAAGAAAATATTGTTTAAACCAATGCATGCATCAAATTGTGTTTTCTCACAACGAGGTGATAAATTGCCTGTTGGTAATACTTTATTTACCTTTTTATTTGCAGGATATCTGTGGTATTTCGGGTGCGGTCGGCGCAGCGAGTGAAAATCTCCGATACTGATCTAATCAAGCGACTCCTTCTGGTCGTGTTCGTTTTTGCTGCCTACCTCACAGCCCGCACTATAGCTGGTCCTCCACGTGTAGTTGAAGGTAATATTGGCTAGTGACTGTCAATTAATTGTCGATTAATTGCCGATTAATCATTATACTCGATGATCACTTGTTTTGTCTCGGCTTCTGCATGTTTTCGAAAGTACTTCAGGAAAACAAACACTGTTTGTCCAGTTCAGGCTGTTCCCAAAGGAATAGTCTGATCTGGGTACATAGGCTAACAAAGTACACAAGCAGAGAAGCAACCAGATGACAGACGACATGTGTTGGAGCCAGGTTTATACGCGTAAATAATGGCGTTTATGCGAAAAGAAAACACACCAATTGTGTCTTTTTACCTAATATTCGCAAAATTTCGTAGAATGTATGTAAGTTTGGATGTCAAATAGGGATGTCATTGCACTGGCACTCACTAGGTCCCGAATGAGGCTATTAACCGATTTTGATTCCTACATCAAAAACTCTATATATGTGTCTAACCCATCAATCGTTTTGCGAAAAATCAAAAGTTTAACAAGTTCTATATACGGACAATTTATCTTTTTGTTTCTAGTTCAAGTCAATACAGAAACATGCGTTTGAGTGATGATATATTCGTGTTTTGATGGTCCAATTAACCTCTGCTCTTCCATCTTCCCTATCTGGGTCGGTTCGTTGCCTTCTAGGCTACGATCAATATCACTGGACGCAGAATGAGCCGGTGTCCAGTGAAATGTACACGTTCGCATGTGCGCTCATCGAAGACTCTGATCAGACTGCGCATCTGCGCAGTCTGATCAGAGTCTTCGATAGGCGCTCTATGGATAGGTTAAGGTTCAACGTTTTTCTTCAGGCGGATGAATAAGACGCTGGTCAGACTGTGCGCATGCGCAGACTGATTCGAATCTTTGCTGTACGCAAATGCCACTTTGTACCTTATGCTGCCTGGATAGCAGCTCAAATACAATTGAGCCGCGACATGTGATTCCCAACAATGTGGCATTTTGACAAATGTATACTCAGACGAGCCTGTATAGCCTCCTTTTAAGCTTAGAAACTTCAAATGATGTCCGGTCAGTGGCTGAACACTCATAGAATATGCATGCGACTGGCAAAGGCTCTGATCAGACTGCGCGTATGCGCGGGCTGGTCTGAGCCTTTGCTGGTCGCACATACCACATTGTTGGAAATATCATGTCGCGGCACAATTTGAGTCTATCCTGATAAAACAGTGTTCGGGATTAGAAACAAGCTGGATTCTTGAAATTTTGATTTGCAATGCTCTCAGTACAATGAATGGTAACTGTGCTCGTCATGGTCAGTCTGGGCAGACATGCAAACTGATCAGGGCATTTGTTTTTTGCATGCATCAAAGCAGGAATTCTCAGGACAGACTCTCCAAAAGGGCACTTGTCCTATAAACATAATTTCATAATACATTATTAAAAGTGCATGCGCATCTATCAGGTTATTTTATATGGACTTAATGTGCTTAAATACATCGCTCTTGTGAACAGCAAATGTTCTGTCGATACCGCAAATATACGTGGATTGGTCTAAGTCTTTGATGTAAGCATATGTGATAAGTGCTATTTCACATGGTTGGATCATTTTATGGGTCGGATAATAAACGGGCTATAAAGCGATATTAGGATGGAAATCGGGGGTATTAAGGAGGCAATAACATTGTCATAGTAATCGACGTCCTTCATTTAATTAAACCACTGGTTTGTATAGATTTCTTTAACTGTACAAGAAACAACCAGGCCCAGAGGTTATACAACTTGTCAGTAAAATTTCAAAGAGCAACTCCAAAATGGCATATTATTTATTAAAACAACGTTTCAGCCTACGTTGACCTTTATCAAGTGTAATATAAACAAATTTACTGAATTTATTGACTTCAATCTCTTTTGCATGGCAACAATTATTGTTGGCATTTTAACATTAATTAGCAGGATAGATACACCACGTGAGTGTATTTAGCAAAGTAAACTCTTTATTTTTCAGTATTTTAGTTTTTATTTGCTGTTGAAATTACGTGCTCAGCTGAGTTGAGCTTGAAAAAGTTTTCCTCATAGTATGTTAACTTGATTATATTTTCTATCTGTGATGGTACATGGCAATAATTATAAGGCCTCCATCCGAGCTTTGCACTTTTTCTGTTTTGACAGCAACATAATCTAGTGTAGTAAATGCATTAAAACCCCAAGTGTCTTATGCTTTGTTTATTCTAAGGTGGTGGTTCTATTGTTGTTGTTTCATTGTTTATTGTTGCTCCCCAGGCGTGTATCCAGGCGGAGGCCAAGAAGCCTGGGGTGTGGCTGTTGTCAGGCCCACAGGGGTTTACCTGTTAGATTTCGTTTGCTCTGGTATTCAGTTTTATGTATTGTTGAGTTTTTATCTTTGCTTTATCTCCTTTTCATATCTTGCTTTATATGTTTTTGGAGATGATGCATTGATAAGCTAGGGGTCTTTCATGCAAACCAAACATCTATATGTCTTGATCCACATCTGAACTAAGGGTGAGGTTGGCGCCGTAAAACGTTTTAAGCCCTCCAGTAAAATATTTTTACTGATCGTTCTAAGTGGTATTTCTTCTGTGGATCATTTGTGTTTTTTTTGTATCGTGTCTTTCTCACGCTTTCGCGTCTGTTCATTGCTGCCTTGTGGTCACCTGCTGAGAAAGGGCTGACCTCTTGGCTCTTGTTGGTGATGTCTATTGCATTATTGTTACTTTCGCATGTGGTATCCTGAGTCAGGTGTAGTACTTGATTTTATCGTTTCCTGATCTTTGACGTCTTTCTTGTTTTCACCATCATATGGGCATCTCGCTAGAAAACCTGCCTTTGGTGCTTTTGCGCAGTCTAATCAGCATCTTTGTTATTCGCTATCTGAAAGATAATGTAATCAAATATTTGCTTCTTGTTATTGATTCACTTCTGAACTAGGTCAGGTATCTCTTATTCTTCAATTTTTCTTGGTGGACTTCAACATTATAAAGCCTCCTCTGTCTACGCCCCTGCTCCATTTTGTATGTGGAGCTTCTGTGTTTGGTCCTTGTTTTATGATTCAGTACTTTGCGTCATTCTATGTTTGTGAAGAGAGATCTTATATGGTTGCTCCACGTTGATTGTCTTCCTGGGCCTGGAATTACAATGTCTCCTTAAAGTTAAGGAAGACTTAGTTAAGTATTGATATTTCAACATGCTATATCAAATGCTAAATAATTTGCCTGGATTGATTCAATATGTGTCATCAAAGATATCATTGTAATCTTCCCATTTTTTTTTTTGTTTTAATCAGTTTGAAACATTATTTTTCGCATCCTGAAACATCAATGCTTCACTTAAGTCTTCCTTAACTTTAAGGAGGCATTGTAATTCAACGCCCTGGTGCCTTGTGAAAGTGTTTTCTTATTTATCTCAGGTAAACATGTGAGTGGCTTGAAGGCGTTTCAGTGTTCTTCAGATTGGTGGGATCATTCGGCAGCAATAGGTAAGTACACTGTATGGTCCACTCAGAGAACATAATATGCTCACCCAAATAATCTGGAAAAAACGAATCCTTCAGAAATAGAGAGATCCTACAATATAAGAAAACAGCAGACTCAGTTTTATTGAGTCTGTACATGAGAACTAATGGAAAGTGCAACAATTCTCACGCCCCTAGCACCGACTTAGCGATACTCTGCTTTCCATCAGAACCCAATATTCCTGAGGGACCAGAATATGCAAAAAATATCAATGTTTGTATGATTAAGAATTTTAATTTAAAAAAAAGTAATGCTTTATATATCTGACATGGTTTTACTATTGTTTTAAAGTGAGATTGTTTTCATGACTTGTGGTGGTATGAGTTCCTCTCTGCCTGTGTAAAACTACGCAATTGTTTTCTTTGTTGCACATTCTTGTCTTTTTTCTGTCTCTTTTTCTTAGAAACACTAAAAAAGGGTACTACAGAATATTACATGTTTATATTATGTTTGAATGTTATATAGAGAGTACTAGTTCAGTGTCTTTTGGTATCAAGTTTACGAGGCAAGGCTTTGAGAACGCTTGTTGACATCGTGAGGCTTGCCAAGCGATTCAACATGCATTCTCAAAGCCGAGCCTGATAAACTTGATATCAAAAGACGCGAACATGGTATTCTGTCTATCAGTATACACAATGGTTCACTCTTCAAACTAGCAATTATGATGTAATTTTCGATTTTTGTGTTGATTCAGCGTCATTAGCGATGTCATTCAAAATGTTCAACGTCATCATGATCTGATAAAGGCACATGCCGTGAGATAGACCATGTTTATCAGACAACTTGCAGCAATACAGTTAATATGAGAGGTAACTGATAAAATATTCTAGCACTCAGCCTTGGCTTATCAACGTAAACAGCTCGAGGCAGAGAACTCAATAAGCTCTTGCTATCGTTCTTAAACTAATGTTTCTAAGATTGAAACTTTTAATATATTGTATTTACTTGAGTTGAAATAAAATATGTTTGAACCATATCTGAAAGAAGTTTAGAGGGGTGTTTTAGATATATTTTCTGTACGTATATTGAACACTTATCAAAAGGTAAGAGTCTATTGAAAATAATGAAATTGTCTTCAATTTCCTTTTATACAACGTAGGCCTCTACTACTGATATGATTTATTCCAGTTCGGTGAGTAAATGCAATACGAAGATTGTTCAAATATGAATGCAAATAGCTTCATAACTTGCTTCATAGATATGCTACGACATAATGATGTACGTTTTAGAACGAACAATTTGCTACCTTTAAACTGGCACTAGACATTTTAGTTGAAATAGCAAATACCAAAGCTAAGATATAAAAGATATGTAAGAAAATATACACAATGTAATAACCCTGTATTTAAACGTTATAACAAGAGTGTGTTATTTATCCACTCATAAGGCGAAAGAATTACCTTCCCATGCGCGGATCTGGACCCCCCCCCCCCCCCCCCGCTGAAAAAAATCACAACAATAGGGTTTCTTAAAAATGCTGGTCCAGGACTGGGAATTACAATGCCTCCTTAAAGTTAAGGAAGACTTAAATTAAGTATTGATATGTCAACATGATATATTAAATGCTAGATAAATTGCCAGGATCGATGCAGTACTTGTGGTCAAAGATAGCATTGTGATCTACAAAAAAATGAAACTATTTTGGTTTTAATCAGTTTTAAAAGTTATTTTTGACATCCTGAAAAATCAATACTTAACTTAAGTCTTCCTTTACTTTAAGGAGGCATCGTAATTCCGGGCCCAGTTCTCCTGGAAAATAACATTGTCAAAGAAAGTTGAAATTGGACCCCCTCTGACAAAACTTTCAGGATCCGCGCATGCCTTCCAGTACAGACGCACAATCCATACAATAACCTAAACGTGCCAATAAAAAATCATTTATTGATCTTTTTATCAAATATGCTAGCTATACGTGTTACATCAACCATTTTAAGATTCTTAAGATTTTTTAGCAGACTGGTCTTGAGGTTATAAAACCTGAGTTCATTCTCAGTCTGAAAAAAAGAGCAATGATTGGCTGCTTGTGGACACGTGTTCGCAAGCAGCCAATCATTGTGCTTTATTTTGAGTCTGAGATATAACCTCGAGGCCAGGTTTGGTTATAACAAGTATTTCTGTCTATATTTCAGCGGAGTTATTGTTTCTTCTGTGGGGTATACGACTGTGTATAGTGGTGCGGAAAGCCCCCTCTGAGTTTAATGAGAGCAGATTCATTAGCTGGGCTATATATAATGAAACATTGTTATCATTGTTTTTAAATGTTTCTATGTAAGTATACATTATTATCAAGTCAAAGTTAAACATATTCTGTTTCTGTGGTCAACCTGTTTAGATCTTGACAAATAAAGTAGTAAAATGGTATATTTAAGTGTCACATCTCAAATATATACATGTACGCATAAAACATACAAAATGAGCTGCCAATGTTTGACGAGCCTGTGCATTTGCACAGTCTCGCCATGTATATACAACGAATGGGTGAAAACTAAAGCTAATGCAAAGCATTACATCTTTAGCAACACTAGCCAGCTTTGCATGGACATGCAAACAGTGCATATGCAAATGAGTTCAATTTATGTATTTTCCCAAATATTGTTTTCACTAGTATTTAAGTGCACGTATGATGTGACATGTGGAAACCACTATGTGTTGTCTTTGCGAGGTTTTATGTAAATAGGAGTTGATATTTCTGATAAGGTTTAAGTCGACGTGTTTCCAGTCCTCAGAGAATAACAGGGGAGTCGATTTCTGCATGTACTGCAGGATCAACGGGTGGTCAAACTACTGGCATGTCATTAAGATATATATCCTCATAGCTTTACAATAAGTGTCTAGATCTCTGTTCACTTTGAGTATAATTCTTAAACATATACCAGATTTTCAGAAGTTCCATTTAGTAAGTAATCTGTTAAAATCTGTGACACTCTTTGACAGTACATCTACTTGATGCGTAATTTCGGTTTGAACAGAGCCTTAATATTGAAAAAGTGTAGCAAATAATGAAAATATGGTCACATAACTAGATTGCTTGAATACATCGTCCATGCTTGTATCCTAGCCAGCCTTTGGTAATAATGTAGCTTTCTCTAGACGCTCAGCAGATTGAGTGATTGTCGTTGTTTTCCGCAATAATACCAATGATATATCAAAAGCGCAGATTTTTTCGTCTAATAGGGACTTGCATGCTATTTCCAAATAAATAAGCAAATTATTCTAGTTCAAGTTTCATCCAAATTGCGTTTGCATTACGGAACTAAGATTCGTTATTACATATCTAGATAATCTTGTCTTTATTTGCCCTACTCAGAACCATTTTACTGTTATTGTCATGAAAACTTGCCGAAAATGATGTATTTCTGGAAATTGCTTATGTTTAAAATAGTTAGTGTTGTCATTTCTGATTGACATTTTAACCTTTGTTTATCTGTACATGGCATGTGATGTTCCGTGCCCAGCAGATAGATCCGAGGAAAATGGAACAAATTGCAGTTACTTAACACATATAAACCTAGTGTTCTTTTTTGTGGGACGTAGGCAATTAATATTTACACAGATCAGACGCCGCAGAACGAGGCATCTGATCAGCGTCTCCACTGTTTGCATGCAGAATGTTCTATTAAAATTTGAATAAAATTTAAAAATACCACCCAACATCCCTAAAGACAGAAATAGACTGTTCCAATTGATAACGGTGTGAAATTCCATTAGGCTTAAATGGGTTAAAAACATACTTGCAGCTCTTCATCTAGGCATGATACAGTAAAACCTCAAAAATTTAAATTTGGGACACACTGTATTCAGAGAATAGGACTTATTCATGATCTATTTTAATAACTGTTCATAATAACATGTTTTGGGTGTGTAAAAGAAACATCTCCGAGACGTTTCCTTTACACCGAAAGCATATGTTACAATACTAGTAAAACTGATAATACTTATTTAGGGGAGTTATATATTTTATGTCTATCTGCTTATAATTCAAACTAATGGAAATGCTCTAGAAAAAAGTGCGTTCATGCAGATTGATCTCAGATTTAAAATCTCGAATCTCTGGCAGGCTCTATGATAACTACCATAATTTCTTAAACCGACTTCTTGTCTTTTGCCACTTGTGATGTATGTCACGCAAATTGCCCATTCAAACTTGCTACCTACTGAACGAAAGTCCAAAAGGAAATCAGTTTAGCTCATAAATCAAGTCTGCGTGCCTTGAGTGATCAAAAAAGACTGTCTGCAGGGAATTATAAAACGTGCAAACAGATGAAACAATTTATACAAAAACTCTCGTCTAAAGGGATGCGTGAAGGAGAACATTCAATAGGGAATCATGACTTTTAGATATGACATGTTAATAATTATTACAATGACGTGCTGGAAAAATAGTTTTATAACCTCGATGTTTGTTTCTTTTATTGTATGATCATTCACAATATAATAATTTAAATATTTACTTGTTTAGACAATTATAACCCCCTTAAACATATTAAGTATTTCCTATATGGCCTTTAGTTTGGCTTATTCATACACAATACATATTTAATGTACATGTTCATTTTCTTTCGCTATACGCTTTGCATTTGTATTATAAAACATATAATTTGAAACCTTTATATCAAGTGCAAAGATAGTCTTTATCTTGATTAACAAACTTTGTCCTAGTCTACTTTAAAATACATTTTGTTTAATTATTTATTGCAATGTTTAGACTTAATACAGAAAAATAGTGCTACAAAGTTTAGACTTAATACAGAAATATAGAGCTACAAAGTTTAGACTTAATACAGAAATATAGAGCTACAAAGTTTAGACTTAATACAGAAAAATAGTGCTACAAAATTTAGACTTAATACAGAAATATAGAGCTACAAAGTTTAGACTTAATACAGAAAAATAGTGCTACAAAGCTTAGACTTAATACAGAAATGTAGTGCTACAAAGTTTAGACTTAATACAGAAATATAGAGCTACAAAGTTTAGACTTAATACAGAAATGTAGTGCTACAAAGTTTAGACTTAATACAGAAAAATAGTGCTACAAAGTTTAGACTTAATACAGAAATATAGAGCTACAAAGTTTAGACTTAATACAGAAAAAAAGTGCTACAAAGTTTAGACTTAATACAGAAATATAGAGCTACAAAGTTTAGACTTAATACAGAAAAATAGTGCTACAAAGTTTAGACTTAATACAGAAATGTAGTGCTACAAAGTTCAGACTTAATACAGAAATATAGAGCTACAAAGTTTAGACTTAATACAGAAATGTAGTGCTACAAAGTTTAGACTTAATACAGAAATATAGAGCTACAAAGTTTAGACTTAATACAGAAATATAGAGCTACAAAGTTTAGACTTAATACAGAAAAATAGTGCTACAAAGTTTAGACTTAATACAGAAATGTAGTGCTACAAAGTTTAGACTTAATACAGAAATATAGAGCTACAAAGTTTAGACTTAATACAGAAATGTAGTGCTACAAAGTTTAGACTTAATACAGAAATATAGAGCTACAAAGTTTAGACTTAATACAGAAAAAAAGTGCTACAAAGTTTAGACTTAATACAGAAATATAGAGCTACAAAGTTTAGACTTAATACAGAAATATAGAGCTACAAAGTTTAGACTTAATACAGAAAAATAGTGCTACAAAATTTAGACTTAATACAGAAATATAGAGCTACAAAGTTTAGACTTAATACAGAAAAATAGTGCTACAAAGTTTAGACTTAATACAGAAATATAGAGCTACAAAGTTCAGACTTAATACAGAAATATAGAGCTACAAAGTTTAGACTTAATACAGAAATATAGAGCTACAAAGTTTAGACTTAATACAGAAAAATAGTGCTACAAAGTTTAGACTTAATACAGAAATATAGAGCTACAAAGTTTAGACTTAATACAGAAATATAGAGCTACAAAGTTTAGACTTAATACAGAAATATAGAGCTACAAAATTTAGACTTAATACAGAAATATAGAGCTTCAAAGTTTAGACTTAATACAGAAAAATTGTGCTACAAAGTTTAGACTTAATACAGAAAAATAGTGCTTTCGTTTTGTAGATTTTCTTACAGATAGTGTTGCCACAAGACATATTTGTAAGGCTATATCATAGTAATGGTTGCTTATATTTGTATTTCAGGATATTTTTACAGGATCCATTCCCAGCGAATCCTGATCTCTTATATCTTGTTATATTTATCCATTCCAATTTAACTACAACTGTTACATTAGCGTTTTTATTTGGTAGCAAGGTAAGTTTTACAATCATGTAATATAAAGACATAATTGCCATTCGAAATAAACACTTTCCATTCACCACAAATTAACAAATAAATAAAGAATTTAAGATGAGTGCTCATTTTATCACATTAATTAAATGTGTTGAGGAAATGTGACATTTGCAAAGAATTGCATCGCTTTTTCGAAACGAGATTACTAGATTCAATATTACAGGAACATCAATGTAAGATTATGTTTATCATATCTTTGAAATAGCGTTTTGGCGTGAAAACGCGACGTTCTTACATGAGTGCTCATATTTTATTGATTTTATTAAACGAGTTTGCAAAAAGAGATAAAATGCGAGGTTTCCCTAGCATTTTATCTCTTTTTCGCAACGAGTTGAATAAATTCAATAATACAAGAGTACGAATGTTAGATATCATTTATCATGTGACATTAAGATTTCTTTAAAATCCCATTTCTTGCGTAAAAAAGTGATTATTTTGTTATTATGTATGCAACGTTGTTATGGACGTCATGACGTTTCCTGAAATTCTGTGAACCACCAGTGGTTTATCGATTTTAATGCATGACGTCATTTCACTCCAAGACGCAATGCCATGACCAGGAAATGACACAATCATTCACTGCAGTTTAAGAGAGATGCAAAGAACAATAACAGCCACATGACATCTAGAAGACAATAAAAGTGAAGCAATCACCTCTCTCTTCCTTAACAAATTGATCGCAAAACAGAACTGCATAACCAAACAAAGACCTATTACCCCCTCCCCCACCACACACACACACACACACATACATATAGTAGCAACAATTACAAAAAAAATAAACGAGAACATAACCACCACCTTAGAACAGACAACATCTGAAGGGGGCTTAAATTAATTTTACTCGTCAATTTGTGCCCTAGTTTCTGCTATTGTAAAAACACAAAATTAATTTATCTCGAGCGGAAGCTTCCTAGCTTATGCAATATATCATCACAAGGAAACAGCCAAATCAATTAAAATGGCCTTCAACTCGCAGCCTATCAGAGTTACAGAAAGAAAACCTCCAGTTGAGCCACGGTGGGCCCAGCCATAAAAAAGCATCAGATACTGACTCATCGATGTAAGTTTTATGTCAGTGAGGCCTGACCCAACGTCGTGTAGTTTAGCTATAAGAAATGGTTGGGTTTATAAATAACCAGCTATGCAGACTGTCACATGACATCCATGCTATATCCCACTTTTTTATAATGTTAGATGATCTTTTATAAATTCATCATGAAAATATTTGCAAGGATTCTTTTTAATATATAGTCATACTACGCAAATATTCTTCAATATGTATGTAGTATAATATTAATCCATTATTTATTTGTTTTCATAATTTAGTAAATCAATTGGAATTGAGTGTATTAAATATTTTGGAAGAATAATCTTACATCTGTAAACAAATGCACACAGTATATTAGAAGGTCCATTTCGTACAAGTATAGCACATTTATCATGTGCGGATCCAGAGAGTTTTGTCAGAGGGGGTCCTACTTGACAACGTTTTTATATTTTTTCAGTTGATGAGGGGAAGGAGGATCCAAGTACCACTATAAGTGGGCCAATTTATAGGCCCGCCAGTGAAACGCAATTAAATGACGTTTTGGTGGCGTGCCAATGATGGCCCAACATTTAATGCTGGCTTGGTAGTTTTGTGATTTTCAGGGGATCCAGACCAGTATTGCTAAGAAACCCTATATTTTTGTGACTTTTTTTTTAGGGGGGTCCGGACCCAATGTCCACCCCCTCTGGATCCGCACATGTTTATTTCCACTTATAAATCCACATTGTTTCTTTCAGGCATATTTAGTATATAAATATCGTGGTAAGAACAATGAGGTTCAACACACTACCATGATGTCAAAAGGTTCCCGGCATACATCATATGGACCTAAATCACCTAATGCCCAGACGGACACAATAACATCTAATGCAAATTCTACATTTGATAAATATGGTGAAAAACCTAGTGACCTAGGGGAGTCAGAGAGCCTTCTCGAAAAAGACATTCAGGCAAGTATATTTGAGCCACGACATGTGATTTCCAACAATGTGGCATTGTGACATGAATAGACTCAGACAGTCCGGTGCAGCCTCCTTTTAAGCTTAGAAATTACAAATGGTGTTCCACTGATATAATATTCAAGTGACTAGCAATGACTCTGACCAGACTGCGCGTAAGCGCAGGCTGGTCTGAGGTTTTGCTGGTCCATATACCACATTGTTGGAAATCTCATGTCGCGGTTCATTTAAATTTCTTGTAAAGGGTGAAAATCCTGGTGACCTACAGCATTCAGAGTCATCACAAGATGGATTATTAAGGCTTTTAAATCCTATGTCCAACAAGTATGTTTTAAACCTTTAGTGATCGACTTAGGATATTTACAAGATCATAATTAACCAATGTAGAGTCGCCCTTGAGTCAGTAGCTTATTAACGAGGCTAGTGATTTTGAGTGCAAATGTAAAACTTAGAGATAAACTCATTTATAGCATTATAAAATGGACAAAATGTATGCAAGGGAATTTGCCATTCTTAATACAGTTTTCGATTCAAACTTAAATGGACAATAGCTATGAGGGCATAAATCGTACTATTCTGGGTGCTTTTCAAAAAGTCCTTAACCATACCTACCAATCCATATTCATCATACTAGCACAAAATCAACACTCTGTTATGAAGAAAAGGGACCAGTTTTCAAAGATTGAGATGAACATTTATTTCAACAAAATTGTTATTATTATATGTTATGACTTGTAGATATATATTTTTTAGAATTCTGAAAATGCTTTATGATTGCTTTGACGTTTACCTTCCACAAAATTAAATAGTGTGTTGATTCCAGAATATGTGTTGGAGTTACAAATGCCTTCATTTCTTCATTACAAAGAATGTTTAACAATCAACCGAATTATTTTGGAACCATATCAGTGTCCCAAATTTCAATGATTGTCTTATAGAATAACATTGTTCAATTTCTAATTATTCTTCTCAAAAACAAGAAACAGAAAGTTTCACCCAATTGGTATATGATATGAAATATATCAAATGGTAGTGGTAGGCGCATAAACAACACTACTCTCCTGCCAGCCAAGTTTGACAGTGACGTCATGTTTTGTTTACAAAGTTATCAGGGACTTATAATCGATAGATAACTTGTGTATTAATCCTATCCTCAGGATACACAAGTGGTCTATTGATTCGCGTTAGATCAAGTGAAGTGTACAAAGTGTACAAGTTATTTTTAACTTTGTAATTGTAAACAAAATATTACGTCACTTTCACTCTTGGTTGGCAGGACAGTACGCAGCATTGAAAAGAATGAATGAACATGAAAAAATCAAGAGAATGACCTGTGCAGGCATTAATGCAGAAAATCAGTCTATCTGATCTTTGGAATGTTCTGTATACCCAATAAACGATGATTCAGATTTTAGTCATTAAGAAAACCAAGACCCCAATCAGACTTTGTGCTTTCCCAGGCTGATACGAGTCTTTGATGGGTGCACATTTAAATGTATTGTGTTTTCGTGTATTGGGTCAATTAAAGTAAGCTTACCAAGTCCTTTGAGACCTACTGCAACAACTCTTACTGATGACAAAATGATTTCACAATATGACGCCGCGATTTCACACATTTTGGTCGTATGGGGATTTTTTTATTTCGGTTTATTTTGGTCCAGACTGTTTATGCGTCTCCTGATAAGCTCAAGTTAGATTTAATCACTAGTGTAGCTGTTAAGGAATTCCTAAAGGTCTAAGAGCAATTATGAAAATCAATAAAATAACACGCATGTGATTCTAGTATAAGCGAGATAAAGCCTGTCACACAATGTATTTCAAGAAGTTGTTTTCTACGAATATACTCTTATTTGACGCACATGAAACGTACCATTAGATTTGCACCAGTCCAAATGAGACTGGTACTTGTCCCTGGCGTCATCACATATATCCAGTGATGTCATTGGGATAGTATTTGCTCTGAAACTTATCAACTCATTGTATGCGAGCAGATAAGCCTAACAATTTTGAGTTTTATCAACAACAGAATCTAGGGATAAGATTTGGTACCAGTAAAATGCATATACCCCCCCCCCCCCCCCCAAAAAAAAAAAAAGTGGCCAATTCTGCTGTCCGTTCGTAGGCGGTGGTTCTGAAGTTGTTGATCTGATTTTTGGTGTGCTTTCCACTGGTTGTGGGGGTTCTGTGTTTGTCTTTGTTTTGTTGTACATTACTTTGTGTCATTTCTTGTTTTGCAAACATTTTGAAAAGGAAGAGAGAGCTGGTTGCTTTGCTTTTATTGTCTTATGGATGTCTTGTACTGTTAATGTTCTGTGACTCTTCCTCACGGTGTGGTGTGTTGGTCTGCGGTGTGTGATTGTGTTTTTTTCCTGATCATACTCGTTTACTTTATGGTGGCACTCTGTGTATACAGATGCTTATTTGACCTGCGCGGTTGTACAAACAACAAATGATTATGACCAGAAGGGTGACAAGAAATAGGTGTTAATCACGAGTCACAGACACATCATTGGCTCCCAGAAGTGGCATGGAGGTGCAGTTCAACCAAAAGTAGAGCACAATTAACTTAATTACCTGACCTCAAAGTTACTTTTATGCTAAACTCAACTGTTGAAATTCATCCTGCCCATTAATGTTAAAATGCCAACATTTTTTGGCATTTTAACATTTATCAGCAGGTTAAGTAGAACATCGGACAGATGACTTAAACCAAGAAAATTTTGTTTTATATGAGCAGTTGAAATTTCATGCTCAGTTGTTTTGAGCATTAAATAAGTTTAGAAACCTCGGACCCAGTGTTCTTCTCTCAAACAAGATAATAGCCAATTTCATACTGAGTTTTCCTGATACGTTCCGATTAGCTCCGAGCCATCCCAAATAGAAACAGTCTGGCCAATCAAAAACATCCAAACAATGTGACCTATATTTAAATAAGCATTGCAAATACCAAATGTTGACTATGAAATCATCTTTTACTCAACTAAAACACAGATCACTGCATAACCAAACCAGGACTAAGCACCAACCTCCAATAGTATACACTGGCACATTTCAACATATATAATCGAGTGATCAAAAGATATGGTTTGCATAAAAAGGGAATTCAGTTCAAAATGATTTAACATAGTTCAGAACAGAGTTGAACAGCTGCGCATTTATAATGTAGGAAATCAAAATTTTTGTTGCAATTTAAAATAGAGAGCATCATTTTTATACCCCCGCAAACTTTGTTTGTGGTGGGTATGCTGTTTTCACGTTGTCCGTCCGTGCGTGCGTCCATCCATAACGTCTTCTTTCCTTAATATTTTGAAGAGTCAATGCTGGAATTTCATCAAACTTTGCAAACACGTTTATATATACAAGACGAAAACTTTAAACAAAAAAGTAAGGGCTAGGGGCCAATTCTATTAGAGTTCTTTCCCTTTGTAGTTCTAAATGACTTTTTATATAGGGGTTTATGCTTATGCTTTTATAGTCCATACTAGAACCGATCAACTCCTACCACAGCTTTTGATGGAACAATTTGATACGCTTCCTATACCATGTAGACACATTGAACATATGCATGAAGGAGTTTGGTTCAAATAAATAAAAAAGACAAATTGACAGCTTTGAGAACTTAGACATTTTTTTCCTAATGAGGCTTTTGTGTATGCATAGATAGTGCCTTCATGGGCCAATCAACTCCTACCACAGCTTTTGATGGAACAATTATTTGATACTTTGCCTATACAATGAAGACACATTGAACATATGCATTAAGGAGTTTGGTTCAGAAAAAATATTTTTGACAAAATGACAGCTATGAGAACTTAGACAATTTTCCCTAATAAGGATTTTGAATATGCATAGATAGTGCCTTCATGGGCCAATCAACTTCTACCACATCATTTGAGGAACAATTTGATACGTTGCTCATACACTGTATACACATTGAACATATGCATGAAGGAGATTGGTTCAGAAGAAATAATTTTTGACAAAATGACAGCAGTGAGAACTAAGACAATTTTCCCTAATAAGGTGTTTGTATATGCATAGATGGTGCCTTCATGGGCCGATCAACTCCTGCCACAGCTTTTGATGGAGCAATTTTGTATATGCATAGATTGTGCCTTCATAAGCCAAACACCTCCTGCCACAGCTTATGATGGAGCAATTAGATACTTTGCCTATACAATATAGACTCATTGAACTTATGCATGAAGGAGTCTGCTTGAATTTTTTGTTGACAATTGTGATGGAGCAATTTGATAATTTGCCTATTCGAACATGGACACATTGAACTTATGCATTTAGGAATCTGCTTGAAATGACAGCTATGAGAACAGCTTTTGATGGAACAATTTGATACGTTTCCTATACCATGTAGACACATTGAACATATGCATGGAGGAGTTTGGTTCAAATAAAAAAAATGACAAATTGACAGCTATGAGAACTTAGACATTTTTTTCCCTTATATGGCCTTTGTATATGTATGGATAGTGCCTTCATGTGCAGATCAACTCCTACAATAGCTTTTGACGGAGCAATTTGTTACTTTGCCTATACGATGTAGACACATTGAACACATGCATGAAGGAGTTTGGTTTTGAAAAAATAATTTTTGACAAAATGACAGCTGTGAGAACTTAGACATAATAAGGCTTTTGTATATGCATAGCTGGTGCCTTCATAGGCCGATCAACTCCTACTACAGCGTTTGATGGAGCAATTTGATACTTTGCCTTTACGATATACACTGAACCGAAGTTATAATAGCCACCATACCATTTTGCTCCCGTTCAGACAGTAAAAATCCCTCTCAATACAAAATTTAATATCTATAAAGAGATCCAAGGCTTTGTTGAGACTCTGCAAATTATGTCATTTCAAAATGACTTGTAGACCTTGCACAGATGAGGTCTGAGTAAATGTACCCTCATTTCAAACAGTCACACTTTTTAGTGTGATATAAACGATTTATCAGATACGTTATCCATTTATATTTTATTATTTTGGAGATGTTTATAACAGCTGTGATGTAAGAGTAAAAGAATAAAAGGTTTTTTCTACAATTGGACACTCCATTTCTCTTCTACGTCAGCATGAAGACAGCCACGGTCAACAACTTAATCAAAGGATTTTTAGCTAAACCATGCAGTTTGCATACTCACTTTGCATTGCTCTGTACGCTTCATTATCTGCGGCACAGCAGTGCAATTTTCAGGTGTTCTTCATTATGAATTGGCGTCACTGTTCTGCTTAAAAATTAAAAGAAATCTATAACAAATGCCATTTAAATGACCGTTAAAGTTTCACGTTAAAATCGGAAGTGGATACCAGATTAGTAAAAATTATCGTTAGAAAATGGGCTCATCAAGTTGCATGGTGTTTTGTCGAACATATCAACATAAAATAAAACACATACAATGATTTTAGTATGTGCAGCTGATGATTTCGAAAAATTTTGGAAAATTCAGAAAATAATCAATTTTTTAAAAATTCATAAAAGATCTGTCATAAGCAAAATGTTAAGTGTTTGGTGTTTTTTCAAGTCTACTAGGCAGGTTTGCAATCACTTTTACTTGAATTCGATAAAAACTGTACACAAAACGCTTATTTTTTTCAAAAAGTTGATTTTTGCATTTTTGAACTAAAAAATTGTGAAGTGATAGAAAGCTTTGATATATAGAACTTTCAGATGTGAATAATTTTGTTAATTTGATCTTAACAATTGTTCTTTTGACAAAATGACAACTATGAGAACTTAGACATTTTTCCCTTATATGGCTTTTGTATATGCATGGATTGTGCCTTCATGGGCCGATCAACTCCTACCACAGCTTTTGATGGCGCAGTTTGATATTTTTCCTATACAATATAGACACATTGAACATATGCATAGAGGAGTCTGGTTGAAAAAGAAATTGACAAAATGACAGCAATGAGAACTAAGACAATTATTTACTTATATGGCTTTTGTATATGTATAGATAGTGCCTTCTTGGGCCGATCCACTCCTACCACAGCTTTTAATGGAGCCATTTGATACTTTGCCTATACAATATAGACACATTGAACTTATGCATGAAAGCGTTTGGTATTGAAAACATGATTTTTGACAAAATGGCAGCTTTGAGAACTTAGGCAATTTTTCTCTTATATGGTTTTTGTATATGTATAGATAGTGCCTTCATGGCCAATCAACTCCTACCACAGCTTTTGATGGAGCAATTTTGTATATGCATAGATTGTGCCTTCATAAGCCAAACAACTCCTGCCACAGCTTTTGATGGAGCAATTAGATACTTTGCCTATACAATATAGACACATTGAACTTATGCATGCAGGAATCTGCTTGAATTTTTTTTTTTACAAAATGACAGCTATGAGAATAGCTTTTGATGGAACAATTTGATACGTTTCCTATACCATGTAGACACATTGAACATATGCATGAAGGAGTTTGGTTCAAATGAAAAAAAAATTGACAAATTGACAGCTATGAGAACTTAGACATTTTTTACCTTATATGGCCTTTGTATATGTATGGATAGTGCCTTCATGTGCCGATCAACTCCTACAATAGCTTTTGATGGATCAATGTGTTAATTTGCCTATACAATGTAGAGACATTGAACATATGCATGAAGGAGTTTCGTTTTGATAAAATATTTTTTGACAAAATGACAGCTGTGAGAACTTAGACATAATAAGGCTTTTGTATATGCATAGATGGTGCCTTAATTTTTTGGGTACCTTATAAGCATTGTTTATTGACTTTTTTCATTTATTTATTTTAGTACTTGTTTAAAACAAACAAAGAATCGTGTGTGTTGAAACACCCTAGCCTCTGTCTGTGTGTGTGTGTGTGTGTGTGTGTGTGTGTGTGTCCGTGTGTGTGTGTGTGTGTGTGTGTGTGTGTGTGTGTGTGTGTGTGTGTGTGTGTGTGTGTGTGTGTGTGTGTGTGTGTGTGTGTGTGTGTGTGTGTGTGTGTGTGTGTGTGTGTGTGTGTGTGTGTGTGTGTGTGTGTGTGTGTGTGTGTGTGTGTGTGTGTGTGTGTGTGTGTGTGTGTGTGTGTGTGTGTGTGTGTGTGTGTGTGTGTGTGTGTGTGTGTGTGTGTGTGTGTAAACGTAGTATCAATAATAAGGGAACCCATGTGTTTCATTTTGAAATATTACCTTAACACATAACAAATATTGAGTCCAAGACACTATCAGTTGTGACTCCACGTACAGCAACGCATTCACAACCCCTGGAGAATTACAAGGGTTTCCCTATTTTTGGTTCTGTGTATTTTTGGTGAATATATTTGATATTTACCTAAACATTTACATACCTTCTGTTTATTTCTATCTTAACCTAAAGTGCGGTAAAGCACTGCCTGCAATGCTCTGTAGAGTATTTAAATTTTCTAGAAATCTGATAAGTATGTGTTATTAGTTAGAAATGTTCTTTAAAAAAATCCTTATAATTGGATTTGAGCCAGTGCATGAGATTTCCAACAATGTGGTATGTGCGACCAGCAAAGCCTCAGATCAGCCTGCGCATACGCGCAGAATGATCAGAGACTTTGCTAGTCGCATAAATATTCTAGGAGTGTTAAGCTACTGATTGAACACCACTTGGAGTTTCTAAACTTAAAAGGAGGCTGCATAGACTCGGCTGAGTCTACGCTAGTCAAAATGCCACATTGTTGGAAATCACATGCCACGGCTCATTTGTATTTTTTATCTTGCAGGAAGAATTTCGGCGCTTATACACTCAGTTAGAATTATTGAAACAAAGAAATATGAAAATTGGCAATCGCCATTTACAACATAAACTTTCTGCAATGACAGAAGCGGCTCAGAAGGACGATAGCCCGGATGAGTCAACTCCAACGACACCGAACATGAACGGTAAACGTGTGGTGATCAATCTTGACGACTTTAAAGAATCAACGACTTTATAGTGAATAATGTCACTGTAGCGACAATCAAAGAATTATATGCAATTGTACAGTAAATAAAAATTGTTCACTGGAAGACTCCCTTGAGTGAACACATTAATATTCTTATGCGCGGATCCAGAGGGAGATTGGTGATCCTGGCCATTCCTACTCTACTGGAAAATAGCAAAGCTGTAGGTTTCATCATCAACCCCCTGGTAATCACAAAGCTAGCATACAGTGCTGTGCCATCATCGGCCCGCCAGCAAAACGTCATACAAATTGCCTTTTTCTAGCAGGCTGATAGAAACCCACTTTGTTTACTGGGTATAGGGTTATTTAGGAATATTGATAAGGACGCCTCTCGACTTTGTGAAATAAGTTGTGATGACTTAAAAAGCGTTGTCAAAACTTTGGACACAGACAACCCCTGGATCTACCCATGTTTCTTCTGTTCATGTACAGTGAACCAGATGCCAAGTGGAAGTAGAACTGGTAGAGAATGGTCAAAGTCAAAAAGTGAGAAGTAGTAAGAGATTAAGCAGCCTATGTGATTTGGATACTTAAGGCATGGGAGATAACTAAAAACCCATATGTACAGTGAACCAGATAGCAAGCTGAAGTAAGACTAGCAGAGGAAGGTCAAAGTCAAAAAGCGAGAGATAGTAAGAGATTAAGCAGCATATGTGATATGGATACTAAAGGCAAGGGAGATAACTGAAAATCATCTGTACAGTCTTACTACAGTCAGAACTGCCTCTGCCAATCTGAGAATCAAGCCTCGGATGTATGTAAGGCGTAGTATTATGTATAATGTATGAAAAAGCTGCAATTTGTTAGCCAGAAGTGGCGAAAGGAAAACTAGTTCTGTAGCATGTGGGTTCAGTGTCAAAAACCAATGTTTGAAATTTAACATAAAGGAAAACAAGTCTTAAAGGGGGATACTATTAAAGGAAAGATTATGCTCCACAAGGAACATATTCTTTCCCCTTAAGAGAAGTCCCTATAAGATTAGAAAATAACTTTAAATTACTTAAAATGGCATTACACTTCACAATATGTCAGTCTTTTAGAATCGCCAAATTTGATGCTACGAATACTAAATGGTTTACAGTAGCATCAGATTTGCCATTTACCCAATCAAAGGGAACTAAGTCCATTTCGTTCCAAACGTGCATATTTTCCCTTGGCTTACGAAGATGCAAATCTGGCAGCATAATGAGGATACCATTTTGATCTTCCATAAAAATAAAAGTATGTTGTGTATAATCATTAGAATTGCCTCAAGAAGAGGAAATTCTAATTACTAGAATCGTTTCAAGAAGAGGCGATTCCAATGAAAACACCAATTAACATGCCTTTTTGATGATGAAATAATACACACTTGCCTAAATCATCATAAGTATAGGCCTAGAGATGTTTTGAACTTGGAAATACTTTTCTAGGGACTCAAGGAGAGGTTTGAATTAGCCATATTGTTGTTGGTTTGTTGCGTTACGTCCAAGTAAATAGCTATGGTCATGTCAGGACAGTCAGTTCACCTAACCACACTTTTTTCCTGGGCAAGCTTGAACAAGCGGTTAACCAGTACTTCGTGAACATACCTTTGCTTGTAACTGACAAAAACCCTTCTTGAATGAGTAAGCCGAAGGGAGGAGAACGACCATAGAAAGTATTTCAGGTTGCACTCCACTATTAAGTTTTTCCATAGACGTTAATGTTAACATTTTAACATTTTGTCCGAAAACTATACATCCAAAATTTACCAAATTGGCCTCATTTTAAAATACCATCCTTGCCGGTTAGTTTCTATTAATAATAAATGCATGTTTCCCACCACAATCTCGCACTATATTCCTTTAAACTGACATATTACGAAACAACATGTTTCCTAATATAGATAGCTCTTTAAGGGGGCCCAAGTAGCATAACCCATCTGGTATCAACCTGGTACTGGAATTTATCACATTGGTCATCTCCATTATAACGGACTATGACTCGCATCTTTTAATCAAACACGCCATAACACCTGTCAATCAACGAATATTGAAGAATGACGTCATCTTAGCTCTAATGTAAAGTAAATGCTCTCCCCACAAAAGGCGGGGCCAGATTTCACGAATATTTAGTGCAGTGTACCCTTCATAATCAATCTCCCAGAAAGTATGGGACTGGGGTGGGATCAAACTAGCGACCTCTGAATCTGCAGCCATACACGCATCTGTAGTCAGACACGTTACTGACTGCGCTATGCCGCCCAGCTTGAATTAGCCATGGTAAACAAGCCAAACTAGCAATAGGTATTCGAGATCATGGATCATTATAAAATCTAAAACATATTTCAAAAATGTTTGTTTCCTTACTATCAATCGTTCATGTTTATTTAGTAAAATTCTTTTAATATCTGCCTACTGAGCATAAAGCATACAATGCAATTTGCTCAGTAGGCAGACAGGAAAAGTAACAAAACTCTCGTTTTCAGATTTTTTGACAAGAGTTATAAGGCATTTATTATAGTTGTTTACCAAACAAAAAGTAATAGCAATTAAAGGTGTGTCCTTGAACGTTTTGATCTGCGCTGGTATAAATGTCTTTTTGAAAGCAGTGTGAATGTGAATGCTGATCGGCTCCTTTGTTGTTTACATAAAGTGGTCATCTTATTGTTATGTTAAAAGCTTATATTAATGTTCATGCCAAACAATGCAATACTTAATCATAATACATTGATTACCAATTAGGTTTTTATCATAATAACACTGTGTACTCACAGCCTAAATTGGTAATCCCTGTATCTTTGTTAAAGTCGCAAACTTATATTGGTCATTTCCACATTCGTTTAAAAAAGGTCTGTGGTCTGTGATTGTGGCATTTCCTTGAAATACTCACTAGCTTTTCTTTTGATCAACGAAGATGACAAATGCAGACAAGGTTTTGCAATTTGACTTTAATTATCTTAATATAGCGTATGTCACGACTATCTACGTTAAACATTGGCACAGATCTGCAAATATTAAACTTTGTTTGGCACAGGAAGTTTGTGTAAGGCATGTACGTAGTTTACATATTTAAAACGACAATTGTTTAGAATTGGTAAAATACGTAAATTGCAGTTGATTGCATCATGGGTTTTGTTTGCTTAAAGCTTGAAGTGGCTTAAGGTGCCTTACCTGAAGTAGAGGCTACCAACGTCAAGCAAAGACCTCTAGAAATTTTTAACCAAATATCTTGTAATTGTATAGCTATACATTCTAACAATAATGTTAACTATTATATTAATATTATTTGCAAAAGTTAAACATGTCTAGAATACTAGCAATATCATTTATGGAACAGCTCTGGCACCTTAAGTATGCCATTAAATGCAAATTACTTGTTCAATTAGTTTGAAAATCTAACTGTAGTGTACACAAAAAGAACACGACAGGAAATACAGTTGTTCATTGTGCTTAACAGATCTTTATTTTATATTTACTATCAATATTTTAATAGATGATCATATGGTTAATATCAACGTTAACTTAAAGTTGATAATTTGCTTTAGATGACATACCATTAACTATGCTATACACTATGATTAGGGAGGGTCTTGATCGATGATGCCAAAAGTGGCTAGTGAATAAAACAATGGGCAGCTGAGACCTATCTAAATTTTGTTCTTTTTTTATTATTATGGTTTCAACATATTTTAGTAGCTAGTTGACTACATAGAGGATCTTACATGAGTGCTCATGTATTATTTAATTCATTTAACGAGTTGGGGAAAAGAGATAAATGCGAGGCTTGCCAAGCATTTTAATCTCTTTTTCGCAAGGAGTTAAATAAACTCAAGAATACATGAGCATGAATGTTTGATTATATTTATCACATGATATTAAAATGCTTAAAAAATGCATTTTTGCTGTGAAGACGTTAAGGTTTTCCTTTATTTTACACAATGTTATAATGGACGCCATTGCGTTTCCTGAAAATCTGCAATCCACTAGTGGTTTATCAATTTTATTGCATGGCGTTATATCACTCCTAGACGCGACTTCATGTGGTAAATAATGATAACATGCTTTTTTCTTCTTTTTGTTATTTCATTTTCTTCTTGGAACTTGGGTTTTAATTTCAATTTTATTTTGTCCATCTACAGGTATGCCATTCTTCCTTGAAAAATGTCTTGCATATGGCTCTTCAATTGAAATATCTATGTTTAATCCTCACTTTATGCGACATTAACTATAATTGACAACTCATATTTTAAAATGCTAAAACTTGAAATAGTCATTGAGAATTTAATAATATATTAACAATGTTTCATAACATGTACTGTATGACATTAACATTGGCAATTATAATTACTGTGGTTAAATGGACCATCCAAGATAGAAATAACAAAGTTAACATCAGGGAGATGGGTTCAGTGCATTGACTAAACACCTGTGAGTTGGACTTGAACGTAAATACATGTATCTCATTATACCCCCGGTACGAAGTATATAGGGGGTATATAGTTTTTGCCTTTTCTGTAATTATGTTTGTCTGTTTGTTTGTCCGTCTGTCTGTCTGAAAGCTTTTATTTTCGTCAAAGATTTCTCAGCAACTACTTGACTTATGATTCGTAAATTTGGTACAAACCTTGATAGTGATGAAAACAGCCACATATTGCTTATCAGTTCCTTTATTTGTTCATTTTTCTTTCTCTCCAATGGAAATTTCTGTCACAGATTTCTCAGCTCCTATTAAAGCAAGTGTTTTAAAATTTTGTGTACACCTTCAGGAAGGCAAAGTGAACTGTGTAAATGGTAATTAAATGGCTAATCCTCATTTTGCCTTCTTTTTTCAATTTTTCATTTTTTCCTACTTTCACTCTTATATAATACATATGGACATTTTTTTCTGTCAAAGATTTCTCAGCAACTACTTTAGTTAGGATTCTGAAATTTGGTACAAAGCTTGATAGTGATTAGTTGTATTGTGAAACAAAAGAACAGCAACATATTGCTTATCCGTCCCTTCATTGATTCATTTTTCTTTCTCTCCAATGAAAATTTCCATCATAGATTTCTCAGTTCCTATTTGAGCCAGTGTTTTCAAATTTTTTGTACACCTTCGGGTAATCTAATTGTATTGTGTAAATGAAGAAAAAGATGCTAAAGCTCATTTGCCTTCATTTTTAATTTTTCTTTCTGTCACTCCTATAACACATATGGACGTCAGAGTTTTCTCAGCAACTACTTGATTTAGGATTATGAAATTTTTTGTACACTTTTGGGTACGCAAAGTGTATTGTGTAAATGAAAATTAAGGTACTAATCCTCATATTGCCTTCTTTTTTTCAAATTTTCATTTTTTCCTCCTGTCACTCTTATAAAACACATATGGATATTTTTCATCAACGTTTTCTCAGGATTTAGGATTATGAAATCTTTGACAATTTTGTCTTTTCTCTGAAAGTGTTACAACCTCTGATGGCTACCACCGGTGGTATGTGAGCTTTGCTCACTTCTTGCTATATTAGATGTTACCACTTTACTTATGCCGCCCTAGTATACATCCACAAGATATTTGCTTTGTGACCCAAGAAATTGTTCAAAAGATCGTACTCTTAGTTTAAACAAATTTCACTTCAACTTGTTGAAACACGCATATAAACATTTGCATGCACAAGCCATTATAATTTCAGCGTATCAGAACAAAAGCTTGATACATATGTAGTTCATCTCTTAATGATTTCTTGGCAACCTTTGTAATCATCCATAGATGGTTTGGTGGTCTAAATAAACATCCATTAAATATGCATTTGATAATCTAAGTAAACATATATGGAATGTTTCTTGTAAGCCATCATCTATGATACTTCTTTGTTACATGAGAAAACATAACATAAAGCGTGTCTGTATTATATTGTAGATATATTCCCAGATGCATTTTCGTTGCATGTTGTTTTGGCCATCCAAGTATATGTCAATCAGATGCAATCTTTGCTACCTTACTAAACAAGCACTTAATCTCGTCATGGTGAACTAGGCAATCGTATCAAAGATAGCATGCTGTAACAAAGGCAAAACCTCTGTAAGATATTAGCTGTTTGTCAAAAAGCACGAGATATTGCCTTGGTGAGCAAAGTTAAGGTCCAAGAGATAGTGGCTATGTGACAAAAGCAACAATTGCTTATGACAAAAGTAAACATCAATTAGATATAGTGTTGATATGTTTTCATATTATGGTCTCCTGTCGAAAAACAGATTATACCGCTTAAGCTGGTGCTAGAGTGCGTGAAAATTGTTGCACTTTCCATTAGTTCTCAGACTCTATAACACTGAGTCTGCTGTTTTCTAATATTGTAGATTCTCTCTATTTCTAAAGGATCCATTTTTCCAGATTAGTTATAGTATTTGTGACAAAAGTTATCACCCATGAAATATTGACCGTGACAAAAACAATTTCAAGGGGATATTTACCAATTTGTGACAAAGACAAACATCCATGAGGTATTGCTTTTGTGGCAAAAGCCTACATCCATGGGATATTGGCGTTGTGATTAAATCAAACACCCATTAAATATTTAATTTTTGACAAAAATAAACATCCATTTTATATTGTGTTGCCCTGATGATCTAAAAAGTGTATGATTAGGAAATACGAAAATCACACACAGCACACCAATCTTATCAAATTAACGCTATGATGAAAGAGAGAAAAGGGATCACGACTCACAGATAGTCATAGCTAACAAAAACCTCAAGTTGAGCCACGGTTAACAGCTATGAGGTATTGTATAGGCAGCCACAAGAGAGGCATCCCTGAGCCTAAATAAATAGTCATGGTACAGTAAAACCTCGGAAATTCGAACTTCAATTGTTTGAAACGCTCGCTAATTCGAATTAAATTTAGGACACGGTGGATTCAGAGAATAAGGCCTACTTATGAACTATTTTAATAATATGTATTTATCAAAACATATGATTTGTGTGGAGTAAAGAAACGTCTCCATCACTTATTTTCCTGCTGGCCTCAGTAAGCATTATAAGATTGTTTTCTAGCATGATATTTCCTAGCAAGAGATTTGATTACGTGTTAACCCTTTATGACAAATTCTGATTTGCTAAAATACTGGCTATAGCCTTCACTATGATAGTTGAAAGTATGTTTTTCTTGGTTTAAACATATTTTTAAATAGATACCTACAAATACAATAAGAAAATCTTATCTTACCCATACTATCTTACCCAGGACGTCAACTAACGCCATCCTGTGAAATTGCATCTTAGCGTATTCAGGGACTTCTGTAAGCTTATATAAAATAAAAAATAATAATTAAGTAATTAATAAAAACAATGGTGAGCAAGAAAAAGAATCAATTATTCGTGTGAGGGTAGGATAGGAAATCCATCCCTTGGGATCACAGTTTGTCATCACTTGGCAAGCCTTGTGATGCCAAACGGCGATCCTCGGGACAGATTTTTCTATCCTTCCCTCACACTAATGATAGATTCTTATAATCTTTCTCATGCTAACTTACCCAAGACGTCAAGTAACGTCATCATGTGAAATTTCATCTTAAGTAGCGTATTTAGCGACTTCTGGAAGCTTATTTCAAAATAAATAAATAACTAAATGAATAAAAACAGTGATGAGCAAGAAAAAGAATCCATTATTCGTGTGAGGGTAGGATAGAAAAATCCGTCTCGAGATTCGCCGTTTGGCATCACGAGGCTTGTTTTTCTAGCAAGATAGAATGTCTGTACTATTTCAGTTGCAAAGCCTCAGAAGAGATTTGATCATGTGTTAACCCTTTATGCCAAATTCTGATTGGCTAAAATAAAGGGTTGAAGCCTTCACTTTGATAGTTGAAAGTACGTTTATATTAAGGCCAGATTTTTTATTAGTTGATTTATAGGAATTTCTTTTCAGATTTAGGGTCAGGCGGACAAAAAAGCTCTGAAAATGACCAGTAGAGCTTTTTAGAACTTTTTTAATATCCCCAGAATAAACAGTAAAACTAGTAAGGTAAACCAACAGTCTGTATTAAATCATTAAATATTTAATATTTCTCCAAAAATTCTGGATAGAACAATCACTTTTAACAGTGTCAGTCTCAAAAATACACAGACAGAACGTCAAAAATATATTGTTTTTTTGCGACAAAACTTATAAAATTTAGAGCAGGTGGATAAAATAAAATAAATAATTACAGTAAGAGGTTTTGTAAATCAACTAATAAAATAAAATCTGACCTAACCAGCAGTTTTCGTTCCGGATATGGCATACATTGTTTACACATACTCAAATGTCTCGATTCTAACGCTGAGGCTCATTTATAATTTAATTTCCATGTGTGTCATAATTAACATAGAACTGACTCACCAATGCTTACTATCGTGCCAACCAAAAGTGATAGTGACGTAAAGTTTTGTTTACAATTGTAAAGTAAAACATTAACCTGTACTCTCTTCTTGAGCTAACGCGAATCGATAGATCACTTGTGTATTAATCCTATCCTCGTGATAGGATTAATACATATGTGATCTATCGATTATAAGTCCCTGATAACTTAGTAAACAAAACATGACGTCAGTGTCACTCTTGGCTGGCAGAACAGTAGGTATTTTATTTGTGAGCCATTATATAATTTACAAACATGTCAAGAAAATGCTTGATGTATGAAAGGCCTTATCTTGGTACATAGATTGTGAATATGTCAAGCTGTATATATGTCCCTATATATTTCACCTCATTAAAATTATGAAAGTTAATAAATAACAATGATATATTTGTTCAGTGTTATTTTGTTATTATAGATACAATAAGAGTAAGTACGGGTGCAAAGATCAGGAATCGATACAATCAAGTATAACACCTGACCCAGGATACCAATGAGAAAGTGATAAACTTACAGTTAGACACGACAAACGAGAGCCAAGAGTTCAGCCCTTTCCCAGCAGGTGACCACAAAGCACATATAAACAGACGCACACAAAGACATAGCAAACACAAGATAGAACAAAAACAAAACATATCCATAAAAGAAGTACCGCCTTGGAACGGTCAGTAAAATATTTTACTGAAGGGCTTAAACCAGTTTAACGGCGCCAACCTCAACCTTAATTCAGATGTGGATCAAAACAAATAGATATTTGGTTTGCATGAAAGACCCCTAACTTATCAATGCATCATCTCCTGAAACATATAAATCAAGATATAACAAGGAGGGAGATAAAGGAGACAAAGCAAAGACAAGGACTCAACAGTTAATAAAACTGAATACCGGAGCAAAAGAAATCCAACAGGTAAGCCCCGGTGGGCCCGTCAAACAGCCAAAGCATCAGGCCCCTACCATCTCATCAAAAGATAAGTCTTTAAGTCGGAACCATTATAGAGTCTAAACGTGCAATTAAAGAGGAAAGCAAAGTTGCCAACCGTGATTGGGTTGACCACCAAGCATACACTCTGTTGCAATACATTAATATTATAGCCAATCTTTTTTATAATGAGAAATTATTTTAATAAACTGCGCTGAAAAAAATATTGGAGTCAACAATCTTCTTCAATTTATACATCAAGTCACCATAGAATTCAGGTTTCGAAAGTCCTTGGCGCAAAAGAGATTTAAGTCCAACTTGAAATCTTGATATCAAATCATAGTATCGTCTATAAAATTTAGAAAAGGTTTTGCGAAAGTCATCTTTTGGTGCAATGTTGAATTAGTTTTACCACACACTGTCTCCGCATGTGAGAAAAAATATATTATGGAAAGTATCAACCCTATCGATGCTTGTGGAGAAGTTTTACCAGCTCCACATGACACACTGCTGCTGTTGCAAACTCTAAAAGTCTGGAACAACGAATCCTTCACAATTAGAGCATATGAATGTTACAGTAGAAGGGCTAATGCAGCTTATTTGCCGATTCTTGGAATATAAACAGATCAAAATAAGCTAAACCCCATGTCACTTTTTCCCATAGCCATAATGTAAATTCCCAAAATTTTGTTGTGTGTGTAAAAATATATCGAAGGTCGTTGAAAATTCTAATTCCACCCAAGTTAGACAATAATCTCTTAGGTGTCAACACACAACGTTTCAATTGAAAATATCAATATCCTTTTGGTATGTGCTGAATTCCAAAGTTTTGCCAATTTTACTATAGGAATGATAAGTAACGAAACGGGACATTTACTAGAATGTGTGAAGCTCTATTGAAGTGAAAGTGAAGTCTAGCACAATTTGAGACGAAACATTGAGCACTGCTGCTTCGCTGAAAAAATTATGGAAAATCTTTTTTCAGTAAAACAGTATAATAAATCAAACACAAATGTATTTACATTAAGTCTATGGGAAAATTTCTGGTGGGACTTAATTCATTTTGACCAGAATGTCTTTTAATGATGATCAGGTGTGCATAACAGCATTTTAAGGAAAACAAAGACAGATAATTTAATTAAACATTAATCATTGCTAAGAGCAAATCGTCCTCAGATGATGATGATGATCGTCATCATCATCATCATCATCAACATTATAGATACCAACCATACCTGAACATACACGACAACGTACACGCATTTTGGCTACTGGCATTGAGTCGCCGCGTTGACTACTACTAGCTGCACCGTCAAATCTTGTTAAGTTCAAAATATTAGTGGCGCCCATATACATTGTATAATCTCTTTTCTCTGAAATATTTGCATTTTTATCTTTTTCCTGAACTCGTTTAATGAATTAAATGATACATTATTGATCATGTACGATCTTGTTTGTAACTGAGCCAGGGCATGCGACTTCAATTCTGTGCTACATGTATTTGCGAAAATCAAATACGCAAATTAGGTGAACGTTGCAATGTTCGGTATCTAAAACATACAATACATGCTCTTGTTTAATTAATGTTTTATGTTTCTATCTCTGTAAGTGAACAGGTTTGTTCCAACTTGTACATATTCATTTATGATGAAGCTTACTTTTAGGATTAGACAACTTAAAAAAATATCTGTTGTCGGGGTCATATCAACCCTCCATTTTATATTGTGGTCACTTTGCCTTTCATTGTTTTACTTCGTCCGACTGATGTTGACGACGCCTGACTATGTGCATCACCAGGGGACTCTGACTTTCCTCTCAATAATTCAACCAGTTCTTGCTTCTCTAGTTTAAGTCGTTCTGTTTCCTGTCGACGCTCCAATTCAGTGTCCATCAGAAGTTTTATGTTTTGCGACAGTTTAGAGTTTTCTGACTTCAGAGCGTCTATCTGACTTTGAAGCATAGCCTCTTTTTGAATCATGTGACCACGCTGCATGTCTAGCCTCAACTCCATTTCCTTCTTTTGCTCATCATACTTGCACGTAATTTCTGATCGTAATACTTCTATGGTAGTCCGTAGCTCTTGTATACAGTTATGTGTGTGATCGGAAGGTCTCATTATAAGCAAACCACATCCTTTAGGACATTCTTCTTTGTTAAAGTCACATGTTCTGATATGATCAGATAACTCTCGTCTGCTGCAATATGTCGCACATCTTTCATTAGGACACTTAAGTCTTTCGTAAGCACAGTCTCTTTCGTGGCTTCCAATAAATTCTAGATCAGACACTGTGTCACACCCGTAATGTATATTCCTGCACCTGATCTGCAGCCTGTCAAGGTCGTTCTTCATGTAGCGGAACAGCGGTCGAAGGTCTCTTATACCTAGACGCTGTCTGTCTTCAGGACATGATGTTTCATGGACCAGCCATCCTTCAATACATACTCTACAGAACACATGCTCACATGGTGCTTGGACTGGATCTTCAAGTACGTCACGACAAATACTACATGTTAGTGACTCATTCACCTCTGTGGTAAATCTGTCTGTATCAAAGCCCATGGTCAGATTACTCAGAAACCCGGAAAATCTGAAAGAAAAATATAATACAATGTCATGTTAATGTCTTTCAATAAAACATCTATGAATTCATCCATGCGGGCCTTTTTCCAAACAATTAATAACTGTTACTTTTCTGTTGTAATAGTGTGTCCTGATCAATCCTGTCTCTCTCCCTATTTTAGAGTTTAACAAAGATATTTTATTTCACAAAATGTGATAAACTTGGTGCTAAGAAAAAAACAATCTTCAGAGGAGAAAAACATTCGAACAATGCGGCATTTTGACCAGTGTAGACTCAGAAGAGCTGTGGCAGCCTCCTTTTAAGTATAAAAACTCCAAATGATGTTCGGTCAATAGCCTAAGAGTCCTAGACTATTCAAGCGACAAGCAAAGGCTCTGATCAGACTGCGCGTATGCGCAGGCTGGTCTGAGCCTTTGCTGGTTGCACATACCACATTGTTGGAAATCTCATGTCACGGCTCATTTATACAATGTAAAATCCCATGTTTATTCTATCAAACCAGAAGGAAGAATCCATTAGTGCATTAATCAAGGGTTAATATATGCAGTGTGTAAAGGTACAAGTTATCAATAATAAACTTAAGTAAACCCTGTCTAAAACGGTCACTCTCAAAAAGACCAAAATTTGGGTTTAAAGACCAACTGTCGCTTAATGAAGGTCAAAAGTATTGCAGAATGCTTCAATGGGAGCATTCTGCAATACTTTCGACCTTCATTAAGCTACCATTTGTCATTAAGATCTGTGTTTTGTCTATTTTTAAGTGGCCGACTGAGACAGGTTTTAATGTTTACTCAAATGCACCTTTTTCGTGGCAATTCATATGATTTTACTCCAATTCTACATGTGGAACTCTTAGACGAAGTTGACAACTGAATGCTTCCTTTATTTGATCTACTGCCTTCAACTTCTTTATCCAAACCTAAATCCAATGGCGCCTCCATTACGGTTCGTTCTTTACTTATTTGTTTTCCTTTGCTTCTGATAGAAAAAAGTTATGCTGCTGTTAACTATGAAAATACTATTTTGCTTTACCGTATCTAAAGGTTTCAAATAGTTTCTAGTTAAAAGAATCACTTACCTAAACACATTCTTAAAATCTCAAATCATATTTGTGTTTCATAACTGTTAAGTTGTGATCTGGTGTTATATCAAGCCTTACTTAAGAATGTGCAATGTCTGCATTAGTTATTCAATTGCAATTACCACTGTTTTGTTTCGAATGATACATCGACGGTCATTGACAGACATGTAATCACTTTCGTTGAGTCTTTCACAAGGTCCATTTGCTTTCGGATGGCACATTTAACATTTAAAACCCCAATCACATGTTTTTGTTTTTTATTTAAATATCTTTGATGATTGTTCTTCCAAATCGATTCTTTTACTTAAAGAAGAATTATTTTACATGATATTCAATACCATTCCAAAGAATGAAAGTTTTTGATATTTGAAACTAATGAGGTATTGTTTACTATATCACATTCACTTTTTCCAGCGATAGCGTTTGTGTTTACATTATGTATTTGATTGCATCTATTCAACTCTTAATTATTAATATTTTCCCCAAAACTTTCTTTTTCATTTAGATTTCGCAATAGCTGTAGTTTTACCTCGTGAATTTGGTAAAACTTCTTGTACATCGATATAGTGTAAATATATATTCATATTCTCCGCATTACACCGTTTAAGCAAACGACTTAATACCATTTTTATAGACAGACTCACTAAAACTAAGTCTGCTTTTACCAATTTTGTAAGTTCAGTCTGTTTCCAAAGCATCTGTCATTTATTACTATTTGGAAGAGAAATAACATTTTACATGTAACTATCTAATTCCATAATACCGGTTTTCCAATTTGTGGAAGTTTAAGATATGGAAACATCGAGTCTTATGTTCAGTTAAGAGCGCTACGTGGCCTAACTCTTAAGGAGAAAAAAGTTCAATTTCATATAGAGTAAACAAAATATAATCTTCGCAAGCCAAGGGTACTAAGTCAATTTCATTCCTTACTTAGTACCCTTGGCTTGCGAAGATGACAAAACATATATCAGTATGTCTCGGTTATAGTTTTAAGAGTGATTTTATTGTTTGTTGTGTTCAACATACATGCTACATCCAAAATGTCAAAATTCTGATCAGTCTCCGTCTGTAGCAGGCCAGACAGCCCCCCCCCCCTAGAGGTTGTAAAACGTTTTCCATGCTCAACTCAACTGAGCATGAAGTTTTAGCGTCACGCAAAACAAAAATGTTGAAAAAATAAGGACGTTTCTTGTTTTCAAATTCTCAGATGTTGAATTTATCATGCTTATATATGTTAAAATTCCAACAATTGCATTTTTACATTTATGAGCATGATAACTTTCCTGCTCAGTTGAGTTGAGCATGAAAAATGTTTTATAACATCGGTTGAAAAATATAACGTTTCTTGTTTTCAAATTCTCAGATGTTGTATTTATCATGCTTATAAATGTTAAAATGCCAACAATTGTTGGCATTTTAACATTTATAAGCATAATAAAGTTCGTGCTCAGTTGAGTTAGGCATGAAAAAAGTTTTGTAATTTGAGTCTAGCCTGGTCGCAACCATCGAAGACAGATTATCGTGTCGTGGCTCAATTATCCTATTATTAGATCCATAAATTCAATCTCTAAAACTTATAGGCTATTAAATGTATTAAACTCTCATCTTTCTAGTCTATCTTTGTTTACTGAGTGTTAAATCTTTATTGCATTGTCCATATCTTAAAACAACGTAAAATCCCCTTCCCTTCATGAGATGGAAAAGGTACCATTTACTTAATTTTATAACTTTAAACATGTTTTCACTGTAAACGAGGCACAACAAAATGATTTACGGACTTTTGGATGGAAAAAATGGTACATACATGTACATGAGATTTGAACATATGGGCCTCTCAACTGGGAAGCTAGTATTCTACCAACTCAGTAATTCCGACAAATCGTTTACACAACCCACTAACGCCATCTCCATCGAGAACTAACGAACTGCAAAAAACAATGGCTCCCCCCCCCCTTCAAAACTATGTGGATCAGACCAGAAACGTTCTGGTTGCAAAATGCGCAGCGCCAACCGTGTCGGGGTTTTGTTTTATTATGTTTGTTGTTTTCTCAGAGAGACACTGAGAAGTTTCTCGAGTATACTGTTAACAAGTATAACTTAACATCAAAAGAGGTGGCAGCTGGGTTGCCACCTCTTCACGTACTCTCCTACTAAAAACAGCTTGAAGTAAATGTTTAAACATTTCTCACTGTTATTGTTTTAGTTATTATCCGGATTAATACAATCGAACAGAAGATTTTTATAAAGCAATTGAAAGATCGGTGGCAGCACAGCTGACGCCAATTTTTGATGTAAAGTCATGCGCGGATCGAAAGGGGGGACAGTGGGTCCGGACCCCCCCCCCCCCCTACTGTTGCACCCCACTGACTAAATTTTTCTGGATCCGCGCATGAGCTACACTATTTTACAGCGTTGGTTTTAATTGTTGATGTTTATTCAATCAAAGCAATGGAAGCATCCAGGACCCCGCTACATAGCTGTATATCAAGCTGGGCTTCTGGGGCGGCAACTCGTAAAATAGTATAAGGCGCAGAAAGCTGGCAGCAGGTGTGCTTCTCCACCAGGACAACACTCCAGCTCACAAGTTGGCTGCCATCCTTGATAGATCTACTGTTCAGTAACAATACAAGTGAGTCGTGCTACTTGGATTTAGTTCCTGTTGCCATGGCTACCATCCATTAATGTGGATTATAGCTGGTAACAAACAGTATATGCACCTGATTTGGCACCTTCTGACTACTACCTATTCCCCAAGCTTAGCGGTCGCCATTTCCGCTCTAATGATGACGTCTTTAAAGCTGTTGTTATTTTTTTCTAAGGACCAAGAAGCTCTTTTTACAGGGAATGTATCCAAATACTTGGCTGGCACCGTTCGATAAAGTCCATAAGCTTAATAGAAGCCCAGGGGGTACTCTGATATGTTCATACATACGTAGTCTCGGTCATTTTTGGGGGGTTCAAAATTTTGAATTTCAATATTTTTGGGAGTTCTCAGAAAAATGAACATTTTTGGGGTATGAAGATTTTGTGGATATGTTTTGGGGGTCATTACAAAATTGGACTATATTTAGGGGTCATTTCTATGCATTTTATGGTCTTTTCTTAAGATCAGGGTACAGAATGGGGGGTATTTTTTGGGGGGTGGACGGTAGATGCTGGGCCCGAGCCTACGTATGAAGAAAAAATGAGAGTACCCCCCCTCCCCCCCGCTGGGAATAGAATATGACTATATTGAAAACTAAACAGACCCAAAGGTTCAAAACGTTTTCATGCTCAAATCAACTGAGCATGAAATTTATCATGCTCATAAAATAAAATAAAATGCTAACTTTTGTTGGCATCTAAACATATAATGAAGCATGATAAATTCAACATCTGAGAATTTGAAAGCAAGAAAACTTTATTTTTCAGCATTTTAGTTGCTTATATAATGAGCAGTTAATATTTCATGCTTCTTTGAGTTGAGCATGATAAAGTTTTTATAACTTCGGGGCCAGGTTTTGTTCAAAAATGATTTTCCCTGTCTCAAGCCACGAACTTATTATTCGCCCCCCGTAATATGATTGCCGACCTTGGGATCCTCGGTTCTTGTTACGTACTGACCCTGTCACAAAGTCGATTTCCTTAGTTTTACGTATTGGGCCGCCTCAATGCTCTAACATTTACTAGATTAAATATCCAAGCCAGCACGCTTTCTCGGGTCACTGTCGGCCCACCAGCCAAACGCCATTTTAATGACGTTTCGCTGTGGGGCCGATAGTGGCCCACCTTTATATGATAACTGCGGTTGTTGACACTTACCCTTTCGTGGATTCCGAATTTGACTGCATACATGCAGATTTTATAAGAATGGCACAATGCAAAAAACATAAAACTACACATATGACTAATATAAACATTGATTTAATAAATCATACCTTGTCGGATAAATGTTGCCTTTTGTTGCATTTAGATATCGAATATAATTATTATATTATTAATGCCTAATCTAGGCTTACTAGCGTAATTGCATTATTAAATTTAATCATTCAAGTGCATACCTTTAAATTAATAGGTCTACAATTTAAGCATACTCTTTAAAAGCGTTGTGTGCTTTAAAGTGAGTATATTACACCTGGTCGATTGGTTGAGTTAAGTCTTAAAGTCCCAGTCAACAACATTTCAGTCATGTTGGTACTCCACCAAGAGTGAGGGAGATAGAAATGAAAAATGGGATAGATTATAAGCCTTCAACAATATTTGCCTCAAGTGAAGCAAATTTCATCCTGTCAACATGGTCAACAAGCTAAATATGACAGAGTCATCTCTCTGAAATCTGCATTACTGAGCGCACCAACCTACCATCTGACAAAAAGTCCGATTTTTGAGCCGCGAAATGAGATTTTCTACTTCTTCTTCTTCTTCCATTTTTAGTTCATCCCTCGGAAACCCGGGTATTGTCGAACTATACTGTACATGTGTCGCCCGAAACGTGACTGTGGTGCAAATTAAAACAGAATATGTACAGGTTAAAAACGACTTTCTTGCTTTACAAGGTGGATTTCTGGAGCAGCAGCTTGTACACCTCTAAGCTAGGTGCTGAGACAGCCTGCTGGGGTAGTTGATTCCATATCCGTGTGGTGCTTGGGAAAAAGGAATACTTATGTGCGTTCACGGACGACTGTGGTACAAGGAATTTCATGTCGTGACCTCTTGTAGTACTGACCAGGGTGGGGATCAAGAATGGCGTAGATGGAATGCAAACCAGGCCATACACAATTCGGTAGAACATTGTAGCCTTGGCTTGTTGTCTCCGTTCTTGAAGGGTGTCCCAACCAAGCTCGTCGAGCATTGCTGTAACGCTGCTTGTCCTGACATAGTCTCCCTTTACAAAGCGGGCCGCACGTCGTTGGACCATCTCAAGCTTCTTGATGTTGGCATTTGTGTAAGGGTCCCAGACACACGAAGCATACTCCATAGTCGGACGAACCAGGGTCTTGTAGCACTGTTCCTTTACCCGTGGTGGACAATCCCGGATGTTCCGCCTGAGGAAATTGAGGCTGTTGGTTGCTTTCTTCACATGTTGATTCCAGGAAAGATCTGAGCTGATTGTGGCGCCAAGATACTTGGCCTGTTTGACAGTCTGCAGATGTTGATCATGGAGGCTGTGATTGCAAATGGTAGGATTCTTCTTTTTGGTTATCCGTAGTACCTCGCATTTGTCCGCGTTGACCTGCATCTGCCACTTCCGCTCCAATTCTTGCAGTTGGCGAAGATCCTCCTGAAGTATGGTCTGGTCTTCTTTGCTTCGGATAATCCTGTAAACTAGTGAGTCGTCAGCAAAGAGTCTTACTGTTGAGTTGATGCCCTCTGGCATGTCATTGATATAGACGAGGAAGAGTAGTGGCCCCAACACTGTGCCCTGGGGGACGCCAGATGTGACCTTGGTGGGACTGGAGTGGGCTCCCTCTAGAACTACTTCCTGTTGTCTGTCTCTTAAGAAGTCAGCAACCCAGTCGTTAAGGTGACCTCGTATGCCATAGTGCTGCAGCTTCTCTAATAGTCTTTGATGCGGAACCTTGTCGAATGCTTTACTAAAGTCAAGCAGGATGGCGTCTATCTGTTCTCCGCTGTTTAGTCCGTTAGCAAGATCTTGTATGGTCAGGATGAGTTGCGATTCACAGGAGCGTTTTTTTCCGGAATCCATGTTGTGCATCACTGAGGAGCTTGTTTCGATCAAGGTGGCCCATCACATGGCTGTGCACTATGTGCTCAAGGATCTTACAGCATACTGACGTCAGTGAAACGGGTCTATAATTTGATGGCTTGTGACGGTCTCCTTTCTTGAAGATTGGTGAGATGTAGGCCTGCTTCCAAGCTGTTGGGATCCTGCCTTGGTCCAGGGATGCCTGGAAAATCAAGCAGATGCTGTCCACTACTTCATCACTTTGTGTTTTAAGTAGACGTCCGGGTATCTCGTCAGGTCCAGTGGCCTTGTGCGGGTTTGTGCCTCGAAGTAGTTTCAACACCCCTTTCCTGTTAACCACTATGGACTGGACGCTGGGGTGGTCTGTAGAGTTCAACTCAGGGACTGAATTGAGGTCCTCTTCTGTGAAGACAGATGTGAACTGGTGGTTGAGGATGTCAGCTTTCTTCACACTGTCGCTGTAGTTCACTCCATTGGACGTGAGGGGAGCAACACCACTTGCGTCACACTTCTCAGACTTGATGAAGGAGTACAGCTTTTTGGGATTTCCAGTCTGTTCGTCTGATACCGGGTTATTAACATGGGAGGAATAGGCTCTTCTGCATTCTCTTTGGCTCTCCTTCTTGGATTTCTTGTAGGCTGCCTAGTCTTCCTTCTTCTTTGTCCTTTTAGCCATCATATATGCCTTCTTTTTACGCCTTGACAATCTTTTTAGGTCTCGGTTGATCCATGGCTGGCTGTAGCGTGAGGATGTTTCTTTGGAGGGAACATGGTTTTTCATCAGTTCAAGGCATTTCTTACTGAACTCAGTCCACAGGATATTGACATCAGTCTTGATGGAGTTCTTCTCTGTGAGATGCTGGGAGAAGTTTTGCATGTCAGTCTTCAAGCTGGGTAGATCTGCCTTTTACCAGAGCCATATTTTCCTTTTAACCGGTCGCTGATATTTGGCACTAATGTCTGAACTGACATGGACAATTTCATGGTCATTCACTCCAAGTATCGGCTTACAGGACTCAACCAGTGAAGGTCTGTTTGTGGCAAAGATGTCAAGGAGATTGTTATCCCTCGTTGGAAAATCTACGACTTGCTCCAAACCAGAATTTGCATGGACTTCAAGTATGGTTCCGTTGATATCATTCCTGTAGCTGTTTCCCGAGATGCTGTTGGATGACCAATTGATGTCTGGTAGGTTGATATCGCCACCTATCCATACTGCATCTTTGGGATGATCTTTCACAATACTTTCTATGGCATTGGCTAATTACAATGTGGTATGTGCGACTAGCAAAGGCTCAGACTAGCCTGCGCATACGCGCAGTCTGATCAGAGCCTTTGCTAGTCGCTTGAATATTCTATGACCGTTAAGCTGCTGACCGAACAGCATTTGGAGTTTCTACGCTTAAAAGGGGCTGCACTATATTCTTGTCAAAATGCCACATTGTTGGAAATTTCATGTGTCTGCTCATATGTATATATTTGATATCATTAATAAGTGATAACATGTTAACGACATGGTAATATTTATATATCAAAGGCTTATATGGCTACTTGTGTCTGGTGAAACTGGATGCTGAACACGGGCATACAAAGCAGTTCCTTAAATAACAAATAAAACAATTCCTTTAACAAATATATTCTTTACGATCGACCCTATACGCGAATCCAGAAAGTTTTGTCAGAAGGGGTCCAGCTTTGACGGGGTTTTTTTTCTTTCTTTTTAGTTGATGAGATTATCCAAACACCACTATAAGGCGGGCCGATGATGGCCCAGCATTGAAAGCTGGCGTCGTAGCTTTGTGATTTTTCAGGGATCCAGACCATTATTGCTAAGCAACCCTATATTCCTGTGATTTTTCAGGGGTCCGGACCCTCTGTCCCCACTCTTTCAGGGGTCCGGACCCTCTGTCCCCACTCTGGATCCGCGCATGAGCCCATTTACGTACAACTCGGAATTGTGTCTACAAATGGACTAGATCTATATCTATAGCGATTTCAACAGAATAGTTTATAATCATGCTTTTTATCATATGCATGTAATTATTCACACATCGACAAGATCAAGATAGTACAGGTTATAATATTTCTTCTGCCATTTTTATTCCGCCAGGTACAATATGTATAGGATATAGATCATAATACAATTACAAAATAATTAAGTGGGAACGAGCACAGCGCACTGCCCAGTTTGAAAAAGTACCCTTTCTCATCGGGGATTTTTGTGTGTGTGTGCTTTTTGTTGTTGCTGCTGTTTTTGTTCACGCATCGGTATGCAGCTGACCAGGAAGTGCGCACCCCCACCCCGCCCCCGGGAAATTTTTGCTGGGACTAATGTAGGTTTCATTTGCTAAGCAAAAAGCTGTAGATTAGGGTAGGACAATGAAGGAATGTAAGGTATGTAGGTGACCACTTAGGAATGTAAAATTTAATCCGTTTTTAAAAATTACTAAACATCGGAATTACCGGTATCAACGAATATACTAGGCATGGATTTAGCTATATAATAATTAGTATTCCCTTATTTTTTTACAATTAGCGATTGCTGTGTCCTAAATCATAACGAGTAAGCCTAGGTTTTCGAAAATAATTTTTTTAAATGTCTTTATCGAGTGTTGATGAAGGGCCCGCATATTTTCAAATATCGATAATTATAGCGATTTTGCACCCCCACCCATTCCTCCCCCGCCCCCTTCCTGCCATCAAGACCTTTATCAACGGATAAATCCGGCAAGTTTAAGTCCGTCTACGTCGTTTAATTTCAAAAGAAGTGGATTGCTGCCGGTTATTCACACATAGACCATCTGTGCCGTTATAGATTCAAGCACGGTTCGGTGCAGTGCCGACTAGATCTGAAGTTTTTTACGTATCTGGTAATGTCTTTTATTGGAATCGCTTTAATTTCAAAACACTAATAAATAAGTACTATATATAGCAAGACTATTATAATCATAGTTTATGAACGGAACAAGACGGGTGATATCGGACATCATCTTGGGGGATGAATCCTGGTAAATATCAAAGACTCCGAAACCTCCTCGACTCCTTTGGTGCAGTTTGGAAAGACAGGGCGTAAGGTGCCCATAGATGCGTCTTTATTGTTTTAAGCACAGCTTGCTATGTAATGAAACTTCGGAACTGGACACCAAATGCGAACTAGGATTTCAACTGTGGTGACTATTGTAAAGCAACATGCAAGAATCAATGGGGAGCAAAAAGCCAGTCTTTTGGATTAAATATAAAAATGAGAGTTTCATCTTATCCATGATCAAGTAGAGAATCATGCGCGGATCCAGAAAGTTTTGTCAGAGGGGGTCCAACTCTGACGGGTTTTTTGTTGCGGTTTTTTCAGGGACGTAAATTGAAATTTAGAATCCGTGATTTTTTAGTTGATGAGGAGCTAGAGGATCCAAATGCGACTAAAAGCGGGCCACCATCGAAACGCCATTTAAATGGCGTGCCGATGATGGCCAAACATCGAAAGCTTTGTGATTTTAGGGATCCGGAGTAGTGTTATTAATAAACTCTATATGTTCGTGAATTTTCAGGGGGGGGGCGGGTCCGGACCCCCTGTCCCCCACCTCTGGATCCGCCCGCATGCCATTGTGTATGTGGAGTGAGGAAAAAATGAGTTGCAGACATCACACAATGTCTATCTATATAAACGTGCAGATATGGACGATACAAAGTTTGAAGTCAATAATTGTTATTAAAGGCAATTCCATTCAGTCTTCACACATGAAGCAGAGTCTTACCCATCCTCGAATGGGACTAGTCCGTTTCCCTTCATGTAGAACACCAAAAGAGTTTGTCAGACTGTTGGAGGGATTACATGTGCATAAAGCTCCTGGTCTCGCTGGTGCTGAAAGTGTGTAGCACTTTAATCTCTCCGACTCGTGTTCAATGAGTCATTAGCTCCTGGGGGTATTTGATTGTATCGATTCTTGAGCTTTACACCCTTACTTACTATGATGTACCGTATCACTGGCGACAAGTTAAAGTAAAACGGGTGAAGATATGATGCTGTTTATTATAAACTGGTAACTCACGTGCATGTGTTGCAATGAGCCGTGGCGATCTGGTACAGTGGATCCATTGGAAACGTTTTAAGAGTGACGGGAATTGTAAATATAGGCAAGCATAGGTCACCGGAGCTTGCGAGAAGCTAAAATATCGCTTTATATTTGGGCCACGCCACGAGAAACCCTGTCTTTGGGGGTTCCGAAAAGCTAGTCATACCACAAACAAGCCTGCTTAGCTACAGAGACTAGCTAGAAAATAGAAATTTTGATTGTACCATGTTTAGATATAATACTCATGTTCAAATTAGCACGCAACTATAAGGCGCTGAACAGGGTGCGCGCAGTGAGACTTCATTAAAATAATTTCTCATTGTAAAATGTTTGATATAACATTAATGAGGCCCTCCCAGGGGTTTTAGGGAACAGGGGAAACAGGACATTTATTTCAAGGGAACAGGGGAACAAAGGCCAAATTTTGAGGGGAACATGGGAACAAAGACAATATTGGGGAACAGGGAACATAAGAAAACAAATTTTCGATTTTTGGAGAACATGGGAACAAGTCAATTTATTTCAGGGGAACAAGGGAACAGGTACCCCCCCCCCCCCTGGAAGGGCCTCATTAATGTATTGCGACAGACTGCATGTTTGGATGTCGACCCAATCACGGTTGGTAACTTAAAGACTTATATGTAGATGAGAGGCTTGGACCTGATGTCGTGTCTTAGGTCAGTCCCATCGGGGTTTACCTGTTGGATTTCAGGCTGCTGCTGCGGTATTCAGTTGTATGTAGTGTTGTTTTTATCCACTCTTTATGTGTATGTAGGCTACTATGAGATGATGCATCGATAAGTTAGAGATCTTTCATGCGAACCAAACGTCTATGTGTTTGATCTACATTATAATTCAGGGTGATTTTGTGTCGCTTTACATGTTTAAGCCCACCAGTATTTTTACTGACCGTTCCCAGGCGGTGCTTCTTTTTGTTATTTGTGTTTCACGTTTGTCTTTATTATGCTGTCTTGTCTGTTCCTTGCAGCCTTGAGATCTTCTGCTGGGAGAGGGCAAACCTCTTGCTTTTGGCTCTCTTGTTTGTCATGTTTTCTTGTGTTTTGTTACTTTCTCATATGGTGCCTGTTGTTGTTGATGCATTTGAAAGAAGATCTCTCACATTCTCTTCATCTTCTCAATCATCAACTCCTCTGTCTTTACCACTCCTCCTACATTCATCCACAGGAGCTCGAAAATCGATCCTTAAATCACCCTATAGCCTCAAAACCAAAAGCTCACAATGTCAATACGTACTACGTAATGGTATAACATTACGAGATTCTCGGTGTTAGGGTTTAGAAGCGAACTTCAACGTTCAAGCTCCTGTGATTCATCAGACCCATGTTATCTCGGGCTTGTTGTTGTTGTTTGTTGTTGTTGTTGTTTGTTGTTGTTGTTGTTGTTGTTGTTGCTGCTGTTGCTGTTGCTGTTGCTGTTGCTGTTGCTGCTGCTGCTGCTGCTGCTGCTGCTGCTGCTGCTGCTGCTGCTGCTGCTGCTGTTATTGTTGTACTTTGTATCGATTTCTGATCTTTGCCTGTTCTTTACTTTTCATAGTTGGGGAGTATGCTATAGTACCGGTAGTACTGAGTTTTATATACTTGATCACCGGTTTGATTTTAGCTGATGCACCGATACAGAAATGTCAGAAGGAAGTGTTCCTTGTAAAAAGTTGTTAAAACTTGATTATGTTACAGAGGAATGAAAATGCATTCGAACAATGGGATAGAGGATAACAAAATCACCATTCTACCTGGTGATGCAACGCTTAGAAAGGTAGCAAATAAATGTTGACAGGATTTTCCCATTAAAGGCCAAGGAGTGCCCTTTTCAAGTTTTTGGCAGATTTGATAGGATTCCAAATATTTTACTTTTCACACTTATAGGAGTGGTAATGGTTAGAGCCTCCTCTGCACCACAGGGTCTTAATCTTAGGGAAAGAATCAGATCATAAACCAGGATCCTTGCATAATTGCTGCCTGTACCTGGATTGGAAGGTAGCAGGTCGAGTCAACCTGAAGTCAAGTCAGCCCCTGAGTTAATCTGAGCCTTCTCTGATGTTTAAGTGGCTTTTCCATATTTTGATATTTGCAGATATCAAAAAAAAGAAAAGCCACTAAAACCTCAGAGAAAACTCTGACTACCCCTGAGTCAACTCGGCCCTGTGTCAACTCGGCCCGAGTCATCCACTCGGCCTGGTGTATCTACATATATTATAAATAGTTTGGGTATTGCATAATCTTTCGGACTTAGTCAAAGATTGGTTTGGTGGTAAATGGTCATTTCGTACCTATTAAAGTCAACTTATACCCATTTTTGGTCAACTAATACCTAAGTCAACTCGCACCATAGTTTATTTATACCTATATGGGGTAGGTTTTAAGTTCATTAATTAATCATCGCAAAAGTAAATGTTAAATTTTGTTGAGACTGAGAATTCTGTCCCTGGTCTTGATGTATTAAACCTTTGAACTGTTTTAACATTGTAATAACAGGCCGGGGATAACTGTTTAACACTTACCACTGGTGAAATTTTGGCTACAAGTAGCATTGTTTTAGTAGGAAAGTGTTTCTAAATGCACTTCCAAAATGAAAAGCTATTCTGCTTCCACATCTTTTGATGTTAACTCACACATACATTTTACAGTAACATAGTACATTAAAAACCTATCATCGCATACTACCGTAGCACTGCATGGCCTCGTGGCAAAACAAACAATCTGATTTTATTGCATGCAAACAATAAAGGTACAGACCAGCCTGAGCATCGATCCAAGCAGTCTGATCAACATATTTGTTATTCTCTCTCTAAAAAGTATAATAGCTAAACTTGCAATACCCATAATTCAAATTGTAAGCTAGTCTTTGTAACTGAGCGTGCTGAATAATTCCTCCCTGTTTTCTCGTGACAGGGGTTGTGTACATAAAATCCCTAGCGATTGGCAGGGTGTGAAAAACATTATTTGTTACCTAATCAATGATGAATATGTGATTGGATTAATTTTGTGATAAGAAATTGACATGGTCTGACTGTGTCAATTCGAATAGTTAAAAAAAGTACAATCTTATTAAAAAAAATCGGCAAATGCAACATAATAAACTGAAATATTTTCTTGGTTTATAACTTATATTGTACCAGATCATGAGGTTTTCATCAGGGGGCAAAATATTTCAATATTGCACTTGTCCTGCAGAACTTCACTCAACCTGCAAGCACATGCACGTGTCCTTTAAAGTGTATGCAATAATGAACATTAGGGAGAAATATGTAATATTACTTCCTCGAGTAATTCTTCCCAAAGCACTCATCCTTTCCAGATTTCACTCGTAATTACAAGAGGAAGAGTGGAATTTTTGTTCCCTGTTCATTCTTTTCACTCAGAAGGCCCAGGTGAGCCGGTACTGTCACCATGCAGTTTCATCTGAGCCTTCGCTGCTTGCATACAAAGTGAGGACTTAATTGACACCAACCTAATTTGCATCTTATTTTGACGTCTGCTGACTTAGTTTGGAAGGAGTAGTTTCAAAATATCTTCTACATGTAGTAGGGCTGCAACGATACAGTTACCTCACGATACGATATGTATCACGATACTTGCCTCACGATACAATATGTATCGCGATACATTTTTTGACAACTTAAGAGCCTTAGAAACAACATATAGATAAATGAAATTAGAAGTAAATAATCAAATATTAACCTTTGTCTTGCTGGATGTTTTTATGTATTATACTCTTCACCAGTTTTTATCAAATTCTTTTAAAATATTTCAATTATTAGCCTGCACATGTATTTACAAGCAGAGCCGAAAACTGTGTAGATTAAGATCAGCTGGATTCTCAAAAGCCAGCTGATCTTGTTCTACATTGTTTCAAAACAGGATATATCTAGTGTTTAGCATGGAAAAGGGTTAACTGATTAAAGCAGAACAATTAAAAGGGAAAATGGTAACATTCCTTTTGTACAAAAACATATATTTTTAAAATTCATTTCTAATATATAACACCAAGTGCTGTATCGTTAGCGTATCGTGAGATGACCTCACGATACGATATGTGTATCGTCAGAAAACGTATCGCGATACGATACGATTTCAGTGAATTGTTGCAGCTCTAACATGTAGTAATATTATCATCATGATCATAGTGCCAGTTTGAAAAAAATACAGTTATGTCCGAAATATAAGAACAGCACTTGAGATTTTAGTGTCAAACAACTACTTAAGGCACACGCGAGCCAGTGCAAATGCGCACACTCGCCAGTGCCATGGCTGCTCGTATATTCAAAATATGGATGTAGATTTTGAATAACAAATTTAAAAAATCATTACATTCATCTTCAAGCTGCTATTTTCTTCAGTAGGTATACTAATTATAACTTCTGTGTTGGAAAAAAGCAAAACACTAACAGTATCTTCATTGGCAATAGACATATACACACACAAACCCCCACACATAAATCAACAGCCATAGCAAATGTATCCATTTAGTGAGGATTAATTTCATTAAGGGCCTTTCTGGCGAATATGAAGATGGAGGGGGGGCAGTGGCTGAGTGGTAGAGTGCTTGACTCGAGACCGAGGGGCCGTGGGTTGGAGCCTCACCGGCGTCACTGCGTTGTGGTCCTTGAGCAAGACACATTTATCCTAGCTTAGTACTGGTTCAACCCAGGAAGCCTCGTCCCTGTTTAACTGAAAGATTGTTAATGGGACGTAAAGAATCAAATCAAACAAACAAAATATGAAGGTGGAAAAACAGATAAAGCAAAAACATACAATCTGGAAATAATAAGATAGTTTGTTCAGTGTAAGATCAACAAATAAAAGCAAAATGACATTAATGTGTAAGCATTTTACAAAGGACCTAATGTACAAGACACCTGCTACATATTTCCATAAACTGTGGATTGAAATCTGTGAGATAACCAAAATTTTAAGGGAGATTTGATAAAATTCTGTAAGATTTTATAAAAGTCACTTTGGAACTCCCCCAAAATAACCAAAAAGCTTTTATTTTAACATAAGAAACTTGTGATAAACACAATAAAGTGTGATTTATGATTATTTCTTTATAAAATGAGTTTTTTGGGGATTTGAAAATCTTATGGTTAAGGTATGGCTTTCTTAACTGTTTAGGGAACATCAAGCACAAACGTGTCAATCATTTTTTTACCTTTCTTGAAGGGTTCAGATCCTCTGATTTGTACTGCTAGAAGCAAGCTGCAGACAAAACGCTCCAAGCTCAATGACCAGATTAACAGAGAACTACGGATGAGAAACGGTGCAGAAAATCTTTTCAGGTAATTAACATTGTCACAGGTCTAGATAAACATTTTTTTAGCGTAAATTTCAAATATTTTCTTACCCATCAGTTTTATCATATGTTTTGGGCGCTCAAAAGAACCATCTCCTTGAGGTGGTTCTTTTGAGCACTCACAGCATATGTTTTGGTTGAGAAATAAACAAAAAAATTTTTTTTGATTACACACTTATCTATGTGCCTCAATATTCATGCCACAATTGTCACAGAGTAGTTAGTTTTCACCCTTCTGTTGATATTTTCCTCAAATAGATTGCCCCTAGATATTTATAATGCATGGATCCAGAAAATTTTGTCAGAGGGGGTCCAACTTTGACAACGTTTTTTTTGTTGTATTTTAGTTGATGAGGGAAGGCAGGATCCAAATGCCACTTTATTAAAACGAGCCATTATTGGCCCACCTGCAAAATGCCATTTAGATGGCATTTCGCTAGCGTGCCGATGATGGCCCAACATTGAATGCTGGCTTGGTAGCTTTGTGATTTTAGGGGATATGGACCAATAATGCTACATGTACTAGGAAACCCTATATTTTTGTGATTTTTTTCAGGGGGTGTCCAGACCCCCTGTCCCCTCCTCTGGATCTGTGCATGTTTATCAAGATATTTATCCAATATTTGGAAACCTCATCTTCTCACCAAGTTTAACCTTTTTCCCGCCAGTCCATAATATCATTGTCTGCTCGCTCTTAGGTAGCCTTAAGTAAAGAGCAAACACTGTGACGCATGATCAGACTGCTCCCAGTGGAGCAGTTTGTTGGGTGAAAGTTTTCAGGATTAATCCTGAATTCGGGATTTTGAGGCTCAGTCTCAGTATCATGAAAGATGATAATAGTTTATTTGAGTTACTTCCATTTATTTAAAGACACTTGACTCTTTAAACTTGAAATTGCAAAGTTTTTGTTGGCATATTGCAAGTTTTTAAAAGATTTGAATTTCTAAAGTTCTGGAAATTTTGAACTTTCACCCATGCAATCTGATCATGATTCATAGATGATAAAATCTGGTCTGAAGTGCATTTGGGTGCAATGTATATGCAGCAGACATAAAAGCAGACATTTTCATGACTAAAAGATATGGGTGGGATTATGGTTAACCCAAATACATGTATTATGCAAGAAATGAGGTGTGTAAAAAGGAGTACAATATCAAAAAGCATGAACCTTGATCATACAACAGAGAAAATTCTCTATAGCGACAATCTTTGTAACAGTAAAATTCTTTACAACATCAATTGTATTTGCACAACTTTGCCAGTTTAGCTTGAATTTGAATTCGTTACAACAGAAATTTAGTCTAACATCAAATTATTTTGGGACAAACAGTGTCGTTGTAAAGAGAGTTGACTGTACTCGCTGATTAATCTGGGTCAACACTACCTGTATAAGCTCTGACAGGTCTATAGCTATCTGACAGTATTTGTTGAAATCTGTTGGGTATTATGGTAATGCCTTCTCAAGTTCTGTAGCATTTCAAAGATTTATCAACCTATGTCATGCTGAATATTTTTTAGGTACTACACTCCTCTCCAATGTTTACCCTGTTAATCTTCATCATTCCAGTTGTTAGCATATACTTTTAATCAGAGTGGTTAAACAGTGTGGACCCTGGTCAGATGGTTTCATCAGAAGCCAGCTGATCTGGATCTACATTGTGTTTGCAGAAAAGGATACATACATTCAGGTTCAGCAGCACAAACTACATTGTTGGAAATTCCATGTAGCAGCTCACATGTAGGTACCAAAATCTCATGTCCTGGCGCATATGATTATTTCAGTCATTACTTTTGTTTTAAATCTATATTCTCCAGAGCAACAGACAATAAGAGACTGAAAGAGCTGGTGTCTGTAGAGTTACTGTTCTTTAACTCTAACATACAACTGTTGAAAGAGGAGGTCTCCGAGCTCAATAGCAGTGTACACATATATCAACATGACAGTTCCAGTGTGGTTCCTATGATACCTCTGGGCCTCAAAGAAACCAAAGATGTTGACTTCAAAACTTGTATCAAGGTATAATAGCTTTAATGCATTATTATAAATAGGATATTACATTCTAAGCTACTGTAAAACACTTAGGGCCGATTGCATGACAAGAGTTTAAAGATAACCTTGGGTTTAAACTCCAGGTTACCAGCCATCGATTGCATAAACACAGGTTTAACAAGTCTCAGGTTAACATTTAGCTTAAACTCCAGGTTACTGCCCGTCGATTGCATAAAATAAGTTTAACAAGTCTCAGGTTCAGCCCTTTAGCCGATGGATTGCATAAAACCAGTTTTGGCTAACCTTGAGTTTAAATTATCCAAAAACCTCTAGAAATTTAAACCTGCCAGGGGGGTAGTTTAAGCGAAAGGATAAGGTGAATTTTTATGAAACTCTTGAATATGGCAGCACATATTTGCTTCCATGTTACTGTATACGTCGTTCCCTTGAATTTGATATGCAACATGACCATATTCCGAAAATGTTAAATTTTGGCCTCTTCACCCAGGGGATCAAACCAAGGGCGTCATACTTAAATCCCGTCTAATATGTTTCATATCTATTGTTCTCTGCCTGCTAAACGGCTTGATAGATTCGGAAAACAAATTGACAATTGACTTACTTATTGAGAAATTTAAATGATTGACATTTGAACCCGACCAAGGAGTCGGGTATTGGGTAAACTTTGAAACTGCCATGCTTATTTTCAAACATTGGCAACCATTGTCCATAGTGAGAAGTTGTCAAATATAATAGCATTGAAGAAATGTGAAATTCGTTACGCCAAAAAAAAGCGAATATAGTAGCTAATGCATTATTATTGCCTATTCTAAGTCCAGGGCAATAACTCAAGTGTTTGCCAGTCGATTTAGACAACACTTATATAATATCGAATGCCCATAGTACGTATCATCTATGCCAATAATCTGCAATAATACATCAAATATGGGCAATAGATACTGAGATATGGTTCCGGACGAACGGACGCTGAAATGACGCTCAAACCCCCAACTTCGTGGGTGGATAAACTATTTATGAAACTAGAAATGTAACACAGATGCCTCCACCCTAGGGTCATTGTATCAGATCCTTTCAATACCAATGTATATGCAAAATATTCAATACTTGGGGAGGAATTGCAAAATGTACACACACACACACACACACACACACGTATGCACGCATGTACACACATGCACATGCTGCTAAATGTTCATACACCCATACATGCAAACACACAAACATGTATGCATATGCATGCATCCATGCACATGCATATGCACGCATACATTTATATATTTACATCCTGATATGGAAATCATTAAAATCAAAGCAAGCGATCTCTATGAAAAATATGCATGTAATTTTACTTCAAGTGAGCGAAGTTAACTAGAGACGTTTCTGATTATTATTTGAAATTTCAGTCAAATTAAGCAATGAATCTCCATTTATAAGAAACCAAATTTATAATTTGAGTACGAGCGAGCGAGAAATATTTTTGGTAAGGTATTTCAGAGAAAAAAGCTAAGAGGGATAAAAACAGAACCAAAAAACAAATATATAACATTTTACTCCGAGCAAGCAAGGAATTTCTGGTTAAAGCCTATTGCCTGAAAGGTATTTCAGAGCCAAAATCAAAGAGGGATAAAAGTTTAGAGAAAAATTGGAGCTCTTTTAAATTTAGGATAAAAATAGGAATAATAGGAACAGCTTGAAAAGCCGGTTTCTCTGAAAAAATGGTACATATATACATTTATACATACATATACATGTAAATACAAGGTGATAACAGCCTGCTGACTACGGTAAAAAAAAGTATTAAAATCTGAGCAAATTGTCTGCTCTGAGAGAATTTTCAATTAAATCCAAATTAAAAAAAACTTCGAGCGAGGGAAGAGAGCGAGGGAATTTTTTACTAGTAATGAGCGACAAGCAATTACATGTCAATTTAGACAGATTATTGGGAGAGGGGCCAACGACTATTCTGGCCCCCTACAAAATTACTGGGGGCTGTCCCCCTGCCCCCCCCCCCCCCCCTCAAAGACAAACACAGAACCCCCACAAATAATGGGAAGTACATACCCAACAACAACATAACCACCGCCTTTGACTGGACAGCAGCCTCAGCTAGTGGGGGGGGGGGTCAATACATTTTACATACGTCAGAACAATAAAATAAGAAAATAAGCTTTAATGCACCATTTGATGCTTTGGTATTTTGTTTAACATAAGGTATAGAATCCTTTCGCGTTTTTGGATGTAGTTATGAATGATTGAGTCTCCCCCTTTCCCCCGCGAAGACACCAGCATACATCGTATGTACGGATAGTATAAACATATTACAGCTGAAAATTTGTTAACCCAACAGTCATAACTGGACCTTCTTGGCAGATCATGATTCACTTCACTACTAGCCGGCATCTTGATGTGTTCACAGGATGCAAGTGTTAGGCTGGAATTGTCATGACAACAATCGGTGCATTAAAGAAAATAACCTTCTAATTTGCCCTACTCTTAGACTAACACTTCTGGACTAATTTAACCTCAAGGATAATTTACCCTCGGATAGTTAGACTGGGGATAGTTAAACTCAAGGTCACCTTTCGTTATGCAAACCAGATTTAAACTGGAGGCTAGCAAGCACCGTGTTAGGCCTTAGTCGAGACTAAAATAAACTTTCGTCATGCAATCGGCCCTTAATGTTGCAGCATCAACATTTGGCTATATCAAAAGACTGACATATTGGTGTACAGTAAAAGCTGTGTAAAACGGCCATTCGAAAATAGACAAAACAAAGGTCTTAATGACAAATGGTAGCTTAATGAAGGTTGAAAGTATTGCAGAATGCATTCTGCAATACTTTTGACCTGCATTAAGTGATAATTAGTCTTAAAAACTATTTTTGGTCTTTTTGAGAGTGGCCGTTTTACACAGGTTTTACTGTAGTTTAATTTTGGCAGTTTCTCAATTTAATGCCCTCTATTTGTTTATTCTCATAGGAGCTACTCCTAAAGAAAAGAAAAGAATTCATATGCTCCCCATTGGAGCATATTCTTTCCTTTAAAAGTAGCCCCCTTTTAAGACATTAAAACATACCAAGGGTGGAATTGTATTTTGTGATCTCATATTTTGGCAATTTTGGTTTTTACCGCCAATAGCGCCAAATAAAACTATGTGCCAAAGATAAGTTTTTTTCTTATTTTTCAGTGAAAACGTGAGCTAGCTCATGAGAGATTTAGCAGCCATGGCTCAGAAAAGCCTGTGCATCAGACACTAGAGTGAATATGCCAAAAATATCCATAGAGTTAGCACAAAAAACTGATTTTGTTCATTATAATGTTGGACTTTACAATGGTACATTATAGTGAATATGCCAAAATTATCCATAGAGTCAGCACAAAAACTGATTTTGTTCATTATAATGCAGGACTTCACAATGGAACACTTTAGTGAATATGTCAGAAATATCCATAGAGATAGCACAAAAACTGACTTTGTTCATTATAATGCAGGACTTCACAATGGAGCACTATAGTGAATATGTCAGAAATATCCATAGAGATAGCACAAAAACTGACTTTGTTCATTATAATGCAGGACTTCACAATGGAGCACTATAGTGAATATGTCAGAAATATCCATAGAGATAGCACAAAAACTGACTTTGTTCATTATAATGCAGGACTTCACAATGGAGCACTATAGTGAATATGTCAGAAATATCCATAGAGATAGCACAAAAACTGACTTTGTTCATTATAATACAGGACTTCACAATGGAGCACTATAGTGAATATGTCAGAAATATCCATAGAGATAGCACAAAAACTGACTTTGTTCATTATAATGCAGGACTTCACAATGGAGCACTATAGTGAATACATGTATGTCAGAAATATCCATAGAGATAGCACAAAAACTGATTTTGTTCATTATAATACAGGACTTCATTATGGAGCACTTTAGTGAATATGTCAGAAATATCCATAGTGTTAGCACAAAAACTGATTTTGTTCATTATAATGCAGGACTTCACAGTGGAACACTATAGTGAATATGTCAAAAATATCCATAGAGATAGCACAGCAACTGATTTTGTTCATTATAATAGAGGACTTCATTATGGAGCACTATACAGTCACACAAACTTCTAAGCGGTCACCTAGCAATTCCAAAATTTTGACAAAAATTATTAATCATTTTTAACTAGTTTTAATTTCATGTTTTGACATATTGTATTGAGAGATGTCATACAAAAAATTATTCCATGATGTTTCACGTGAAATTAATGAAGAACCAAATGCCCGTGTTAATAGGACAAACACATGGTGATTTTAAGGTGACCGCTTAGAACTTTGGGCAAGTGTAGTGAATATGTCAGAAATATCCATAGTGTTAGCAAAAAAACTGATTTTGTTCATTATAATGCAGTACTCACAATGGAGCACTATAGTGAATATGTCAGAAATATCCATAGTGTTAGCACAAAAACTGATTTCGTTCATTATAATGCAGGACTTCACAATGGAACACTTTAGTGAATATGTCAGAAATATCCATAGAGATAGCACAAAGACTGATTTTGTTCATTATAATGCGGGACTTCACAATGGAGCACTATAGTGAATATGTCAAAAATACCCATAGAGATAGCACAAAAACTGATTTTGTTCATTATAATGCAGGACTTCACAATGGAACACTTTAGTGAATATGTCAGAAATATCCATAGAGATAGCACAAAAACTGATTTGTTCATTATAATGCAATGGTTAGTTAGGACAGAAAACTGAATTTGTTTAATACAGTGGACTCTTGTAAATTTAAAGTCCTCAGGACTACAGATTTTATTCCTAATTAGCAGTAGTTTGAATTATAGGGAAGTTGACATAAAAATAAATAAACCCCAAAAATGATTTTTATCATTTTTTCCTTGTATCAAACATAAGTTTTGGGTGCCTTTTACACATCCAAAACATTTGTTACTATAGGCAGTTATCAAAATAGAACATGAGTAGGTCCTATCCCCCTGATTCCAGATTGTCGTAAATAATAAATTCATTTAGAAAAATTGAGTATTTCCAAAAATCTAAGTTCAAATTTACGAGGTTTTACTGTATATTTCAGGACTTCATTATGGAGCACTATAGTGAAGATGCCAACAACTTCAGTATTGAGTTACAAGATCTTCAGGAACTCAGGATGGTTTGTACCATATTGCTAAAATAATATGTCAATTTTGCTGCATAGCCCTTTCCTTCATGAATATTCATGCTAAGCTCCACCCACTATGAATAATTACAATATATTAACAAACTTTCATGTTTGTACATAGAACAAAGAAATTACTTGTCAGGTCCACCAGTGCAGGGTCAGCTGATCTGGGCGACTGCAGATTCAGGGGTAGTGAGTTTGATCCCAGCCGGCTCCCATACTTTCTTGGAGATTGATCATGAAATAGTTTCTACGGTCATTCTCCTTCTTCCGCTGATTCAAGAAGGTTGTCAGTTTGTGCACAGAGAACTGGTCAACTGCTAAGTCAAGCTTGTCCCAGGAAAAAGTGTGGTTAGGTGAACTGACTGTCTCGACATGGCCAAAGATGTTTACTGGGACTTAAACATAAACCCAAATAAACAAATTAGGTGATTTCTATGGAAAGTGTTCGATTTTTAGCTCACCTGAGCCGAAGGCTCATGGGTGAGCTAATAGTATACCAGTCACTCCGTCATCCGTCCGTCCGTCCGTCAACATTTTCAAACATCTTCTCCTCTGAAATCACTGAGCCAATTAAACTCAAATTTCATATGGAGACTCCTTAGGACGCGGGAACGAAAGTTTGTTCAAATGGTCCTGGTCACATGACCAAGATGGCCGCCATGCCCATATATGGTAAAAACCCTTTAAAAATCTTCTTCTCCAGAAGCAGAAAGCCGATGACCTAGGGACTTGGTATGTAGCATTGGGGATGTGGGGCCTACCAAATTTGTTCAAATTATGATCCTAGGTTGACCTTGACCTACTTAACGTCAAGGTCAAATTTGCTTCCTAATGCACTTAAATAGGAAATTTTTTTACAAAGTTAATTTTTTTGAAAACTGCAGAAACCTAAGTCATTATTCTCACTTGATATGTTTAACGTAATGAGACAATGGCTATAAAATAAGTTCCAAAGGTCAAGGTTGACCTTTGACCTTTCAGCTAAGTCGCTCATATTGGAGTCCCATCAATATATTGAAAGATAGTTTTCTCACAAACCATTGGCCCAATTAAACTCAAATTTCATGTGAAGACTCCTTATGCTAAGTTTGCAAAAAATTTTACGAAATATTTTGGTCACATGACCAAGATGGCCACCATGCCCATATATGGTAAAACCCTTTAAAAATCTTCTTCTCCAGAACCAGAAGGCCGTCGACCTTGGGACTTGGTATGTAGCATTGGGGATGTGGGGCCTACCAAGTTTGTTCAAATGATGATCCTAAGTTGACCTTGACCTTTTTAATGTTAAGGTCAAATTTGCTTCCTAATGCATTTATATGGGTTTTTTTTTTGAAAAGTTGATTTTTTGAATACTGTTGAAGCCAAAGTCTTTATTCTCACTTTATATATTTAACCTAATGGGACAATGGCTATAAATAAGTTTAGAGGTCAAGGTTGACCTTTAACTTTTCAGCCAAGGTCCCTCATATTGGAGTCCCCTCAACACATTAAAACATAGTTTCCTCAGAAACCACAAGGCCAAGTGAACTCAAATTTCATATGAAAGCTCCTTATGATAAGTTAGCCAGAATTTATACCAATTGTACTGTTCACTTGACCAAGATGGCCACCATGTCCATATATGGTAAAAACCCTTTAAATATCTTCTTCTCTGGAACCAAAAGGCCAATGGCCTTGGGACTTGGTATGTAGCATTGGGGATGTGGGCCCTACCAGGTTTGCACAAATGATGAATTTAGGTTGACCTTGACCTACTGTATGGCAAGGTCAAATTTTCTTCCATTTATATGGGAAAGATCTTAAAATGTTCATTTGTCTATAACTGTGTAGACCGAAATCATAATACTTGCAAGAAATGTTTAATCTAATGAGACAACAGTTTTGTATAAATACCAAATGTCAAGCTGACCTGTGACCTTTTATCCAAGGCCACTCATTTGGACTGCCACATACCTATCTAACATCTTTTCCTCAGAAATCACTGGGCTGTTTGATTGAGTATTCATTAGATTGTTTTAGATCACTTGACCAAAATGGCCGCAACCCCCATAAAACAAAATATGTTTAAATATAAGCCGTAGTTGATCTTGACCTATTTTAACGTTATTAAAGAGATCAGGTGAGCGCTTCAGGACAGTCAGGTCCTCTAGTCTTAACGTACATGCCTACTGTCCTGCCAGCCAAGAGTGACAGTGATGTCGTGTTTTGTTTACAAAGTTATCATGGACTTATAATCGATAGATCACTTGTGTATTAATTCTTTCCTGCGGATAGGATTAATACACAAGTGATCTATCGATCCGCGTTTGCTCAAGTGGAGCGTACACGTTAGTGTTTTACTTAGCAATTGTAAACAAAGTATTACATCACTCTTGGTTGGCACGACAGTAACTGTGTATTAATGGGATGTATATATTTGTAGGCTTTACGAACACCACAACGGAATGAGACTGGTATAGAACTACTGATGGAGTACTACAACCAGCTGTATTTTCTAGAAAAAAGATTCTTCCCACCGGAGAGAAAATTAACGCTCTTCTTTCATTGGTAAGGACTTTCTTACTAACTGGTTAAAAACAAGAAAAGGGTCAGTCAATAGACATTTCCGGACCAAGCTCAGAATATCACTCAAAAGTCACCTGATAGTGTATAACTGACCATCGAACAAGGACTTAGCATGTGACATAGTCCCACAAACAAAATTGCATGTGTTCAGTCTCCCACAAATAATCTGAGGTTTACCTTACAGTTAGTGAATTCAAATCTTTGAATGCTGGGTAATTTATAATTCGTTTGGCAGTCTGCTGATATTTTTTAAAAATCATCTTTTTCGAAAAATCCATCAGAGCGTCTGAGAGATTGGATCTAGATCAGGCCTAACATATTGTCTTTTATTAAGGTGAAAGACTCTGAGGAAAGACTTGAATTAAAGCTGTATAGTCTGTAACTCTTGATCTTTTAATTTTAGAACTAATGTTTCTATTTTTCAAGAACACAGTAAAAAAACTAAAATTCAGGTATACATTTTACCAATTCCATAAATCTTAACAAATTTTCAGTATCAAAACAACAGCATTTATGTTAAATTTAACTGTCTATAAATATTGGAGGGACGCAAATAATTACCATCAAGAGAAAAACACACCTGTCTATAAGAAAATTCACTTTTCCGTGCAGTTTTCAGCTATAGTGAACAGATTTATTGTGAAAACATAACTTAATTCTATTTTTACAAATGATTTAAAAACAAGATAAAAATTTCGAAAAATGTTCATAGTTGCAGACTTAGTCTCTTTAAGATCCAGTGGCTATTCTACATCATGCTGATGGATCACAAGGACCTTGGTCAGCTCTGCATGGATGTGTAGGCTTATCTAGGCCTATTATTTGCCATGAGGGGGATTTGAGGGTCCTTTCACACATGCATCAAAAAGTTTGTCTTAGTCCCTTTCAAGATTGCACCACTCTATTGTTTGATTCTTTACATCCCAGTCAACAATTTTCAGTCATGTTGGGTTGAACCATTAATAAGCAGCTGATAAAGTGTCTTGCTCAAGGACTCAACACAGTGACTCAGCCTGCGATGAGACTCAAACTAGCAACCCTGGGATTCCCAGTCTAACGCTCTACCAACTGAGTCACTGCGCTACAACACCACACTATTACATTTTTGGCTATACCATTTTTTATGTGTGCAGATCCCTTTTTCTGACCAATTAGATCCCTCATCTGCACCCACTCACCTTATCACTGATGCTGTCAAATTATGCTTTTCTCCTTAAATGTCATCTGCTTATTATGTCTGCTGTATGTTTTCAAATCTCCTCCAGACTATCTGTGTCAATGAGCAGTAATTTTATTTGGGATTTTAGGAAGCTACCTTTTCCTTCACATTTGGGAAAATATTTTATTGAAATTGGGAAAATAAAGGCCATTTTTGGATTGGGAATGACTCCCATATACGGCCTTAAAACAGCCAAATAAAATCACTGATGAGGCAAACAAGTCTGATCTGGGTACTGAACATATTGTTTGCAATTATTATTAGTGTTATTATTATCCCCCGACGAAGTCAGAGGGATACAGTTTTGGCTGCGTCCGTCCATTCCATCCGTCCGTCCGTCCACACTTTTTGTCTGTCCGGAACCATATCTCAGTACCTGTTGGTCAGATTTGATTCATTCTTGGTACAAATGATAAGTACCATGGACTCTCGATATCCGATAAGTTTGGTCAAAATCGACCCCTTAACACTTGAGTTATTGCCCTTGTTTTGGTATAGGCAATTATAAGGCAAAACCTATATTAGCTTTTTTGTGTGATGATCTTCACATCATCAAAGCATTTATATTTAACAACTTCTCACTATAGACCATGATTGCCAAGTGCCTGTAGATAAGCATGGCAGTGTCAAAGTTTTACCCCACCCCCTTTGACCTCACCTAAGGGGTCAAAGGTCAAATATTTTAATTTCGCAATAACTAAGGCAATTGTTAATATTTTTTGCTGAAATTTTGCATGCAGGCAGAGCAGCAATAGATATGCAGGCCCCCTAGTGGAACCTTTAAAACCTTTAGAAGCCTTTAATTTGGTTACAATCCTTTAAAACCTTTAATTTGGCTGAAAAACCTTTAATAACCTTTATTTTGATGAATTAACCTTTAAATTTTGCAAGATCAGTATGAACGTAAGAAATAGACCATACATATGTTGACAAGTAATGTCTGTGACATCTTGAGCTGTATTCATTCTCAGACCATTGTGTCTATACCTACCTCTTGCACCAAGGTGACTCTTATAGTCAATTTTTCTGTGGCTTCAGATAAGGCATCAATAAAAAAGACTGAGGTAAGGTAAATATAAATGCTTTTAGGTTGATTTCTTGCTTTACATCCATCCAGACAGCTGAGGTTATGTCAGAATGGCTAGTTGATTCTAATCAACCTTTTCCTAGGCAGGCTTAACACAAATACTTTCACTAGTACTTGGTGCTCATTCTTCACTAGTAACTGACAACTAATGAAACAATGTGCCCGACCTGGGAAAAGAACCTGCAAAACTCCAGACATTAGGTTGGACACCCTACCAACTGCAATAACTGCAATAACTGTGCCAACAAATATTAACGAATAATGTTCTGATTTTTTAATGTCATTGTCTAAGGTTGTCAAATCTAAATGATGTACACCCCAAGACTAAAACAGACAATATGCATATCTGCCTAAGTCTATGTTTTTAAAAAAGGGCATACAATAAATGGGAGCAAAATCCTCTGAAATTGTTCATTTACTGAAGGTAAAATTTTCCTTACAAAATGTCTAGAGATGGCTTCTCCTGCTTTCTTGATTTTCAAAAATTTTGGGGGGAGGACCCCCGTACCCCCCTTCAAGCTTAGAAAAGTATGTGATTTAAATTTCAATCCAACACTGCTCAACACAAGCATTTTGTAAAAAAGTCAGCTTTCAACTAGGGAGTGAACAACAAGAGTATTTTTTCCTGTTGATTTGTGATTGATGAGCTATAAATTCATTGGCTAAGGATTTGCTGCATCCCTTTCATACCATCATCTATCATAACATAGATTTAAAGATCAGGAACCAATAAAAATACTAGAAAATTTTATGTTTATTTGCTCTTTATTTTTGTCAGAATTTCAATGAAACAACCTTTGATGTTTATTTGCTCTTTATTTTTGTTAGAATTTCAATGAAACAACCTTTATTTTGCCTAAAATAGCCTATATAAAAAACCTTTAATTTCATGAGAGTCTGCTAGGGGGCCTGGATATGAAACATATCAAACAGGATTTTAGTTTGAAGGCCTGGCTCTGAGTCCTTTGGGTGGACTTAGGGGGTGTGGCCGAGGCCAAAATTAAACTTTTTCAGAATATGGTCATGTTGCATATCAAATTAAAGCTGACGACGCTGGCAGCAACATGGTAGCAAATATTTTTTTGCCCACAGACACACCCTTGACCCAGGGGGTGGGGTCAAAAGGTCAAACTATATAGTTTTCTAAAAGTAGTCATGTTGCATATCAAATTAAAGCTGACGACGCTGGCAGCAACATGGTAGCAAATATTTTGCCCACAGACACACCCTGGATCCAGGGGGTGGGGTCAAAAGGTCAAACTATATATTTTTCTGAAAGTAGTCATGTTACATATCAAATTAAAGGGAATTGAGCACAGAGCACCAGGAAAGCAAATATACTGTCATTACACACACCAGCCACCCCTGGGGTGGGGTCAAAAGGTCATATTTTTTTCCTTTTCTAAAAGTGGTCATGTGGCATATCAAATTAAAGTGGAAGAAGTGTAGACCTACATGCAAGGTAACACTTTGAATTTACACACACCCTTGACCTCTGGGGTTGGGTTGAAAGATCAGATGTTGAAATTGTGTAGATGTAAGTATATTTTTTTTATTAAACTAAGTACTAAAACATACTTGACAGCCGTTTGTTATTATCTGAATGATACTGTAGGTGAACTAAGGGTTAGGTAAATGGGATTTATGTTTTGTGATTTACATGTTTCCCTCAAATATCCTTCGTCGGGGGATATAAATTCTTTGAATTTGTCTTGTTTAATTTAAATTTTAATTTATAATCTATCAAAGTACATCAGCAGATGAGAAAGCAGACTACATTTGAGCCGTGACATGAGATTTCCAACAATGTGGTATGTGCGACCAGCAAAGACTCAGATCAGCCTTCACCTATGGGCAGTCTGATCAGAGCCTTTACTAGTCGCTTGAATATTCTATGAATGTTAAGCTACTGACTGAACATCATTTGGAGTTCCTAAGCTTAAAATGAGACTGCACAGGCTCGTCTGAGTCTACCCTTGTCAAAATACCACATTGATGGAAATCATATGTAGCGGCTCTGCGGGCTCATTTGTCATGAATGGTGGGAAAATGTTTAATGCTAATGTCTGTTTCAGGTATGACTCATTGACAGGTGTCCCTAACATACAGAAAACTATGACCTTTGAGAAAGGCTGTATTCTCTTCAATATTGGTGCTTTATACACTCAAATGGCATGTAAACAGGCAAGTATAAACCAAACATGTTACTTTAAACTGTGTAGATGTGTTTTACCTTGCTATTAGGCCCCTAGATAAGAGTAGGGCTGCCACGTTTACACGTGTAAACGGCACCATTTCGTGTTTCTGCTATAAACGTTTACTAAATTGACCTACCGTTTACACGAACTTTAGCACGTGACAAGCGTCGTGGTTTATCAATAGCATTTCCTAATGAAAAAATATTCTCTTAAACAGCGATACATCACATCTCGATCTGGATCATCAATCAGATTGTTTGTTTTCTCAGATTCCGCTGTATTTGATAAAGTATCTACCGCAAAACCGCAATTAGAAATTAGGGGCTTTAAAAATATCCCTTATATTGTCTGACTCGGTCACTGCTTGGAACATTTATATTCCTACATTTTTAACAGCTATATGTAAAGGCAAAGAGGAGACGCACGTGAATTGTTTTGTTTACTTCCTGTCGGCTTGTGTATTGATGCGTACGTGACGATTCACAGTTACGTCTTGTGTGTGTCCACTCATTAGTTACACGCTTGCAACTGAAGAAAATGTCCGTAATGTAGGAGTCTGCGCATGTTGCAATCACTTTCCAATTACTTGAAATGAGTTCTATCACAACACCCTGCCAGAAACAATTACGAATATTTGCACAAGTTACATTTTTCAAATGGTTTTTAGGGAAAATACTGGCGATTTTACCGATCTGCATAATGAAAAAGTTACGTGTAAACGGAATCGTTTAGGTTACTGGAACTCGTGTAAACATTTACCAAATTTCGTAAACGTGGCAGCCCTAGATAAGAGTACCTAGTGCTTGAGATTAGTATTTTTACAATGTGTACTGCATGCATCAAAATTCATATACAGTGAGTACTTCAAAGTGTACTTGTTTTCTTGAAAGTAAGTAAGGGTGCAAAGATCAGGAATCAATACAATCAAGTACCACACCTGACCCAAGATACCTATGGGAAAGTGACAAACTAACAGTTAGACGGCACAAATGAGAGCAAAGAGGTCAGCCCTATCCGAGGTGACCACAAAGCACATATAAACAGACGTGCACAAAGGTATTGCAAACACAAGGCAGAAAAAACATAAAAGATCCACAAAATCAGTACCGCCTTAAAATATTTAAAAACCTTATTCAACCCCCTTCCCCCTTCAATCCAAATTGAACAGACTTATATATACATCTAATATTTGTGTTCATATGTTTTGTTCATGTGCAGCTTTAGTACAGTGCTATAAGCGCTAAAAAACCATTTTATTTTATAGGCCATGGGAACAAATTTTCATTACAAAATCTGCTAAATATTTCATTGGCATGAAAAAATTCATATTCAATCACTGTCATTTACATGTTCTCTGGGTAATGCTAGAGAAGAGTCTAATCTCTGAATACATTTATAACACTTGCCTTATAGGGACTGAATAAAAGTAAACAAAAAAAAATAGACTCATTAATACTTTTTAAATGTCCTTGTATCTGTTTAATATTTACTCTTAATTCATAATGTGAGGCAAAAAACATGATACTTATTATTGCATAAAAAGCTGTGGCACACACTATTAACAGTCATGTATTAACCAGCACAAGTCCATATATAACAAGGCAATTCACATGCAGTAAATGCCTGACTTTTTGACATTATCTATACGCATTGATGGGCCATCACGAAAATTGACATCATTAACAGTAATGTGCAAAGAAGTGAGCTTAACTTAGTGATGTCAAGATGACATAAGTCTTTGCTCTGGAACTTGCATTTTTATAACCTACACATCTTTCATGCTTTTGCACGGCATTATTATACTACAAAAATTGAACATTTTGAAGCGTTTTTTCCAAAGTTTTCAATCAACAAAATGATTATGAAATAATAGCAATCAAACAAGATTTTCTGATGCTTTAAAATCTGCTAGACCTTTCAGGCTCGAGTTACGAAACCACCCTCAGGCTGATAAGATGTAAATGCATAGAGAACCATGTATGATCTTTAAATCATATGGCAAGGCAACTGTATAGTTTCCCCGCTACTGTTAAGGTTATGGAGAGGCATCACAGATGTGCATGGTCATTTGATTCTTTTCCCCAAAGGTCCAGCTAAGCATTTTTTTTTGCACAAAATAATATGTATTTTCTTACCCATCAGTTTGGATGTGTGCTTTGGATGCTCAAAAGAACCATCTTATTGAGACTGTTCATTTGAGCCACCAAAACATGTTTTTGGTGCAAAGTAAGACAAAAATATGTTCAAATATGCTTTCTTATCTGGCGGCCTGCTTTACTAATCACTTATGTGATGGGTAACACTTTGCTAATAGCTAGCTAAATTCGGAATTTTTCACAAGGGCTTTATTTTTGCAAAACTAAGCAGATGGGAAGTTTTGTGAAAATTAAACCCCTGTGAGATGGCTAAATCACTCTGTCATATACTGATGTAGGTAAACCATGCCCAAGTCGCAAACATTTATATTGCTGAATTTAAAATTTTCGCGAATATTTCTGAATTTACAGTACAGTTAAACCTGTCTTAGCAGCCACTTAAAAGAAGACCAAAAATGGTTTTCAAGACAGATATTCGCTTAATGCAGGTCAAAAATATTGCAGAATGCAGAGCATTATTCTGCGGAGCATTCTGCAATACTTTGGACCTTCATTAAGCTACCATTTGTCATTAAAATCTTTGTTTTGTCTATTTTTGAGTGACCTCTTAAGACAGGTTTTACTGTATCTTTTGATTGACAGGATAGAACCACTAAGGATGGTTTGAGTAGAATAACAAAGTACTTTGAACAGGCAGGTGGGGCATTACGGTACCTTCACAACCACTTTAGTCATGCCCCATCCATGGATATGCAGCCACAGACACTCACTATGCTAGTACAACTCATGATGGTAAGATTGTTCTTTCCTTAAACATTTTTTGTCTTTCACTCTAAGAATAGTTCTTACAATCTCTTGAAAGCTTCTTTTAGTATCTAAAGAATCTAGAATAATCATTCTTGCACACTAGTTCGGAAATTCCACTGTTTTTACCCATATGAGAAAATTTTATCTCTCATACCCCATACCAAATTGTGGGAAAGTAAAAAAAAAAAAAAAAACAGCACCTGCATGTGGATCCATGATGTCATTGTAATATTAAAAAAGATGTCTAGCATGTCACATTAATGTTGCATCTCAAGTGTATTCAGGAACTTTTTGAGGCCTTTTTTATGATTTTCAAATATAAAAAAAAACAACCTTTATTTAATTGTGACAGGCCTTTAATTAAGAGTGCGTACCAAAAAAAAATTTTCTTATTTCTCAACCGAAACATATGTTCTGGGTACTCAAAAGAACCTTCTCAATGAGAACACTAAAACTGATAGATAAGAAAATATTTACAATTTTACACTCAAAAATTTGGTTTATCTAAACCTATGTGAGCAAGAAAAGAATCCATTATTTGTGTGAGGGTGAGATATAAAATCTGTCTTTCAATATGTACAGACTTGCCAGAGTCTGCCTTGCTTGCTAATACAAAGTTTGGACTCACACGAAAATTAGAATTTTATCCCCCACCAACCAACCCTATGTACAGACTTGCCAGAGTCTTCCTTGCTTGCTAATACAAAGTTTGGACTCACACGAGAATTAGAATTTTATCCCCCACCAACCAACCCTATGTACAGACTTGCCAGAGTCTGCCTTGCTTGCTAATACAAAGTTTGGACTCACATGAAAATTAGAATTTTATCCCCCACCAACCAACCCTATGTACAGACTTGCCAGAGTCTTCCTTGCTTGCTAATACAAAGTTTGGACTCACATGAAAATTAGAATTTTATCCCCCACCAACCAACCCTATGTACAGACTTGCCAGAGTCTGCCTTGCTTGCTAATACAAAGTTTGGACTCACACGAAAATTAGAATTTTATCCCCCACCAACCAACCCTATGTACAGACTTGCCAGAGTCTGCCTTGCTTGCTAATACAAAGTTTGGACTCACACGAAAATTAGAATTTTATCCCCCACCAACCAACCCTATGTACAGAGTTGCCAGAGTCTGCCTTGCTTGCTAATACAAGGTTTGGACTCACACGAAAATTAGAATTTTATCCCCCACCAACCAACCCTATGTACAGACTTGCCAGAGTCTGCCTTGCTTGCTAATACAAAGTTTGGACTCACACGAAAATTAGAATTTTATCCCCCACCAACCAACCCTATGTACAGAGTTGCCAGAGTCTGCCTTGCTTGCTAATACAAAGTTTGGACTCACACAAAAATTAGAATTTTATCCCCCACCAACCAACCCTATGTGCAGACTTGCCAGAGTCTGCCTTGCTTGCTAATACAAAGTTTGGACTCACACGAAAATTAGAATTTTATCCCCCACCAACCAACCCTATGTACAGACTTGCCAGAGTCTGCCTTGCTTGCTAATACAAAGTTTGGACTCACTTGAAAATTAGAATTTTATCCCCCACCAACCAACCCTATGTACAGACTTGCCAGAGTCTGCCTTGCTTGCTTATACAAAGTTTGGACTCACATGAAAATTAGAATTTTATCCCCCACAACCCAACCCAGCATCCATGGAAGGTGGACATCGGCAAGCATTGAAGATCCAGATGAGTGGCTGCAGATTGTACTAATTCATCAAGGTCAACTCTGCTTGCTGTCATTAAGTCATATAGCCATATTCGGCAACCAAAATAGTTTGGCATGTCAACCGGCAACCCCTTATAATGAATTATGGACTATCCCAACTGAATGAAATCAGGATGGAAGATCTTATGTGGCATTAATGTCTTTTAGTTAATTTGTGAACTGAATATGCATGGATGAATGTTTCCAGGATAATTATTCCTGAATTCAGGATTTTGAGACTGACTATCCATAAAAGTCAGTCTCAAAATACTGAATTAGGCAGATTATAAAAGCTTCTCTGATTATTTAGCTTCGATAGATGATTAATTTTCAGTTAATTTAAGACATTTGACCATTAAAACTCAAAACTTTTAATGTTTGTAGGCATACAGCAAGTTTTATGCTTTGAATTTTGAAGTTCAGGATATTGGAAATTTTGGAAATTTTCACCCATGGGTATGTCAAAATATGATGGTGATTTTTCAGTCTCAGGCCCAGGAATGTGTATATGAAAGTCTCACACTTGGAGGTATAGAGCAAGGAATTCTGCAATATCTGGCAGTTGCACAGGAAGCATCTATGGTGAGTCACAGCTTTAGACATAGGCCCAGTAAAGCAAAATTTGTGTGTGTAAAATTGTTATTATTTTCTTACCCCTCGGTTGATACATGTTTTGTGTGCTCAAAAGAACCGTCTCATTGAAACGGTTGGAACCGTCTCATTGAGACGGTTCTTTTGAGTGCCCACAACATATGTTTCAGTTGAGAAATAAGAAAAATAATTTTCAATTACGCACTCTTATCTGGAGGCCTGTTTAGATTTTGTTACACATTCTTAACTGAAGGGCTGTGAGTGTTCACTGTGACTGCTGAGTTTATGAAGTGGACTGTCCAATTTTTGAGTCAGTTGATTCAAGAAAAAAGAAGAGGTGTCAGATCAGGAATGTTTACTGGTGAAATGGTCAAACTGACAATCATTTACCAGGATCATATATAATGAAATTAAGATAAAAGTTACTGCTAAAATGCCAAATAATTAACCAGGGCTCTGTGATGTTAGTAAGTAGCTCATAGCTTCAGACATTTGAGGCTCTGTTTCATTAATATAAATCATGTGGGTGAAAAATTATGGATTCTGATGCAGACTTAAACTAGGTCAACCAAATACAAAATTAATGTACTAAACTTGATTTTTTTTATGTTTTTCACATTGATTTTTGCCGATAACTTTTTTATTTTTAATTTTAATAAGCAAACTGTGTTCACAATGAAAGTTGTAGAGAAAAGTTAGCGACAACTTCTCCAATCCGCTCCAACATTCAAGATGCTGCAGTTTACTCTTTCTGTTACTACAGGTCTCTCAGATGTACTGTGACGCACACAGTCTCATGAATTGGGAGCGCAGTGGCTCAGTGGTAGAGTGTTTGACTCGAGACCGAAGGGCCGCGGGTTCAAGCCTCACCGGTGTCACTGCGTTGTGGTCCTTGAGAAAGACACATTTATCATAGCTTAGTACTGGTTCGACCCAATAAGACCCGTCCCGATATAACTGAAAGATTGTCGATGGGACATAAAGAATCAAATCAAACAAACAAACACGCACACAGTCTCATGAATTGGGAGCGCAGTGGCTCAGTGGTAGAGTGTTTGACTCGAGACCGAAGGGCCGCGGGTTCGAGCCTCACCGATGTCACTGCGTTGTGGTCCTTGAGAAAGACACATTTATCATAGCTTAGTACTGGTTCGACCCAATAAGACCCGTCCCGATATAACTGAAAGATTGTCGATGGGACATAAAGAATCAAATCAAACAAACAAACAGTCTCATGAATACTGACCCGGGCAAAGATTATATTCCATTTACCTGGCTGTCTATGGCTCAAGTTGTACTACAGATCTCTCAGATGTACTGTGACGCACACAGTCTCATGAATACTGACCTGGGCAAAGATTATATTCCATTCTTCTGACTGTCTATGGCTCAAGTTAGCTTATTTTTCTGTTACTACAGGTTTCTCAGATGTACTGTGACACACACAGTCTCATGAATACAGACCCGGTCAAAGATTATATTCTATTTTCCGGGCTGTCTTTGGCTCAAGTTATCTTATCTTTCTATTACTACTGTGACACACACAGTCTCATGAATACACACCCCGTCAAAAATTATATTCCATTTTCCGGGCTGTGTATGGCTCAAGTTATCTTGTCTTTATGTTAACCGCAGGTCTCTCAGATGTACCGTGACACACACAGTCTCATGAATACAGACCCAGTCAAAGATTATATTCCATTTTCCTGGCTGTCTATGGCTCAAGTTAAGATGGAGTACTACAGTGCCCTGGCGCATCATTACATGGCTGAGGCATTACTAGACCAGCCTGGTAAGACATGTTTACACTTTTAACTTTAACTTTGCATGCTGTGTAATTATGTTTCCCCTCTTTAGGGGCGGGAGACATTTATTGTTTTTCCCTTAGGTCTGTCCGTCTGAATGTCTGCCCGTCACAAAATCGTGTCGGCTCTATGACTTGATAACCATTAAACATATTTTGATCAAACTTCATACATTAGTAAAACACATTGAGAGGATGTGTCATGCATATGAACCGTAACTCTTGCTTGTATATTTTTCAAATTATTCCCCTTGGAACATTAATAAATGCAATTTTGTGTCCATTCTGTAAGTTGACAACTGTTCAAGCTATTTGGATGAAACTTCAAATAGTTGCAGAGCACAATGAGACAATGTGTCATGTGCAAGAACCATAACTGCGCTTTGCATATTTTTGAAGCTATTTCCCTTTGATCATTTGCAATGCTATTTCATGTTGGCTCTGTAAGTTGAAAACACTAACAGCTATTTGAATGAAACTTCATACAGTTGTAAAGCACAATAAGACAATGTATCATACATGAGAACCATAACTCTGCTTTGTTTATTTTTGGAGTTATTTCCCTTTGATCATTTGCAATGCTATTTTGTGTTAGTTGAAACGGTAACAGCTGTTTGAATGAACTTCATACAGCTGTAAAGCACAATAAGACAATGTGTCATACATGAGAACCATAATTCTGCTTTGTTTATTTTTGGAGTTTTTTCCGTTTGATCATTTGCAATGCTTTTTCGTCACAAAATCGTGTCCACTCTATAACTTGATAATTGTTAAATATATTTTGATGAAACTTCATACATTTGTAAAGCACATTGAGATGACGTACCATGCACAGAGCCCATAACTCTTGTACATTTTTCAAATTATTCCCCTTGGAACATTAATAAATGCAATTTTGTGTCCATTCTGTAAGTTGAACATTGTTCAAGCTATTTGGATGAAACTTCATACAGTTGTAGAGCACAATGGGATGATGTGTCATGTGCAAGAACCATATTTTTGGAGTTATCTCCCTTAGATCATTTTCAATGCTATTTCATGTCCGCCCTGTAGGACTTCATACAGTTTTAAAGCACAATTAGGTGATGTGTCATACATGAGAACCACAACTTTGCTTTGTTTATTTTTGGAGTTTTTGCCTTTTTATCATTTGCAATGTTATTTTGTGTCCGCGCTATAAGTTGAAACCCCTTATAAGCTATTTGAATGAAACTTCATACAGATGTAAAGCACAATGAGACGATGTGTCATAAAGCACACTTAGACACTGTCATACTCAAGAACCATAACTCTGCTTTGTTTATTTTTGGAGTTATTTCCCTTTCATTATTAATTGTTTTTACTGACATTTTGAATCCTTTTAGGGGGGAGGCACATCTGTTTTTTCGTCTAAAAACAATTCTAGTTTTTCACGCTTTTGCTGTAGTCTGCTGACTTTTCAAAATTATTTTTTTCAAAAAATTATTTCAGGACTGTCAGTGTCTCTACTGTTTGCTTATAGAGTGTTCTGTTAAAACTTGAATAAAAATGAAAATACCACCCAACAACTGTTAAAACAGAAATGGACTGGTCCATTTGATAAGAGTGGGAAACTCCATTCAACTTAAATGAATTAACCCTTAAAGCGCCAGGAAAAATGTATCTGAAAATATCGTCTGCTGAAGTTGTCTGCTGCAAATAATTGCCTAACATTACTGACGAATTAAGTATAGAAGCAAACAACGTGGACCCAGAACAGACTGCTCCTATAGGAGCAGTCTGAACTGGTACCCCATTGTTTGCCATAGAGACTTCTTAAACATTTCAGCAGATGAGAAAAGCAGACAACTTTTGTTGCGATTGGCGCTTTAAGGGTTAAGAAAAGTTTATCATTACCTTTAGAAATTCCTAACCCTTAAAGCGCCAATCACGACTGCAGCAGAAGGCAAATTTTGCGACATCTTTCCTAGTTTTCGACAAAAATAAGGTATGATATTTCATGAGAATCATCTGCCAGCAGATGATTCTCATGAAATGTCATGCCTTATTTGTTATTTTTGAAAAAAACAGCAAAATTTGAAATTGTCGTCTGCTGCAAATTATAGGTGGCGCTTCAAGGGCTAATTTTTACTGAATGTAAGAACATCTCTAAACCACTCACATGTTTACCTGAGGTATATAAGAAAATGTTATGATTTCAGACAGTATAGATATAGAAAAAGTGAAAGTACTGGTGGCTAATCTACATAGTTCTGAGGAAGAAGATGGGGAGGAGAGTACAGTTAAACTACCAAAGACATTTGAAGAAAGAAAACAGCTAGGTAAGGCTTCGGTAGCCCTAAATTTTAGGTACATTATATGGTTGAGAGTACTGTAAAACTACCAAAGACATTTGAAGAAAGAAAACAGCTAGGTATGGCTTAAGTGGTTCTAAATTTTAGGGATATTATATGGTTGAAGACTTGAAGTGTCAATTTTTGTGGTACCCCCAGAAATTGTGATAATAGCAAAGAATGCCACCTTGAGAGTTATCAAATTATTTTTGCCAACACTTTTTGAATGACCCTCACTCCATTAATACAGCGGTAATGTAGGAGGGCAGTAGCTCAGTGGTAGAGTGCTTGACTTGAGGACGAGGGGCCATGGGTTCGAGCCTCACCAGCGTCACTGCATTGTGGTCCTTGAGCAAGACACATTTATCCTAGCTTAGTACTGGTTCAACCCAGGAAGACCCGTCCCTGTTTAACTGAAAGATTGTTGATGGGACATAAAGAATCAAATCAAACAAACAAATATGGTTGAAGTTCCAATTTTCTCTGACCCTCCAGAAATTATATTGACACTTTGCCTCCTGGGAACCTTTCATGCTTTTTTGTCGTCTGCTTTTGCTTTCAAAATCAACTTTTTCAAAAGGTTCTTTCAGGAATACCATCAGACTGAGTGTCAAACAGTTTGGATCCAGATCAGGCCCAACAGAATGTTCCTGGTCTGGTTCCAAACTGTTTGCAAAAGTTATCAGCAGACGTCACTAGTAGGTAAAGAGTAAAGAGCAAAAAATTCCACCAGTTTTCCACACTTTGAAAGTTATTAATTTTTTTTCCAGCACTTTTTGAATGACCCTCACTCCATTAATTCAGGGGTAATGTATTATGTCTAAATACCTGGGAGTAGGGCCAAATGCTGACAAAGCATAATAGTAATATGAGCACTGGCCATCATGTTTAAGAAACTAGTTAGAAATGTCCAAATTTGGAAAAAAGTGTAAAATATTCCGTCTTAAAATTTTATCTACCTTTTGTATCTGGAAGTGTAGTCAAATAAAAACCAATGGACAATGTCCTAAATGGCTAAAGTGCAAAAGACGCGTGTTTAGAGAAAGGTTGTTTGTTTGATTTGATTCTTTAATTACATCCATCAACAATCTTTTGGTTATGTAGGGACTGGTCTTCCTGGGGTGAACCGGTACTAAGCCTAGGATTAATGTGCCTTGCTCAAGGACACAATGCTGTGATGCCAGTGAGGCTGGAGCCCCTTGGCCTCTCCGTGATTTGATTCCTTACGTCCCATTCGAGTTTTTCAGTCATGTTGGGACTGGGGTCTTCCTGTGTTGAACCAGTACTAAGCAGGGATTAATGTGCTTTACTCAAGGATACATGGCAGTACCGCCGGTGAGTCGCAAACCAAAATGATAAGCCATTTAAGATATACCAGTCAGATTCTACACATTTGTATAAAGGTTTTCTAATGTGACACAATTGAACATATATAAAAACCTGTTTTAAGCAGCCATTCAAAAAGAAGACCAAAAATTTGTTTTCAAGACCAAATGTCGCTTAATGCAGGACAAAAGTATTGCAGAATGCTCAAAAGGGGAGCATTCTGCAATACTTTTGACCTTCTTTAAGCTACCATTTGCCATTATGACTTGTTATGTCTATTTTTGAGTGGCCGCTTAAGACAGGTTTTACTGTATGCAATCATCTAAAGCAGCATCACACAGCAGCAAGATGAGAAGGCACACATAGAAAGGGTGCAGGTATCAAGTAAGCCTGCAGATATCAAGTAAGCCTACTAGTCATGCAAAGAGCTAAGAGTCTGCCCTACAACCCTGTGGGAAGCTAACTTTCAGTCATGATAGGACTAGAATATTGTTGAGAGTGACCATCTCAGTGTTACCCAATTGTTACTAGGCCCCGAGGTTATAAAACTTTTCCCATGCTCAACTCAGCTGTGCACGAAATTGATCCTGCTCATAAATGTTAAAATGCCAACAATTGTTGGCATTTTAACATTTATTAGCATGATAAATACAATATCTGAGAGACTTAAAGCAAGAAACTTCTTCAGTTGTCGGTATTTTTATGGACAGTTGAAATTTCATGCTCAGTTCAGTTGAGCATGAAAAAAGTTTTATAACCTCAAGGCCTGGCCTAAAATTCTTCTCTATCTATCTGTTGCAGCCAAAGCCCATCTACGAGAATCTCTAATCTGCCATGAGGAAGCACTACGTCTACACGACTTGTGTAAACAGCTCAGGAAAGTTGACACATTCATGGGAACACTGAAAAGGGCCCATGACAGGTATGTGTGGAAAAATGATTCATTCCTAGGAGCATAGCCCATGGCACAGTTGTAGAAACTAACAAATTCCTTGGAATACTGAAAATAGCATATTACAAGTAGATGTTGAAATTTGACATATTCATGGGCTCATTTAAAAGTGTGTATTACATGTAGGTGTGGAAAATCTACATATTCATTGGAACAACAAAAAGAGCCTATGGCAGGTAAATGTTCAAAATTGATATATGCATTGGATCACTGAAAGTGGGGTATGATTAGTTTGTTTATCACATGGCTTCGCATTTGGGAGCGATATAACGCCATGCAATAAATTCAATAAACCACTATGGGGATCACACATGTTTTTTCATGTATTAACATTTGCCAGGTCCCGAGGATGCTGTTTGAACAAGAGGCGGATAGGCCGAGTGTTCATCATCATCCGAGGGACCCGGCAAGTGTTAATGAAATGAAACAAACATGTGTGATCGTTATTCTTGCATATTTTACCTTATTCCAGCCCAATTCGCACTGAAAACGCTGCTAAAACATTAATTTGTCTATTTTCTTACACTGTATTTCTCTAACAAAATGACGTCGGCTGAGTACTTTTGAACGTCATAACGTCATCACAAAGTAATAACTGTACGCAACGTTTTCGCAGACAAAAACATCAGCTAAATGATCAGTCTGGTCCGCAACGCTTTCCGTATAACGTCAAGCAAATAATGCAGGGCTCATTTTAAGTATTTTCAAGTTCAGACCAATGTTCAAACAGCATGTGAATCTCCTGATTTGAACATGGATTTTTATTCATTTGACAATGGGTGCAAACAGCTATACGAATAGACATCTATGCAAGAATAGTGGTTTACAGATTTATTAACATTGCCTAATGACGTCCATTATAACGTTGCATAAAAGATGGCCAAATCTTGATAGTTTCACGTCAAAAATGTGATTTTAACTGCAAAAATGTGATTTTTAAATGATTTTAATGTCCTGTGAGAAATAGAATCTAACATTCATGCTCATGTATTATTGAATTTATTAAACTTGTTGCAAAAAAGAGATAAAATGTGAGGCAAGCTTCGTATTTTATCTCTTTTTCGCAACAAGTTTAAAAAATTCAATAAAACATGAGCACTCATGTAAGATCCTCTATGTAGAACATTTGGTGGCTGTTGCAACCTGAACAGAAAAGGTACATGCAGTCCTGAAGATATTCCTGCTGTCTCTCAGTCTGAACTGTTGGTACACATAGCATGTGGAAGAAGATAATATTTTGACCATAATCCAGACAACTAGACTCACTAGATAGTAGATAACTACTAAATCACATTTAATGAGACTGTCTAATTAGATGACAAACACATGTTTAAAACATCAGAGTCATATTCAATTGGTTAGAGTCTGTGTATGTATGTGTGCATGCAGCGAACTTTTTTAATGCTGCCCGTATCTTTTGAACTTTTGGACCTAAAGCTTTGGTTTTTCCCATGTGTATACCTTACAAGTGAGAAGAACTGGCCACGAGGTTATAAAACTTTTTTCATACTCAACTCAGCTGAGCACAAAATTTATCCTGTTCATAAATGTTACAATGCCAACAATTGTTGGCATTTTAACATTTATGAACATGATAAATACAACATCTGAGAGACTTAAAGCAAGAAACTTCTTTATTTGTCGGTATTTAATTTTTTATGAGCAGTTGAAATTTCGTGCAGTTGAGTTGAGCATGAAAAAAGTTTTATAACCTACGGACCAGTTCGAATATGCTAAATATATGACCTTGACCTATTTTAGATAATAAGATGTAGTTCAGTATAGTAATAGTGCTAACTGCTATTGATTCACAAACACATGGGTGATCCCATGAAATGTTGGTCCTTAACACATTGTCAAGCAATAAGGCTCAGGCCAGACTGCGGAAATTTGCAGTCTTGCAAGAGCATGTGCTTCTTGCATAAATAAAGTATGGATGTAGATAAAGGCTGAGACCAAAATCTAAACCTCTAGGCCTGCTGGCTACGTCAGCATAGGCGTTTAAAGGAGGCTTTTACACATATGCTATAAGAACCATAATTAATGGGTGAAAGCTTTCAGGATTATTCCTGAATTCAGGATTTTGAGGCTGACTTTCCATAGAAAGTCAGCCTCAAAATGCTGAATTAGGCAGATTATAATGGCTTCTCTAATTTATTTTCAGTTCATCTTTGGACAATTTACCATTTTACCTGAAATTATTAATGATTTGAAGGCATACAACACATTTTAAGATTTGCATTTCAAAAGTTCAGGATTTTGTAAATTTTGAACTTTCACCCATGATATTATCATATGCTGGCTACATTTTATTTTATACCACCCCTACCAACTTTAGCATGAAATATCTCATGATGTGCAAGGTCGACACTAATGTAGGTGGTATAAAATAGCTATACCATGTTTGTCCACCTGTACGTAAGATAATCCACTCACTACAGCTCATGGATTATCTCCACGTACAACCCATGGTATAACTATTACTAATCTGGGCCTCAACGTAAGGAAACCTGTCTTTGGGGGTTTGTGAACAACAAGAGCCCAGACCAGCCTGCTCATCTGCACAGTATGATCAGAGCCTTTGTTATTCACTTATTCGAAAGTGTCATAACTAAACTTGCTACAAGCAAAATTTTAATTTTCTAGCTAGTTTCTGTAGCTGTACAGGCTGATTTGGGTAAGCAGTAAAACCTGTCTTACTTAAGCGACCACTCTAAAAGAAAACAAAAGTGTTTTTTTATAACCGATTATCGCTTAATGCAAGTCAAAAGTATTGCAGAATGCTCCAAGGGGAGCATTCTGCAATACTTTTGACCTTCATTAAGTTACCATTTGTCATTGAGATCTTGTCTTTTTTTGAGTGGCGGCTTAAGACAGGCTTTACTGTAAACTGATCACAAACCCTGAAGCCAGGTTTTCTCGCATTGATGCCCACCTTATAAAACAGATCATTTCTCTATTGATAGGTCCATCTCAAAGTTTTCAACTCTAGAAGAAGAAGATGATTTTTCTGAGATATTTTCAGCACCAAAGATTAAACCCTTCACACAACAGATAGTGGCACCCTCTAATCCAGACTTTAGTAAGGTCAAAGTACAAGAGATCTTTCATAAACTGGTATGTACTTGTATCAAGGTCATCAAAGTGTGGTCTTCTGCCAAAGCAGCCAGCTCATAAGGTATTGGTACTTATCACATATTTGTAAATAGCTCACTGAATTTTAGGTCAAATAATTGTTTACTTTCTTTTTTGATACAAGGTTTCGGGCCTATAATGTGGTCATGGGTTGATAACCAAAACTCCATGTGAACTATCACAAAAGTGAACAGCAATGGCTTACACAAGCTTGGGATAATGTGCATTCACACCTGCTACTGACCTACACAGTGTATGGAAGCAGATCAGACTTAGATAAACAAATTGTTAGACTTCTATTTTCACTGACTATGGATGCCTTTTGTGAATTGGATGACCATAAAGATTAGATAAATTACATTATCACATGATAGTGTATCTTGGAATTATATAATGCCAGGTATTAAAATTGATAAACCACTAGTGGTTTCATATTTTGTAATGTTTTGTAATGACATAAGGTAATAACAAAGTTGCATACATTGTGACAAAATCTTAATGTTTTCACGTAAAAAACATGAATTTTAAGAAAGTTTAATATCATACTATAAATCGAATCTAACATTCCTGCTTCTGTAGTATTCGATTTATTAAACTTGTTACAAAAAAGCCTCCCATTTTACCTCTTTTACCCAGCTCATCTAATAAATTCAATAATACATGAGCACCCATGTAAGATCCTCTATTTATCTTGTGGGCTCACCCATATGCTTCCTATGCCACACTAACACTTGTATGTACATATCACTTACAGCACACAGGGAGCGCAGTGGCTCAGTTATAGAGTGCTTGACTCGAGACTGAGGGGCATCACTGTTTTGTGTCCTTGAGCAAGACAGATTAATCCTAGCTTAGCACTGGTTCAACCCGGGAAGCCCGTCCCTACAAAACTGAAAGATTGTTGATGAAACATAAAGAATCAAATCAAACTAATAAACTTATAGCACAGGTTTTCTTTGACAAGAAACAAATCACATACAAGTAGATATTCATCGTGTTATAGTGGATCAGTTGCTTTCACACAATAGTGTCCACTATAATAAATTGTGCATTTGAAGTTGACAGGATGAGTTAAGAATGAGTTTGTACACATCAAACGTATTAGACTGGTTTATTACAGAACCTCTCAATTATTTATCTGAAAACTTTACTTTTTTTCATGCTTTGTGGGTCCGTTTGACCTTAAACACGTCATGCTCTAACAACAATGCAAAAGTGAAATGCTTTCATGCACAGGTCCAGAGGGTGGTTTCTTAGCAATACTGGTCCAGGTCCCCTGAAAAATCACAAAGCTATCAAGCCGCATCCAATGTTTGGCCATCACCGGCCCACCAGCGAAACACTATTTAAATGGCGTTTCACTGGCGGGCCGATGATGGCCCTATTTTAGTGCTATTTGGATCCTCTCTCCCCTCATCAAAAAAAACAAAAGAAAGCGTCAGAATTGGATCCCCTCTGGCAAAACTTTCTGGATCCGTGCATGGCTTTGTGATCTTTTCAGGATCCACACGGTTTTTCATATAACATACAAGTTCATAATAGTTAAACAAACCATTGAATGTCTCACCAGAGTCACTTTGTTTATTGAGCAAGACACTGTATCTTCTGCTAAGTACTGGTTCATCCAGCAGAAAGTCGGATACAACTGAAAAATTGTTGACTGGGACATTAAGCATCAACACAAACAAACAAACTGTGGAATGTATTACTTAAAAATCAGACTATTGCATACAATTAACCCATTTATGCTGAATGCATTTTCCCATCCTTATCAAATGGACGAGCCCATTTCCAATTTTATGGTTGTTGGGTGGTATTTTTCATTTTTATTCAAATTTTAAAAGAATCTTCTGTGTGCAAACAGTAGAGAATCTGATCAGACGGCGCATTTTGCTACATCTGATCTGATTTTGCACTTTGCCGATGTCCCACAAAAAGGACGCTAGGCTTATATGGGTTAAGTTTGAACAATATGAATGAAATTACTGCCTCTATATATCTTAGCAAAATGATAATTGAGCTGCAACATGAGATTTCCAACAATGTAGTATATGTGACCAGCAAAGCCTCAGATCAGCCTGCGGCGCTTACGCGCAGTCTGATAAGAGCCTTTACTAGTAACTTGAATATTCTATGAGTGTTAAGCTACTGTTTTAACATCATTTGGAGTTTCTAAGCTTAAAAAGAGGCTATACAGGCTTGTCTGAGTCTACATTGTCAAAATGCCACATTGTTGGAAATCTCATGTCGTGGCTTAATAAATTTTCTCTATACTTTTCATAGAACAAGTAAATAGAATTTTCTCACTTGTCCTGATCGAAATGTAACTAGATCATACAAGTCGGGCATGGTATTTCCAAACCCCCGATCATTGAAATGGCACTAGATCAGACAAGTGGGGCTTAGTGTTTCTACACCTCTGACCTTAGCTGTTGACCGAAGGGTCTTATCATTGTTATCTTTCAGGGCCCTATAGGGCTATTCAATGCCAAGAACCATTGGTCGGCACCTAGAAATGTGATATTAAACCGTGCTAATGATCAAGGTTTTGGGTTCAGTGTACGTGGAGACAGCCCTGTCAAGGTAGCAGATATTGAACCTGGGAGTGTTGCAGAGGTAAGGGAAAGTTTTGTCAAACATATGTAATATGCATGTACACAAGCATTCTTATTCAGAGCAGGCCTCAATCCTGATAAGAGTGTCATCATCATCATCAGGTTTTGATTAACATGCAGGTGCAGGAGCGTCTTCCACATCAGTGGGCCCCTCTCCAGGTAACTGGCTAATTGCACACAGAGCAGATCTGACTTTGGGTAAGACTGCCATTTGTATATTTGGAGCATAGTTTTAATTATGGTAGGATGCCCTTCCTTTCACCAACTCAGACACTTTCGGCAGTCCATGTGCTCTGTCTGTTACCTACTCACTTGGGCTGTGTGCTCCACCGTTAGCACCATAAATTAGTAGTGCTCTTCCGCTGGACAACTACTATCGCACCAGGAAGTCAGTCTGTTGACTCCCGCTGTGAAGCTACTGTCACCCAGGTTGTGACAGGCTAGTTTCTGGCACAGCTGGCACATTCTAGTTTTGTGTGAAGGCAGAGAGAATACTCCTAGATGGGTGACCCTCCCAGATAAATGAGCCCCATCTACCCACATGTTATAGGTGGTACTGGATTACATTGTTACCAGTAGCAGGACCGATCTTGAGAAAAAGACCAATCTGGTCCCGACGGCATGACCAATCTGGACCTGACGCATCAAGTATGTACAGTAAATCCTGTCTTAGGCAGCCACTCAAAAAGAAGATTAAAAATATTTTTTCATAACCAATTATGGCTTAATGAAGGTCCAAACTATTGTAGAATGCTCCCTTGTTCATTCTGTAATACTTTTGTCCTTCATTAAACTACCATTTGTCTTTAAGACCTCTATTTTTTCCTTATTTTGAGTGGCCACTTAAGACAGGTTTTACTGTAATTAAGTCTCCCAAACGAATTGTATTTGCTCCGTTTCTTATTATTATTACATGTATTACATTTCTTCTCACCTAAATTTTGTCCGACTGAGATCTCGGTAACCATTGGATGGATTGTTCTGAAATTTGGGGACATGCTAGATATAGCTGTTAAAGTGCACCAGCAGATGACAACTGTAGTGGATGACTGAAAAAAGGGCTAAAATGATAATTTCACTAGGCTAGCACTGTAATACAGTAAAACCTCAAAAATTGGAACCTCAATTTTTCAAAATACTTTCTAATTCGAAATAAATTTGGGACACACTGTGTGTAAAGAACTGGACCTATTCATGATCTACTTAAATAACTGTTAATAGTAATGTATGTTTTGGGAGCGTAAAAGAAACGTCTAGGGAGTGCAGTGGCTCAGTGGTACAGTGTTTGACTCGAGACCGAGGGGCCATGGGTTCTAGCCTCACCGGCATCACTGCGCTATGTCCTTGAGCAAGAACATTAATCCTAGCTTAGTACTGGTTCAACCCAGGAAGACCTGTCCCTTGATAGCTGAAAGATTGTTGATTGGACGTAAAGAATCAATTCAAACAAACAAACAAAATATTCACCTCCCTATAATTCGAACTACAGATAATTGGAAATGAAACCTCTAGTACTGGGGAGTTCACATTTACGAGATTCAACTGCATGTCCTTTTGTACTTTTGCAGATTGGTAATATAAAAGTTGGCGACTATCTTTTTGCTGTTGGAGGTGTTGATACAAGATGGGCTAAACATGACGAGGTTGTGAATTTAGTCAGAAAATCCGGAAATCATCTAAAACTCAGACTCATCACACCAATGAATCCAGAAATAACTGAGGGTCAGAGACCACCGTCAGCGCCAAGTACCCCGGGAACTCCCATGAGAATGGTTAGTCCCAGTCAGAGTGTGTCTGCGGTCAGTTCAAAGAGTAACAAAAGTAGACTTAGTGCTCCATGGATATTTAATAAGAAAGGTTCCAAAGATAAAGAGGATAAAGATACCAAAAGCATGGAAAGTGATGATGGCGAAATTTTTCTGCATTGATCCTTGACAGAGTTTCACATGAGCTCTGGAAATCATGGAAAACCTTGAAAATCACGAAAAAAAGTTACATGCATGGAAAATCAGGGAATTTGAAAAAACTTGAATAATCCTGGAAAAATCATGGAATTTTGTGAAATATTTTGACAAAACCATCAGTAGCCAGAAAACTAGCCGTCAGATCTAGACTCACAAGTTTTGTGTGTCCAACAGCTAGTTTTCAGGCAACGGGTGGTTTCAAGTTTTAATTATTTTAAAATGCATGCATGCTCTACAAGCATGCTTATTTAAATACATTACTCTTGCTGCATTCTACATTTATGCTCAGAGTGGTGAAAATGCCGCTAAAAGGGTAGGTAGGAGGCCGTGCATTAAATAGTCATGGAAATAGCATTGTTGATCAAGGAAATCATGGGAAAATCTTGGAATTGTGTTTTTGAATTTCTGTGGGAACCCTGCTTGAATACTTATGGCTTCTTCCATTCACTTTGGTGCAATCTTATTCAAATGAAATACAATATATTTAAAGGTTTGATTTAATCTTAGCAATCAGCACAAAAGTAGACTTAGTGCTCCATGGATATTTAATAAGAAAGGTTCCAAAGATAAGGAAGATGAAGATACCAAAAGCATGGAAAGTGATGATGGCGAGATTTTTCTGCATTGATCCTTGAAAAAATAATGGCTTCTTCCTTTTGAGGAAATTTTATGAGCGTAAAATTGTAATTATTTTCTTACCCATCAATTTAAAAATGTGTTTTGGGTGCTCAAAAGAAGTGTCTCAATGAAACATATGTTTTGGATGAGAAATAAAGAAAATGGTTTTCAAATACACACTCTTACCTAGAGCCCTGCCAGTGATTCACGTTGGTGCAATCATATTAAATGGAATACCATACATTTAAAAGGTTTAATTTAATCTCAGCAAGCAGTGCAGACCCTGATAAAATGCTGCATACTGCAGTATTTCTTTAAGTCTATACTGTTTGCTGAAGTACTCGAAACTCCTCAGAATTATATACAAATTAAGATGGATTTTGGTCCCTGAAAGTGTTTTGATTTAATCTTAACAAGCAGTGCAGCCCTGACAAAATGCTTCATTTTGTGGCATTTCATCTGGGTCTTCACTGTTTGCCAAAGTGCTCATTTAGGAATTTACAATACACAAAGGGAAACCTCTATGATTAAAATGGACTTAAGATGTGTGTCCTCACTTAATGCCAAATAACCATTTAGGATTTCTTGTTTTCAAAAGGTTAAAGTCTTGACAAGCATGATGAATATCTGTTGAAAATGTATCTTATTTGCTAATAGACAGAAATCATATCGGAGAATCAAGTATATAGCAATGAGGTTTTCTCAGAAGGAATGTACAGATGGCCTTGGAAGGGGCCACTGGTAGGGATGTGCAGCCTTTTTTACATAAAATGTTTTAACTTTGTCTCATACCCCCAGTGTTTTATACATTTCATCTCATTTTATTATGTATGGTTTGGGGTCTTGTAAGCATGTGTTTTCTATTTGTCTCAAAGTACAGTGCAGTTCCTTTATAACACAGCTTGTTATGACGCAGAATTGGATATAACGCAATCATATTGTGGCTGCCATTTTTTCACCACAGAATTTTACAAATGAATTGTAGGAAAATGACCATTAAAAAGTCACAGGATTCACACAGGCTTGAAAAGCACTCGAATTTAGAGGGATTTCTTGAAAAGTCCTTGAAAATTAAATCTGCCTTGAAAAGTACTGGAAAATCTGACACTCAAAAGCCTTGAAAAGTCCTTGAATTCTACTATTATCTTTAGGACTTAGCACAGAGATAAAGACCTAAATCATTATAAAATTTGAGTGCCTTTATTTGGTGCAGCATATGCTGCACCCAATAAAGGCACAACAATTTTATCCTAATTTTCTAATTTGAATTTCCCCATTATCTCAGTCTAGCATTTCTGAAGTAGAATTTTAACACTTACATCAGTATTTTCCATAAACTTTTAGTCCTTGAAAACTATAGGAAAGTCTTTTAAAAGTCCTTGAAAAGTCCTTGAATTTTACTCAAACTTGCCTGTATGAACCCTGGGCCATTTTCCTATAATTCCTTTGTAAAATTGTCCCTTTATAACAAGATTCACTTCTAATACTGTCCCTTCCTATGGACCCCAAGCATAGTGTTATAAAGGAACTGCACTGTATGTGTTTTATAAGAAGCTTGAGTATGCCCTGAATGTTATAAACAGTTCATCATATTATGCTATGTTTGATGTGTATCATGTATCTGGCAAAGAATCAAAATGTGTTTTTATAAGCATTATGTTCGATATCTAAATATGTTTTGTTACAATCAGAGGCCAAACCAATAGATATATGCTGTCCTTTTTTTATTGAAAAATCAGTTGGGTTTGGGGGGGGGGGGGATAGTATTTTATTTTTTAAAGAATATTTAATAGAGTTTACCAAAATGATGTAATAAAAATCCATTTTACATTACCCTATGTAGCCAATGTTTTTGATGTGATTAACAGAATTAAAATTAGTTTGGACCCTGATGAGAAGTCATCCCATCAGGATTTACACTGTTTGCAAGGCATGTGAGTTAAGGCCTTACTTACGGGTATGGTAGAAAAATTGAGGGTAGCTGGGGAAACCTGAACAGCATGTATATTATGTTTTGGTCTATAAACAGGCTGGTCAGGAACAATAATAGTTTTGTATCTATCACAGCATGGTACCACCTTGTTTTACATAGTCTTGTTCGCAATATTTCCAGTACATTGTATCCGTTTCTTAACTTATCATTGAAATCCATCCTATACATTCATTCACATCATTGCCTATTTCCACTAGCTGACTGACATTTCATGCATTTTTTTGTAACGAGCCAGTATAATATATAGAGAAAACTAGATAAGTGTCTTTTATATCAAGTTTAATAGGCAAGACTTCATTTTGTTGTTGAAGCATTCTTAATCTGCCAATATATTTTATCCTGAAAATGCAGTCTGCTTATTAGGTCTGCTGCATATATTTAAGTGCGCTTGAGACTAATTTTATCATGGAACCAAACACTATGCACCCAGATCAGACTGCTCCTGAGGGAGCAGTCTGATCTGAACCCATAGTGATTGCAATTATAGGCTACCTAAGTACTTCATCAGATTAGGAAGCAGATGATAATTGTTGCACAGTAGCACAGTAGCTCAGATCCTACAGTGTTTTCCACTGTGCTTATAAATACATGCAAATAACTGGAATTCAGCATGTTTTAATTGGATAAAAATTGGGGTAGTACATGTACATAAAGATATCCAGTACGATAGGGGTTAACAGTCATAGAAATAACCTCTATAAGTTAAAATATACATCCCTTGAAGAAGTTAAAATTGTGGCTTTCCAACAATGATTTCGAAAAATAGGCTACAGAAAATAACTTATTTAGGTTATTTCTGAAATCATTTAGCCTAAGGTCGAAATAGCATTCTCAAAAATATAACTGATTCACATTTCAAAGTGGCCTATTTTCTGATCTTCAATGGATTTGTTTACAAATTTCTAAACGATGCATACAGAATTTTTATGCATAATCAGGACTTTCGTTAAGAGTGCGTAACGAAAATTTAATTTTCTTATTTCTCAAGAAAAACATATGTTGTGGGTACTCAAAAGAACCGTCTCCCAAAACATATGTTAAAAACTGATAGGTAAGAAAATATTTACAATTTTACACTGAAAATTTTTGTTTATCTAAACCTATGAATAATCATAAAGTAATGTAATAGGTGTTTCAGATATTATTGCCCACGTGACCATCAAAATCTCAATAACCCCAGAATATGAAGTTGAAAGAAAAACATTTTCACTGGAACATGTTACGTTTGCTACTGTTGCAAAAAAAATAACTTCTTCCAGTGATATCTATTTTAACTTATATAGGTTATTTTCCTGACTGGTTTATAAGGATATGATACAGGTAAACTAAAGATGAAAATCACTGGCTCATGGGTCAGGTGGCAAATGATAATCACTCATGACAAAAACTGTCTTCCATACTGTTAGATTTTTAAAATTTATTTTTCTTTAACTGCAATATATAGTTATCCAGAAGTTAGGAACTAAGTATAGATATACTTTTATATTTTATGTCATTTGTAAAAAGGAGATTAGAACTATAAAGTATGTTAGATCTGTTTTGTAGTGGGAATGTTTTATTTATTTGTTTCAATTTTTTTGTATTGTTTAACAATATTATCATTTTAAATCATCTTTACATCTGGCCATAGGTTAAGATAAACACATTTTAGACTAGGTCTTGATAAACAAAATTTTTGAGTGTAAAATTGTAAATATTTTCTGATTAATAAGTTTAAACATTTGTTTTGGGTGCTCAAAAGAACCGCCTCATTTTTTTGGGTTGATAAATAAGAAAATTAATTTTTAATCAAACACTCTTATCTAGAGGTGTGAGATTAGTGCCTTTTTTATATGAACCAGGTTAAAATATGTTCTTATCTCTAGCAAAATTCATGTTGTGGGTACTCAAAAGAATTGTCTCAACAAGACAGAGACAATTCTTTTGAGTACCAACAAACATATGTGCCATCTCATGAGATTTTGGTTCTTAACTGGGCCTTATCGCGAGAAACCCTGTCTTTTGTGTTTCCGACAAAGCAAGTTTCAAACCAGTGTCTCAGCTACAGAGACTAGCTAGAAAATAAAAATTTGACCTGTAGCAAGATTATATATGATGATTTCCAAAAAGCGAATAACAAAGGGGCTGATCAGACTGTGCAGATGTGCAGGCTGGTCTGCACCTGTGTTGTTCGCAACCCCCTGAAGACAGGTTTTCTCGCACCGAGGCCCATCTGGTAGGCTAGCATTAAAGGCTTATACAGGCCTGCATATCTGCACAGTCTTGCCACAGCCTACATTTCTCGTATGCATAAAGTATTGAAGTATATAGAGACACAGGCCAAACATTGGGTCACCAGTCCCACTAGGTAGCTGCACATACATGTATAAAGGTTTACTTAATGCACATGCATTAATATACAATTATTGACTTATGTTGAGGTGGACATGGAGTGTAAATGAACAGTTAACATCATATTGACCGACGCAGAGCGGAGATCAATATGTTCAAGTTTACTGTTCAATAACACTCCATGTCTACCGAAACATAAGTCAACAATCGTTTTATTTTAAAATAAATGTATGTCATGCATGCTTTGCCATTTTATACCATTAAAACCAATGACTTTATGGATGGATCATGCGAAATTACTTGACGTTCATGACGTCACTTCCCGCAAGCCATGCAATATTACCTGGTGCCGAGTGCTTTGGAACCTCACGTCAGGCAAACCATGCAATATGTAGTTTTATTGACTCAAGTCGATATGCATCTGTGCCAATCAGAAGATGTTTATTTATAGATTATATAATAAGAACCAAAATCGCATTATTTGACTCCTATATTTTACTTAAAAAATACAGAAATACACCTATTCTGGGATACTGGTTTAACTGAATGTAAGGTATTGAATTGTACTATTTTTACATGTATGTTTGTAAATTTACATATAGCATAAATGACAGGTGTGTTGAAACAAAATGTATGTAGATCTGAACTATTTTTAGTATATGTTTATATATTTGTAAACAAGAAATCTGAAAGACAGTGTTGTGTGAAAAGTTTGTCTGACATAGCTCCAGATAAATATTATTTTGAGTTGAAAATTGTAAATATTTTCTTACCCATCAATTACAACATATGTTTTGGGTTCTCAAAAGAACCATCTCACTGAGATGGTTCTAGTGAGATGGTTCTTTTGAATACCCACAACATATGTTTTGGTTGAGAAATAAGAAAAATAATTTTTGATTAATACACTCTAAAATAGGGGTCTGTTGTCAGCTATTTTTGAAAGAATCTGGTGACAAGGTATGAAAAACAGGTATCTGAATGAATAATTATTTTAATCCATATTAGCCTAGCTCCCTTTTTATGGCAGGGATTTTCCTAGGCCATATTTTGGGCCCAATACAGGCCCTATCCCAAATAAAAAAATCAAGTAAATTTTCCCACTTTTTTAATACATTTCCCAATTTCTTGCAATAGTAAATAATACAAAGCCGAACTTAAAATTTTTTAATTTAGCAAGCCATTTGCACCTGTTTCTGCCAAAATGAACATGGTAGATCACGATAAAAGTGAAGCTATAGGTACATTTTATTTCAAATTTTAAGTTTTATTCAATGAATTATGAAAACATGATCAATTTTCATTTTCCCCAATTTGGCAGATTTATGTGTTAATCTTCCCAAAATGATGCCCCCCCCCCTGCCCCAGACTGGAAGGTATAGGAAAATCCCTGTATGGGGCATAGGCAATTAGTGCAGAGATAGATCAGATGCCAAAGAATGTAGGATCTCATCATTGTCTACACTGTTTGCTAGGAACCAAGTAATCTTATGATAGTAGTCAGATCCTTTGACAGCTCTAAGTTAATATCAACAATGGAGAAATACAGTAAACTCCGTGTAAAATGGCCACTTTTAAAAAGACCGAAAATGGTTTTCCAAGATCAATTATCGCTTAATGCAGGTCAAAAGTATTGCAGAATGCTCCAAGGGTAGCATTTTGCAATACTTTTGACCTTCATTCAGCCAACATTTGTCATTAAGATCTTTGTTTTGTCTATTTTTGAGTGGCCGTTTTACACAGGTTTTACTGTAAGTGTATATGAAATATATTTTACAAGTTGCCATTTAAATTTGAAATCCATAATTTTACAGTATTGATCTGAATATTTTACTCAACAATCCAGAAATCTTCAAACTCTTATAGAGTGGCCATGTAGAATATACAGTAAAACCTATCTAAAACTGCCACTCTCAAAAAGACCAAAAATTGGTTTTCAAGACCAATTTTCGCTTAATTCAGGTCAAAAGTATTGCAGAATGCAATACTTTTGACCTGCATTAAGCTACCATTTGTCATTAAGATCTTTTTTTTGTCTATTTTGAGTGGCCGCTTAAGACAGGTTTTACTGTATGCCATTTCTATTGAACAGGGAGTACTAGTTGCCCAATCCTTAAATTTGCAGCCAATATTTGGCAGAATCCTCGATTGAAAACTACATAATATTTTTGATAATTTTCAGTAAAAGAATGATACTTTCTTTTGAAACTTGTTTTAGCAGGTTATTGTCTTAAACAAGCAGGCTAATGTTTTCATTAGAAAGTCAAAATCTGCTTGGTTTATACAGGTCATTTAACAGACCAGGGGCATAATATCATGGTAAAACTTGTTGGTTTTATAGGGTAAATATATTATGATACTGTTTTATGTACATGAATATTTCGTATGCTGTTTTTTTGCACACCTAAGTAAGATCCTCTTTATCTGCAACAAGAGGAGCACTTGTGTAAGATCCTCTATGTGTGCAAAAGAGGAGCACTCATGTAAGACCCTATATATGTGCAAAAATTAAGAGCCTCTATATCTGCACTCATGTAAGAACCTCTGGGAGCGCAGTGGCGCAGTGGTAGAGTGCTTGACTCGAGACCGAAGGGCTGCAGGTTCAAGCCTCACCGGCGTCACTGCCTTGTGGTCCTTGTGCAAGACACATTTATCCTAGCTTAGTACTGGTTCAACCCAGGAAGACCCGTCCCTGTTTACTTGAAAGATTGTTGATGGGACGTAAAGAATCAAATCAAACAAACAATGTAAGAACCTCTATATCTGAAACATGAGGAGCACTTGTGTAGAATCTTCTATATTTTCAACAAGAGAAGCACTCGTGTAAGATCCTCCATACCTGCATCAAAGTAAGCACTCATGTAAGATGCTCTATATCTGTAACATGTGGAGCAAACATGTCAGATCCTCTATGTCTGCAACAAGAGGAGCATTCATGTAAGATCCTCTATATCTGCAACAAGAGGAGCATTCATGTAAGATCCTCTATATCTGCAACAAGAGGAGCATTCATGTAAGAACCTCTATATCAGCAACAAGAGGAGCACTCATGTAAGATCCTCTATATCTGTAACAAGAGGAGCACTCATGTAAGATCCTCTATAAAGAGGAGCAATCATGTCAGATCCTCTATATCTGCAACAAGAGGAGCACTCATGTAAGATCCTCTATATCTGCAACAAGAGGAGCAATCATGTCAGATCCTCTATATCTGCAACAAGAGGAGCACTCATATAAATTCTTCTATATATGCAACAAGAGGAGCACTCGTGTGAAATCCTCTATATCTTGGAGAAGTAAAAAAGTAATTGCAAATTGGATTGCATGGACCCAGTTTTCCGATAGGTGTTTCCTTGTTCTTATAGATATTAGGTGAATGTGTACCCCATACATTGTAATGTTTTACAGTAAAACCTGTCTTAAGCAGCCACTCAAAAACAGACCAAACAAAGGTCTTAAAGACATATGGTAGCTTATTGAAGGTGGAAAGTATTGCAGAATGCTCTCTTGGAGCATTCTGTAATACTTTTGACCTGCATTAAGCAATAAGTGGTCTTGAAAACCAATTTTTGGTCTTCTTTTTGAATGGCTGCTTAAGACAGGTTTTACTTTAGTTTCCCCACCTACAATAACCTTTATGTGTTCACAATATACTACAAAATATACTTATGTTAGCTATTTTATTTCTATTCACAAAAGCATTACTTTAGTTTTAGAGTGATAATAGTTAATTAGCAGTGCTAATAGTCTCTTGTTAAAATATAGAATGTATCATAGCCCTCTATTTTAAAATTTGTTACTATAGTCTGGGTCTTCATTGTTTGACAAAGTACCTGCTAACCTGTATCCAGAATGAAAAGGGTTACAAGATGTTGCTCATTTTCAGAAGACAGGCCTGTTTATTAGGGATTTCTTTAAAGAAAAAAAGTCCTGTTTTGTAGCAAATTTAAATGTACATTTGTTACTACTGGTCAATTTTAACCTTGGGCGGATCAAAGATTGGACGAGTATATACAGTAGTGTGTGAAAGGTTACTCAGATTATAACGGTTATTTATAAAAAATTGTAAGTGAGTATGATCAGGAAATACCACAATCACAAACTGCAGACAACCCCTAGGCACCGCGAGGAAGAGCCGCTCAACCATCACGAGACACCAGGGAGACAAATTAAGCAAAGCAACCAGCTCTCTCTTCCCCATCAAGATGATTGCAATACTAGAACGGACATAAAGTAACATACAACAAAACATAGAACAATTACAGACTCACACAATGGGAGTAACAATAAACAAAAAGTCAACAACAACAGAACCACCGCCTGAGAACGGACAGCAGCCTAAGCCACCGGGGAGCTTAAATGCATTTTACTGGTACCAAATCTTCGCCCTAGATTCTGCTGTTGTTGAAGTACAAGAAATGTTCAGCTCGCATGGAGGCTATCTAACTAATGCAATGTATCATCATGGAGAAACACTCTAATCAAATTAACACACCATGATGAAACAAAGAAAAGGGCTCATGACTCACAGATAGTCAGAGCTAAAGAAAACCTCAAGTTGAGCCACGGTGGGTCCAGCTACAGTTAAGCATCAGGCACCAACCCACCGATTAAAGCTTTACGTCAGAGCCGTCATAGAGTCTGAGGCCTGACCCACCGTCGTGCAATTAAAGAGGAAACCATAGCTATAAACCGTGATTGGGTTTAAAACTAGGCATGCAGACTGTCGCATGATATCCAAGTTATATCCAACCCTTATATAACGTTTTACTATCTTTTTGAATTGATCACTAAAATTAGTTTTTCCAATAATACGTTTGAATTTATAAACTAAATCACCATAAAATATACGTTCTGATATGCCTTGTTGCAGACGAGTTTTTAACCCAATATTGTATTTAACAATTAACTCTGAGTGTCTGTGGTAGAATTTAGAAAACTGGAAACAGGTGAGATATAACCGGTTTTTCACCCTGATTTCCATATCTCAGGCTACACCATGAACTTGTCCTACCTTTGATCTGTCTAAGGTAAAAAATTACCAGTATAGGGATCAACATGTTTTTCTAAGCATTAACATCTGCTGGACCCTGAGGGTGATGTTGAAACCTGAGCCTGAAAGGCAAGGGTAACGACCCCGAGGGGTCTAGCAGATGTTGATGTATCAGAAAACCATGTTTGATCGTTATTATTGCATAAAGTCTTTTTGTCACTTGAAAACTTTGGAAAAATTCTTAGAAATGTTCATTTTTGTATTGCTATAATGGCGTACAAAAGCATGAAGGATTCGTAGGTTTTGAAAATGCCTGTTCGAGAGCAAAGACCTAAGTCATCCTAACATCACTATATTACGTTCATTCCTATGCACGTTACTGTCAATGAAGTCAATTTTTGTGACGGCCTAAAATGTGTATATATAAAGTACAAAAGCTGTGCATCAACAGCACGTGAATTGCCTGATTAATATATGTTTTTTTGCGTTTTAAAACATGGCTGTTAATAGCATGCGACATGGATTTTTATGCAATAATACTTAATAATACTCTGATGTTTCAGCTGGTATCTGCTGTTTATCATCATAAGTCTTCCATTAACTGTTATTGTTTCAGAGTCTATTTGTTCAATTGTTATTTGTTGCCAGAAGCCATGTTCTTAACCTTTTAAGACCAATGGACTTTTCCATAACGTTTGATACAGTTAAATCAGTATGGTCAATTGTATATATTGAGGGATCACAGGTCATGATTTAAAAAATATATATTATATTTCTTTCTTGGAAGATCGATTTTGCATTAGCAAACAGTGCAGACCCTGATGAAATGCTGCATAATGGGGCATATCATCTGTGTCTTCACTGTTTGCTAAAGTGCCCATCTAGTGTGGTGTGCCCACAATATATATTATCTGAGAAGAAATTTTAGCCAATGAACAGCATTACCTTTCTCTGAAGATCGTTTTTGCATAAGCAAACAGTGCAGACCCTGATGAATGCCGCATAATGCGGCATTTTATCTGTGTCTTCACTGTTTGCCAAAGTGCCTGTCTAGAAGCTTCTGGTCTTCAAAGGGTTAACATATACATGTAAAGGAAAAAATCTTCCTTGTTGGTCGACACATTTTCTATATGCCAATCTGTATGGTGTCACATGTTTGTCAAATTTGTTTGTATGAAATTTGAACATGTGACTGCAATTAATAACATACTTTCTTGAATGGTTTCTCTTTCAATGGCGTTGCCAGAATACTGAAACAGTTATGCACATCAAAGGGAGACTACTGGCTCAAGCAGTGGTTCTCTTCGATTGCGTCCCTTTTCAAAACGGGAGCTTCTTAAAGGAAAGAATTTGCTCCCAGAGGGTTCAAAGAGCAGCTCCTTATGGTATATAAATCACTTTTACCACAATAGGTGACCTCACTTGAATTTTACTATTTTTAGTATGCATGTGCATAACTGCGTAATGGGAGCTACGCCAATGTCTTTGTTTGGTTATCGTCACATTTATGAGATGAGTATTTTTTATTGATTAGTTTAAGATTGTTACTAGTGTTAATGGTTTGGCTTGGTATGATGTATCAAAATAGTATGTCTCACTTTATGGTGCTCATCTTTTTAATCTGATGGTGCAAGTTCATTTCTTAACTCTTTCTAAGCTAGCGGCCACTTTTGTAGTCTGCTGATAGATAACCTTTGCAAACAGTTTGGACACTCTGATAGCATTCTGAAATACTTTTTTGGAAAAAAAATAATTTGAAAAAAGCCAGCAAACGACAACAAAAGCATGAAATATACTCAGCGTCAATGAAAAGTTAGTTCTTAAAGCTGCATAGTCTGTAACTTTTGATCTTTTAATTTTAGAAATAATGTTTCTATTTTTCAAGAACACAGTAAAAAAAAACTAAAATTCAGGTATACATTTTACCAATTTCGTAAATCTTAACAAATTATCAGTATCAAAACAACAGCATTTATGTTAAAAATTAACTGTCTATAATTATTGGAGGGAGGCAAATAATTACGAACAAGGGAAAATATACCTGTTTTTATAAGATAATTCACTTTTCCATGCAGTTTTCAGCTATAGTACACAGATTTATTGTGAAAATATAACTTAATTCTACTTTAACAAATGATTTAAAAAGAATAGAAAATTTTTCGAAAAATGTTCATAGTTGCAGACTTAGTCTCTTTAACATAGGACAATATTTAGTTGTTTCTGAATGAAGAACTGCGGATACTTCAGCACTCAATTTTATGGCATAGAGTCCCATGCATCACCACTATGGAAAATGGTATCCATCGCATCTCAATGCATTATACCCATTCTTTGATGGACCTCAGTAGTGTCCATTGCATTGTATAGGAAAATGCAAAGTTTCTGTGCTACCTTGGAGTTTGATTCTCATTTTTTTGTGTTTAATGGGATAATTTTAACCTGTACTAACATGTCTTCTGAAAATGATGATTTCAAATTCTTAAAAACTGCGAAAAACATAAAAAGCATATGCATCACGTGCATCACGTGCATCATAGTTCCAGGGTTCGTGGAACTGTTTTATCTCTCCAAACCAGTACGCCATTGACCAAAAACATGAATGTAAAACTAGCTATTGAGCTCTATTATATATTTTCCAAAATATCGAAATTTAGATACTGGTAACTTTTCACTGGCGCTGAGTATATTACCCAGCATGCAGAGGTAAGTTGCACAAGCCAAAGAGAACTTGTAATGTATTTCAGGCCCCTTTCCTTTAAAGCTGCATAGTCTGTAACTTTTGATCTTCTAATTTTAAAAATAATGTTTTTATTTTTCAAGAACACAGTAAAAATACTCAAATTCAGGTAAACATTTTACCATTTTCGTAAATCTTAACAAGTTATCACTATCAAAACAACTGCATTTATGTTAAAATTCAACGGTCTAGAATTATTGGAGGGACGCAAATAATTACCAACAAGAGAAAAACACACCTATTTGATAAGAAATTTCACTTTTCCATGCAGTTTTCAGCTGTATTGAACATTTTTATTGTGAAAACATAGCTTAATTCTACTTTTACAAATGATTAAAAAAGAAAAGATTTTTTTTTTGAAAAATGTTCATAGTTACAGAGTATGCAGCTTTAACTGGAGGGAATAAAGCCAAGATGTTGGTCTTTATTGTATGATATCATTTGTTTATTTATATTTCATAATGTACTGATGTTTCAAAGATGCATAGTAATGAGGCAATTCTAGATTTCTTATAAATAGGTACAGATGACGTATACACTACCACCTGCATATGCAGTATTCTGTTCTAGGTTCATTATACAGTTTACTGTAAACTGAGACTACCTGTATGCCCCAAAATAAGGTAAACTCGCGTGTGTTTGTTTACAACGATTCTCATCTATCTTTGAAACATCAGTAAGCACCCTTACTTACTTTGACTTATGGGCCAATCACCTTCCACCTTTGTATGTCTCACAAGGGATTTGGGCCTTTCAAAGTTTGTTCAAATGATGATCTTAGGTTGATCTTGACATTGTATAACCTTACATTACAATATCTACATGTTTGTGACTCGGTGTCAGGTGAGCGCTTCAGGACCTAAGGTTCTCTGATATTTTCCTGTCACAGCAGAAAGAAAAGTGCAAGGTTTTGTATTTTCTTTGACCCAGTATACACGGACTGGTAACTTACATGCAGGTAAATGTATATATTGGAATATGTTGTCAAGGCTGAGCTTTAAAAATGGACGTATGTTGAAGATTAAATAATCATATCTCCATTATTTCTCTGCATATCTGTGATTTTCTTCAAAAAGCAATGGTTCAATATACTATCTTTAAGACTGTTTTGTTATATTTATTTAAGGTTTATCCGTCTTTATGAACATCAGCAAGAAACAGGTACCCTTTTTAGCTAATTTTGGCACTTTTAGCCAAAAATCGTCAGAAATCAACCTAAAAGATGATAAACTTCAATCATATTTACTGTAACTTGTAATATTTCAAGTTTGCATACCGGGAATTACTTCGTATATTCTCGGGTATGTTCAGAATCAATTTTATAGGCTGTAGTACTTTGAAATAGCGCAGAAACAAAGCCTCGGCAACATAACTTTGTATTTCCGTCATTGACCAGTCCGTTTATACTGGGTCCGAAGTATTTTGTACATTTCCTGCAATGTAGACTGGCTCCAGTCCTTAAAACAATTTTTCATCAATGTGTCACATCATATACTTGTAGCCAGTCTTAGTCTGATGGCTCTGTTTTAAGGACTGGTTCATCTGGTACTTTACCTACCAACTTTCTGGTTGGTAATTAATCACTCCCTGCTGGCAGTCAATTATGAAATGAACATTTTTATTACAGAGATTATTTATTTAACTGGAATCAAATACCACAGCTGATAAGCATCATAAACCAATTAAGTGTGTATTTTCTTCTACCAGAACGTACAAGGCAGAGAGAAAATAATCTCACATTTTTTTTAAAAAGTCTTGCAGTGCCAAACAGTTTGAACCCAGATCAGGCGCAACATTTTCTCGGGCCTGATCTGGGCCAAATCAGTTTGCATAGGTTAACAGCAGAAGATCCTAGTTGGCAATTTTGCAAGCCTTTTTACTACTGTTGCTTCTACTACTACTACTACTACTGCTACTGCTGCTGCTGCTGCTGCTACTTCTGCTGCTGCTACTGCTGTTGCTACAACTAATACTACTACTACTACTACTACCTATACTACTACATGTACTCTTACTACTACTACTACTACTACTACTACTTCTACTACTAATAATACTTCTACTACTACTTCTACTACAACTACTACAACTACTACTACTACTGCTACTACTACTACTACTTTTACTACTACTACTACTACTACTACTACTACTACTACTACCTACTACTACTACTACTACAACTACTACAACTACTACTACTTCTGATGGTGTTGATGTTGCTACTACTACCATGACCACTACTACTACTACTACTACTACTACTACTACTACTACTACTACTACTGCTGCTGATGTTGTTGATGTTGCTACTACTACTACTACCGATGTTGTTGATGTTGCTACTACTACTACTACTACTGCTGCTGCTGCTGCTGCTGCTGCTGCTGCTACTACTGCTACTACTACTACTGCTACTGCTACTACTACTACTACTACTACTATTAGTTCTACTGCTGCTGCTGCTGTTACTAGACAAAATATGAACTCTATCATTCACTCTGAACCTGTTATGTAAACATCCTTGCTGAGAAGAAATCATTTAAGAGGTTTATTAGATCAGATAAGGATCATTAAAAACAAATAAATGTCAATCAAATCTGGAATACTTGGATGTAGACTGTCACCACCTCGTAATTTATAATGCCAGTTGAACCAGTCCTTAAAACAGAGCCATCAGACTAAGACTGGCTACAATTATATGATGTGACGCATTGATGAAAAATTGTTTTAAGGACTGGAGCCAGTCTACCTGCAATGGTACATCTTTATGTAGTAATTTGGATGCAATTTGCTGCCTTTGAGGTAGTAAGGCAGTAAAAAAATTGAATATATGGTTGTTAATTTTTACATTATTAAGTACGGTAAATGTTGTAAAATTATGACCACTTATTGCCTGCCAAACAAAGGCCTAGGCAAACAGTGCAGACCATGGTCAGACTGCTTCTAAGGAAGCAGTCTGATCAGGGTTTTCCTTGTTTGTTACATGTATTCAGAGAAGCAAATATTAATTCCAGTCTTAATATGTAACATTTTATTTGTGGAAAAAAGTGGAAAAATATTCAAAGTTTTAGAACATTTACCATATGTGTCTCAAGGATTAGGTTATAGTGTGTGCTGTTCTCATATTATTAATTTTATCCACATGTTGATTTATATATTTTATACATGTATTTGGAACACACATTTACTCAATTTATCACTGCAATAAAAGTTGAAATGTTCTACTCTTGTTTTGTAAAAGCATTGTCCTGTATGATACTGAAAAATCTTTATTACTTGTTGTCTAAAAAAACTTTTGTTGTGCTCACTAGAAGAAAAAATAGTCCAAATAACCTAAATTTAATATCGGGCCATTGTCTGCGCATGTGCGATACTAAAGGATCGACGTCAGTATTGATAAAATGCTTCCGGTCGATGACAATGAATATCGGGCCAATCTGTGCGACTCTAAACCATCATCACAGTCTATCCCAAATCATTAAAATGCAAAACCTATCATGTCATAGCGACTGATATTTATGATGAGGCCAATCAAAAGCTAAAGGTACCTTGATACTAAGATAAACTCTTCAAAGATAAATCAGCATGCCAAATATGACCCCCATCCATCCAATAGCCTTCAGCAAACAAGAGAAAATCGTTGGACCATGTACATGTACTATAGGTCATGGTACAAATTTATGTCTTATTATTACATGTTTTACTAAAATAAGTAAAAAAAAATGATTAGTGACCCTAGGCTGATACTGCCCGTGATCCCAAATCCAAAACGGCCGGCTCATGTGAACCCATATCGGCCCTCACTTGTACCCATATCACACCCTCTATACCCGATGATACAACCGATTTTTTACATCGAAGAGCTGATACAAAACACAACGTCACGTGCGAGGATGGATTCGAGTAAGTTGACGATGTTTTGATGTTTACAAGCAATAATAGGAGGAGTTGTGAGCCTAGACTTTTGGGAGAAATAAAGTGTACCTACCTCTATTTTTCGCCATAAATAGTCTTTTATAAAGCGTCCCCTTGCGATAGATATTCTGTATTTATCGACGGAATTTTCCACCACAGACACGAAAATTGATTACACTCGCTAATTGCTCGAATACTTCTTCACCGATTTCCTGTCCCAAACGTTCTGGATAAACCAGAAGCATTCTTTGTTAAATACCAGCAGAAGAAAATAATGAAATCCAACCGCATTCTACAGAAAACGGTGCTAAATACACACAGGGTTGTTCGATTAGGATACTTTCTACATCGATGAGTCTATGTCCGTGATACAACACACTTCAAAGAGGTATTTTTGAAAAATGATACAACAGACATCGAAGAGTTCGACCAAAAATGATATTTTTTACTTCGGAGACTTCTGAATATTAATAAGCATATGGAAAAGCGAGCAAAAAAGAGTCAGATCAGATATTTTTGGCATTTGTCTCTCTTATAAACATGCCTTCGGTGATGCCTAATAATGATAATCGATAAATACAGAATTTCTATCGCAAGGGGACGCTTTATAAATGACTACTTATGGCGAAAAGTCACACTGGTCAATGTAAACGCACCGGTGGTTGCTACAACGAGCTGGTGGTTGCATTTTAAAGCGTCAATGAAAAGTTAGTTCTTAAAGCTGCATAGTCTGTAACTTTTGATCTTTTAATTTTAGAAATAATGTTTCTATTTTTCAAGAACACAGTAAAAAAAAACTAAAATTCAGGTATACATTTTACCAATTTCGTAAATCTTAACAAATTATCAGTATCAAAACAACAGCATTTATGTTAAAAATTAACTGTCTATAATTATTGGAGGGAGGCAAATAATTACGAACAAGGGAAAATATACCTGTTTTTATAAGATAATTCACTTTTCCATGCAGTTTTCAGCTATAGTACACAGATTTATTGTGAAAATATAACTTAATTCTACTTTAACAAATGATTTAAAAAGAATAGAAAATTTTTCGAAAAATGTTCATAGTTGCAGACTTAGTCTCTTTAACATAGGACAATATTTAGTTGTTTCTGAATGAAGAACTGCGGATACTTCAGCACTCAATTTTATGGCATAGAGTCCCATGCATCACCACTATGGAAAATGGTATCCATCGCATCTCAATGCATTATACCCATTCTTTGATGGACCTCAGTAGTGTCCATTGCATTGTATAGGAAAATGCAAAGTTTCTGTGCTACCTTGGAGTTTGATTCTCATTTTTTTGTGTTTAATGGGATAATTTTAACCTGTACTAACATGTCTTCTGAAAATGATGATTTCAAATTCTTAAAAACTGCGAAAAACATAAAAAGCATATGCATCACGTGCATCATAGTTCCAGGGTTCGTGGAACTGTTTTATCTCTCCAAACCAGTACGCCATTGACCAAAAACATGAATGTAAAACTAGCTATTGAGCTCTATTATATATTTTCCAAAATATCGAAATTTAGATACTGGTAACTTTTCACTGGCGCTGAGTATATTACCCAGCATGCAGAGGTAAGTTGCACAAGCCAAAGAGAACTTGTAATGTATTTCAGGCCCCTTTCCTTTAAAGCTGCATAGTCTGTAACTTTTGATCTTCTAATTTTAAAAATAATGTTTTTATTTTTCAAGAACACAGTAAAAATACTCAAATTCAGGTAAACATTTTACCATTTTCGTAAATCTTAACAAGTTATCACTATCAAAACAACTGCATTTATGTTAAAATTCAACGGTCTAGAATTATTGGAGGGACGCAAATAATTACCAACAAGAGAAAAACACACCTATTTGATAAGAAATTTCACTTTTCCATGCAGTTTTCAGCTGTATTGAACATTTTTATTGTGAAAACATAGCTTAATTCTACTTTTACAAATGATTAAAAAAGAAAAGAAATTTTTTTGAAAAATGTTCATAGTTACAGAGTATGCAGCTTTAACTGGAGGGAATAAAGCCAAGATGTTGGTCTTTATTGTATGATATCATTTGTTTATTTATATTTCATAATGTACTGATGTTTCAAAGATGCATAGTAATGAGGCAATTCTAGATTTCTTATAAATAGGTACAGATGACGTATACACTACCACCTGCATATGCAGTATTCTGTTCTAGGTTCATTATACAGTTTACTGTAAACTGAGACTACCTGTATGCCCCAAAATAAGGTAAACTCGCGTGTGTTTGTTTACAACGATTCTCATCTATCTTTGAAACATCAGTAAGCACCCTTACTTACTTTGACTTATGGGCCAATCACCTTCCACCTTTGTATGTCTCACAAGGGATTTGGGCCTTTCAAAGTTTGTTCAAATGATGATCTTAGGTTGATCTTGACATTGTATAACCTTACATTACAATATCTACATGTTTGTGACTCGGTGTCAGGTGAGCGCTTCAGGACCTAAGGTTCTCTGATATTTTCCTGTCACAGCAGAAAGAAAAGTGCAAGGTTTTGTATTTTCTTTGACCCAGTATACACGGACTGGTAACTTACATGCAGGTAAATGTATATATTGGAATATGTTGTCAAGGCTGAGCTTTAAAAATGGACGTATGTTGAAGATTAAATAATCATATCTCCATTATTTCTCTGCATATCTGTGATTTTCTTCAAAAAGCAATGGTTCAATATACTATCTTTAAGACTGTTTTGTTATATTTATTTAAGGTTTATCCGTCTTTATGAACATCAGCAAGAAACAGGTACCCTTTTTAGCTAATTTTGGCACTTTTAGCCAAAAATCGTCAGAAATCAACCTAAAAGATGATAAACTTCAATCATATTTACTGTAACTTGTAATATTTCAAGTTTGCATACCGGGAATTACTTCGTATATTCTCGGGTATGTTCAGAATCAATTTTATAGGCTGTAGTACTTTGAAATAGCGCAGAAACAAAGCCTCGGCAACATAACTTTGTATTTCCGTCATTGACCAGTCCGTTTATACTGGGTCCGAAGTATTTTGTACATTTCCTGCAATGTAGACTGGCTCCAGTCCTTAAAACAATTTTTCATCAATGTGTCACATCATATACTTGTAGCCAGTCTTAGTCTGATGGCTCTGTTTTAAGGACTGGTTCATCTGGTACTTTACCTACCAACTTTCTGGTTGGTAATTAATCACTCCCTGCTGGCAGTCAATTATGAAATGAACATTTTTATTACAGAGATTATTTATTTAACTGGAATCAAATACCACAGCTGATAAGCATCATAAACCAATTAAGTGTGTATTTTCTCCTACCAGAACGTACAAGGCAGAGAGAAAATAATCTCACATTTTTTTAAAAAGTCTTGCAGTGCCAAACAGTTTGAACCCAGATCAGGCGCAACATTTTCTCGGGCCTGATCTGGGCCAAATCAGTTTGCATAGGTTAACAGCAGAAGATCCTAGTTGACAATTTTGCAAGCCTTTTTACTACTGTTGCTTCTACTACTACTACTACTACTGCTACTGCTACTGCTGCTGCTGCTGCTGCTACTTCTGCTGCTGCTACTGCTGTTGCTACAACTAATACTACTACTACTACTACTACCTATACTACTACATGTACTCTTACTACTACTACTACTACTACTACTACTACTACTTCTACTACTAATAATACTTCTACTACTACTTCTACTACAACTACTACAACTACTACTACTACTGCTACTACTACTACTACTTTTACTACTACTACTACTACTACTACCTACTACTACTACTACTACAACTACTACAACTACTACTACTTCTGATGGTGTTGATGTTGCTACTACTACCATGACCACTACTACTACTACTACTACTACTACTACTACTACTACTACTACTACTACTGCTGATGTTGTTGATGTTGCTACTACTACTACTACTGATGTTGTTGATGTTGCTACTACTACTACTACTACTACTGCTGCTGCTGCTGCTGCTGCTGCTGCTGCTACTACTGCTACTACTACTACTGCTACTGCTACTGCTACTACTACTACTACTACTACTATTAGTTCTACTGCTGCTGCTGCTGTTACTAGACAAAATATGAACTCTATCATTCACTCTGAACCTGTTATGTAAACATCCTTGCTGAGAAGAAATCATTTAAGAGGTTTATTAGATCAGATAAGGATCATTAAAAACAAATAAATGTCAATCAAATCTGGAATACTTGGATGTAGACTGGCACCACCTCGTAATTTATAATGCCAGTTGAACCAGTCCTTAAAACAGAGCCATCAGACTAAGACTGGCTACAATTATATGATGTGACGCATTGATGAAAAATTGTTTTAAGGACTGGAGCCAGTCTACATGCAATGGTACATCTTTATGTAGTAATTTGGATGCAATTTGCTGCCTTTGAGGTAGTAAGGCAGTAAAAAAATTGAATATATGGTTGTTAATTTTTACATTATTAAGTACGGTAAATGTTGTAAAATTATGACCACTTATTGCCTGCCAAACAAAGGCCTAGGCAAACAGTGCAGACCATGGTCAGACTGCTTCTAAGGAAGCAGTCTGATCAGGGTTTTCCTTGTTTGTTACATGTATTCAGAGAAGCAAATATTAATTCCAGTCTTAATAAGTAACATTTTATTTGTGGAAAAAAGTGGAAAAAAATTCAAAGTTTTAGAACATTTACCATATGTGTCTCAAGGATTAGGTTATAGTGTGTGCTGTTCTCATCTTATTAATTTTATCCACATGTTGATTTATATATTTTATACATGTATTTGGAACACACATTTACTCAATTTATCACTGCAATAAAAGTTGAAATGTTCTACTCTTGTTTTGTAAAAGCATTGTCCTGTATGATACTGAAAAATCTTTATTACTTGTTGTCTAAAAAAACTTTTGTTGTGCTCACTAGAAGAAAAAATAGTCCCAATAACCTAAATTTAATATCGGGCCATTGTCTGCGCATGTGCGATACTAAAGGATCGACGTCAGTATTGATAAAATGCTTCCAGTCGATGACAATGAATATCGGGCCAATCTGTGCGACTCTAAACCATCATCACAGTCTATCCCAAATCATTAAAATGCAAAACCTATCATGTCATAGCGACTGATATTTATGATGAGGCCAATCAAAAGCTAAAGGTACCTTGATACTAAGATAAACTCTTCAAAGATAAATCAGCATGCCAAATATGACCCCCATCCATCCAATAGCCTTCAGCAAACAAGAGAAAATCGTTGGACCATGTACATGTACTATAGGTCATGGTACAAATTTATGTCTTATTATTACATGTTTTACTAAAATAAGTAAAAAAAAAATGATTAGTTACCCTAGGCTGATACTGCCCGTGATCCCAAATCCAAAACGGCCGGCTCATGTGAACCCATATCGGCCCTCACTTGTACCCATATCACACCCTCTATACCCGATGATACAACCGATTTTTTACGTCGAAGAGCTGATACAAAACACAACGTCACGTGCGAGGATGGATTCGAGTAAGTTGACGATGTTTTGATGTTTACAAGCAATAATAGGAGGAGTTGTGAGCCTAGACTTTTGGGAGTAATAAAGTGTACCTACCTCTATTTTTCGCCATAAATAGTCTTTTATAAAGCGTCCCCTTGCGATAGATATTCTGTATTTATCGACGGAATTTTCCACCACAGACACGAAAATTGATTACACTCGCTAATTGCTCGAATACTTCTTCACCGATTTCCTGTCCCAAACGTTCTGGATAAACCAGAAGCATTCTTTGTTAAATACCAGCAGAAGAAAATAATGAAATCCAACCGCATTCTACAGAAAACGGTGCTAAATACACACAGGGTTGTTCGATTAGGATACTTTCTACATCGATGAGTCTATGTCCGTGATACAACACACTTCAAAGAGGTATTTTTGAAAAATGATACAACAGACATCGAAGAGTTCGACCAAAAATGATATTTGTAACGGGAGACTTCTGAATATTAATAAGCATATGGAATAGCAAGCAAAAACGAGTCAGACCAGATATTTTTGGCATTTGTCTCTCTTATAAACATGCCTTTGGTGATGCTGAATGATGAAACAATTAAAGGACTGCAACACTTACCCTGATAGGCGTTTTCGACAATTTGAATTGTATAATCCCTTCCACTGTGTTAAGTCCAAAGATAACCCTTTTGTACTGAGGTCAAATTTATACACAGCTTACTCTCTTATTTTTGCAACAGTTGTACGTACAGTAAACAAAGGGTCACTTAATGTACTTTAACTGTTTTGAAATTCAGGTACGACCAGGTCCTGGGGGGCATATTTTATTTAAGCCCCCTTATCATAGTGTCCTCATGGGCGGATCCAGAGGGGGAAACAGGAAAATCACAAGTTATATGGGTTTCTATAGGGAATAAGCTATTGGACACGACCCCCCCTCCTATGGAAGAAGTTGGACGGCCTCCTCGAAAAATGTTGGACCTCCTCTGGAACCTTGGAAAAGGATAGTTGATATTCCAGATGGACCTGAGCCCCACCCCCCCCCCCCCCCCCCTGCTCCCTGAAGAAAATTCCAGGATCCGCGCATGGTCCTTTGACGATCTATTGACGTTTAAAACAGCCGTGATAAAGGGGGTTATTCCTGCGGCACATGTGTACGCTTTATATAGGGAGATACTCCCCCCCCCCCCTGTCCGGAGGGTAAGAGGACCATGCGCTGATGCAGGAATTTTCTTCAGGGAGGATTCAGGTCCGTCTGACATAAAAAAAAGCTCTGACAACGTTTTTAGTCCTCAACATATTTTACAGAAGTCCAAGGTTCCAGAGGAGGTCCAACATTTTCCGCGGGGGGGGGGGGGGGGGGGGGTCCAACTTTTTTCAGAGGGGGGGGGGGGTCGTGTCCGATTGCTTATTCTCTATAGAAACCCATATAACTTGTGATTTTCCTATTTCCCCCTCTGAATCCGCCCATGAGGGCACTTCGATAATGGGGCTTAAATAAAATCTGCACCCACCCCAACCCCCCAGTGAGTTTCAAAACAATTAAATTACATTAAGTGACCCTTTGTTTACTGTACGCACAATTGTTGCAAAAATAAGAGAGTAAGCTGTGTATAAATTTGACCTCAGTACAAAAGGGTTATCTTTGGACTTAACACAGTGGAAGGGATTATACAATTCAAATTGTCGAAAACACCTATCAGGGTAAGTGTTGCAGTCCTTTAATTGTTTCATTATTCGGCATCACCAAAGGCATGTTTATAAGAGAGACAAAATCCAAAAATATCTGATCTGACTCTTTTTTGCTCGCTTTTCCATATGCTTATTAATATTCAGAAGTCTCCGAAGTAAAAAATATCATTTTTGGTCGAACTCTTCGATGTCTGTTGTATCATTTTTCAAAAATACCTCTTTGAAGTGTGTTGTATCACGGACATAGACTCATCGATGTAGAAAGTATCCTAATCGAACAATCCTGTGTGTATTTAGCACCGTTTTTTGTAGAATGCGGTTGGATTTCATTATTTTCTTCTGCTGGTATTTAACAAAGAATGCTTCTGGTTTATCCAGAACGTTTGGGACGGGAAATCGGTGAAGAAGTATTCGAGCAATTAGCGAGTGTAATCAATTTTCGTGTCTGTGGTGGAAAATTCCGTCGATAAATACAGAATTTCTATCGCAAGGGGACGCTTTATAAATGACTACTTATGGCGAAAAGTCACACTGGTCAATGTAAACGCACCGGTGGTTGCTACAACGAGCTGGTGGTTGCATTTTAAAGCACCGGTGGTGGCGTAAAAGGTAAAAAAATCTATACCTGTTGACTTTATTATTTATTTATAAACTTGCATTTATTTTATTTGTGATGACACCTGGCGCACAGACCACCGGTAACATTGCAGTTTATGGCTCTGCCAAGCAATTGGTGATTTAATTCATGGTTTGGACCGCAAATCCAACAAAGTTCTGGAGTTTTGCCGTGACAGGTGCTTTTTTCTAGTGTAACTGCCTAAATTGAGTGAAATCTGCACGTCTAAGCGCAGCTGTTGTCATATTCCCATGAAATAACATCCAAAAAATGATTACTACTTTGGGTTTTTTTCTTGGTAAAGTAGCAAATGTTTTATTGAGGAATTTTTATTACAACGCACTGGGAGCATTTTTTTGACGCATTGATACAACGCACTGATGGTTGCACAGAATTCCTGTGGTTGCTGGTGCAGCCTCACCACAGCATTCACTGTTCTTATAAACGGTACATAAATCGTTATTTGAGCCAGCACATGATATTTCAGTACCAGGACGAAGACTCAGGTGAGCCTATGCAAATTTACAGACTCGCCAGAGGCTTCTTTGCATAGAAAAAATAAAGAGTAGCAATCGTTTTTGGATGTTATTTCATGGAACTATGATAACATAGCTGCAGCTGTGCTTAGACATGCAGAATTTCCTGAAGTTAGGCAGTCACAATAGAAAAAGCACCTGTCACTGTCAAACTCCACAACCGTGTCGGATTTGTCGGTCAAACCATGAATTAAAACGCCAATTGCATGGCAGAGCCATAAACTGCAATGTTTCTGACGGTTTGTGCGCTTTGGGTCATCAAAAGTACAATAAAAGCAAGCTTACAAAGAAATCATACAGTCAATAGGCATAGATTTTGTGGTTTTTGTACACTGATGAAGGCTCAAGCGTGACTCTGCAAATGTTTAGCCTCACCAGAGATGCTCCAGAGCTAGCCCTGTTCGCACTTTGAGAGTGTTTCCACCTATTTTTCAGATTGGCCCCAAAACTTTTGATTTAATGAGATTGTTTGTACTTTATGATACATTACAATAGTTAATAAGCCTCCATGCGAGCTTAAAGTTTTTGTGCTTCAACAACAGCAGATTCTAGGGCGAAGATTTGGTACCAGTAAAATGCCATTTTAGCACCCAGAGGTATAGGCTGCTGTCTGTTCTAAGGCGGTGATTCTGTTGTTGTTGATTCGTTGTTGATTGTTACTCCCATTACAGGATTCTGTAATTGTTCTATATTTTGTTACTTTATGTCCATTCTTGTTTTCAATCATCTTGATGGGGAAGAGAGAGAGCTGGTTGCTTTGCTTAGTTTGTCTTCCTGGTGTCTCGTGATTGTTGTGTGGCTATTCCTCTCAGTGCCATGGGTTTGTCTGCAGTTTGTGATTGTGATACTAACTATATTTGGGTGTCATTCATGCGAACAGCGCTGGCTTTGGTCACATTTGCTTGGTCTAGTCTGAGCCTTCGTCACAGTTTAAAATTCTCATGTGGTGACTCAAATGGCGATTGAATGCCATTTTGTGCGAGCAGCGAAGGATCTGGCGAGTCTGCACATTTGCACAGGCTTACCTTAGCCTTCGTCACTGTACAAAATCTCTTGTGCTGCCTTAATTGGCGATTTGTGTGCTATTCACGCCAGCAGCGAATACTCTGGCGAGTCTGCACATTTGCGCAGGCAGTCACTGGACAATGTAATAAATATCAAGATCTCTTGTGCTGGCAGCAAAGGCTCTTGGGAGTATGCACGTTTGCACAGGCTCGCCTGAGCCTTCTATACAGTATCGAAATATCATGTGCTGGTTGAAATGGCGATTTTTGCAACGTTTATGTGATCAGCGAATGATGTGGTGAGTCTGCACCAGCAACCACAGGAATTCTGTGCAACCATCAGTGCGTTGTATCAATGCGTCAAAAAATGCTCCCAGTGCGTTGTAATAAAAATTCCTCAATAAAACATTTGCTACTAACCAAGAAAAAAACAAAACAAAGTAGTAATCAATTTTTGGATGTTATTTCATGGGAATATGACAACAGCTGCGCTTAGACATGCAGATTTCACTCAATTTAGGCAGTTACACTAGAAAAAAGCACCTGTCACGGCAAAACTCGTGAACTTTGTTGGATTTGCAGTCCAAACCATGAATTAAATCACCAATTGCTTGGCAGAGACATAAACTGCAATGTTACCGGTGGTCTGTGCGCCAGGTGTCATCACAAATAAAATAAATGCAAGTTTATAAATAAATAATAAAGTCAACAGGTATAGATTTTTACGCCACCACCGGTGCTTTAAAATGCAACCACCAGCTCGTTGTAGCAACCACCGGTGCGTTTACATTGACCAGTGTGAAAATAGAGGTAGGTACACTTTATTACTCCCAAAAGTCTAGGCTCACAACTCCTCATATTATTGCCTGTAAACATCAAAACATCGTCAACTTACTCGAATCCATCCTCGCACGTGACGTTGTATTTTGTATCAGCTCTTCGATGTAAAAATTCGGTTGTATCATCGGGTACAGGGGGTGTATCAGCCCTCGCGTGCACCTTTATCAGCCCTCACTTCCCCCATATCATCATTAATGACGTCATTCACATCAATGGGACTTGAAGACCTGTGCGTAAACATGTAATAAAAAGTTAAAAAAACGTGGATGGGTATATGGGCCCATCACTCCATATTGGCCCTCGGGCCTAAACGGCCCTCAGGCAAATACGGAAACACTGGCCAGATATGCCTGGTAACTCGGCGGTGGCCATGTATTAATCTCGAAGTAAACATCCCAAGTACGACAAAAACACAGATTTCCAACGCACAATTGGTGCACTAAATGTAAGGGTTTGATTTAAGCCCAAAATTATAGTTGTCATAATTCGGGCAGATTGAATAGAAAAATGTCCGAGGTCCTTTATTCAGCAAATATACATGGTAATGGCACTAGACACGTAGATAATTCAAATAAGGTCATGTGGCTGTTTGTGTTCTGTGTCTCTTCCTCACGATGACGTGGGTTGGGCTGCAGTGTAAGAATACGGCATTTCCTGGTCATACACACTTACTTTCACATTGGCGTAGCGACCGATACGCAGTTTTGCACGTGCGTAGTAAAAATAGTAACATTCAAGGGAGGTCACCTAATGTGGTAAAAGTAATGTTCCATACCATGAGAAAGGAAAGAATTCGCTCCCTCTGGGAGCAAATTCTTTCCTTTAGGAGAAGTTCCCATTTTGAAAAGGGACGCAATTGAAGAGAACCACTGCTTTATATCATAGTCTCCGTTTGATGTGCGTATCTTTTTCAACGTAGCGCCATTGCTTTCAGATCCTATAGAAACAAGACAAATAGACTCAGCTGCCATAGCAAGAAGACAACCTCCAATTCCAAAGTAACAACACAGACTCAAATACTATTTCATCAAGACAAACAAGTTCAGATACAATAGTAACAAGACAACATAAATTTTCTAAATGATTATTCACCTTTGTTAACATAACGTATAACGTGTGTTCAGCTAGCAATTAATAGAACATTACAGGCAACAAAAGAGTTCCTGAACAGCCCTTGGTATTTTTGTTGTGTGAACTTTATGGCACATTTAATAGTATACCTACTGAGTTCAAATAATAAAAACAATCGTTTTTTTGTATAATGACACTATTTACAGACTGTGTATTTGAGTTAATGAAAGTTGATTATATATACAAACTTATCTTTTCATTTGTCAAACTATGCATTATCAAATACAGTGTCTGGATTGTCATTAATGTACTTATCAAAGTCAGCCATTGTATTTCCTGTCATGCAATGGGCGTCATCATCTCGACCATATCTGTTGATTTTGAGACCCTGTTTTAAGTCTTTTGGATCACGTGGGTCAATACGCGTGGCATCGCGAGAACTGATCGCTGGATCCTCGTCATAGTAGTTATATGGAAGCAGGAAAAACTCGAGCTGGAGACCAACTGTTGGAGTAACTGGGAGATCTTCCATATGAGGAATGTGATGAATGCCCATTGTTACCCACGTGACTTGATCCTGAAATATACATGTTAATAATAATTAACGTGTTTTTGCTCCAGTTTCACATGTTCTTAGTATAAAATCTGAAAAAAAGAATTGTAAAATCGCTTGATTTTATACTGTCTAATGTTGAAAAGCTTGGTTCTTACTGTAATTTTGATCGAAATATTTCAGAGGATAATCTTATGTTTATACACTAACAGTAGTATAAAATCTAACTGAACATTAGTAGTGTAATACAAAGATTTTACGCATAGATTATAGATCATATATTACAATTATAAAGGAACAAATTGGGAACGGGTGCACACGCAACGTATCTTTTGGAAATAGTCGCACTTGGAGCCTTTGGAAATAGTCACATCGACCACTTCACGGATTTAATTAATGAAATATTGGCAAAATATATGATTAAGTTGGCCAAAACTTTTTATTTCTGTGATAAATGATTGGTAGGGGCGGAGTAAATTATAAATCCAGTGAATACTCACATTTGATAGGGACCAGTATCATACAGAGTTTTCTCCAAACATATTGTGGAAGCAAAGGCCTCCGAGTGCTTACCATACATATTTTCAATCCCTTTGTTGCTATTGTTTATTTTTCAGTATACAATATAATGTGCTATTGCCACAAGAACCAAATTGTTCTGGGTACTGCAAATATTATTTATGATAGTAACAGACCTGATATGTAATCAAATTCTTCTCAAGATATCACTAAGTACCCTGCCAATATTGCGATAACGTTTGCACCAAGCTTGGGTAACAATGTCTTCAATATTGAATCAATGCAGGTATAACAAGTTACAAACATGTTCAACGTGTAATATTTACGGAACCTAGATATACATGAGGTACTAGACTAGGTCCACGCCTGGTTTAGTCGTCCTTCAAACGTTGCATGCGCAGCTATCTAGCGGGGAAAATGCACAAATTTTGGCCTCAGCATTCATCTACGTTGTGTGTGTGTGTGTGTGTGTGTGTGTGTGTGTGTGTGTGTGTGTGTGTGTGTGTGTGTGTGTGTGTGTGTGTGTGTGTGTGTGTGTGTGTGTGTGTGTGCATCGGCGCTCTCAAATGAAGTCCGTGGAATCAGAGCTCTTACTTTGAATTATCAGTACGACTTGTAGCTACTGTTAAGCAAATTACTGTCGTACCAACCAAGGGTGACAGTGACGTCATGTTTTGTTTACAAAGTTGTCAGGGACTTAGAATGGATAGATCACTTGTGTACTAATCCTATCCGCAGGATAGGATTAATACACAAGTGATCTACCGATTCGCGTTAGCTCAAGTGAAGTATACAAGTTAATGTTTAACTTAATAGTTGTAAACAAAATATTACGTCACTGTCACTCTTGGCTGGCAGGACAGTACAGTGATGGATAAATAAGACACATGTTGAAGGCACATATTAGAAGCACATATATCTTTTGATGGTAAATAATGAAATAATGCAGAAATATACCCATGTACATCGAGTTTTCCGGTACTCGGTCGAGTTATCAAGATTTCAATTTTGGAGAGAGAGAACTGTAATGTGTCTTACCACATCCACGATGCTTTCGTTGTCATCTATAAAGCTTTGAAAGTTAACTACAGGGTCTGAACCATCCCAGATTGTAAACATAGAGCTGCTTCTCGGCTCGTCCTCCTTGTACTTGGTCACTGCCATCTGGTACCGCGCCCAAGAGATCGCTGGCTCCTGGCCCATGCCTTCTGGGATTAGCTGGAAAACAACGAAATAAATACTATAGTTATGTTCCGAAGCATTACATTGCCCCTGATTCATAAATTAACAATATAGGTACTAATTTTAAAAGTACAGGACTTCACATTGCGTTGAAACTTGCATAGAACCAGACAAATCTATTGACATATGTTTAAACTTGCAAAAGCAATCATAATAACGTTTCATACAGATTTTATTATTCTTGATTGGCCTACAGTAAATCACGTGCGTGGGCATAATATATTGATATTGGTCAGCGAAAATTCAAAAAAAAAAGATTGACCACCTTCTTATTGGTTGGTTTCGCTCTTTTTAAAATAAACAAAACGCTACTCAAGGTGTCTGTAGAGTCTAATTTCAAGGGATATGTATGTGTGACCTTCGCATTTGACGCATAACACATTGAGTGTTGATTATTGAATTTTGAGTTATTCCTGTCAATATTGTTAAACATTATGAGTTCATTGATATGCTGCAATCTTTAAACAAATTAAATCTCACAGGACATGTTCCCATGATGAACAGACGCTCTCTTTGTAGCCATGATTAGTTTATATTTTAAAATTTTAAAATATGAATTGTATACCAGTAGAATGATAATTTCAATTTTATGGTCATTGTACTAACCCCTCCTGATACATACAAGTATATATTACCTGCTTTGACATCCCTTTCATATAGAGTCTGTATGCTCTTGGAAGACCATACTTAGTCTTGAAGTTATTGTTATGAAATGTTAGATATTTTGGTTTGTCGAAGTTGAACTTGAGTGCTGCCTCTTTCTCTGTCTGGACGTCTGTTCGCGATATCTTTGTCTGAGCATACTTTGCTCCAGGAATTTTGGACCACTTTGAATTATCCACCTGCACAGGTTCAACATTTATGATCTCAAACCTATTCGACGTTCCTTTAACGTCCATGTCTACTTTGAAATGAAACATATGGTGGTGTACATTTCCTATAATATTTTCTCCCAGTCTTGGTCCATACTCATCTTCGGCGGGAGTCCTGAATGATGTAAGAATGTAACCATTAGAAATAGCTTTCACTTCGATGGCGCCATTTTGATGAAAGACAAAATCAAAGATATAGTCGTAGTTTAAAACTGTAGCTATTGTCCTGACGATTAGTACAACATCCTCCATACCTTCAAAGTACTTCCCTTCATCGTTGTTTCTCGACAGATGTCTGCGCAGAGGAACAGCAGTGTTGTGTTCAAACACGCAGAATGCTCTATCAATCTTAAAAGGGGCCTCGCTGTCTTCCGTGACAATGTGACTGCTGAGGAAGGTAGCATGTCTCGGACAGTCGACACCAGGAATCAGAGTTCTGACTCGGGTTCCGATCATGAAGAAGCTATCAGCAAAGTCTGAAGATCTGTGGGCCGGATTGTGAGCGGAATAATATGCTGCAGCTTCTTGAAGGCTTAATTCGTAAACAATTCTCTCACCTTCGTATCTGATATCAAAGAGCTGTGGTCCAGCTACAATAGACATTCTTACATCCATTTCCCATCCCAAATAGCCAATATGTCTCCCATTTATAGAGTATCTCTTGCCATGCGGCTCAAACTCGATGGGCTTACTAGCTGGTTCCGCCGGAAACGGATCTCCACGCATGTGCAAAGATGAGAACAGCTTTTCATCATTAACTGGAAATGGTATCTTTATCTTTGGTACTGCATCAGATTCATATGCAGTCATTAGATCTTCGAGCGTATCGAATGATGACTCGCCATATGAAACTGTGACAATTTTGTAGTCAGCTTTCGTCGTGCCAGTAAGATCAACCAAGACATGGAAACCAACAGGGTTAAGACTGAAATATTCCACAGTCTGATACAGCCAGAACCAACTCCTCCTTGAGTCTGTGTGACCACTTGTAGCAGATGATTCTGAATTCTGAAGCTGGAAGAAGCTCAGACAGGTGTCACCACAGTCTTCAATCTGTCCACCATAGCTCTCTTGTAGTAGCTTTCCCGCCACTTTCTGGACCTCGTGGTGTACCATACTTCCGGCGTCCAGTAGTTCTGGCAGCGTGAATGGTCTAAAGTGAAACGGGGATGTTTTGTGATCTTTCATGTAAGTTGGATTGGATAGAGGGCCGACAATGTATTCTTTAACATCAGGTTGTGGTGAGTTATCGCCCCTGAAGATAACGACTTTGGCCTCACGGTCTGGTTGTCTCTGTTTGTTATCAAGAAAATTGAGAGTAGCTTCTTTATTTGGGATTTTAATCTCCATGGTAAAAATGTAACTTGCGTTACATCGAATATCAGAGGATTTCACAATATTTAACTCATCCTTAGCATACAAAAAGTCTTTTACTGACTTCACTTCCTCTGGCGTCAGATCATGGAATGGTGGCAATGGACTCGGTGGTTCTAGGTGGATGTTTTCTGATCCTGTCTTGCAGAATCCTGACTGGTTCTCCGCTTCTTTCTTGTCAGACTTAGACTGTGACACTACAACAGCGATGGCTACAACAAGGGCGACAACTACTACACATAGGAGTATGACGACGAACCGACAAACACCGATCCTCCTTCTGTAATTAGTAACATCGCCAGACATCTTGATCCCTAGAATAATGAAATAAATTATTGTGTAAGCAAACATGATACCTTTAAATGGTATGCTGATGTGTTTTGGTAGCTTTCAATATTTGGGAAACTCGCTCCGTGTTTGACTGGGCATTGCGGCTTGAACAACGATTGAGCGAACACATGAGAAAGCTGTGTTGTGTTCGATTGTTCCAGAGAATAACTACATTGTTAATAGGTAGAAATGTTATCACTGAAGAAATGATGGCCTCACGTTGTTTAGTAGGAACATAAGAGTAAGTTTACTGGAGAATTGTTGGCCTCAAGTTGTTTAGTAGGAAAGTAGCGCTAGTTTACACCAAATGGGTGGCAGCTCATGTGCCACTCTTTTGGTGTTAACTTGCACTTTTTTACAGTGTTTGCTTGCAAATGCATGCTAAAATTGGAATGCATGGTGAAAATTCGGGGAAGGAAAGTGTATTAAATCAGGCCGGGTCAATTCAAAAGTCATTTGAAGCCTTATTTTTCAGTTCTTTTGTTATTCTCGTTATGTTTTCAACCGATAAACGACGACCTTCGAGTACTCATGTTTATTATTTTTTGGACAAACGAGAAGTATCATCTAAACTAGGTCATTGACTGTTTTCTTCAATAAGGTGATCTAATGTTACCTCCCCACCTTTCAGTCACCGACAATTCATCAACCTGGGGCTCAACACACAGTGTACCATATTAACTCAGAAAAAAATCATTATTTTGCGTGTACTTTATTTCGCCATTTTGTCTGTCGCATAACCGTTTTGCGAGCCTAACAATTTGTCATCAATGGATGTTTTCTTACATAAGTGCCATATATTACAAGAGCCGTTACATGCAGATAGTGGAACATGCGCGGATCCAGAGGGGAGTTGGTAGGGCAGGGGTCTGGACCCCCCCCCCCCCCCCCCCCCACACACACACACACCTGAAAAATCCCGAAGCTATATGTTTCTTAGCAATACTGGTCGGGATCACCTGAAAAATCACAAAGCTACCAAGCCAGTATTCAATTTTGGGCCATCGGCCCGCCAGCGAACGCCATTTAATGGATTTCGCTGGCGGGCCGATGATGGCCCGCTTTTAGTGATATTTCGATCCTCTCCCCTCATCAACTAAAAAACCCGTCAAAGTTTGACCCCCCTTCTGGATCCACGCATGTGGAAGCCCATATCAGACTGCGCGTCCCTGCAATTGTAATAATTTGAATTCATCGGTGACCAACATGGTAGATATTTAGAGAGAGAAAATGTCGCGAAAAATAATGGATGTACAACATTCCATATTTGCTTATCTACGTAGACCAGCTTGAATCCTAAAGACTTGGGCAAACTTTGCATATTGAAACTTTGCATGTAGCAGGCTGAGCTCTCGTATAATTTCGAGTGTAGTACGAATATCAAATGACCAGGGCCCAGAATTACAATGCTTCCTTAAAGTTAAGGAAGACTTATTAAGTTAAGTATTGATTTTTCAGGATGCGAAAAATAACATTTCAAATTGATTAAAATCAAAATCAGGGTTTCTCGCATAGCAACTTGCGCCTGAGTTAATTTTGTCATTTTTTTATAACTTGCTACACCTAATCTTAGCAAGGGGCGTGCGACTTGGTGTAAAATGGTAAAAAGAATATGAGTTGCTAGGTAGCCGACTGGAAAATCCGTTTTATATAGCTTGACATCTTTTGATTTAACTGTTGACTGTTTGAAAAGAAGATGTATTTGTGTTGATGTTTTACCCGTTAAATAGCAAAATGCTCCGCACTCAGTACAAAATGGCACTTAATTTCAAACTGAGCCCACGTATGCCAAGCGTACCATGGATGTGGCATCTGCCAAACATTTATACCCCGACGGGAAGCCAATTAACCTTGCATCTCATTATATTCAGCACTTAGTCCATTTGGTTTCGAAAATAACAAAATTCGATCGCTACACATTCCAGGAACAGCAGGGGTGACATTGTGCAGACGGCATTATCACGTCGATCCCTGCGCGATTGATGCTGATTTAGGACATTCTCAAAAATCAAACTATTAATGCCCCATACTTTTATCAGACAGTGCCAGGCGCAGGATAATTGCGGGAAATTGACAGAATTCCTCTCTCAAAGCATGAATGGGTGCTTAAAACTGGGTGTACAGTATTCGCTCTAAATGTATTTGCTGGGAGGGGTGCTTCTGTACATCGTCATACAACCGAAAATCGAATCGAATCGCTACACATAAACTGTACGTTCAAATTGACCAGCAATAATAGGCCATTCATTCCAAAATAAGTGTAAACGTAGACGGGTTAGGTTCATATTTATAGAAATTTAGCTCCGATATTCATTCCCGCTGGCAGAATATACAGAAATCTGAAAAAAAGATTGGCAGGTATTAAGGTTTACCATCCGAGAATAATTTAGTTTCTATAAGAAATTGGTTGAATTTGGCATTTGTCGCATAGGCACACAGCGATGGCAGAAAAGTTTTAAAGTACGGCAGTCACTGGAACCTGAACTGTAGGTCAGTGGTACTGTATCAAAGCGTGTGTTAAAAGAAACTAGACTGTACTCGGGGGTACACCATCGCAAATACCCACTATTTCACTTTTGATCTTGACCTATGGGCCATGGTTACACACAATATTGCCTAGTTGCTAGTACCCTCCACATCATGTGACCTAGCCACCTACGAATGAAGTTGGGCTTAGGAGATCTATCAAAGTTTACAAGAAAATACATTATATGATCTTTGACCTTGACATAAATGTCACACTAGATAATGTCCAGCGCGCTCTACATCATGTGACATATGCACCTGTAAAGTTTTAAGTTGCAATGCCCTACGGTTTAGGAAGAAACTACATTATTTGACCTCTGACCTTGGTCAATGTCGCTTTAAATGTTGCCTAGTACCTCCTACATCATATGACCTATGCACCTGCAAAGTTTGAAGTTGCTACGTCTAACAGTTTAGGAGAAGATGCATTTACTAGAAAATAAATTATTTGACATTGACCTTGGGCACACGAAATGTTGCCTAGTACACTCTAAAATATCACAGTATGTAAACTGAAATAAACATCCTGTACCTTTTCCTCCTAGCTCAGGCCGTATAAACACGAATTTCAGCGCTCGTGCGTAACCAGTAGTCGGAAAATTCGTGTATTTATAGCGCTGTATACGTATCGATTTCCATTGTTACGGTTACAGATAGGACACAATCGAACAAGGTAAGTAATGCTTGTTTTACGAAATTCTTACATTTGATTCCATAATTTTAGCGGTTTACTCCTACGCATTTCGCTTTATATATATCGAACCTGCTTTGAAATAGTGCCGTTTTGTCCTGAAAATGAACTTAAATGTCAGTTTGCATTGTTTTGGTGTAATAGGGAGTCACATGCTTACATGATTGTATGGTTCTAATTGTTAAAGTTTCTTAGATCTGTGAAAAAAATCAACCTAAATAGATGGCCCCTCACAATTGCAGCTATACCACTAACTCAAACAATTGAGCCAATCGCTATACCACTAACTTGTGCGTAACTATACCACTAACTCGATTGACAGACTATTTTAAAACGACTAAAAGTCACGAACAAAATGTTTAGTCCTTCGTAAATGGTTTGTATATGTTCCAAAATATTTTTGACAGAAAGCATGCCTCTTTTTTTAAGCAATATTAATTGAGTTGACTGCACTATCATGGTTTATGGACTGCCAGAGGGAGAAATTCTGGACAGCCAGTTTGACATAGCCTTCGCCTGTAGCTCTGGCCATCCAGACTCTGATTTACAACGTAATGACCTAGGTGTTATTCCAAACATTGTTACATAGGTATACGTGATAATATACACTAATATAGGGATGAAACATTTCTTTGCATGAATTAACGTTAGTCATGGCCTGAGAGACGTTACATACTGAGGACAAAGCCTGACGTTTGGGACGTCTCACGGGGGACCCGAGGGACACAAAATCCACTGAAACATCGTTATTATCGTTATAATTGCGTTGATTTATTAATATATTCAACGAGATTTACCAAACTATAATTTGGCACTATAAATTGTCACAGTTTGTGGTTGGACGTTTTTATTAATATTCATGTTTCATGACCAAAAGGTAAGTTTGTATGACAAAAACGCCACAATCACATACTCTGCAGACCAACCCACGGCTTCGTTCATAGGTGTCGGCTAGGAAACAGTGGATTAACAGCACGTGAATGGCCTCGTTAAAAATTAGATTGTGCTGGTTGAACCATGACTGTTAAATATATATGCAGCATGGATTTTATAACACAGAGTAAAATGTATTATGCCATTTCATGAGTCACTGAACTACTGCTAAATTTCGAACTTAGACTATTCAAATGTTAGAAGAGTCCAGATGTAGTACGAGACATGTAAATCTAGAGGAAATAACGGTTAAACCTTACCTGTTTTCAATTCAGCATCGATAGCATGGACAGTAGATATTTGGATTAGAATTAACTGTTACAGTCTGAATGACCTTGACGTGCTACTGCTTAAACTCGTCCAATCTTTGATCCGTCTGTGGTCGAAATTGAACAAATATCTTTTCCTGGTGGAAGCGTTTTGGATATAGACCTGGACTAATCATTTTTCTTGTTTTATAGTTTCCATATTTACATTCAAAATCCTATTTTGACATTCAAACTGGGGCCGAATATCGAATTTTGATATTCAAAATCCTATTTTGAAATTCAAAATCGGGCCGAAAATCGTATTTTGACATTCAAAATCCTATTTTGACATTCGAACCGGGGCCGAATATCGTATTTTGACATTCAAAATCCTATTTTGACATTTGAACTGGGGCCAAATATCGAATTTTGACATTCAAGATCCTATTTTGACATTCGAATTGAGGCCGAATATCATATTTTGACGTTCAAAATCCTATTCTGAAATTCAAAATCGGGCGGAATATCGCATTTTGACATTCAAAATCCTATTTTGACATTTGAACTGGGGCGGAATATCGTATTTTGACATTCAAAATCCTATTTTGACATATGAAATGAGGCGGAATATCGTATTTTAACATTCAAAATCCTATTTTAACAATCAAACTTAGGCTGAATATCGTATTTCGACATTCAAAATCCTATTTTGACATTCGAGCTGAGACTGAATATCGCAATTGACATTCGAAATCCTATTTTGGCATTCAAAACCTGGCCGAATACATATTTTGACATTCAAAATCCCTTTTCGACATTCGAACTGGGGCCGAATATCGAATTTTGACATCAAAAATCCTATTTTGACATTCGAAATACGGCTGAATATCGAATTTTGACATTCAAAATCCTATTTTGACATTTGAACTGGGGCCGAATATCGCAGTTGGCATTCAAAATCCTATTTTGACATTCGAATTGAGGTTGAATATCGTATTTCAACATTCAAAATCCTATTTTGACATTGGAAAAGGGGCCGTATATCACATTTTGACATTTCTTTCAAAATCCTATTTTCACATTCGAATTGAGGCTGAATATCGTATTTTAACATTCAAAATCCTTTTTTGACATTCGAACTTTGGCCGAATATCGTTATTTGACATTCAAAATCCTATTTCTACATTCGAAATCGGGCGGAATATCGTATTTTGACATTCTAAATCCTATTTTGACCTTGGAACTGGGACGAATGTTGTATTTCGACATTCAAAACCCTATTTTGACATTCGAAATCTGGGCGAATATCGTATTCTGACATTCGAAATCCTATTTTGACATTCGAACTGGGGCCTAATATCGTATTTTGACGTTCAAACTGGGGCCCAATATCGTATTTTCACATGCAAAATCCTATTTTGACATTCAAAATGGGGCCGAATATCGTATTCTGACATAATAATCAAATTCTGACATTCAAAATGGGGCCGAATACCGTATTTTGACATTCAAAATCCTATTCTGACATTCGAAATCGAGCTGAATATCGTATTTTGACATTAAAAATTCTATTTTTCATGTGAAATCGGGCCGAATATATCATATTTTGACATTCAAAATCCTACTTTGTCATTCAAACTGCTGCCGAATATCGTATTTTGACATTCAAAATCCTATTTTGGCATTCAAAATTGGGCCGAAGTCGCATTACGACATTCAAAATCCTATTTTGAAATTCGAAAATGAGCCGAATATCGTATTTTGACATTCAAAATCATATTTGGCATTCGAACTGAGGCAGAATATCGTACTTTGACATTCAAAATCCTATTTTGACATTCAAAATCGGGCCGAATATCGTATTTTGACATTTTGAAAAATGTCATATTTTTAAAAGTTTGTAACTGAGCAGCGGAAGGGGTGAGAATGACTTAGGAAATTACTTCATGATCAATCTGCAGGAAAATATGGGACGCTCACGACCCAAGGATATGTAGTAAGACAGTCTGACTCGCTACCGAAAGCACTTTGGGGCCCACTAAAATGCCTTTTTTACAAGCAATGCTCATGCGCAAGGGCATTGATATATATTTTTTATGTTCGGCTTTAATATACATGAACTCAGTTATCATAAACTGTATGACGAATATAGCATTCATTCCACAGTTTAAGATTAATTTTATCTCCCTATCTAACATCGCTTTTTAACTGTCTGTTTATAAATGAGCTCAGATCAGGCATTAGTATGCCAATGGTGCAGCGTCGTCGTCCGTCCACACTGTCAAAGTAGTATAACGTATATGGGGCCAATTTTATCAAAATTTCATGTAAAGCATCTTCAGGCAAATAAAATGAAAAAGACTGCGTCTTTTTCATTTGCCCGAAGATGCTTTACATTGGCTGATTGAATAATGAACTGTGGTTGCCATGGCATTATTTAGCTCCGTACACTTATATTCATCAAGTCCGAGGGTTGCAAACTGGCCCCGCCTTGGGGATCAAGCTTTTCCATAGACTTGTAATGAAAAAAAAAACTTTAAAATTTCTTCTGAAACCAGGAGACCTTCAGCTTATATGTTTAGTATGTAACAATGTCTAGTAGTTCCCTACATAAATCCTGCACAGTTTTCAGTTACTTGCTTAAACAGCATGGTGTGTATGTACAAATTATTTGTGGTCCCTTCACGATTCGTGTCACCTGGATAAAACGTGTGTATGTCTGTCCATTTGTCCATATGTGTTATGCTCCTGAACCGCGGAACCGACTGCCTGTAATGTGCACGGTCCATAGTGAAAGTAAAATAATCACTGTCAGGTACCAGACGGAATATGTGGAACACAAAATGGACGAGCAAACGGACTCACACAGTGGTTATAGTGCCCATCTGCGATGTGTGCGAAAGTCTTTGAATAAATAATTGTTATTGTTTGTTTGTTTTGATTCTTTACGTCCCATCAACAATCTTTCAGTTATAAAGGGACGGGTCTTCCTGGGTTGAACCAGTACTAAGCTAGGATTAATGTTCTTGCTCAAGGACACAACGCAGTGACGCCGGTGAGGCTCGAACCCGTGGCCCTCTGGTCTCGAGTCAAGCACTCTACCACTGAGCCACTGCGCTCCCTATATAATAATTGTTATTGATTAAAATGTATTGCGATTTACATTTGTTTTCAATCCAACATATACTTTGTGTTTTCCGGCAGTCTTCTAAGTTTTTGATTCCAAATGGTTCAAGAGTTATAAGCATTTTAACTAACAGGCCACGACCGGTCAGTCTGATGCTCAGCAAAGCCTCGTCCATTAAAATGGCTGTTACACGGTGGTAAGACAATGTTGACATGTAAAATGTGATCAAAATATAGCGTGTGGTGCAAGCGTTGTGAGGTTTTTCACTAGCTGGTAATGGACGGACGGACGGACGGACAGACAGACAGACGGACTTACACGGTTATTATAGTGAACAACTGCGGGTCGCGCAATTTGCTAAGGCGGCGTTCCCACTGTCACTGTTGCTGCATTAGTGTTTCCATTAAATTTGATATTCAACATGACCATGTTCTAATACTGTGGAATCTTTAGCCCACCCACAGGATCAGGTGGGGGTTCTGCGGGCAAAACATTTGCCACCATGTTGCTGCATTTGTGAGTCCATTTAATTTCATATGCAACATCACCATGTTCTGAAGAAGTTGAATTTTGAGCTTTTGACCCCAACCCCTAAGTCCACTCAGGGGATCAGACCGAGGCCTTTGATCTAAAACCACATTTGATATGTTTCATATATATTATACCTCTTGACATAAATTATGACATTTAGACCCCAGTGTTGGCAGAGGGGAGTCTGCTGGCAAAATGTTTCCTACCATGTTGCTGCATTTGTGATTCTTCTTAATTTGATATGCAACAGGACCATGTTCTGAACAAGTTGAATTTTGACCTATTGACCCCAAGGGTTGGGTCGGGGGGTCTGCCGGCAAAATATTTGCCACCATTTTGCTGCATTGGTGATATACTTAAATTTAATATACAATATTTTTATGTTTTGAAAAAGTTGTATTTTGACACTTAGACCCCCAGTGTTGGCGGGGGGGGGGGGGGGTCTGCTGGCAAAATATTCCCTATTATGTTGCTGCATGTGTGATTCCTTTTAATTTGATATGCAACATGACCATATTCTGAAGAAGTTGAATTTTTAGCTTTAGACCCCACCACCTAAGTCCACCCAGGGGATCCGATCGATGCCTTTGATCTAAAATCACATTTGATATGTTTCATAATTATTTTACCTCTGTCTGCATGCGACAATTCAGTAAAAAATGTTGACAACTGACTGAGTTATTGTAAAATTTAAATATTTTACATTTGACCCCACCTAAGGGGTCTAGGGGTGGGGCAAATTTTTAATCACTGTCATGTTTATCTACAGGCACTGGGTAACCATGGCCTATAGTGAGAAGTTGTCAGATATAATAGTTTTGGAGAAATGTGAATTTTATTCCACAAAAAAAAACCAATATAGCTTTAGCATTAGCCTAAACCTAAGTCAAAACAGGGCCATAACTCAGTAAACAAATTGTGATTGATCTCCAAATTCGAAGTTGACCTGTATTCAATGATGCTTTAGCCCTCAGTAAAAATTGAATGAAATAGTTGCATCCCTTCAAAAGTTTTTTTGATCAAAACCCACAATTTAGCCGCAATCTAAGTATAAAAGGGGTCATAACTAAGTCAAAATTTTGCGGATTATCAACCTTTCAAAATTGATCTTTATTTAATGATGGTTGACATTTCTGTAAAGTTTGAATGGAATTGATGGATCCGGTTCAAAAGTTATCGATCAGAAACCAAAAGTGTTACAACGTGGACAACTTAGAAGACGACGATGACGACCTAGACATGATCCATATGTGACAACCATGATTTGCAGGCGACACAAAAAATGTACATTTTGTGATGAAACTAGGAATTTTATTGGATTTTAAAAATTATAGGAAGTTAATTAAAATTATATAAATAGCAACCTCCATTGACTTATGATTGTGACCTTGACCTTTATGGGGTGGCCTTTTAGTATTTATTCCTTATTTATGGATATCCAAAATTCATTTAAGGATATCCATAAATAAATTTTGGATATCCATAAATCATTTTTGGATATCCGTAAATCATTTTTGGATATCCATAAATCATTTTTTGATATATATAAATCATTTTTGGATATCCATAAATCAGTTGAATATTGGATAGCCATAAATCGATTTATGGATATCCGAAAATGAATTATGGATATCCATAAATACAAACTGATTTTAAGATATCCATAAATCATTTTTGGATATCCTAAAATGAATTTTTGGATATCCTTAAATGAATTAAGGATATCCATAAATGATTTATATCCAATATTCAACTGATTAATGGATATCCAAAAATGATTTACGGATATCCAAAAATGATTTATGGATATCCATTATTATTTATGGATATCAATAAATGAATTATGGATATCCATTAATGTTTTTGGATTTCCATAATAGAATTATGGATATCCATAATAGAATTATGGATATTCATTTATGGATATCCATAATTCATTTAAGGATATCCATAAATGAATTTTGGATATCCTTAAATCATTTTAGGATATCCATAAATCATTTTTGGATATCCATAAATCATTTTTGGATATCCATTAATCAGTTGAAAATTGGATATCCATAAATCGATGTATGGATATCCAAAATGAATTATGGATATCCATAAATCAAACTAATTTTAGGATATCCATAATTCATTTTTGGATATCCGTAAATTTAATCATTTTTGGATATCCTATAATGAATTTAGGATATCCATAAATGATTTTTGGATATCCATAAATGATTTTTGGATTACCTTAGATGAATTATGGATATCCATAGATGGTTTATGGATATCCATAATTATTTATGGATATCAATAAATGAATTATGGATATCCATAAATGATTTTGGAATATCCATAAATGAATTATGGATACCCATAAATGAATTATGGATATCCATGAATAAGGAATAAATACTAAAACGGCGCCCCATAGACCTTGAGCCTGCATAGTTATGCTAATGGTTTTGCATACCATTTTAGTTTGATCAACATTTCACCAAGTTTGATAAAGATCTTTCAAATAGTTCAGGAGAGCTGGAAAGGAAAAGGACGTGTTATGGACAAATGGGTGGATGAATTAATAGATAGATGGGCACATGATGTCCATTTTCATAATCCACTCTCCAAATTGCGGTTGGGATTAGAAAGACACTCTACAGCTGTCCGAACGGTATTTAATATTCTGTATCAGCAAACAATATCATCATACAATTCTTAATTTGTTCCATGAAAAAATCACCAATGGGTATCATCAAAGAAGAGGCCAGCTCATGAGATTTTGACACTATCACATATATGTAAATGCATTATTTGAGTGTAAATCTGTAGCTATCTTCAGGGGGTTGGCAGCCTTTGTCTAATATACACCCTTCCTTTGTGATTATGTGTCCTTCACCGAAGGCTTTATCCACTAATAAGTACTGGTTCAACAGGGGAAGACAGGAAATCGTTCAGACATGACTGATTTGTTAATTGATACCTCAAGCACCAAAACAAACTTTATTTGTGAGTGTAAAAGATGAATATCATTGGCGAGACTGTGGGAATGGAAGGCTTGTATCAATCATCGCTACTTAGATGCATGAAAATAATAAACTCTCTTGAAATTATAATTAGATGAAAGCTTTTAAAGCGTTTGTGTGAGCTAAATGATGTACATGGGCCTGTTATTTTATTTTCTAAATCAATGAAAACACTGGAATGCGTCTTGAGATTTTAAAGATGGAATTTATAACTGTATGAGCATGAAATCAGATTTAGCTTCATCCAGTTAGCGGTACAGTAACTTCATCATGCATCCAAGTTAGTGGTGCAGTGTGAGCGCAGTTGTTGGTATAGTATTTTTTCGTCAGTTGACACCATTTTAAACAGTTTTAAGCATAATTTGTAAAGATCTCATAATAATCCTTTGGGTGGAGGGCAAAACTATTCATCTACGGACTCTTGATGAAAAGGATTGACAGCAACCTGCGTTTTCTTAAACGATAACGCCTGATTTAATAAGCTGGGTTGAATGCAAACTCAAAACACAGCACGGAGGATTTCGTTATACAAGATTAAATGGGGATAAAAACAAGAGAATACACAATTAACTTACCACACATATGCTACAGTCGCTAAATCATGATAGCTGGTCAAAAAAAATCGGCATTAAACCTCAAATCGGCACGATTACCGACTACTGGTTACGCACGAGCGCTGAAATTCATGTTTATACGGCCTGAGCTAGGAGGAAAGGTACAGGATGTTTATTTCAGTTTACATACTGTGAAATATGTGTCCAATTCAGGTATAAAATTTGAAGTTGGTGTGTCTAACGAATTACGAGGAGATTCATTTACAAGAAAATTTATTATTTGACCTTTGACCTTGATCTTGGGGACAATGTCACATGATATGTTACCCAGCACCCTCTACATCAGTTATAAAGTTTTAGATGTATTTACAAGAAAATACAGCATTTAAAAGTCGCAATGTCCTACGGTTTAGGAAGGAAATACATTATTTGAAATTTTGCCCGGTACCGTTTACATTATATGACCTATTCAGGTACAGTTTGAAGTTGCTACGTTTAACGGTTCAGGAGGAGGAGATACACTTTACAAGAAACGTGACGGATTGACGCACGCACGGACCAATGACTAGATTTAGAACACGTCATTGGGAGAATTTAGATTTTGGTGACCTTAACCTGATTTTCAATAGCACCAGGCTCATATAACTCTATGAAAAAGCCTGGTTTGCACTCTATCTCCTGAACTAAAGAAACCGGCACGAATACCCCATTGGGAGGACCAAAAGAAATCATTAGATTTAGGTGACCTTGACTGTTTTTTTGCCGAATATGGACAGACGAGCGGACAGAAATTTGTTCTACATCTTCCCTGGCGGGGAATATATGCACAAGTACACACGTCAGTGAAAGTGCATAATCAAAATCAAATCTATTTCTGAATCAAAATGCTATATCTCTACATCGTTGCACTAAGCTGTCACACTTGACAATTCTTTTATGGGTGCGCAAGAGAAAACCTGAAAGAGTGAAACTACATGCAGTTAAATGGTAAGACTGCGTAACATGGCGTAAGAATGCTTATTGGGAGGGGTGGAGAAGAAGAAGAAAAGTGTTCCTAGCAAAAAAGAGAAGAGTGGATAGTCAGCAACGGAAAAAAACAACATTCTTACCTTTGATAAATAGCTACCGCCTCCTGGAGTTCAAGGTTGGCCACTGACTCTGTCCCGCTCAAACTCTTAATTAATAAAGCTTATACAATTTAACCGTTCGCCACGCTTTTGCTGTGCGTTAGGGTATGACCACCTGAAAAAACGTCTTTGTCCAACTTCTTAACTCTTTACTTCCTAGTGTCGTCTGCTTATAACATTTGCAAACAGTTTGGGCCCAGATCAGGCCCTGACACTTGTCGGGCCTGATCTGGATCCAAAATGTTTTACACTCTGATTGAATTCCTGAAATTGTTTATCGAAAAGGTTGATTTTGAAATAAAAACTCAACAGACGAGAAAATGCATGCAAAATTACCCAATCTTCGTATATTTGGTAATTTTGCATGAATTTTGACTTGTTTTCTTGATGTTCCCTCAAAATGAACAAAAAATGTTGGGGCCTGATCTGGGTCCAATCCCTTCTGCAAGTATTATCACGCCGATCACATGACCGGGGATGGGTAGTTAGCCGCTGCAATCGAGCAAAAAAAAAGGCACAACATTACTTACTTTGTGTTACGAACCGTTAAGAGGCGAAGTAGGCATTGCCGCTTCCACGCCTTGGTTTAAATTCGGCGAGATCGTCGTGCGCCGGTAATGCGCCTATCGGGTGAGCCGCCACGTGACCCAAATCAATCGAGTGCCCCGCCGGTTATAGACTACAGCCGGCTTACGCCCAGCGAAGCCAAAGAAACGCTATCTTTCAGTAACACAATACATCTGCATCAGTTGGACCCTCCCTCCCACACTCACCCCCTATGCAGGAAGCTGACTAGCTGCACGAATAGCACTGATCTTCAGGTGTTCCTTTGCTGAGAGCTTCCACTCATGGTAGTTGTTCTCTGTCAATTTCTTCCAAGTCACCTCCGGCCTCCTTAATTTGGTCACCTGTACATCACATGCGGTCTGGCTTCATCGATAGAGCGTTCCACATGTCCTTACCAGCGAAGCATTCTCTCTCAAGATGGGGTCATGGTCCTAGAGCTCAAGTGTCACCAGTAGCTCTCTTGACCTTACAGTGGCCGCGTGCGTCCTCTGGATTGATACTGCAGATCTGACTGGACATTTCCCTGTCGTTTCCCTGCAAGCACAGAAGGCTCGGCTTGGCTACCCAAGTTTCGCTGACATTGAACATTTCACTCATCATGCAAGAGCTGTACACATAGCCACGAGTCTGTTAACAGATATGGCGGGATGTGAAGACCGACAGCAGCTCGATCAATGCGGTTTTCACTCGAGTTAAGACAGCCTGCATGTTCATTGCCAGTGGCAGCGAAAAGCATGACATCTAGGCTACTACCTCCAACTTGTCGGATCCGACCTGATATTCACTGCAGTCGGGCGGGCAGTTCCTCTGCATTCTCTTTCTCGTTAGGAAGTATACGGCTGGACCAGGCTCGAACTTACAAACCCAATATTGCAGTTCACAGAAGTCCGATTACTTACTCACTACTAACCATGCTACGCCGACCAGCTAGGCTTCATATTTCTATGAAAGGTATCATTCCTTAGTCACCCCATGTATTCAAGCCATAGCCAAGCAGCCGGATACGTTCTAAACGGTCTTGTTAATCTGGGCACGTTCATTTTGGCGAAAGGTAAGGTACTTCATTTCATAAATTTTCCCTTGTCCTTCTCCATCAAGACTATAAAAAATCGTTTTGACTCAACTAGCATCCTGGGTATGCAAATTTCATTGTTGAGGAAGTTGACACTTTAAACTAGAGGACCTGAAGGTCCTGAGGTGCTCACCTGATCTCCTTAATAATGTTAAAATAGGTCAAGGTCAACTACAGCTCATAATGGAACAAATTTTGTTTTACCATATATGGGGGTTGCAGCCATTTCGGTCAAGTGACCTAAACAATCTAATGAATAATCCAGCAAACAGCCCAGTGATTTCTGAGAAAAAAGATGTATAGATAGATGTGTGGCAGTCCAAATGAGTGGCCTTGGATAAAAGGTCACAGACCAGCTTGACATTTGATACTTGATATAAAACCATTGTCTCATTAGGCTTAACAATTATGAATTCGGCTTAAACAGCTATAGAAAAATGAACATTTTAAGATTTCTCCATATAAATGCATTAGGAATCAAATTTGACCTTGCCATAAAGTAGGTCAAGGGCAACCTAGATTCATCATTTGTGCAAACCTGGTAGGGCCCACATCCCCAATGCTGCATACCAAGTCCCAAAGCCAATGGCCTTTTGGTTCCAGAGTAGAAGATATTTAAAGAGTTTTTACCATATATGGGCGTGGTTGCCATCTTAGTCATGCGACCATAACAATTTGTATAAATTTTGGCTAACCAATCTTAAGGAGTTAAAATTGTCATATGAAATTTGATTTCAATTGGCCAAGTGGTTTCTGAGAAAACTGATTTTACATGTTGATGGGACTCAAATATGAGTGACCTTGGCTGAAAGGTCAACCTTGACTTCTAAAATCTTATTTATAGACACTAGATTGAACATATCAAGTGAGAATAATGACTTTGGCTTCCACAGTATTCAAAAAACAACTTTTTAAAAAAAATCCCATTTAAATGCTTGATTGTTTTTGTTTGATTTTATTCTTTACGTCCCATCAACAATCTTTCAGTTATATAGGGACGGTTCTTCCTGGGTTGAACCAGTACTAAGCTAGGATAAATGTGTCTTGCTCAAGGACCACAACGCAGTGACGCCGGTGAGGCTCGAACCCGCGGCCCTTCGGTCTCGAGTCAAGCACTCTACCACTGAGCCACTGCGCTCCCTATCCATTTAAATGCATTAGGAAGCAAATTTGACCTTGGCGTTAAGTAGGTCAAGGTCATCTTGGGATCATCATTTGAACAAACTGGGTAGGCTCCACATCCCATAATGCTACATACCAAGTCTAAAGGTAACTGGTCTTCTGGTTCTGGAGAAGAAGATTTTAAAAGGTTTTTACCATATATGGGCGTGGCAGCCATCTTTGTCATGTGACCAAAATATTTTGTATAAATTTTGGCTAACTTATAATAAGGAGTCTTCACATGAAAATTTGAGTTCAATTTGGCCAATGGTTTGTGAGAAAACCATGTTTAAATATATTGATGGGACCACAATATGAGCGACCTTGGCTGAAAGGGCGAAGATCAACCTTGACCTTTGAAACTCATTTATAGCCATTGTCTCATTAGTTTTAACATATCAAGTAACAATAATAACTTTGGCTTTAACAGTATTCAAAAAATCAACTTTTCAAAAAAATTCCCATTTAAATGCATTAGAAAGCAAATTTGACCTTGACGTTAAGAAGGTCAAGGTCAACCTAGGATCATTATTTAAACAAACTTGGTAGGCCCAACACCCCCAATGCTACATACCAAGTCTCAAGGTCATCGGCCTTCTGGCTCTGGAGAAGATTTTTAAAGGGTTTTTACCATATATGGGCGTGGCGGCCATCTTGGTCTTGTGACCAGGACCATTTGAACAAACTTTCGTTCCCGCGTCCCAAGGAGTCTCCATATGAAAGAACATCTAGCGATAAGGCGTATATTTTCCCTAGTTGACATGATTACAAACACCAAATTTTCAAATTGCCCTAATGTTTTTGAAATTGGTGTAGTTTGGCAGTAAAATATGCATAGAAGGCAACAAAATACGTTTCAAAGCGATTCACCATTTACAATACCGTGAAAACATGCACTTTCTACTCCCATCCCTCATTTTACGTCTTTATACTGGGTGCCGTTTAGGCCAAACTTTGAGTAAATGCATTGCTAGTTTTAAAAAAGTATAAGTGCAAAAATGTTAAGGATAGGAGTGCTCTTCATTTCCCAAACCTAACTGTATTCCTTCTGCGCATGCGTACGAAATACACCTAAAATTGTGGCATTTGTCATTGGAAAGATGTAAATGGTGTCTTTCAGTTTAATTTAGATGCGTTGCCCCCTTAGACTCAAAATGCCCTTTACATATGTTGTAAATGTTTATAGCGACATGTCGTTGTCCAAACGACATCTTGGGTCTAGGGGGCAAAGCATCTAAAAATAAACTGAAAGACACCAGTTTCATATTTCCAATGACAAACGCCACAATTTCGGGTGTATTTCGTACGCATGCGCAGAAGGAATACGGTAAGGTTTGGGAAATGAAGAGCACTCCTATCCTTAACATTTTAGCACTTTTACTTTTTTAAAACTAGCAATGCATTTACTCAAAATTTAGCTTAAACGGCACCCAGTATAAAAACTTAAAAAGAGGGGTGGGAGTAGAAAGTGCACGTTTTCACGGCATTGTAAATGGTGAATCGCTTTGAAACGTATTTTGCTGTCTACTATGCATATTTTACTGCTAAACTACACCAATTTCAAAAACATTAGGGCAATTTGAAAATTTGGTGTTTGTAATTATGTCAACTAGGGAAAATATACGCCTTATCGCTAGATGTTCTTTGAGTTTAATTGGCCAAGTGGTTTCAGAGGAGATGTTTGAAAATGTTGACGGACGGACGCCGGACGGACGCCGGAGTGACTGGTATACTATTAGCTCACCCATTAGCCTTCGGCTCAGGTGAGCTAATAATTATGGGAATAATTATGCTTATATTTGCTACATCCAAAGAAGATACAAACTACAATCAATTCTGTATACAGCAATGCTATAACATGTATAACGATAAAAAAAGGTCGTCATTTTTTCACATGTATTATTTATATACATGACGTAGATTTTAAGAACATTTACAATACGCTTACTTGCAGTCTGAAGCTACAATGATCAGCAGTCCATGCTTCTCTCATTAGCTAACAGTCCATACCGTAAGCTATGATCTCAAGCAGTCCATACAATAGGACGCATTAGGTGATCAGTGATAGTCTAATCTGAATGATTTTGGCCATAAGGTCAGCATTGACACTTGTTCTTTGTCTGCAGCAATTTTTCAGTTGTTTCACGAATTTTAACATTGTTCCTGGGCCAACTTTAAGTGGTTAAACAGTACTTATTAACTGACAAATATCCTATATAAATCAAGAGTATGGCTGGCAAACGTGTAGCCAGTCGCACACAAATATGTGAATCAATAACTACACAAAATACAAAGACAACACTTAATATTTTACGGGATGAAGAATATCATTAAAGAGGGTTTTTTACAGCGGCAAATCAATTGTGTGCCGGCGACAATATACTCTAAATTGTATTCAAAACTGACCTTTGGTTTCAGGGGAGAGAATGTTTAAAGTTTCTTATATATACTAGAGGACTTCGAAAACGCATCACCATATTTTTGTAATTTTCTTGCAAACCGTATATACGATTGAAAAGTTACTAGCAGGTTTTAATGTGCAACCCAGAATTGGTATGAATCAGTCGTTAATTTGACTGCACTATCATGCGACGCTGCTGATGATGTCACATGGGTACATACAGTATCCAGTACCTTTCTGCAGTTAAATGGAGCTTTTTTTTTTATTATTTTTATGTTTAAACTGTAGCGTGTATGATACCATATCAAGAAAAGAGTTTATAGACTTTTTTTTCAAATTAAAAGTAATTGATAACTTCAATATTTCGAAAATAAACGTCAAATTTGAACATCAATTTATAGCTCCTTTTTAGAAACATCTCCATAAGTTACCTTTATGCACGCTTTCATTACTGATATTGACTACATACACTGACGGTCATGTGGGGAAGACTTTTTGATGTAAATCATTGCAGGAGATCTGCTGTCATGTGATCGAGAATGTCTTTAAAATTACGTAAACGTCACTTGCATAATATAAAAGACATGTGATACAAGTGTAATTTATGCATAATCTGTCATTTGTGTATGCCATTAGCCTCATCCAATAAAACCAGACGTAAAAAATTGAAACTTAAAAGGCCCAAGACATTGAATTTAATTACTAGACTATAGTAATCAGGGTGGGTGGGGTATGTCTGTGTTTTTAAAGGGGTGTAATTTTGAGGATGCCGAACTGTCAATTTGTTTCTAATAGTTCAATGATGAATGTGCAATCATGAAAGAAGCAAAGGACGCAAATCTGTTGAGTCAGGAATCATACTAATGCGTGTTAGCATGCAGCTTAATTTGTGTCCTTCAAAATAGACCACCTCTGTCTTAAAACGGATACTTTTTCAATACCTTAAAGTAAATTTATAACCATGAATTTTCTAATACACTACAAGCTGGTCAGACTATGATATGCAATATCAATTATCTCGCTGACATTCTCAGGGTTTGTGAAATAAAGGATTTAATCTGAGTGATGCGTTTTTAAAGTCCTTAAGTATAGGTATACAAGGGAAATTTGCCATGTCATGTTTTTTTTTCTTTTGATAGATCAAATCAGTTTGAGCTATTATTGTAGGTCATACTACGACCATTTCTGTCAAATCATTTTGAATTTTGATCAGGGGTTATAGAGATTTTAACCCATTAAGCGCCACCTATAATTTGCAGCAGACGACAATTTCAAATTTTGCCGCCTTTTCCAAAATAACAAATAAGGCATGATATTTCATGAGAATCGTCTGCTGGCAGACGATTCTCACGTAATATCATACCTTATTTTTGGTGAAAATTGGGAAACCTGTCGCAAAATTTGTCGTCTGCTGCAGCCGTGATTGGCGCTTTTTCTTAGCTGCAATAAGCCACGTCCCATGGAGGCCATGTTTATGACGTATTAATTTAGTGTTGCTATTTTTGTAGATGGTCACCTAGTAACCATCACTCCCAAATTGTGTTAATGCTGTGGTTGGTTTTAGAGATGATGGTATAAAGTTTCATAAGGAGAACCAGCCATGCTCTCCAGCCTGGCTACCATGTTTTTTGATGGATAAATTTTGTTTACTTTTTTTGTAAAAGATCATCCAGTGACCATTCTGCCAAATTGTTTTCAATAAAGACCATTAGTTTCAAAGAAGATGTTTAAATTCAGGGTATAACTGTATTCAAAATTTTCATTTGGGGAGGTTTATCATCAGATATACGGTCAGAAATTTAGTTTTACGGCAACGCGCAAGCGGAGCCGTATTACATGATTTCCGAACGTATATCCCACAATATACCTCCTCAAATGAAAATTTTGAATAAGGTTATCCCCATTCTAATTAATGCATTTCTGTAGTTTCGTCTCGAATCAGAGCTTTGAAAGCCGCACAAAGCCACACGTCATCCAATGACAGGTGACTTAATGACGTCAAACTGTTTCCTGCAGTATATAACAGGATATTCTGTCGCAAATTTTTGAAGTTATCCAATCAGAAGTTGTGTTACAAAAGCAAGTGCATTAGAATTTCTTACATAGGTACATAAGGGACACAGGTGAAGCCCCAGCTGGTGGCCATTTTCTTGACGGATTAAATTAATTTTTGCTATTTTTGTAAGTCACCTAATGACCATTTCTGCCAATTTATTTTGCATTCTAATTGACAGTTTATTAGAAAATTTTTAAAGTTGCCTTGGAGATTTTAAGCCGCACACCTTTCTAAAGTTGTTTTTGAAGATAGGGATACCATCATAATAAGAGTGTGAGCATTTATTGCTATACTTCACACTGGTATGAGTTTAGTAACTAAACAGATATACCTTTAGAAATATGGAATTTATACCTGCTTTTATCATACGACGTTGCGTCTGGGAGTGAAATAAGGTCATGCATTAAAATCGATTAACCACTAGTGATTTACAGATTTTCTGGAAACGTTATGACGTCCATGATAACATTGCGTATATAATGACGAAATTATAACATTTTACGGCAGAAATAAGATTTCAAAGTAATCTTAATGCCATATTATAAATAGAATCTAACATTCATGCTCTTGTATCATTGAATTTATCAAACTTGTTGCGAAAAAGAGATTAAATGCTCGGCAAGCCTCGCATTTTATCTCTTTTCCCCAACTTGTTCAATAAATTCGATAAAACATGCCCGCTCATGTAAGATCCTCTATTTAAAAATATAGAAGTTATACCTGCTTTTGTCCAATCAACTGAATAAAGTAGCGCAACATGACAAACTATACCCAACAAAAAAAGAAACGCACTACTAAGAACCCTTCAACTCTCAGGAACATCACAAGTGATAGGCCAGTTCAGTTTATATCAGTGCAAAGTTATGTCAAGTACTTTTGCGTCACACATCTTTTGCAATCTCACGTCGAAATTGTTTTAAAGAAATTTGGTTATGAACAAAGTGGGGGTCAAATTGTAAAGTCACAGGAAATAAGCGTTTTTATAATGCTCTTTTGCTAGATAAATTCAAACAATTGGAATGATCTCAGTAGACCAAATTGTACCCAGACACTTATTCTTTGCAAATTATATCTTTAAATTCATCATACGCGATAATTGAACGCTAGGTAGCCCATGTATTGTGACTACCCTTTGAATAATGATTACACACTAGAGATAAACCTTAGAAAACATTTAAGGATTTCAACATTGTTTTAATCAATTTAAACGGTCCTAACTGATGAAAATGGGTTTTGAAATTACAAAAAAGCATCAATAAACACATTGATTGTCTCACATAACAACAACATATCGTTTTCATACTTTGCAAATGTAAAACAATTACATACTTGGAATTCCATGCAGGCAGAAGTGTTGAATCAACGCTTCCAAAACTTGTTTACCATTCGCCTTGATGTATTTTGTGCCTACACAGGGAAAGTACAGATCCCCATCTACGTCACACTCAAGTTTTGGTAAGATTTGATCAGCCATAAATATTTCATGACAATTAACATTTTCCTATTAAAAGGAGATCTTAATGGGAAATTCGTAGTGGTGCATTTCTTTTTTTGTTGGGTATACGTCACTATCCTCTTACCATGTGACTACTGTAATTAAAAACTTATTTTTCAGTCTCTTATTTTGGTGAATTTTTTTACTACCTATAGCACCAAATAAAAATATAAGCCAAATATAAGTGCTTCATAGTATTTGTTTGGAAAAATAATTAAAATCCCAATATATAAAATTACATTTTATTGGCACAAAAACTTGGAGTCACTATATAGCATCTTAAACAAAAAGGTAACAGCATAAATTCAATGTCGTAAGTCACTATATAGCGTCTTAAACAAAAAGGTAACAGCACATCTTTGTTATAAATTCAATGAAGTAAGTCACTACATAGTATCTTAAACAAAAAGGTAACACCACATCTTTGTTATAAATTCAATGAAGTAAGTCACTATATAGCATTTAAACAAAAAGGTAACACCACATCTTTGAGGTAAGTCACTATATAGCACCTTTAACAAAAAGGTAACAGTACATCTTCGTTATAAATTCAATGAGGTATGTTTGACTAAACTTGTATTATGTTATGATTCTCATGTGATAAAACCATCATGATTATTGTGATAATACTGTGGTTGGCTGGGGTATATTTGAGATATTTTTGCTAGTTCACGAGATAATGTACTTGTGATTTTTCGACTGCGGGAAGGCAGCCATCCAAGGCGAGAGGGCTAATTTTTGGTATTTAAAGATTAATACATGGCCACTGCCGCATATTGGCCCGATGTCTCCATATTTGCCTGAGGGCCTTTATGCCCTCATGCAAATATGGAGCGCCAGGCCGATATGCCTTGTAACACGGTGGAGCCAGGTTTTAAACTTTTTATAACATGTTTATGCAGTGTCTTTATGTCGGGGCGACATAAATGACGTCATTTATGACGCTGAGGGTGCACATGCGGGCCGATATGGGTGCATGTGTGGGCCAATATTGGTTCATGTGAGGGCCGTTATGGGTTCACCTGAGAGGACTATTATGTGTTTGGCATAAAAAGCAGTATCAGCCCTGGTAACTAAGCATTTTGTTACTATTTTAAGTAACACATATAATAAGGATCTTTATCTACTGACAAATTTTGTTAATGTGATCAGCAATGATTTGACAAGAGTGCCTGGATGTACAGGTGGACCTGAGCCTTGGTTTCCTTGCAATGTGACAAGTACCGATGATCTCATTTACTTGCTCATCTAGTCCTTTGTTGTGAAAATCACAAGCACAATGTGAGCCGCGACATGGAATTTCATACAATGTAGCATTTTGACAAGTGAAGACTCAGACGCGCCTGTGCAGCCTATTTTTAAGCTTAGATACTCCAAATGATATTTGGCCAGTAGCTAAACACTCATAGAATATTAAAGTGACTAGCAAAGGCTCTGATCAGACTGTGCGTATAGGCAGGATTGTCTGAGCCTTTGCTTGTCACACATACCATTAGTTTTTAAACATTTCTGAAGAAGCTTAGTGACCTTATTAGATTGCCATGTTATGGTGTTTTAACGAAGTAAACAAACGGCTATCTACTGATGGCTAGCAAAGAGGGCAATAAAGATAACAAGAATTAGTGTAGAAATGATAGGAAAATGTGACACTGATGTTTTAGATCATCAAAACTAATGGAGTTACAATAAAAACCGGTCTTAAGCAGCCACTCAAAAGGAAGACCAAAAATGGATTTTTAAGACCGATTATAGCTTAATGCAGGTCAAAAATATTGCAGAATGCCCCAAGGGAGCATTCTGCAATACTTTAGACCTTCATTAAGCTACTATTTGCCATTAAGACCTTTGTTTTGTCTATTTTAAGTGGCCACTTAAGACAGGTACTGTACTATGATAATGGAATGACATTTGTAGCAAAACTAAATTATATAAATACACACAATAATACTAATGGCGGAACACAAAACTTATCAAACTACATGTATAAAAGCTGTTTGGAATAAGGACAACAATTGGATATAACACTGTTGTGTTGCTCCCATTTTTTTTAACCATAAAATTTACAAAGGAATTATAGAAAAAATGATTCATAAATTTCCTATAATTCCTTTGTAAAATTGTCTCTGTAAACCAGAATTTACTTACATACTGAAGGACTTTAGAAACACACCATTTTACATTCACTGTTTCTTCCACATGGCTTTCTTTATCATTTTTATCCGCTTACAAAATGGGCCATGATTTGCCATAATTTAGATTTGCTCATGCTGTTCATTTTGACGTAACAGTGACATTAGTGTTTTTCAACAAGTGTCGTCTGGCAAATGTGAGTTAAATTCAATTTGAAAACAAACACTTTTAGCTGGTAGCCAGATGACTTAACTAATGGAAAAAAATAAAAGTTTGGGGAAATAATTGTTTAATTACACTCTCAGTCGCAGCATTTCTTTGCTAATGTCAGTCTTAATTTTTCCAACAGCAATGACATGCGGATGACGTTTGCGCATATCGCGATATTTTTGTCTTTTATGCAACGAGTTGGGGGGGTATCTGGTGGCATTTTTTGATTATTCCTGTTCCTTAGGATTTAAACAGCTGATTACGCCAAAAAGCAAAGAAGTGATTGTTGCCAGAGGCCTAAAACTTAATGATTTGATTTTGTCTTTCATTTTACTTTTGAGAACAAACATCAGCTCAAAAACTTTTTTGTGCTCATTATGGAAGGTATTGATACTCTGTGACTTTTTAAATCTGGGTTGTCTTAGAATTATCGCCACTTCACAGCAACCATAAGCCACAGCATTTCGATTTTCTTATTGAATACAAGCTAAATGACTGGACTTGTAAATTTTATTTTTCACATAATCAAATTATTAAATTTTTGACAATAAATTAGCATTTTAGCAGGTGGTGCGTTTCTAAAGTCCTTCAGTATATATATATATAAGTTATTAAATGGTTCTCAAACATAGCATTATAAATGGACTGCAATATACTGTAAATTAGGAAATTTTTGCTAGGGTTTTATTTTTGCGAAATGGCGAAATCACTCTGTCATTTACTGATATAGGTAAATCATTCCTATTCGCGAATTTTTAACGTCACAAATATATCTTTTAACACTCTTCGCAAAAATAAAATATTCGCAAAAATTTCCAGATTTACAGCATGAAAAAGCTGAAACTGTCCCCTTCCAAGTCTACTGGTGGCTCAAAAGTATCTGATGATATGATTGCAAATACTGGTAAAGGAATACTGTAATAGAATAATACCCCATAGGCTCGATCTGTAAATGGAATTGCACTGCTAAATAAGCAGGACGCCAAAAGACAGTATAGGCTATTAGCATTTACAACTCAAAAAGAACTAAATGTGCGCTTAGAAGACTTATAAGAGCATGTGCCCTAATAAGGTCAAAATATGGTGAAATAAAATCAAACTTTTGCAGTGGTGTTGAAAAAGCAAAATTTAACACTTTCCCAGGGTCAAGTAAATGGCCATAATGTACTTATGCAAAGAAATTTTACTAGGCCCGAATAACAGGTAATGCACAAAGAACTTAGTTTAGTCATTATTGGGCTGAAGCCATTTATAAACTCTGAGAACAGTATGAAACCAGATATGAGCCGTGACATGTGATTTCCAACAATGTGGCATTTCGACATGTGTAGAAGCAGATGAGCCTGTGCAGTCTCCTGTAAAGCTTAGACATTTGAAATGATGTTCGTTCAGTTGCTTAGCACACATAGATAATTCAAGTGACTAGCAAAGGCTCTGATCAGACTGTGTTACCCGCAGGCTGATCTGAGCCTTTGCTGGTCGCACATACCACATTGTTGGCTCATATATTCTCTATCCTAGCAGTGTACAGTCAAACTGGTCTTTAGCAGTCACTCAAAACTAGACAAAACAAAGATCTTAAATGACAAATGATAGCTTAATGATGGTCAAAAGTCTTGCAGAATGCTCCCCTTGGAGCATTCTGCAATACTTATGACCTGCATTAAGGAATAATTGGTTTTGAAAACCAATTTTTGGTCTTTATGAGAGTGGCCGTTTTAGACAGATTTTACTGTAGATCCAGAACAGCTGGCTTCTAGAGAATCCACAATGATTTCCCCACAGCATGTGGGTTTGTAATAATTTATCAAAGTATGTATCTGGATCGCATGAAAATCAGCCTATACAGTAAAACCTGTGTAAAACAGCCACTCTAAAAAAGACCACATATTGGTTTTAAGCCTGATTATCTCTTAATGCAGGTCAAAAGTATTGCAGATTGCTCCAAGGGGAGCATACTGCAATACTTTCGACCTTCATTGAGCTACCATTTGTCATTAAGATCTTTGTTTTGTCTAGCTTTTGAGAGGCTGTTTTACACAGGTTTTACTGTATAGCATATCTATTTATTCAACAGGTTAAAGGATTAAACAATTTCAATCAATTTGAAAGTATTTGACTGCCATTCCATGTCTGAACACCTTTGCAAGAACAGAATTATATCAACTTTCTTTAGACTAGTCCCAAGTCAAGAAAATGGAAATTTCTACCTTGAACTGAAAGAAATGGGATCTTTGTTTGTTTGATTTGATTCTTTACGTCCAAGTCAACAATCTTTCAGTTACGCCGGAACCCTCTTCCTGGGTTAAAACTAGTACTAAGCTAGGATTAATGTGTCTTGCTCAAAGACACAATGCATTGACGCCAGTGAGGCTCGAACCCGGGGCCCTTTGGTCTCAAGTCAAGCACTCTTCCACTGAGCCACCGCGCTCCCAGAAATGGGATCTAGTCTGACAAGTATTTCCACATCTCTGGACTTGGGTTACAATTTGAGGTAGCTTCAATGAATACAATAACAGTGTAGACCCAGATGAGATGCTGTCATAAGGATCTATGCTGTTTGCTAGGGTAAAACAATCTTCAGAGACAGAAATATGTCATCTAAAAAATGTAACATTTAACCTTAAAATATATATGCGACTTTCCAGACTTTTGTCTGTATTTAAGTTTTTATAAGCAGTTGAAATTTTGTGCTTAGTTGAAAAAAGTTTAATAACCTCAAAGCCAGGATTAAAAAAATATTGGTCAAGAATAGGTTTAAACTTTTGTTCAAACGTTAAACTGCATGCATATATAATTTAACATGGAAAAGAAATAAGCACAGCTTATCAGATACAAGAATTCAGCTGAAGGGGGGGCACACCTTCCTAGTGTCCATCATGATCTGACCCCAGAGTTATAAAACTTTTCATGCTTAACAAAATAAAAAAATCCAATATAGATTTCACCAGGAAAAGATAGAGGGTGGGGTTACCCTAAATAAAAATGCATGTTAGGCCTAGTTGAGCCGCAACATGAGATTTCCAACAATGTGGTACATGTGGCCAGCAAAGCCTAATCACAGTCATCATCAATGCTCCTTTGTAAAAGCCGAGAATACTTCATTTAGCTGTTGAGTGACACGTATAAAGGTTGTCCTTCTGCTCAACTCTTTCAACTTGCCAGCACCCACGTAGGTACATGTTGATCTAACACCACCAAGAATATCTTGTACAGTTATTTCCACGTCTCCTCTGTATTCTATCTGTACTGTCTTCCCTTCTGAAGCCCTGTCAATGTAGAGTATAACCATTATAGAAAAAATGCCACAATTAAAACATAATTGAGCCGTGACATATGATTTCCAACAATGTGGCATTTTGACAAGTGTAGACTTGGACAAGCCTCTGCAGCCCCCTTTTAAGCTTAGATCCTCCAAAAGATGTTCGGTCAGTAGCTGAACACTCATAGAATAGTCAAGCGACGAGCAAAGGCTCTGATCAGACTGCGCGTATGCGCAGGCTGGTCTGAGCCTTTGCTGGTAGCACATACCACATTGTTGGAAATCTAATGCACTGGCTCATATGATGTTGCATCTGGGAGTGACAGGCCTTAAAAATTATTTTGTTTGCTGTCACCCTACTCATAATTTCCCAGGTGGGTAGTTAGGTAGGTAATCATATTTTTTCACTGATTTGTTACCAAAAAAAACATTAAAAAATCAAGAAAAAATGTCTAACATTAGACTTTAAAAAAATCTCTGAAACGACAATAAAATATTTGGGGTAGGTTGTTTGTTTGTTTGTTTTTGTTGCTTTACGTCCCATGTCAACAGCTATGGTCATTGCGGGACGGTCAGTTCACTTAACCACACTTTTTCCTGGGCAGGCTTGAGCAAGCGGTTAACCAGTAATTTGTGCACATACTTTCGCTTGTAACTGACAAAAACCCTTCTTGAATAAATCAGTAGAAGGGAGGAGAATGACCGTAGAAATTATTTCATGATCAATCTCCACAAAAGTATGGTACCGGGCCGGGATCGAACTCGCGACCCCTGGATCTGCAGTCAGACACGCATCTGTAGCCAGACACGTTACCGACTGCGCTACGCGGCCCGGTTTGGGTAGGTTGCATTTTGAGTGAGTCAGTTGTGTGATGGCAAACAAAAAAAATTTAACGATGACCTGATATAGCTCTTTTCTAGGGCTTGGGAATTTTAAAACAAATATATGTTGCTCATTACAAAGTAGTCCCTTAACACACCTCACTATAACACAGATTTGGATATAAGGCGGTCATGTTGTGGCTCCCAAATTCCTTTAACTTGGAATTTTACAAAGGAGTTACAGGAAAATGACCGTGATGTGGTCATTTTCCTATCATTTCTCTGTAAAATTGTTCCTAAATAAATATGGTCCACTTCAAACATCGTCCATTCCTGCGGACCCCAAACATAGCATTCTAAAGGGACTGCAATTTGGACAAATCATCTCAACATATATCATGTCAATAATTTTCCTGAATGCCAAAAATTTTTTTGTCCTGAATATGTAGTCTGCTTTTTACATCTGGCGCATATATTCAAATGCACTTTAGACTTCTATTGATTAATTTGATTACGGAAGCAAACACTATCTGATCTGGGTCCATACTGTTTGTAATGTAGGCTATCAATATTCATAAACAGACATGAGAGCATACAACAATTGTCAGGAAAGGGGTTAAATAAACCTAAAATTTTAGAGTCAATGAATTGTATTCACTCTTTCTCAAATTTTTGGCCTTGGGCCTTCTTCAGGATAATAGAAACAATTTTCACAGCTAAGTAGTTTTAGTTAGTCAATAAATCTACCCTAACTTAACCCTTTGCCCCCCTACAATTTTTTTTTAATGTTTTTTGTCGTCTCTATTTCGAAAAATTCTTTCAAGAATACCATCAGAGTGTCAAACTGTTGGATCCAGATCAGGCCAGATGTTTTGCCTGGCCTAATCTGGGTCCAAACTGTTTGCAAGGGTGATCAGCAGATGACAGACACAAGGAGATAAAGAGTAAAGAAGTGAAATTGATACTCCAATATCTATCATTATGGAAAAGTTGATCATGATCTCATAACACTTTGCATGCTGGGTGATTTTTATGCTTTTGTTGTCGTCTGCTGACTTTTCAAAATTAACTTTTTTAAAAAATTCTCTAAAACAACACTATCAGATTGTCAAACAGTTTGGATCTCGATCAGAACCAATAGAATGTTTTGTCAGTCTTGATCTGGGTCCAAACTGTTTGCAAAGGTTATCAGCAGATGACAAAAAGTTGTCGCTAGCAAGGAAAGAGTTAACCCACAGGTTTAGATAAACAAAATGTTTGAGCGTATATGGGTGAATATTTTCTTACCCACCCGTTTTAACATGTTTTGGGTGTTCAAAAGAACCGTCTCATTGAGACAGTTCTTTTGAGTACCCACAACATATGTTTGGGTTGAGAAAAAAGAAAATCAATGTTTTGGTACACTCTCTTAACTAAAGGCCTGTATCCATAATAGTGATGACACATTTTCTATTGCTCAGCACCCAACATCAGCTAAAAACCACAGTAGCTGTTGTTGTTTTTTTCATGTGCAAGCTAAACCAAACAGAATTTTTTGATACCTTCAGACCTCAAATTAAAGTCTGTTTTCTTGGAAAAAAAACTTTCGATTAAGAACAGCAATGCAAACAGTGTACACCCTCATCTAGGCCTTTAGTTAAGAGTGCATAACAGGAAAATAATTTTCTTATTCCTCAACAAAAACATATGCTGTCGTCATGTGGGTACTCCAAAGAATCATCTCAATGAGACGGTCTTTGAGCACCCAAAACATATGATAAAAATAATGGGTAAGAAAAAATTTACAATTTTACACTGAAACATTTTGTTTATAAATCTAAACCTATGCTCATCCCTATAATCTTCACTGAGCCATTCTAAAGGCAATAAAGGCAATAATTTTTAACAAGCTCTGAAATAATCTGACAGTGTATGCTTGGAGAATGTGCCATAATTATGTCGGCTTAAAGTGCTATTGAACAACTTTTCAGTCATATCAGGACAATCTCCCGTCTTCCTGAGACCTCGGTTTAATCATCGGACCTCCAGTCTAACACTCGGCCACTGAGCCACAGCTGCCTTTGGTAAAGGGAATAATAAAATACCTGTACTCAGCTACGCCTCCTGCATGTTTCTTCATGGCTGTCGCCGAGCTCATGCCGTAAAATATCTTGAATTTCTTTCCATTTTGTTCCATCATCTCTCCCCCAGACTCAGTGTGCCCAGCAAACATACCCCCAGCCATCACAAAGTCAGCGCCAGCACCAAAAGCTTTAGATACATCACCGGGGCAGGTACAACCACCATCCTACAGTTAAGGTAAGACATAGTTTATCATACAACGTTGTGTCTGAGAGTGATATAACACCATATTTTGCAAGCAGCCCAAGGAGCAACAATCTCTCACCTGATAGTCAAGATAATGTTTGGAGACACCATAATTTACAATACTCAAAGGCAAGTGACTCTGAACTTGAAACTGTGATCAGATCTTAATTCAAACACAAGATATTATGCCAGTTCTGCTTATCTGCAAGTATTAAATCAATCTGAATTGAAATGGCCGAAAAACCCTTGGGTATATTTTCAGACCCTCAAGGGCAGCTAACTCCATATATAGTCAGTGATTAATTCAGGTCAATATTCAAACTCAACCAAGCTTTTATGCATGTCCTTGTTACCTACAAGAATGAAGAAGATCAAATCAAAAATGAAAGTGCTAGAGTCGCAACAACATTTCTCCCATATTGTAAGTTTTTGGTAATTATTCAAGATGCTCAAGGGCAGCTAACTCCACAGTCCCAAGTGAATGCTGGGTGAAATTCAAACTCATCCAAGCTTTTATGATTGTCCTAATTATCTGCAAGAGTGAAGAATATCCAATCAAAAATGAAGGCGCTAGAGCGGTCACTACTTTGAACATCAATTTTCAGACGCTCAAGGGCAGCTAACTCTGTAGTCCGTGGTGTGATGGAGCCGAAATTCAAACTCATCCAAGCTTTTATGGTTGTCTTTGTTACCTGCAAGAATGATGAAGATCAATCCAAAAATGAACTCACTAGAGTGCTCACAACATTTCTCCAATTATAAGTCTAAAGGAATTTTTCCAGACATTCAAGGGCAGCTAACTCTGCAGACCCTGGTCCGATCTTGCCAAATTTCAAACCCATTCAAGATTTAATAGCTGTCCTTGCTACATGTCTGAATGAAGACAATCCAATCAAAATTGAAGGTGCTAGAGTGCTACATCATTACACATTAATTTTTCAGATGTTCAAGGGAAGCTAACTCAGTAGTTCATGATGGGATCTGGCAAAAATACAAACTTGTCCAAGCTTTTATAGATGTCCTTGTTACCTGTAAGAATGATGAAGATCCATCCAAAAATGAAAGCACTAGACTGCTCACAACATTTCTCCCATTATAAGTCTATGGAGATTTTTTCAGACGCTCAAGGGCAGCTAATTCCACACTCCCTGGTTGGATCTTGCTGAATTTCGAACCCGTCCAAGATTTTATGGTTGTACTCGTTACCTGCAAGAATGATGAAGATCCAATCAAAAATGGAGGAGTTAGAGTGCTCACAAGATTTTTCCCATTATAACACTATGGAAGCTATCTGTTGCCATGGAAAGCAGATTGCTGATCCAATCTGGACCAAAACCTTATGCAGCGTTTTCCCCACCCCAATGATGCTCCAGATGAAATTTGATTTCAATCGGCCAGCTCGGTCTCTCTGGTGAGCTGAAAATCGATAAAACCTAGTAACGTTAAGTAATTGTGCCCATAATAACCTCGCATATATATGGAAAAGTCTTGGCGTTTTCATGCCAACAAAACTTGATTTTGAAGTACCTTGAGTGTCATATGACAAATAGATTCTAACATCCGTGCTCTTGCATTACTGAAATTATTAAATAAACTTGTCTCTCAAAAACACGTTTCCCCATAAGATATTACCTTTTCATTGTGGCAGAATAGAAGTTAAGTATACCTAGCGTCTTACCACACAAATTGTTCAATGCATTGTCTTTGATTAGGTACGTAACAAACTCTGGAATGACACTGGTGTAGGTTTTGAAGATAAAATGTCCAGCAGCATTGATCTTTGAATGATAAATAAAACCGGGAACAAATTTCGTCAATGATGATGTTATCAGTGGTGACTTTCGGGTGGGGTCAAAAGGTCAAATATCATTGAATTTAAATCACAAATAAAAAATATAAAACATATCGAACAGACTTTTCATTCCGGCCCTAGGTCATGCTCGAGGGGAGGGACTTGGGGGATGCTTGTGGAGGGGGGTCGGGGAGTCAAAAATTTTGCTTGGGTATTTGTGATGGCGTCCAATCATCTGCGCATTCTATTTATATTTTTTGTGGTACTCACTAGGAGTGCTTTGTGGTGATGATTCCAATGAGAACATATTACGTGGGATGATCCAAAAGTTCTGATCGTTGCCTTGTGGCTTTGTCCAGTGACATTTTTGAGAGGCATGCTATGCACCATTCAAAAGATCAAGTGTTTACCTTTATAATGATGCTAATATGTTCTCGCTGTACTGTTTCGATTAATAATTACCGCACGTTGCATATGGTCCACTCCATACCACTGGCCTTTTTTCATATTAAAGAATTATGATAATATCTGAATCTGACTCTTTCAAGCCCAGCATCTATAAAACTGCAAAATGATACTGTATTGTCTTTTTACTTGTTACTTGTAATGTCCATTCAAATGTTAGAATGGCGACAGGTTATGTCGATTCAATATTTAAAGCTCAACGCGGAGTTCTTATGACGTCATTGGAATTGACAACTACGTCATTTTGAATACATCGCAGAATTTTAATTTCCGAGAATATTCTATTTTTGTCTATAAACTTGGACATAAAACATGCCGAACCAAATATAGGCAAAATATTTAAGACAAATACTATTTTGATTACAAAATATCTCAATCTTAATTGGAATATTGTAAAAAGTTCTATTTTTTACCGAAAAAATGATTGATTGTAAATAAGAATTTTCAAAATTGTTTTTTGTTTCAGATGGTTGCTTTGTGCTCAATTTAATCCCATATGGCATCATTTTACAATATAGTGCACATTTGGACAATTAATTGGGTTTTATATTTAGATATACACATACAAATTCGTGTACCTCCGAATAGTTAACTAATTTGTGGATTCGTTTTAATTTTCGTATGTGGGTAACTATCAGTCTCCGACGATACCGATAATTCAAAATTGCTTCAGACAAAAGTCAGTTCATCTTCGTTTGTCTAAAACACATTTTACCATTAATACGGCTGTTGTTACGGCAGTAAGGGCTGGTCAAAACTTCAAGTGGTCCAAAATTGATTATAGCTGGCAGTTGCATAGCCATATATTCATGGGCCTAGAAAACTCAAATCATATAGAAAGTTCGCGATATCTTCAGAAAATATTGCCTTACGGATGAACATCGAGCAGCCAAAAAATCGAAATGCTGAGATTGCTCTTGTCTAAATTGTGACGTTTCCAACATGCTCAGCCTGCTTGATAGTTCAGTTCATTGAGGGCATGGCTGTTTTGGGATATATTTCTGGTCGCTCCTTCAAGTTACATCAAACATGTCAGAGCAGTGTATAGACAAAGAATATATTATTATTTGATAAAATTTCAGGCATGTTGTATCGCTGGTTACAGAGATATCACACCAGGATCAGAACTTTAAGATCATCCCTCGTATTTCTATCTAGAAAAAATAAAAACAAAATAGTGGTAAAACTACTCGGTATCAAATATTTTGAGTTATCTCAGACTCTTATAAGTTCATAATTCAGTGAAACTAAAACCAATTATTTTTTAAGCATAGTCTAAAAGTACACACCGAGATAATGTGTCCACCAAGACCATGTGCAGCATCAGCACACTCAATGACAGCACTGAGTTGTGGATAGCCTACTCCGGTCTTCTTTCTTGTTGTACATACTGAACCAGGGCCAATACCAACTTTAATTATATCAGCACCAGATAGAATCAGTTCTTCTACCATCTCACCAGTGACAACATTGCCAGCCTGAAAGAGTATAAAAAACTTTATTACATGCCTTCTACATTTTATATAGTAAAATTGCCGTTAGCACTTGTCGGTAATATTTTCCATTGGACTGAATCCAGTTTGGCACTGTCTCAAGAAGGTACCAAAAATCTTCATTGGGGCATCAATATGGAATTTTGGCACTGCCTCATAGTGTGATGATGTATAGGAATCGTGCACTTTTTCGATTCTATTCGTGTTGACAAAGCTGAGTAGATTTAAGAACTGTTATGAGACCCTGTTTTCCGATGTATTTTACACTCCATTTGGGCCATAAAATAGCGAAATGCTAGAAGATTGAAGAATGGGACATCAGAAAATGGAACAGCTGGGCATTTTGCAAATTTCGGTTAAACAAACAAAATGACTGAGGCAGCTGGTAAAGTACACGGGTGTCAAGCTGATCAGATAATTGATCGTTACCCGAGATCGTTTTAAATTCCTGTCAGCTTTTCAAATAAAATATTTTTGGATGAAATACAGTGTAAGAACAAAGGTATACCACAATCTAGATATGCATGAATGCTAATAGTAAGGCTGCCTCTGATCTTTTTATTGAAAAAAATCTGCTGAAATGTCTCATCGTCAATGACAATGTAAACAATGTTAAACTTATGACGTCATTGATCTTTGTTACACTCTTAGTTGTTGCAATAATTTTCATCACGTCAGTTTTTCGGTCTCAATGTCTCACCAGCCCAACAGAGATTATAGAAAAGTTAAATGAAATGTGTGGATGTTATAAAAAGATTATAATATGGCCAAGGTGTGCCTCTAGGTCATTTTTGCACTAGCCAGCCATATAGGCCCTCGGGCCTATACGGCTACCCCAGTGCCAATATGGCCTAAAGGCACACCTCCGTCACCTTGGCCATATAATAACCTGTATAAACTTTATCTTGTTTATACATGCAAAGTTTCTATATTCTGGTATGTCTCTTTTGTCAGCTGCATTATGCAGAAGAACATAAGCAGAAGAATGAGCAGATGACAAAAGTCCTAACTGGAGTTAATGGGGTTAAAACTTTGCTGTTCTTCAACCAGTTTATCATAATTGAGCCGCGGCATGTGATTTACAACAACGTGGCATTTTGACAAGTGCAGACTCAGATGAGCATGTGCAGCCTCCTGTTAAGCTTATAAATTCCAAATTTTGTTTGGTTAGTAGCTTCACATAGAATATTCAAGTGACTAGCAAAGGCTCTGATCAGTCTGCGCAGGCTGGTCTGAGCCTTTGCTGGTCGCACATAACACATTGTTGGAAATCTTTAGAATATTTGTCTTACCATAATGGTATGTTCTGGGAATTTCTTTCTGACATCTCGCACAAACTGGACAAAGTGTTCAGAGTAGCCATTAGCCACATCTATACAGATATACTTTACATCTGGAACTGCCTCTATGATATCACACAACTTCTTCAAATCTCCCTCGCCAGTGCCGGAACTAGCTGCTATATGCTGAAAAAGCATTAAAAGTGATAAGTTCAGATACTGATTTAAATGTAAATATACTCAACTACAAAAGAAACCGGCCAGTTTTTAACTTGTCCCTGGTTTGTTATTAATTTGGTTATGATCTAACATTTGGTCATAGGCCAAGACAAACAACTCAATTAAAAGAAAGCAAATGAACATTAGAATTGCAATCACAAACATTCAACGCCACTCTGGCATAAACACTTTTTCAGATAATTTACATTGTGCAAGAAGCTTGAGTGTTTAGAGAAAGTAAACCAAGTCGGAAGTATTGTTTGGAGATAACCAAACAAATTGCAGTCCTAAAGTTTCAAAAATTTGTCCTCAGTGGAGAAGTGAGGATGACATAAATTTGAAAACATAACTTTGATATGGAAAATTTGATTTCCTTCACCAAATCTTAACCATCTCTCATCATTTCTTAAATGCACCATTTTCTGATGTCAGCTTTTCCGTTGCATTCGAAACTTACAAATCATTCCCATTATTTACCGAGAATTAGCCGTTCAAAGTTTGATCTTGACGTCTCCATAACATAGTATTCAGCATGTGCATGATCAAGTAACTTTGTATCTTGGGTCAGGTATGGTGCTTGATTGTATCCATTCCTGATCTTTGCCCTTTCTTACTTTGATTTCTTGAGCACATTAGTTTTGCAATGCATGCTCATTATTTCATCAGAATCCGATCAGTATTAGGGCGTACAGAATGAAAAATCAAAATTACCATAGAAATATACGACAGGTTATTTCTATAGGTCAGTATACAAGTCAGCATACAAGGTAAGCTTCTATAAAATCTATCAAAAACAGATTTCTTGAAACTCTGTGATTTTTCCTTGAAACTCTGTGATTTTTCCTATTTCAAAGTAAAAAAAATGGAAATGGTTGCATATCAAGTGTCATCCTAACCAATTTGCAAAAAGGTATCTGCAGACTTTAAGCCAAATGACGTTGAAAGTACATGTAGTCAGCACAGAACTTGGGCCCAGATGATGTATTCTCACTAAGGCTTTAAATATGGAGTTCTAGCTGTTTCTGGCCATTAGCCATGCCTGGCCTGTTCAATATAAAGTATGGGAGCATTTTAAAGTTTAAATGTTTACGGATATCAAAATTTAGCATAATCATGCCAATTTGCTTTAAAAATAGGTATTATAAGATGTTCTGCATGGAAGATTCCATGGAGGCAGATTAGTGTTTTCGGTTTGTTATTTCCACTCTTAAATATGTGCTGTTATTTTTTTTGTCAATGCAAAGCTAATTTTATATGTTTGACAATCCAGAGCTAAATTTTACATCTGCCCAGAGTGGTTTATATGTGCCCAGACTGGGCTCATTTTTCATATAGGCCTTTATGGTTCAAGGCTTTATGCACTTATAGATTCTTTTTTCTGGTTTGATACAATGAACTTGGGATGGTCCATTGTATAATTTGAGGTGTCACAGGTTATAATTTCCAAATTAAATTGCATTTCTTTTTCTGATGATAGCTTTTGTCTGAGCATACAGTGTAGACCCTGATGAAATGCCACATTATGGGGCATTTCATCTGGGTCTTCACTGTTTGTCAAAGACACATTTGGAGTCACATGTATATAAGGGGTTAAATAGCAATCACAAACAACAACATAACCCATAGTTTCACTAGCCTAATGGTTTTCTCCCAAATTTAATACCAGCAAACATAGCATTTTGAAAATGATAGACGTGGTCCACACTCACAGCTATGTCAATCTTGAAATAACCCTGTACTTCATGAATATACATGCTAAGGCTCCACCCACTATGAGTAATTATATAAATAAGCTTTCTCGTTTGTACTTAGAACATAGAAATAACTTGTCAGGTCCACTAGTGTAGGATCATATCTAATCATATTTCCACCAGCAAACAGAGTAGACCCTGATCAGGTGGCTCTTACAAGAGCCGCCTGATCTGGGTCTGCTCTGTTTGCAAAGGCATCTCTATGAGGTAAAGGGATAATCCACTACACTGAATAACAGGCCTTAATGTTTTAACCTTATCCTTCCAATATTTTTTGTCCTGTAAATGTTGTCTGGTTTTTACGTCTGCTGCATATATTCAAGTGCACTTCAGAAGTTAAGACTAGACTATATCAGGGAGGCAAACACTATGAACCCTGCTCAGACTGATCGGGATCCATATTGTTTACAATTTTGATTACCTCAGGGGCCAATAATTCCACTCGTCCGCTCGTGATTACGAGTGAAATCTAGAAAGGCCGAGTAATCCTGTAGAATGAGTGCTTTGGGAAGAATTACTTGTCCTTTCTAGTTACACCATAAAATCTGACGATGAAACTAGCATTTTCTGAGTATTGACTGTGAAGACAGAGCTTTTTGTGTCGTCCCTCCCACCCTAAATCTGAAAAAAAAAATCTGGTAAATCAACTAATAAAAAAAATCTGGCCTAACTAGCTTACACCAAGAATGCTCTTATTTTCAGCAGCAAAGTCCTTCCATGCAGCAACAGAGTAGTGTTTGTGTATACAAGTAAACATCAGGTGCTGTGGATAGAAAAAACATGAATAATGAAAGCCATAGATTTAGATAAACAAAACTTTTCAACGTACAATTGTGAATATTTTCTTACCCATCACTTTTAACATATGTTTTGGGTGCTCAAACGAACGGTCTCATTGAGACGGTTCTTTTGAGTACCCACAACTTATGTTTTGGTTGAGAAATAAGAAAAATAGTTTTATGATACGCACTATTAACTAAAGGACCGAAAACTGCATAATAGCTCATATCAACCATTTTTAATCCTGCCACACACTGTTAACAATCATGTTTCAACTGGAACAAACCCATGTAGTAACAAGGCAATTCAAAACATGCTCTTTATGCATCAATTCTTCACCCTAGAAACATTCTTTCTGGGACACTATATTTTACTATGTTTCATCATAGGGATCACACATGTTTTTTTTCATGCATTAACATTTGCTGGGTCGTGAGAAAGCTGTTTGATCATGAGGCTGATAGGCTGAGAGCTCAAACATCTCTCGAGACTCTCGAGGGATCTGGCAAGTGCTAATGCAATGAAATAAACATGTGTGATCGTTATTTTTGCATGTTTTACCTTAATTCCAACCAAATTTGTGCTGAAACACTGTTAAAACACTAAAATATCACTTTCTTACACTGGATTTCTCTAAACAAAATGGCACGGGCTGTAAGCTTTTGAACGTCATAACGTTGTCACAATGTTTTCACGAACAAAAGCATCAGAAAAATAATCAGTCTTGTTCGCAATGCCTTCTGTATATAACTCAGGGCTCGTTTTAAGTATTTTCAAGTTTAAACCCATGTTCGAACAGCATGTGAATCTCCTGATTTGAACATGGATTTTCTACATTTGACAATGGGTTAAAACATCTATATGAATAGATATATATGCAAGAATATTTATTAATACATGTATAAACCTTAAAAAATGGTTTCAAAAAGTCCAAATTATCATGTCACTCTTTGTTGATTTATATATCTTTCCTCCATCTAGAACACCATGTACAGTAACACGTTACTTAGTCCTTGTCCTAATGAACACTTCACCCCACAAACAATACTACAAACCTTGCCAAGAGCTTTAGCCATTTCAAATGTGCCCACTGTATCCATATTGGCTGCCATGATTGGAATACCTGTGTATGTCTGGCCTGAGTTCCGGAATATGAAGGACCTTGTCAGATCCACCTAAAACAGAGACAACAGAGTAATCAATCCTTTCTTCATTCATACATCATAGGTCCAGTTAAGCAAATTTTATTAGCATAAAACTGTGATTATTTTCTTACCAATCAGTTTAAACAAATGTTTTGGGTGTTCAAACAGTTTCTTGTTGAAATATAATGTGGTATGTTTTGGGCAACTGAACAGTGTCCATCATCTGATGGAACTGTAGTAAGTGCATAAAGAGAAAATGTCCATCTCATGTGCATATCACTTTTATATGTCTGCCATGACCATTCATTGTGGATGTGTTAGTGCAATAAATTCATTGTCATTGTGTTTTGGTCTGTCAAAATTTCAAAAGGCTGATAATCAATGGTAATTGACATGATTCAAACAACTATCCCGGCACAACCTATTTTCCATCACTGCCTATTTTGGTCCACCTAAATTTTGCACCTGTTATGGCATCATTGTTAACAGCAAGGATAGGCATGTTAGTTTACTTTCAGCTTTGGTAGTAAATAAACATTGTATTGAAGTTCCCTGTTTTCTTTAGCTTTTTCTTGTTACCAAATTAATTGCTTGTTTTCCTGGCTATAGTTTCTAAATTTTTGAAGCAATACATCTTCAATGATGCACTGTGTTGCCTGTGACCATTTTTTCCAATTAATATTGATAAGTTTATTGCAAAAATTTATTTTTAGGTAAAATTTTAATATACCATGCTTTAATTTGACAATTTCCTTAACTTTTTTTAAATTGTTCACACCTCTGAAACTGTCAAATAAATCGCCACATCTTCATCTACAACAGTTGCTATTTATACTGGACCTGGTGTAAGGCATATTTTCTCTTGTGTTGAAATACACCAGATAACATAGAAATGATTAAATACAAAAAATTATAACCATACCCCCAGTAATTCAAATGACCATTCTGATTTCTGCACATGGTATAGATTTTCTCAGTGTGTTGGACTACATGCCCATTTTCAAAGATACTTTGCACACATTTTGGTTTTGTATATAATGGAACTAATGGTTGTACTGAAAGACCAGAAACATATGCAGGGCTTTTTGGTTTCGTCAGAAAATAGTAACCCAGGCGGTCTGAAAAAGGTTGTTTAATTCCTGAATCACCTACCAGTGACAACTTTCTAAATGAAAGGCCTTGTCAGACTTACAAAAGGAAACTGAAAACTTTTTAGCTTTATGTTTGTTGCTCTTGGACTGATAGATAAAGCAATAACCAAAACAATAGGACTTGAAAGTAAATAAAATGACACAAACTACTTCTTAGGCAGTCGAAAACTGGTTGTACCAGGATATTTACTGATATCAGTCTTAGTCCCAGGAAGGTGTGGAAAGGCTCCCTCCCCTCCGTAGTCAGTAAATCTGAGCCAGCATTAGGGGCATACTAAAAAAGGACAAAAGAGGAAAAATACAATGCATCAGAGCTGGATACCCCCTAGACCCCAGTATAGATGTAGACTTTATTTCAAGGTTGCGCAGCAAATTCCACCCCCCCCCCCCCCCCCCCCCCCCCCCCCCCCCCCCCCCCCGGTATTTACTGGTGGCATTTAGGAAAATAAGGCTCAAATGACAAATACCTATGATTATTTATCTGATAACTATAATTGAAATATTATTGAAATTACCCATCTAAATTTTTTAAAGATTTCGGGGTGCTAATTCATATTTGCCGATAAAATGCCAGTACCAGCGTTATTTACTTCATTAAAACTCCCTTATACAATGTAGAGAACGAATGTGGCTTACTGAATAGGCTGGTAACCAGGACTAGATACCCCCCCCCCCCCCCCCATCAAAACTTAATGGACCATGAACAAGTTCAGCTGTTCCCCAAAATCAAAGAAAAGATTTATGTTCCGTAGAATTGTCTTAGTTCCCCAAGTTCCAAAGTTCCAATCAAATTTTACCATAGTTCCCCTGGAATAAAGATTTTCATCCCCGTTTTCCCAAAACCCCTTGGAGGGCCTCCTTATTCCGAATACCGGTGTCATTTCGAAAATAAGTGCAATCACTGAGAGAGCTGAACATTATACCATCGGATATTTACCTCAGATCTGCTTCTCAAAGTACTCCTCTTCGGTCGTACAAGCACATCCTTGAAGTCTAGTTTAATATCGCTGTCAATTCTCGGCATTCTGTCGGATCGTTTGAATATCCTGGCTGGTTTGTTTTGTTTGTTTTTTTCTCGCACCTGCTGCTTCCTCGCGCTTATTGCTGGTTCCCGACTTTTGTTGATATTAAATTTCGACAGCCAGTTTTGGTTCCTCCCCTTTGCACATTGAAATTATGTGTGCTAATAAAAAAAAGTAAACTGAACTTACATTGGCTATATCAATCAGGTTCCAATCAATGTAAGCTGAGTAACCGTATAAATTTCAAGCATTATGTATACACATTCAAACATAGTTTTGGCTTTATACTGATCCTATCTACTTATCACCATAAATTGATATCTGCCTCTCCTAGAGAAAGAAAGCGTCATCGTTATAGTTGATTATATATCAGTCTTGTCTCTGCTGCTTAAATATTAAAATGAATTACTATGTTCAGATCTGTGATTCTTATTAAAATGTTTTTACATGTACAGTCTTTTAATATCATGTTTGTCGACAAAATAGCCTACGGCTAATGTTATTCTGTTGTAGCCTACAGTTGAAAGTCGACGTTAAACAAAGTTTCTTGTATACATGTGCCCACATAATTTAAAAACTAACCAACCCAATATTTACAATTATTTGTCATCATAACAACCAAACAGACAACATGTAAACTACACGAATATCAGGTCCGGTATACATGTAGCTAAAACAAGGTCCATGTAAAAGGACTATTCCCAATCATTTAATCATTTCAAGTTTTCAAGTACTGCCTCTTGCCTTTGCAGTGCACAAAGGAAGAGTTGACTCGCATAAAAAGGTCAAATACCAGTGAATAAATTTACGTGCATTTACATTTTACCATCGAGCTGGAAAGTAAATGCACGAGGTTTATATATAAAAGTTTAAAGACCTCGAATACACGCATTTAAACAATAACGAAAATATAACGTACTGTCGACGTATTCGTAAGATGGAACACTCGTATAAGTAGGCATAAAAGATTAAATAAGTCAGTGCATCATCGGGGGCTAAAAGAAGATGTGTTCCTTATACGTAGCCCCAAAGCCTTCAGAGTTGGTCACTGCAGCTCTCATCGAGCATGTTCTCAGACCCGTCGACGCGCCGACATTGATGCAACGTTATTTTAAGGTTATATGCCCGCTGTTTGTTGCACCACCCCTTACTGGTCTGTCGTTCTCTGTGCTTCCTCAATTTGCTAATTCTGAAGTTTATAACAAGAATGCGCAAATGCTGCATCATCGCCTTAAAAATGCATTTGTGCAGCGTTAATGCATTCTTGTTATAAATAGCATTCCTACATAGGGTATACCAAAGTTGTGTGGTGTGCTCTTAAGTGAAAAACGCCAGATATCTGCAAAATATAAGCATAAAGTCGTAGCTGCTTTGCATGAAAATTAAATTATGTTTTGTTCTCAATCGATGTTCTCAGTTATCTTTATACATGTACCAAGAATTTATTAAGCTGAATTAACATTTTCCCAAGACTTAAGCGATATCTATTACACAAAATGCCATTAAATTTTAAGTAGAACGACCACTGAATGCAATTTTTCATAAAAAATATATTATAAATTACCACCCCATAAGGTTAAAACACATTTTCGATATTGTATGCATGCTGGATATATCTCTAAAATAGTAAGTGAGTATGGTCAGAAAATACCACAATAACAAACTGCAGACAAACCCATGACTCCGCGAGGAAGAGCCACACAACACACGAGACACCAGGAAGACAAACTAAACAAAGCAACTAGCTCTCTCTCTCTCTCTCTTCCCCATCAAGATGATTGCTAAACTAGAATGGACATAAAGTAACGTACACCAAAACATAGAACAACTACAGACTCCCACAATGGGAGTAATAATAAATAAGTCAACAACAACAGAACCACCGCGAATGTACGTACCATTCAGATATCGCTACAAAAACTTTTCGATATATCCAAAAATTCTCTAAATGCAAATAACACCACATGAGCCGCCATAATGCGATGAAAAATGCAGATGCAGTTTCGCGTTAGACGTAATTACGGTGTAATCTATATGGGCCACGTCGGGAGAAAACATACAAACAACAAAGGCGCGGACCAGCCTATGCTTCCGCTCATTCTGATTAGCACCTTTGTTATTCGCTATTTGCAAAATATAATAGCTCGCTTGCTACCTTTCAAAATTTCAGTATTCTAGCTAGACTATGTAGCTAAGCAGGCTGTATGGAACATCATCTGGTCGCAAACCACGAACGCAGGTTCACATAATGAGTGCAAACATATAGGCTACATAAGGGATTTTGATGCCGCATACATACTGACGGACTTTCAAAGCGCAATAGCAGCTTTAATTTATGTCTCAAAAAAAAGAAGAAAAAATGATCATTTTGATTTTATGTTAATAGTGTTCATTTTTAAGTAACACATAAAATTGTCCAATTAAAATGAATTTAGCGAATTGAAAATATAAAGTTGTTGAGATAGGTGTCAATCGTTTCATGAGACAAAATGTTATCAGTAAGATTCCCTACATGTACTTCTTTAAATTAAGAAACACGAGAAGTATCAAAATTGTGTCAGGGACCTCGCTCGTCATCGAGGAATCACTCTCACATTGCTAGGTAGGTCTGCGATACAGCCCGTTTGCTTATTTGACGTTAATATGTATTTTTGTACCCTTTCATTCGACGGTTTAAAATCTCCTCTACCTAAATAATGTTTCAGTTACCTAAATTTATACGAACCAGTAAAGTCATCAAGTTTAGTTGTATAATTAAAACTTAAGTGTTGGCTGATGAAACCAACTCATAATGACATCATCGAAGCAAAGGAAGTTTACAGTCAACTGTAAAGGGATGTTAATGTTGCGTATTTAAAGTCCGTCAGTATATAATGCGTAGTCACTATTTAATCACTTTAGGACCAGAAACCCCTATGCGGGTAGCTTGGCAAACAGTAGAGACCCAGATGAAATGCAGCATAATGCAATGCTACATTTCATCAGGGTCTGCACTGTTTGCTAAAATTAAAACAAACTTCGGGGACAGAAAAACATAAAAATTTAGAAAATTCTACCTGTACACAATGGGCAGTCACATAGTATGGAAAAACCCATCAGATTATAAAGGGCTAAATGAACTTTTGCTCAGTTATCAAGAGGATACAGCGACCTCTGTGTATGCGAATAGTAAATGGTCTGACGACATTGTGCGGATGCGAGGGTCTGTTTGAGCATTCGTTGCTCGTATGTGCGACCTTTACCAAAGTTAAACCTCAAGAATTGGAAAATATATCTATGATTTTCCAGTGCTCTTTGAACCTTCTGACTGCGTCCAGAATAGTTAACTTTTGAGCAAACGCGTGAAACGGTTAGTGTGAAGTATGACGTTTGAACTGTGAAGTGTGATGTCAACACCCGTCTTTCGTACACAGGTGCTATTTCCTTCCTTGTCTGCAAATGTTATAAAAGTACTTTTTCGCGTAGCACGGCTGCATACCTGTTGATTAGCAGACTGGTCAACTTGTATCGTTTTGTATGTTGTGAAAACGGCTATTTCGGCGTTGATATATTGATGTCTACATTATATCAAAGTGTTTATGAAATGTGGATCCTTCAATCATTAGCACTATCTCATTGGATTTCTCAATGATTTTTACGGGTTAATATTACATGTACGAAATCTATTGCTTTGGCTACTACCAGCTCATGAGAAAGGGACATTTCCCCTCCGTTTTACAGTGTATTGCATTGTATCTGTAATTAAAACCAGCATTGTTATATGCTTCAGACAGACAGGCACACAAGCTCTCAGATATGTATTTGTCCACACGGAGATGCACATGCTGCCTTGTTACGTGAAAAAATGCAAAAATCTCCCAAAACGCGTTCATTTTGGGAGTTTGAACCAGGGTCTGTCTGTACATTTCTAGACTGCATCAACTTGGAACAATTTTTTTATCAGGACGCACATTCTGATCTGTGCCTTTTTGTTCGTGTGTATGATAAACAGTTAAATGCCTATTTATTATACATGCGAACAGCGCTATACTAGTACCTTTAGATGCGTTACTTAAACGCGCGTCAAGGTCTGCAATAGATATATAATATAGCAAAATAATTATCAGAGACTGCAAATAATTTTAATAGTCCAGTTTAGAGTCGGTAGATAAGAGAATCTTATTATATACTCAACAAAAAAGTTAAGGAAATCTCAGAAAAGCATGCAACATAAGAACACCAAAGCAAACCATTATTCAATTGATATATATTTGTTTAGATACATGTCATCGGTCGAGAAAAATGTTTACTTTAGTTTGCTAGCACCAATACCTTTGTTGTGACACAGTGTCAAGTAACCCAGGGGTCAAAGTCATTTTTCGCAAAAATGTCTCAGAGTATCCCCTCATAAACACATGAAAAACATGTAAGTTTTCAAAACTCGAAATGCAATTCTTTTGAATGCCACCTGAAATTAACTTGATAGCCTTGAACATCGCATTTCGAAGATGAGAATGTCTTCATCAGTATCAAGTGTGTCCCCCAGTTAGCGGCAAATTAGGACTAGCACAGGTTTTGCATACTCTGAATACTGGTGATTTGGTGCTGAGGGATCAGCATCAATATCTCATGCAACACTGCATCGAAAAACTTGGGGTTTCTTGGTGCCATTATTATGCGTTGGACCATCTGTCCAAAATTGTCATAGACATGTTAATTTTTTAGACATGTCTAATGAGCGAACTGACCAGCCAATGCGCACAACATTGTTTTTGCTGATTCTAGTGAGGTGTGTTCTGGCATTGTCATCCATGTACACTGGACTGATCAAGTGTCCCTCTATAAGCACCTGATCTGTCGTCCTAGGTTATAAACATCTCCATCTCCTGAGGCACCTGGCGAACGTTAATGTATGAAAACCTATGTTTGCCCCGTAAATTGCGAAAAATGGAGTGAAGACCAGTCAACTTTGAAATGGATTTACTCAGCTGCTATGGGCGCTACAGACCCTGATAAAGCGTCATTATAAAGAAAAATGGTCACATTATACTGCTGCAGAATTCAAAAGTCTTTAAATGTTTTATATATTTTGTCATAGCCTCTCAAACACAGTTTCCTTAACTTTTTTTGTTGAGTATATATTTATTCTTTGTTGATGCCATACTTTATATCAAACAATTAATATCGTTTTAAGTCAAGAAAGCTAAAGAACTTGATTTTGAAAATAATATTTACACATTCCTCATTTTTTGTCTAGAATTTTCTGAACAAAATATTAGGGCCGCAAAAGTCCTTACTTTAAAATTCAAACGTGCTGTGACCCATCAGACTACCACCGCATGACTACAATGTACGCTTGCATTGCCGTTTAATGGCACCAGTTGCCCTATAAGATACACGTACAAAAAGAGAAAAGACAATTCACATGATGTGCTCAAATTTGGTCTTTTATAACCTCATGAAAATGAAGTTTATACTTTGCTGCACAAAAAAGAACAAACTCAAATTTTAAAACGATTTTATTGTCATAATTTTAATTCATATAAAATCTATCTGCAGTTCAAACACATCTAATAATCATGAGAAAACTATTCTTATTCCATATGCAACTTACAAGGGCGCAGAGCAACACAGTCGGAACAGCACCATTGTCGTTCGGTGCCCAGACAGTATCCCCAGTCAGCATGCAATCTCAGACCACTAAAAGCCCGCTAGCAAAACAATTTCCTAACCGGCCAAAGGCACCCCGCCTTTACATGCTTCCTGGGAGGTAGCCTTACGGAATCCAGATGTTCAGGATTATAGTAGATGTGCGATTAAACACAAGTATTTACTCTGGAGACAGGTTTTCTCAAATCATAGCGAATAATATTCTTTTTTATTCAGTACAAAAAGCTGAATATTCACAGTACAGTATAACATTACATGTCATGTAAACAACTTTCAATAAAAGAAAGACACGAAAAAGCTGAAACATGCGCTGGATTTTTTAGCATTATAATTTTACTACAAAGCAAAATAAATGGAAAAGCATGCTATGAGCATTTCAATAACATTGTAGCATTGTGCTCCAACTGCCAACAGTACAGCAATATTCCATCAAGTTTTACTAACAGTGACAGCATGTCGCTCTCAAACTAAATAAGTGATAGTAAATACAACTCAATTGCAAACATGAGAGCTCTATGGAAACACTTTATTACAGGACTGGGTTCATACGAGACCATCGTTTATTCTATCATCTGCAAGCCTATTATGAAAAAAGAAAAGGTACTTGTCACTGTTTGTGTTTAAACATATGCTCAGATATCTTATGATAGCTTGCTGAAATTTCAGAACGTTAAATACATGAGAATAACAAAACGGCCAGTGAAATTAGGTTTCTTTCCTCCAACAGATAAAAAGTACCTAATGTATGAGCAAATCTGTTCAAACAGCAAAGCTCAGGTGCTGCTTGAACATGGTTTTCAGGTTAAATGTTTTGCAAGTTTAACGTTCTAATATGTGTTAGGTGACGCCATTTTGTTTTGAGAGATACATTGAGTGAAATGTTTTACCAGCGTTTAGGTCTGGAGGTAAAATAACACTTCATCGAGGCCGTGCAAACATTAATGTACCCAAAACGTATGATCCCCGTGTTTACTAATGCGATGGGTGGGACACATGTCAAAATTTACAATATAAATCAATAGACACATCATGACAGAATAGTAGTCCGTAACGTGTCTGACTGCAGATACGTGTCTAACTGCTGATCATGGGGTCAGGAATTTGATTCCAGCCCAGTCCCATACTTTTGTGGAGATTTATAATGAAATATTTTCTACGACAATTCTCCTCCCTTCCGCTGATTCAAGAAGGATGTTGTCAGTTACAAACGAAAGTATGTGCACGAAGTACTGGTTAACCGCTCAGTCAAGCTTGCCAAGGAAAAAAGTGTGGTTAGGTAAACTGACTGTTCCCACATGACCATGGCTGTTGACTGGGACGTTAAGAATCAAACCAAAAAAGTGCATAATAGTCATTATAAAGTCTTTCGTGTCTTTTAGCTATCAAAATATGCAATATGAAATAATAGACAATTTACATAATATACATATAGTTGTCAACACATATAGTTAGATCCTTTAAGCTAGCAAAATATAATATTTAATCGTACACTTTTTTATTCTCTGAAGAACCTGTAGCTTGCCAACATGAAAATATTTGAGACATATATTCGACTGGTTTGACTAGATATATTTTAAATTTTTGTATACTAGAAACCATAAAATGGTTCGTTGGCAAATGGTGAAGGTCCAGATAAAATGCAATGGAACACGTCATTTCATAAGAGTCTTCACTAGTTGCTAAGTTCCAAAATAATTTGGAAAACCTGATCTTACAGAAAACGAGAGAACTTACATTTTTTTAAAGAAAACGATTCAGAGAAATCATTATTGGGAAATTCTAACAGGAGTCACCCTTTTATTGTATGACGCCAAATGGAGAGGCCACAAGTAAACAAAGGGTTACGAAGTCTACAAAATTCTGCAGCTAACAGTTTTCTCATCATATGTACCTAGCTTCCATCTACTCTGTCACCCCATTACGTGGACGAGTGACTAAAAATGAGGTATTATTTCTATATGTATAACTTGTCTAAGGGGCTGTGACCAGATAAGTTGCAAGCCAGCAGGCTCAGCTTTAGTGACTTGCTAGAATGAAGACAGGTTGCCTGTAGAAAGTAAAGCTATTTAACTGTTCAGGCAACACAACCAATGCATTGATTAGGATGCATAGATATATATACCTTAGTAGCAAGCCTATCCAAAGACAGGATGGATGTAAAGTAAGAAAGAGGGCAAAGATCAGGAATCGATACGATCAAGCACCACACCTGACCCAGGATATCAATGGGAAAGTGACAACGTCACAATTAGACATCACAAACGAGAGCAAAGAGGTCATCCCTTTCCCAGCAGGTGACCACAAGGCATCAACAAACAGACGTGCATGAAAGCATAACAAAACAAGACAAGAAATAACATGAATGATCCACAAAAGAAGCACCGCCTTGGAACGGTCAGTAAAAAATTTCACTGGAGGGCTTAAACCGGTTTAACGATTTAAAGACATAAATGATGTTTTGATCAAAATGTGTTCAACACTAATACATGGCAGATGCTCTCAACACGAATAATGTTTTAATCTAAGACTTTTGACAAATTAGCATTTCTACAGCTTGCATCAGTAATTGAAGAGCTTCAAAAAGTGTAACTTCAATAAATAACTTATATGCCTTTGAACATAAAACAAGTTCTAACCGATTTTCCTTGCTATGGCACACATTCTCCCCATAATGTATTGAACATTAACGATCACTATAGCTTTAAAGGCCACGGACAGGCTCAATCAATACCCAGGTTTTCTGCTTTCAAATTTTGTAGATTCACCCAAATTCCGAATTATATGTATTTTAGAACATTGACAAAATGGATAATATAATTTTTAACACAAATCCAAATTACAAAACAAATAAAAAATAACCAAGTTTGTTTAATTATTTGCGTCATAGACATAGTGACGTATTGTTACGACTGCATATATAAGAGCAATTCTGAATATTAAATCTGTAAAACGGATTCTTCTGAAATAAAAGAGAACTTACATAATTAAAAAAAAACAGCAGATACCGCTTCATTGAGTCTGTTCATGGTTTTCTAAAACCCAATATATTTATCATCTTAGTTTTCTAAACAAGTAGCCCAATGGGCAACGATCGCTCACCATGGAGCCAGCATAATGTTTGGAGACACCATAATTTACGATGCTCAAAGGTAGGTAAGTCTCAACTTAAAACAGTGACCATAAATTAATTAAAAAACATCAGATATTATGCCAGTTTTAGCTATCTGGTAGTATTAAAAAATGTGAATAGAAATTGCAGAGAAAACCTGGTGAAAGTATAGTTTTTAGATGATAAAGGGCAGCTAACTCTGTAGTCAGTGCTGGGATCTGACTGAAATCGAAACTCATCCATACTTTTATGTATGTCCTGGTAACCTACAAGGATGAAGAAAATCAAGTGAAAAATGAAGGCGCTTGAGTGGTCACAACCATTAAACTGCTTTATCTTAGAAGCTCAAGGGCAGCTAGCTCTGTAGCTGGGGTTGGATGTGGCTGAAAATCAAACTCATTCAATCTTTTATGGGTGTCCTTGTTACCTGCAAGAATGAAGGTGCTAGAGTGGTCACAACAGATCTTCGATTATAAGTATATGCAGATTTTTTATGATGCCCAAGGGAAGTTAACTCCACAGTCTGAGGTTGGTTCTACTTTAAATTCAAACTCATCCAAGCTTTAATTGTTGTCCTTGTTACCTGCAAGAATGAAGAAGATTCAATCAAAAATGAAGGCGCTAGAGTGGTCACAACAATCTTACATTATCCGTCAATTTTTAAAATACTTAAGGGCAGCTAACTCCTTAATAGGTGATGGGATCTCGACGGAATTCAAACTCATCAGAGCTTTTATAGTTGTCCTTCTTATCTGCAAGAATGAATATGATCTATTCAAAATTGAAAGCACTAGAGTTGTCACAACACTTCTCCCTTTATAAGTTTATGGGGATTTTTAAGACACTCAAGGGCAGATAATCCCAAAGTCCAAGGTCTGATCTACCCGAATTTCAAACCCATCCAAGCTTTTATGGTTGACCTTGTTACCTGCAAGAATGAAGAAGATCCAATCAAAAATGAAGGCGCTAGAGTGGTCAAAACATTATCCATCAATTTTTAAGATACTCAAGGGAAGCTATCTCCATAATAGGTGATAGAACCTTGACGAAATTCAAACTCATTCAAGCTTTTATAGTTGTCCTTCTTATCTGCAAGAATGAAGAAGATCAATTCAAAATTGAAAGCACTAGAGTGGTCACAACAGATCCCCCATTATAAGTCTATGGGAATTTTTCCAGGCGCTCAAGGGCAGCTAACTCCACACCTCAAGGTCTGATCTGGCCAAATTTCGAACCCATGCGGGTTTTTATGGTTGTCCTTGTTACCTGCAAGAATGAAGAAGACCCAATTAAAAATGAAGGCGCTAGAGTGGTCACAACATTATCCACTGATTTTCAGACGCTCAAGGGCAGCTAACTCCGAAGTCAGTGATGGAATCTTGCCAAAATTCAAACTCATTCAAGCTTTTATGGATGGTCTTGTTATCTGCAAGAATGAAGAAGATCCATCCAAAAATGAATGCACTAGAGTGGTCACAATATCTCTCCCATTAAAGGTCTATGGGGATTTTTCTAGACGCTCAAGGGCAGATAACTCATAAGTCCCTGGTCGGATCTGGCCGAGTTTCGAAACCATCTAAGATGTTATGGTTGTCCTCGTTATCTGCAATAATAAAGAAGAAGTAATCAAAAATGAAGGAGATAGAGTGGTCACAAGGTTTTCCCCATTAAAACCCTATGGGAGCTATCTGTTGCCATGGGAACCAGAGTTCTGATCCGATCTGGCCCAAAACCTAATGCAGCCAATCCCCCACCCCAATGATGCTCCAGATGAAATTTGATTAACATTGACCTTCTGGTCTCAGAGATATTCATGTTTGAAAGTGTGAACGCACAGACGGACGCACGGACGGACGGGCAGACGGACAGACGCCGGCTTGAGTCCCATCCTACAAGCTCACCATGAACCTTAGGCTCTGGTGAGCTCATAAATTCATAGCTGTAAAAGCTAAGCAGCTTTAAATATCACAGGGCGTTTATTGCTAAAAGCATCATCATCATGATCATAATCATCATAAAATAAAGATTGTTTGCCAAATTCAGTATACACTGAATATATATCAGCAAATGAATAATTAACAAGTCTATGACTGTTTGCATTTTATGCTAGACGTGATCTTGTTTAAAAATCAAAATGACTAAATCATATGGCACTAACTCAAACATAACACAAATATCAAACTAAAGCTAAAATAAACAGTAGAAGCTATATAAGAATTGTGTCTGAGACATCAACAGTTTTATAGCAGTGTAATCAATATAAACAATTCTACTTTAAGCAAGCCTTCTCTTATTGTGTTCATTTTGTTTTCATTAATGGAATGGTTGTATGCTAAATAACAAAATGGAATAAGTCATACAATGCAGAGAAAGCTTACAAATTGACTTTATAATGCTACGTGGACCAATTGTTGTTCATTAGTTATTTTGATGGTGACAATTTGCAACGTTCAGGTAACTGTCGTTCTATGCTTGGTATCATGTTGTCTTGATCTAAATTTCCTCTAGATTTTGTGTAACCTTGCTAGACAAGGGAGGGATGTCCTTGCTTACACCTGATGAGGAACAACTGAGTAAATTGTATCATATTGGTCTGTATTTGTCGTTTGGCTTTAGCATATTTCGAATATATTTTAGGGGTGTCATTATATCGTTAAATTGTTGTGCTATTCCAACCCATCCCTACTATTAGGTAGGTCTTGATCTGTGTGTGTGTACACATCATATAGACTCTTAAAATAAACATCTTAAATAAGCTGAAAGTATTTTGTGTTTTTTCTTTACTGTGTTGTCAGTCTATCAAAGCTCCATTATAAAAGACACAAGCCACATGTCTGTATGTGGAAACTAGATCATACCAATGTAATTTCTTTTTCATACATGGAAATTCTCACAGTTCCGAAAACAATTAGTGTATATTTTAATCAGACTGGCACGATGAATGTACTAAACACAAATACAAAATAATGAAACTCTTATGCACTTAAGCAAATTAGCAAAATTATAATCAGCATACACCTCTTGGACGCCTACAAATAGAATTTTCCTCATTTTCATACTTCCATTCGTGGCAACTATCAAAGTTAAGAAAACACCAATACTCTTTGCAAGTATCATATTCATGTCCAGAAGAAAAATATAAAAAAAAATACTCGGACAAAAACATACCATGAACTTTGGTTCAACAATGATACATGAACAAGAATATAACATGTACTAAATTTCCTATCAATCAAGATGCACAATTATCATCATTGATTAATTTGCTATTGTTTCTCGTTAAAGCCCTCACTTTCACACGTCCTGGATGAAGAACAATCCCTAAGTTAAACAGTCTTGGATCTATGTCTGGTATTTTAGAATTTTCTGTATGAAACTCAAAATGTTGTAGAAGCGCTGCTGAGAACAAGAAAAGTCTATTTTTAGCTAGAGATTCACCAAGACATACACGACGTCCAGCACCAAATGGCATCAGCCTATAACAGAAAAGAGAAGACTGTTTACATAAACACAGAAATGAAAATACATTTATTCTTTTACACATAAGCTAAATTGAGCTTAGCAGTCCTCTGAAACATATAATTAATTTTCAGGCTGTGTTGTGTGGCTCTTCCTCACTGTGCCATGGGTTTGTCTACGTTTTGTGATTGTGGTATTTCCTGATCATACTCACTATTTTTGGCATTTTATTAAACATCATGATCAAAAGATGTTGTTTCGAGTTCTGCTTCCACCTAATTACCCACCTCTCCATAACATGAGCTGTCAATATTTTTGTGTGATGCATAAACCGAACTTTGAACATTTGTTCTTTAGAACATTCAGACATCGATGCTAGCTGCAGTTGAATGGGGCATTGCTTCAATAAGGCTGTGCAGGGTCCTTTGTTTACAATTTTGGACGATGAATTCTTCGCAAAGATATTTAGGCACATAAAAGGACCAGCGGCTCCCCTTGTTTGCCATATTTATTGGTAGATCCAGTTCATTTTATCCTTTTTAAGGTCACCAACATAATTTTCGCCAAATTAATTTGAATTCTGAAGAGTGGTTTCAAAGATGTGATTTAAAGTTTTCCTATGCTACAATTAGCGACGTTTTTGATGGATCAAATTTCTGCTGAATTTCTAAAATGGAATATTCTGGATGATGATCTGTACTAATCCATTTTAGATTCTATAAATTATTTGTTTAAGAAAGTAAACACATTGTCCTGATCAGGATGCCATCTGAGTTATTTGGTTCTGGCATTTCAAGAGTTAACATGTTTCTGTATTGGGTTACCTAAAAATAGTTATATGTATATTTTAGTTTTGTTAAAGCCTGTTCAAATACAGCTTCGTATCAAAAGTCTTTAGACATTCTTTTTTCTCAAAAGTATTTTTACATTTAAGTGACGCTTGATATAATTTGTCCCTAACAGCAATTGTATAAATATATGCCAGACACCAGGAGGACAACTAAAGTAAAGCAGCTAATATAAAAGCTAAAGATGGGCTACTAGATATTAGTTTTGAAGCCTACAAAGATGCTAACCGTTAGAAATTACTAATAATACAGTTGATGAACCCAATGCATTTGAGGAATATATTCATCTACTAGTTATAAAATGTGTTCAGTACAATGGAGTGTTTTATTTTACGTATTTGTACAATTAATGATATAAAAAAGTAATGGCTAAGAAATTTAAACATGTAAAAAGACTTTTGAGAAAATTCAATGTCAAAATACTTTTGACATCAAGCTGTATGTCTTCCTCTCATCATCATAAGATGTCTGTAATCTATCACTGTAACGCTTCTAGGACACATTATATTGTATATACTTAAAGTGTTACCTTTGTCTGTTTTTGTGATCAGCAGGTATGAGACTTCCATCTGTATCAAGAAACCTTTCCGGGTTAAAAACCCAAGGGTCTTCCCAAAAGTTCTCATCATGATGTAAAGCCCATAAATTGATATAAACCTGTAAAAGAGAAAAGGTAAAATTTCATAGTATGTTGAATGTTTAATTAAACACTTTTTCAGACATTGAAGACAAGTCAAAGCCTGCAGTCGGTTTTACAAAGAAGATCTTACATGAATGTTCATATATGGGTCTAGACCGTGTTCTCACATTGAGGCACATATATAATAATGACACTTAAATTAATTTAATTTTTTTTTTTTCGTGAAATGTCAAGATTTTGCCATATAAATTTTAAGTTATAATACCAAAATATGTAATTCACTAGTGGTTCATTCATTTTACTAGAAGAGGTTACATCACTCCCAGACAGGTCACAATGTGATAACTAGTGTTTAACGATACTAATTCACTTTTATCTTATAATTTTTGCAATATTTATGAATAAATTATCTCTAAGTCATTTAGAGAATCTGATCTGCTATGTCACATCTGATTAGTTTCAAATACATGTTGATTAGATCAAAATGTTCAGGACAATGCAACGTGTAACATAGATATTAAGAGATACAAGATCATGTGAGTTATATCGCTAAATCTAATTTTGACCTGTAAATGCCCTAGTCAACGACAAAGTATTCACCTGTCAACCATAATCACGAATATAGCAGTTGGCGATTACTTTGTTACACATGGTTACCAATTTGGGGTCAACAAATACTGGCAATGCATGGGAAATCTTTTTATTGAGAAAGCAACTTTCATGCTCTAGCACTTCTCCTTCATTGTACTAGAGTATAATTGTGACATTTCATGGTCATATATCAGACCTCCAGATAAGAGTGTCTGATAAAAACGTTTTGTTATTTCTCAATCAAAACATATATTGTTGGTTCTTTTATGCACACAAAACACATGTTTTAAGTTATGGGTAAGAATATAATCACAAATTTACACTTGAAAAATTCTCGGTTCTGGACCTATGTATTAACTTGTATTTGAGCCACAGCATGTGATTTCCAACAATTTGACATTTTTACTACTGTAAACTCGGACAAGCCTTTGCAGCCTCCTTTTAAGCTTAGAAATGCAAATGGTGTTAAATCAGTGGCTTAGCAATTATAGAATACTCAAGCGACCAGCAATGGCTCTGATCAGACTGCGCATATGCGCAGGCTGATCTGAGGCTTTGCTGGTCACACATACCACATAGTTGGAAATCTCATGCACTGGCTCATTTATTTTGTTAAGCAAAATCGTTGAGTGTAATTGTAAATAGTTTCTTACCCTACAATTTAAATATGTGTTTTGGGTGCTCAAAAGAACCATCTCATTCATTGAGACGGTCTTTTGAGTACCCACAACATATGTTTTGGTTGAGAAATAAGATTTTTTTCCAAATATGCTCTCTTATCTGGAGGCCTGTGTTAGCGTTTACTGTAATGTACCTATTGAAGTTGTCAGGATTCATAGAAGAATGCTTAGTTCATAAATTTCATTGAAAACTTTCCACTACACTCAAAGATATACACAAAATGTGATCAGAATAAATTACCGTAGTGTCTTTTGGGATTTTCTTTCCACAAACTGTAGTATCACAGGTTGTTGCATGAGGAACTGCTAATGGCACATGGGATATAAACCGTAGTGTTTCAAGTATACATGCTTCTAAATATGGCATATGTGCCCTGTCAGTTAGACAGGGACTTCGTGAGCAAGGTATAACATCATCTATCTCACTGTGAAGACGGTCCTGAATTTCTGAATGATGGAGCAATACTAACAGAAAACATGTTAGCGCTGTTGTCGTTGTGTCTGTTCCTGCAAATGGAAGATATTTTACAAATTAGCCTAAGATAATAAGAATATCCAGTTCAGTCCATTGTGTATTTTCCATTATCACATATCTAAGGCACTTTCTGCCGTAATAACCGAAAGTCTGCATTTGCTTTAAGCTCTTTCCCGCCAACTGGTTATCAGCCTGCCGTGATGATAACCGGAAGTCATGTATTTTGATTGGAGAGAGGTTATCATGTCTGGTACCTAACGTTGATCATTTGATGATGTCAGATGTAAACAAGTGGCGTGACGTATCGCAAAATTAACGCCATTCATCTGTTTTACTTAAATTTTTACGTCAAACGCGTTGAAATAGTGAAATGGAATATGTGATAAACAGATTATAACATGGGGTTTTGGTTATCGCCCTCAGTATCACTTCGTTTGATAACCAAAACACCATGAGATAATCTCTAAGTATTAAACAATGAAGATAAAATGTCTGTGTCACTGCAGAGATTGGAACCGAAACTTCTTTGTCACGAATCGAGCATAATGCCAACAGTCTTATGGTGCTCCCTAACAGTTCATAATATCTAATTTACAAAGTATGTGACACATTCAAGGCGAACTCATTTAATATAATTTAAGTTAAACACAAGTGACTATGACCATAAAATTCAACAATCATAGATTACAAACCAACGCATGACACTAAAACATAATAAGCAAATCATCAGCTTTTTCTTCTTTGGCAAAACGAGTGCCGACCTAGAAAGCATGCATAGAACTACACCATAAAATCAAGACTAAATACGAAACCAACACATCAGAACCACTGCCCTAGAATGGAGAGCAGCTACTTCCATCGATGCTAAAACATATATTTTCTGAACTTATCAATTGAATCATCAGTACCAAACAATCCAATCAAATTATTTATTTGTGACGATACAAAGCAAATGACATCAATCCCACAGAACGACAGATCTAAAGAAAACTAGTTGAGCAAAGATGTACCTAGCCAAACAAAAAGCACCAGACATAAACCCATCAATTATAGTTAGATATATAGATATTTTTTTTATTTCCTCCAAGTAGGAGAGTACAAACTTTCAAAGCATAAACATACATATAAATATATATACAAGAGACAAACATAGCATATATATTATGAAATTAAAAATCTGAAAGCAAGCTTGTATTTACAGATTTGTTTTAAATTATTGTTATGAGTGGTTATGCTGGGCTTCATATCAAGCAGATCCCTTGCCGAAATGAAATGCACGACATTTATGAATGAAAAAAGCATAACACTCAACCAGCATAAGCATTATACCAAATAGCTACGATAGTAAAGTGAGTTATTACCCCTGTGAACGGCCTCTGATTGAGTATGTCATAACAAAAGAACCATACCATCAATATATCTGTCAGGTATATGTCAGACATGATGATGGCATGTTTCTACCCCAGAAAGACTCTCACAGAAACCGCTCTCAAAGGTATTACTCACCAGTTCACACGGAAGAAGACTTATGATGGACATAACTGTATGCATTAAATTGTTTAGACTATTGTCCATTTTCTTAATGAACATTTACTTCCACCAAGCCTAATATACGTGTCTTCAAGTCTGTGATATATCTCCAAGTATCAAAAACTTTGAGACTAAATCATTTATATTTATTTTACTATAGGATGACATTACTTTGCAACATATAGATATGCTGCACTGCTTTCTTCCCTTGATTTTCATTAAGAGCAGATTTTCAGTTACCCTTTGAGTGTTTTTCGCATATACCATCCTTTTTTCTTTGCATTAAAGTTTTAGTATTTACACAGATATGTCCTTAAAAGTTGTAGCTGTGTTTATTCAAAGTATATTTACCCAAAGTCTCACAAAGTATATATGTCTGTAGATTTACTATGCATGCTCTCTGACATATTTTGTGTTTGTTATTATAACTGTTTGTCGAAGTAAAAGCCCTACAGGACTTATCTTATATGTTAAATGTATTCGACTCAAATAAATCTATTTTTATGTTCCATGGATAGTGGATATTCACGTTGGCCATACCTCTGGGACATACCTGCAAGTATTAGATTTGTAAATGTTTCTTTCATGGTAGTTTCCGTGACGTCTAACTCTTTGTATTGGGGCTGTTGAGAACGCTCTTGGATATCAGAAATAATACTTTCTTGTACAGGGTCCTGAAATGTAAATGGCACATACACATTATTATAATAGTAACTTGATCTGGCGTACTGTATCAAGTCGAGTGGATTAGCTCATATCATTGGATCAAATGAGACCTGGAGCGTCAATATGTTTATAATATGCCTTTTCTCGACATCTTGTGATGATTAAATGTAAGTAATGGTGCAAAGATCAGGAATCGATACAATCAAGTACCACACCTGACCCAGGATACCAATGGGAAAGTGACAAACTCACAGAAGACACCACAAACGAGAGCCAAGAGGTCAGCCCTTTCCCAGCAGGTGACCACAAAGCACATATAAACAGACGCGCACAAAACATAGCAAACACAAGACAGAACAAAAACATAAAAGATCCACAAAAGAAGTACCACCTTGGAACGGTCAGTAAAATATTTTACTTGAGGGCTTAAACCGGTTTAACGGCGCCAACCTCACCCTTAATTCAGATGCGGATCAAGACACATAGATATTTGGTTTGCATGAAAGACCCCTAACTTATCAATGCATCATCTCCTAAAACATATAAATCAAGATATAACAAGGAGATAAAGCAAGGATAAGGACTCAACAGTAAATTAAACTGAATGCCGGAGCAAAAGAAATCCAACAGGTAAACCCCGGTGGGCCCGACAAACAGCCAAAGCATCAGGCCCCTACCATCTCATCAATAGATAAGTCTTTAAGTCGGAACCATCATAGAGTCTGAAGTACGACCCACCGGCGTGCAATTAAAGAGGAAAGCAAAGTTGCCAACCGCGATTGGGTTGACTACCAAGCATGCAGTCTGTTGCAATACATTAATGTTATAGCCAATCTTTTTATAATGGTAAATTATTTTAATGAACTGCGCTGAAAAATTATTAGAGCCAACAATCTTCTTCAACTTATACACCAAGTCACCATAGAAATCAGGTTCTGAAAGTCCTTGGCGCAAGAGAGATTTAAGTCCAACTTGGAATTTAGAAATCAAATCATAGTATCGTCTATAAAATTTTGAAAATGTTTTGCGAAGTTTATGATACCGATAGCCTTGTTTAAGAAGTTTCTGAGTTAACAATTTATTGCGAGTGTTGAAGTCAGCAACATAGGTAGATGCTCTAGCAAAACGAATGAGTTGAGAGATATAGACTCCATAGGATGTAGAACGAGGAACATCACCATCTAAAAATGGGGAATTGACAATTTCAAAATCAAAGTCGTCACGTTTGTCATCAATTTTGGTAGAAACAATATCATTAGAAATTGACAAATGCAAGTCTAAAAATGCGGCTTCGGTATCAGAGTCATTGGCTTTATTAAGTTGGAGCTCTGAAGGGTATATTTGACTAATCATATTGTCAAAATAAACATTATTAATATTTAAAATATCGTCCAAATATCTGGAAGTAGTGTTAAACGCACCAATAACATCAGCCTGCTTATCATCAGAAAGAGACATCATAAAGTCCCTTTCATAACAAAACAGGAATAAATCTGCAACCAGGGGAGCACAATTAGTGCCCATAGGAATCCCAACAACTTGTCTATAGAGCTTGGTGCCAAATCGAATAAAAATGTTGTCCAACAAAAAGGTCAGCGCATCGCATACATTTTGACACGACCATGCATGATATTTTTTAGGTTTTTCTGAAGTAAAAAATGCATTTCTGTCACTACATGCAAGGTAAGGAGAGCCTTCTCTCTGGAAGGTACTTTCAATAAGATCAATAAGTTTATCTTTAATTAAATTATGAGGTAAAGTAGTGTAAAGAGTAGAAAAATCATAAGTAGACAAACTGGTCGCATTGAAATCTCTAGCTTTAAGTTTATCTAAAATTTCACCTGAATTTTTAATCGACCAAAATAGGTTTTTACCAGATCTCTCATATACCTTTTCACAGTATTTGATAACATGTTTTTTAACAGCTGTAAGACACGAGGTTAACAATTTAGAAAGTTCTGTTGTTGTACAAGAACTAGAATTTGCAATAAATCTTGCTTTATAGGGTTTTTTATGGAGTTTAGGTAACCAGTACAACGTAGGAACTTTGTCTTGATTTTCTTTAGCTTTGACACCAAAATGTAGGGCTGTATGACAACCATGCCCATCAACAATCACCCTTTCACTTAAAGAAGGCTGCAGTTTATAGGCATTAGTGTCAACAAGCTCACGCTTAAGAGTATTAATATAATACAATCGTCAAACAACTACAACATTGTTAGCAGCTTTATCTGCTGGAACCAAAACATAGTTCATATGAAAATCCTGGATACCTCGTTTAAGATGACTGAAAGAAGATTTAGGTTTAGGGGGCAAAAGATGTGTATTACGAGAGTAAAATGAAATACGAGTATCAATAATTTTAAAAATGTTAATCTTCCATTCCTTCAAAGCATCAGGTTCAACATTTTCCCGTTTGCACCAACGATTACTGAAGTCTTGGATGTCACTTGTATGAACTAAGCACCTTTGTTAAGAATCTAGTAATTGTTGCTTACTTACGACAATCATTTGCTCAAACTAGACAAATATAGTACTTAAAAAGCAACCTTTTTGATGGAATAGTCTGCACAATAACCAGTGTTTCGTTTCTTAAACATGATCCCCTGTGTGTTTGAGGTATTAGTATCATGCCCATTGATTAAAATCAGAGTTTGTTTTAGCAAAACATAGCCTGTTTATGCTGTGTGGTACCTCATAATTGATCTGGGTTAGTTTATCATTCAATACCAGGGACACTGATTTCTTCATACGCATGTATTCGTGGAATGGTAGTATGAGTTGTGACCTATCAAATACATCATTATTTAGATATTTTACCTTTTGCCTGTACTCATCCCAGAAGCTATTTCGCAACCCAAGTGCTTTCTTCATTGTGTCAAATTCTTTATTTTTGAAGACATTCAGCCATTGAAGACCATCTACTATACGGCTTGACCCTGGTCCAAAGGAGTGGTTAAATAACCTGTTTATTTCTTTGAGTTTCTTCAGGTTCTCATCTTCATAATCTAGTCGCTTTCCAAATGCCTATAAAAAGACAAAATACTATATAAAAGTTCTGTGCAAACGTAATAGGCTCATTTGTGTTATCTATGTATAGTGTTTGTCATGCTTTCGCATCTGTTCATTGCTGCCTTGTGGTCACCTGCTGGGAAAGGACTGACCTCTTGGCTCTCAGATGTGATGTTTAATTGTGTTTTTGTCACTTTCACATGTGGTATCCTGGGTCAGATGTGGTACTTGACTTATTGATTCCTGATCTTTGCCGTCTTTCTTATATAGTTTGGATGTATTGATTAGCAATAATGGTCATATTTTATAGCGATTAGCTATACTTCCCTTAGATGTTTAACGATAAGCGTTTTTTGTGATCTAACATTAAAGAAAAACCTAGTATTTTGACAATAAGTTTGTTTTGAAATTATGATATAATCGAATAGTGATTATTAGGGGCAAATATTTTTAAGATTACAGATGTTGGTGGGTTGGTACCTGTGTCCTTCGTGGCTCGATTAGTGATCTTTAGCTCTGACTGTGACTTATTGAGATCTGGCCAGTAAAAATATTGAATACTCCCACCACACACACGAGTGATCTCATATCTTGCCCCTTCTAAGGCGACGATTCTGCTGTAGTTTATTCATTGTTTGTTTTTGCTGCCATTTTGTTTTTTTTAAAATTGTTTTAGGGGGGTTGGTTGGGGTCCAAGTTTTGTTATGCAGCTCTCAGTGTCTTTTCTAGTTTGCAATCACCTTGACTGAGAGCGAGAGAGAGCTGGTTATCTTTGTGGCCTTGCTATTGTATGGCTGTCTTTGTTCTGTGTATCTTCTTCGTTATGTCGTGGGTTGGTCTGTAGAATGTGCTAGTGGCATTTCTCGGTCATGCTTACTTGTTTAAGCATCATTATACTATATGCTAGAGCCTAATATTATCGAGGGAAAGAATATGAAACTATCAACTACCAACTCCACGTGGCACAACAACAACTGTTGCAACCTTTAAGTAATGTGGAAAAAAGATGTGTTGCTCTTTTTGTTGGATAAGAGGATAGTCTCAAAAATATGAGCTGACTTTGTAGCGCCCTATTTCTTGCACATCGGATAAGAATATCTGATATTTTACCCTAGGATAGAAAATCTTATCTTACACATGCTATCTTATCCAGGACGTCAAGTAACGCCATCAAGTGAAATTGCATCTTAGCATATTCAGGGAGTTCTGGAAGCTTATTTTAAAGTAAATAAAAAAATAAAAACAGTGATGAGTAAGAAAAAGAATCCATTATTTGTGTGAGGGTAGGATAGAAAAATCTGTCTCTCGGGATCACCATTTGTCATCACTTGGCAAGCTGAGTGATGCCAAACGGCGATCCTCATGACAGATTTTTCTATCCTACCCTCACACTCACGATAGATTCTTATATCCTCAAGGTCTTTCAAGTAACTTACCAGATCAAGCATAACATTGCAGGCTGAATCATAAAATATGTTCCAGGGATCAAAAGCATGGCCATCAAAGCTCGCAATTCTGTTTACCATCTGATTGATCTCTGGTACACATCTATACTGTAGTTTTTCTAGCCCAGAGCCATACATACGAAGTGATGTGTGAACTGTCTTCCGCAAAAACTGTAAGAAACAACAAACAGCTGTGTGTCGTTTTGCTTTGTAAATTTTTAGCAATCGCCCCGTGTATCATCTATCATATGAAGAGCTTTGTCTCTTATCATTATCATTAATAAATTTGCTACGAGCAAAGACGCATATAATCCTGATGTTTCTTCTCCGCATAACAAACCACGATTCCCTAGCTCATGGGCGAAAGTTGAAAATTTAAACATCCTGTAGATATTTGAAGCATTCATGAGCAAATGCAAGTTAAAATGGTTGGTTGCCTTGTAATAAACTGACAATAACTCAGGATATGCGACTTATGGATGTAAACTAAACAGTTTCTTGTCAGACATACATTAATATAAAATAGGTTCAAAAATCAGAAAAAAGCATTATAATCTGCTGTAAGCATTCACCAATGTAAGCTACCCATTGAATCTCTGCTGATGTGAGTCTTTGTTATGCACATAAGTTATATTTTTACTGGCTCTGCATTTATATTAGCGCTATCTGTATGTTGTGATGTATGAATGAAGCACTGCATGACTATTCATTTCTTATTTTGATTTTGTCACTTTGAATAGAATAACTTTGATGTCTGGATCATACCTAATCTGTTGTTTTATAATGTTGACAGTTCTCTTTATTTCTCAAAGTGATACGTCATAAAAGACATTTATATCTAAGAAAACTATGGTATGCGCCAAAAGCATACATAAAGTACAATCACTTGCGTTGGTGCTTTTAATCAGACAAGTGTAGAGTATTTCATGTCAACAAACGTCCACTTATCATAGAATATACAAATGCATCTAGTGGAATATGTGACAGTTATTCTTTAGACAGGATCAAATCCGGTAGCTTTAGCGTCTTATTGCATCAGCATGCATAATGGAGAGATATTATACATGTTATATGTACAGCATTGGCACATCACTAAAAGGTGCAATAATGTTCTGAAGACAAGGTAAGTTAAGGTGCAAAGATCAGGAATCGATACAATCAAGTACCACACCTGGCCCAGGATACCAAATGGTGCTTTTCTGAATATGGTCCACATGTATTTGAAGTAGGGAAGAAGGCAAAGATCTTGAATCGATACAATCAAGAACCACAGTCAATCAATCTCACCCAGGATACCACATGGGAAAGTGACAAAAAGACAAGAAAACATCATATACAAAGACATAAAAAGTGTGTACCATATGTGTAATATATTTGTAGAGTGAAACATGACTTTGTCCACATAGAGTTTGTATGCTTTATCTTATACTGCAATACAATCTGTTTGAAACATGACTTTTTACATATTCATTATGTAGGCTTTATCTTATCATGCTACAAAAATACTACAAAAATGTCTGTTTAAACGATTTATTAATGACCAAATATGACAACAAAAAGATGCCATTTTGTGTAGACCCGTATGCTATTGTTGTTCCCTGATTCTTAGCACAGTTAAAGTTTGCAGCATCTTAATTATCGTGATCCAGGCTTTAATCTGAAGCCAGGCATAGTGTTCAATGGCATATAGACATGGTGTGACTCTTTTATTTGAAGCGGTCAGGTCTATGTTTTATGTGCCCATGATAGCTGCATTTATTTTATATGGCCCAAGAAATATTTGAGATGCCAAATGAACAAGATATAGGCATAACTCACTCACTCACTCACCCATCCACTCACTCCCTCTTACTTCCTTACGTACATCAGAGCTAGTGTCAACCATCACCAACTCATTTATTCAAAATAATAAATCATAAAGCAAATTTAAAGTTCAATGATAAACGTGTCTGAGTGTATTTCAAATATGTGTCAGTTATTCTAAATTTGGCAAGAATGACACAAACGCATTACCTGCTGGTGAGAAAATGTTAAAAATTATAAGCACACCCAAATGAAAATAACCTATCACAGACTATACAAGTGGTATGATTTTGCTGCATGCGTTCATTTTGTTGGTTTCTGGTCATCTATTGGCTGGTTTTATTAGTCTGCTTTTGTCTACACGAAAACAAGGAATATGAAAAGGCAGAGCTGATGGTTTGATCAATACGTTAGATTTACCAACAAATATAGGTTCACTTTCACATGACTGGTATAGTGAATGTAAAATATCATACAAGGTCACAATACATCAAAACAAATTACATAAGTATTTTATACACAAATATTTCCTTTATATACGTGCCTTCCTTTTGTTGGCCTTTTAACTGATTTGCACTGCTGAAGATATTAACATCATTTTAAGATAGGTGTTTAAGATTTGTATTGTTTTACACCCTTACCAACTTTAGCACAAAATATCTCGAGATGTTCAATGTCTACATTGATGCAGGTGGTATAAATAGTTATACCATGTTTGTCTATAAATACGCAAGATAATCCACTCGCTTAAGCTCGTGGATTATCTCCACGTACAGGCAGACACACCATAGTATAACTATTGCTTAAATGCATAGATCTAATAAACGACAGTTTTCAGATATACACAGTTGCCGCACTCAATGTGTGAAAAGTACACGTCCTTTGAAGGTGACACTGAGATAACGTGTTCAGCAGATTCTTGCTTTTTGTGCCATGAATAGGATATTATCTGTTATTGTGAACTCAGAGATTGTGGGACTTCCTGACATTTGTCTTACCTGCGATTCGCATTATTGGTCTGCATTTCTGAAATAAGATTTTCATGCCCATGGCAGAGTTCTACTTGAAAACATTAATATGCTGTTTCACCTAGAGGGTTTGTAATAGATTTTGAGAAACTGGAAATGTTACCTTTAATTTAGGTGTATATGTCTGCCAGACGATGGAATTCCGGTTCCGGTCTGCATGTTCAGTTCTATACATGTGTGGCCTTCCCGCAATGTCACTTCCTTTAGAGACCAAAGCCTCATGGATGGCTTCAAAACTATTTAAAACCACAACTTCTTCACCATATAGATTAAACCTAAATATATCCCCATATGATTTTGCCCAGTCGGTGAGGACTAGATGTGTTCTAGTCATGTCAAAGACGTTTCCAACAATAGGTATCCTCCCGGATACTGCTTTAATGTCACCATACTTTCGATTGTGTCGGAAAAGAATATTATAAACAAGAATAATCAAGAAACCAACAATTATGGAAAGAACAATCGTTGCAAACATTTGAAGACTAACTATATGAACACTATGTGGCTTTGTTACTGAAAATATGCCTCAGGACGACATTCCCCACATTCCCTACGTACAAACTGATGAAATCTGTTGGAACTGATGAAATCTCAGACTGGTTCCTGAAATAAATCAAAATCGATAAAGGTCATTGTTGTCTATGACAGTTTAACTTTTTTATACTGCATGTCAGCTTGAATCAAAATATTTATAAAAAATATTATCCCTTATACTAAGTATACCCAACAAAAGAAGAAACGTGACAGTAAGATTTTTCCATTAAGTTTTTCATTTATTGCTAAAATACAAATTATAACAATAATAAAAAAATCTTATTGAATCTATCTTAAGTTCAAATATGGCACAGATGAACAGATCTTGCTTCTAAGTCTTTGTATAAAAAGCATTATTACAATTGATGAACATTTTCGGAGATACTGCATACATGGAATTTCTAGTATTCTTTACAATTGCAAACTTTAAAAACGATAGTTTCCTTACTAGAGACATCTCTGAAGTTTACTCATGCTCTATGTCTTTCCAAAGCCCGTTTTCATAGGACATGGTCGTCTAATTTGCTTACAACTGGCATGATTTGTAAAGTTTATCTCCAGAATGCAATTATTAAACAAAGTGTGGTACTACAACAAGGGCTATCAAGTGGCCAATAACCATGTATGACCAAAATGTAGAAAGAAGGCACAAAGAAGAAGTAGGTCTACCGAGACGATTCCAATTACATAAACGAATCATTTGAGAGAACATAATAAAGACGCAAATGTTATGTGACTTTACAATTTGACCCCCATCTACTTAATGACCAGTTTTCTTGAACACAGTTTTGACCCCTAGTGATCTTTCTGAAATTTAATCAATTAAAGTTGTATTGTGTTTCTATTTTCTTTTTGTTGGTTATAGTTTCAGTAAATAAAATGTTTGGTGTAAGCAGTTATGCCATGCAGAAAATTAAAATGGAATATACGTCTTACTAAAATATCCCTAACTACAGGAAATATTTTGTTCACAATGAAATATGCAAGTGTTCGGTCCTGCTTTACTGGTGCAGCTCTTGGTGTACTTTCTAGTTTAGCAGTTTTATTGCTAGGCTGCTTCGCTAGTTGTGGGTTTTGGTGAACATTGTGTGTGGCTTGGTGGCTTGTCTTTGCTTAGTGCCTAGGGTGCTCTGTGAGAATACTGGTCAATCTTGTTTTAAGTAATATGAAGTTTAACCAAAATACTTTAAGCGTGATTTAACAAACAAAAACCAAGTGATTTTGACCAGGAAATATGCCACAATCATAGATCATAGGCCAGACTACTGCACTGCGATTAAGTGACACCACACTGGTAAATGTATACGTCGATTTGCTGGTATTTACGCGTATTGTCGGCACTTCTTAGACCGGAAGTGGTAGATATTGCTGTTAATACTATATATAAAAACATGCCATATGCATAAAGGACTATATAATTAGATCATATTTAAGTATTTGGCATGCACATGGCGATTTATGTAAGCATTTAGGAATAGATTCGAGTACCGATCTGGATGACCGACAAACCAGCAAACCGACATATACATTTACCAGTGTGGACACAGGACACAGACATCGACGTGGCAGCAGTCGAAGTCGCTAGTTGGAGGCTTAAATATATATTTACTAGCCAAATCTTCGCCCTATGTTCTGTTGGTGTTAAGCACAAACAATGTTTAGCTCGCCTGGAGGCTTCCTAACATATACAATGTATCATCACTGGGAAACAATCAAATCAAATTAACATACTGTGCTGAAACAAAGAAAATGGCTATTAACTCGTATACAGAGCTAAAGGAACTCCATATATGAGCCCAGCCAGTACCAAGTCCACCAATGAAAGTATTAGGTCATTCAGTATGAGGTCTTACCCACACATGTGTAATGAAAGAGGATACCATGTAGCTATAAAAAAAACAAAGCTATAAACCGTGGTGGGGGTTTATAACCTGATGAACTACTATGCTATACACCACTCTTTTGAATTCATAAAATAAATCAACATAAATACTGGCTCTGTCACAAATTAGCCTTAATTTGCGTCAATTAAGTGAATATTCGTTGTTTATTGGACACAGTAGCCCTTTGTTTGGCTAGCTGTCCTTATCATTTACGGCTATTTGACGGCAGCGAATCTTGTTTTATTGCACAAAATGTTGTTTTTCCTTAAATTACGGTAGCCAGTGCCCAAAATTACAATGTTAAGGAAGGCTTGTGTTATTTATTGATTTTTTAGGATACGAAACTTATAAAAATCAAAATAGTTTCATTTCTTCTATAGATCACAATGATAGTTTTGACCATAAATACAGCATCGATCCTGACAATGTATTAAACATTTACTGTAGCATGTTGAAATATCATTACTTAAGTCGTCCTTAACTTTTAGGAAGCATTGTGATATTTTGGGCCCAGATAAGTGTTAAGAGTTATGCTGACGTTTAACATAGATGCAGTTTAATATAATCGATTATGCGCGATTCTCGTGTCAGACTATGCCTGTATTAAAATTTATACATCCAACAATATTGGCCACAAATTGTAGGGACTATCTAAATTTAATAGGTCTGTAAAATCTAGGTCACTGTTAATAAACAAACCGAAAGTAGAATCCCAGCACGGCACAGTGGTACAGTCGTACATGTCGAGTGTAAAATTTCAGTTGCAACTCGATAATCAGTATGTGAGAAGTATTCTATAGGAAAATGTGTGTAAATTATGAAAAATATCGGTATAGCTTAGCGAGAGCTGCGTCCTTGTAACACATGACCTAAAGCATATGCATGATTGTGGAATGCAAGCATTTGTCTAACGGATAATAAGTGGACTTTTTCGTCTGCATATCGACGCATACAGATATATTAAGCTCTTCCAGCTTAACCAATTAAGTGGAAATGTTAGTTTTATGAAAATCTTGAAGTTGAGTCTGTTTGTAAACATCCCTATGTAGGCCTCCGACAACATAGACAGTTTCACTCAATGTAGTGTAAAAATTCTATACATACCCTGTATGCTGGTAATAACTCTATGTTTCATAAATGATAGCAGCAACACGATAAACACCTGTTCATAATAAAAGAAAATACTAAATCACTCACCATAAAACACACCGGTAGTAGCATGCGTTCTGTATTATGTATTGTTATAGGTGAAGGGCAAATTATGCTTTTCCTATTAAAGGTGAAGGCTGCAGAGGCTCTTTAGGGGAAATGGCGTAGAGACAGCATAGCGTTATGTTATGTCGTCTATACATTATTTCCCCTAAACTATTAAACAGTAAAAACCTTGGTATTTGTAATCAAACATTAGAATTATCACATGTGTATTATTGAAATAAAAATACATTTCTTTTTCCAACAGCTACCAAACAGTTAAACGTTCATCTTAAAAATGCTAATTTAATTGTGCCAGCTAGGTGACTGGGTACAATGATATTTTAATTTTCTTTAGAATTATTATCCTATTCATTTTTAATTACGTGATGTCTTTTAATTTAAAACTGGCTTTAATTCAACATATTAAGTGGTATCTAACCAATTAATTAACTCTGCACTAGTTTTCAAATCAGTCACAGTGTCGCTTAGATTGAGATCAAAATGCACTATATGCGTTAAAAAGAGCATCAATAATTGAATTGATATTTAAAATAAATATGATCATTTATAACTGAATGTAGACTTTGCATTCTTGTAGAAATCCGGCCGTTTCGTCGGACTATGTGTAGTATGTGTTTTAAAATGTGATTTTATAATCAATTACTCTGTTAATGATGTATCAGATTGTTTGTGTCGGATTGTCCGTGGATTTAAGCATTCGCTTAACATAAAGCGCATGGACACGGGAATGTTAATAACGCAATTCCGTGAAAAGTGATCACAGTCTAATGTGTGTGCTGTTAAAACAAACTCAAAAATAGGGAAGCGGAAAGACCTAGCTTGAGTAGTGATTATGATCGTTTTTAAAATGGGCCTCGGCGCGACAAAACCTGTTTTCGGCGGATTAGGAACAACAAGGACGCAGACCAGCCTGCGCATCCGCGCAGTCTGATAAGCGCCTTTGTTATTTGCTAATTGGAAAGAATCATATCTTGACTTGCTACGAGCGAAATTGCACTTCTCTACATAGTCTCTGTAGCTGAGGAAACAGGTCTGAAACTCGCTTTGTCAGAAACCCCGAAGCCCAAATGATAGAAAATAGATTAGTTAATAAGAATTGCATAGACAGCTTTTGGTGTAAATTTACGCTTACTTTCTTACTAAAACAACTTGAGGCTAACATTATATCAAAAATAAATGTTAAAACATTTCTACATGTTATTGTTTTAGTCATGATCTGGATCAAAACAATTGAACAAAACATAAAATTTGGTGTAAATTTACACTTATTTTTAAAGTGTAAAGCTGAAAACAGGAATCAATCCGAGATCAAATGTGCGATTTTTTTTCAAAATGAAAATATAATGTTCAAAATAATCTAATTTATTATTTCCATAATTGCTGGTATCCGTTTTGCCCCTCGTACAATTATGCTGATGAAATCGAGATAAAATTTACCATTACGAACAAGCTTACATACATATATATCGTTCTTTAAGTTAGCGAATAGGGACTATGAGGGTTTCTACTAACAGTAGATGTGGTCAACAGGGGCAAAACGTATCTATCTTGTTAGGAGACGTGGGGTTGATCTGGAGAACAGAGATTATGAGAGTCTATACTGACAATATAATTAGAGAGTAGGGACTATTAGGTTTATACTGATCGTAGAGGTTGAGATCATGGACTATGTAATATGTATGATGGCCTCTTCTGACAATAATGGTTGCTATGAGTGTCTGTTAAAGATCATGACCTATGAGGAGTTCTACTGACAGAAGAGATGCAGAACAGGAACCATAAGGCCTATACTCTCAGTTGATGCGAATGACATGGTGTTATATAATTGACAATTATATTGCTCAATTATATTGCTATATTGTGCAGTGCTTAAACATTTCTCTGATCTACCTGTTTTGGTATAAGTTACTCTCTCCCCTCCTTTCACTCCCACGCAATATTTGCAATATTTGTATCTTGTTTTTAATCTTAATGTTCCTATCCCTTGGAGGTGTATCACCTGTCTTCGGGTTTTAATAGGAAACTCTTTTTCTAAATATGTACATGCAAGGAGGAGGTGGCAGAATCTTTCTAATAATAACTTCTGTGAGAACCGAATGACAGGAAGTATAGTAGCCTTATTTGTCGAATGGAAGGTGTCTGAAAGGGCTTGCGAGAGATTGATCGAGTCATTTATGAAAAGTGAGTTATTAAAATTGCGTTATTCCAGTTATTTCATTGATACTTTGATTCTAAATTCTAAATCTTTCTTTAACAAACTGGACTTTGAAATAATAACATCCAAAATTACGTCGTTCATTCTAATTTATTAGTGATAAAGTTATTTGACAAGTTACAGAGACATTTTTACGAAAATTAAACAGTTTGAACTTGTTTATGTTTTCTTTACTGAGTTAATTCCCAGTCTTCAAAAACAATAATCAAAAAGGATTATTTCATGGTGGAAATCTAGATTATTTCAATGGACTATGAGTGTCTCTATCTACTGTGAGTAGAAGCGGGGACATTGGAGGACTCAGTGGTGACTGGAAGATTGTAAAGGTAGAGAACCAGACCTGTGAGTAGAGAATAGGGACTTTGAGGGCCTATACTGACAGCAGAAGTTTTAGTTATGATTGAGAAGTTCACCTGTGCTGTGATGGATGCCTTGTTGATATAAAAGCGGGTCTGGTCTGAACTCAGTAAATCCAGATTCACTGAATTCAATCAAACAACACTTGTATAAAAGAAATCCCAAGTCGGATGAGATAATAACTGAATGGTATTTGTGATTGTGGTATTTCCTGATCATACTCACTTACTATTTTTGTAACAATCATAAGCTATTACTAGTATACCAAACCTGTTTCACACAAACGTAAAACAATTGTAGCTTAGATACATAATTCTTTATTAAACGGATGCTGACCTACTTTCATGGCAAAAAGTGACATTAACCCTGGGTTTAATGGCCTGGCAGTGTGTATGGCACAACTTCATGCTATGTGTAATAATCATTTGATGCTTGTGATAACATACAAATGTGCGATAAATGATCTAGGCACAAGACCAAGTTGGAATAAAAATCGTGACCTCTACCTTTGAAGCTGTGCATAACACACCTCCACGTTATGGGTAATACTCATATTAGAAATTATGATGAATTTGACCGACTCTGGTAGGAGATATGGCCCGGACACAAAATTCTGAGTGTAACAGCATATTGACCTTGATCTTGACTGTTGGTAGCTAAGTTTTATACATGACACACCTCCATGTTACGTGTTAAAATAACTATGTTAAGAATTAACAAATTTGTCCAAATCTTGTATGAGATATGGCCCGATCACGAGATTCTAAGTATGACAGTGAGTCAAAATTATGGCCTTGACCTTAGGTGTTGGTGGCTAAGTGTTGTGTGCGATGTACCCCATGCTATGTGTAATGATCATGTAAAGGTATAATGAATTTTTTTCATTCTTGTAGTGGGTATGGTGCAGACACGAAATTCCGAGTATAACAGCTTTTGGCCATGTTCAAATCAAAGTTGTGACCATGCCCTTGAGAGCTGGTTGCTGTATAATGCTGTGCGAAACACACCTTCGTGCTATGGGCAATGTTCATGTGAAGTAATAATGAGTTTCGCCTACCCTTGTGGGAGATATGGCCCAGACACGAAACTCGTGATTACAGCGTAACTGACGCACGGACAGACGCTGTTTGAGTCAACATTGACCTTAAGAGTTGGTGGCTAATTGCTGTGCGCGACACACTTTCATGCTTTATGTATAAATTTGACCATTCTTCTGCACGCTGTTAAGTTAGTCAATGCCCAGCCAGCAAAGCAGATGGGTCCCATATGGGATTTTATACGGGCATCCGATATGGGTTTCGCAACCGGACTCGATGTAGGACCCACATGGGCCAGCCCATTTGAGTCACATATGGGAACCACATGGGTTCCATCCACGGTTGGGCCACATTTTCCACACCCAGTTTTGTAGAATATAATAAAAAAAACTATTTTAATATTTAGTGGTCTTTCAATCATTAATAATTGAACATCTTCTACGAAAATATCAAATGTGCTGTTATGCACATGATCTTTTTGTGACTTTTGCATGGCTAGTAACCTGTACTGGGCCAGGAGGGTTTATGGTTTTGTGTGTGTATTTTATGACGGGAGCACCCGAAGGCTCAACCGAAAGTATTTCTCAAGAAGCCTGGGATCGAACCTGCGATCCCTGGTTTACAAGGCATAGCACTTATCCACCACACCACGGCGGCTTCGGGAATTTTTCAAAGTAATTCAAGATATTAAATCACCTTTTCATAGAAAATAGTATTTCTTGTTGGTATTAGTTTGATGATTCAAAGTTTATAAGTAACAAGATTTATGGTTAATAAAATTTCGAACCCAGCATACTGGGTCCTAGATAAAATAGATACAGATGAAGATAGAATTATCAATTTTATCAAATCTATTTTCACTTTCTCGCTTTATTAACTACCATGATTGTAATTAAGCAATTAGTAATAATTTAATTTCTCATATATGATGTGGACGAAATGTGAACTAACCCATATAAGTAAGTAAGTAAGTAAGTAAGTAAAGACTTTATTTGAAGAGTGTTACATTTAGCAAATACATACGAGCACAATATACATATGTAATAGCTAATAGGACCCATATGTTAATTTTAAGGTCTTAAATAAGCATTCTAACTTTTTTGTGAGCAGACAAACTTTGTCATGGCCCCACAGTTTCGAGCATTTCATCTGTCATGTAAACAGACATATTATATAACGATATAACGATCTCAAGTGGGTCCCATGTGGGTAAAATCATTGCATGAGGTCTTTCAATTATTAATTCTTGAACATCTTATACGAAGATGTAGAATGTGCTGTTCTGAACAATAGGAAGTTCCCCCAATACACCAAAGACCTACATTGTATGTCTTTGCACGTGTGCTTAGTAATAGTGATACTTTGTTATCACTATTACTGATAACATGGATTGGGGTCAGCATGTCTCAGAAATCTCTTCCAAAGCAGTTAAGACACTTGGTTTCCTTCGCAAGAACTTGGCTTTTGCACCTAAGAGTACTAAGGAAGTTGCATACAAAACTTTGATTCGGCCTAAACTTGAATATGCAGCACCTATTTGGAGCCCTCACTCGAAACTTCAGATTAATCAAATTGAGAAAGTTCAGAGGACAGCAGCCCGCTGGACCTGCAGGAGATGGTGAAACACGAGTAGTGTCGGCGAAATGCTTGATGAGCTTGAATGGCCATCTCTTGAGGCCCGGTCCTCCTTGCTTCTCTTTCACAAGATTCATTGTGGAGCAGTGTATATTGAAAAAAGACAAGTATATGACCCCTGCTCACAGTTTAAAAACTACCAGGTCATCACATAGTGCTCAATATCGCAGACACCAGACATACAGTGATGCCCTGAAGAATTCCTTTCCCCCGAACTATTCCATATTGGAAGAGTGTGCACTATCCAGTCCACAGAGGAATTCAGGGCACTCCTCATTTAAACAAAAATTAAGCCAAAAGTTTTTGTGGGTTTTTTTTGTTTGTTATTTTTTTTATTTTTTTTTTTTTTTTTATCAAAATTTCAAAATTAGCACTCCCTGGTGTAATGCTCAAGTTTGAGCGAAGCCAGTAATGTAGAAAGAAAGAAAGAAAGCTTAGTTACAATGTATGTTTACATGGTCTTGCCTGTTCCATACAAGCTTGTGGAGTTTCTTCTTTGGGCACTGGTTGATGTAAATAGTTTAAAAAAAACACTATTAATTCAGTTTCAACTATACAAAATGCCTTTGGGGCGTGTTGTGAAACTACCCCCTGTCTTGTAGCTTGAACGGGTGCGCCGAACATCGGCGGAAAATAGAAACGATACGGCCGCCGGGGGAATAGCCACTTTGCAAGGAAACAAAATGTCAGCCCCCTTAGTCCATGCGAAACCAGCAGGAAAAATTGTATTTCAAAAGGAAGACAGTTGGAAGGAGAAGTGCTTCAGTCGTATTGATTCGCATGACCTGAACTTTGCTGTAATTTTGTTCATTATTCATAATAATGTGAAAATTTTACTCTAATATCCGTAAATCTTCAAAAGTCATTGGTTTTCGCGAGCTACAATCACATTCAGAGTTTTGTCTTTGGCGGCACTGCTGATTTCGGGATGTTCTGAATCAAGAAAACGGGTTCACATATGTTTTATGCATTAATATTTGCTGGATGACTAAGTCTAGGGAATCAACGCACCTATTAGACTTAAGGTTCCTCAGCACACTTTGGCCAATTTTACAAGCTATTGCTCATCATATTCAAGACAAACTAACTGTCTCTTTTGATTCGTCCTCCATAGGGCTGATTAGTTATAAGTGGTTTCTAACTATTTATGCTAAATACAGTTCCGTAAAAACTTACAACGAGGAGGATTCAATTTTTTTAGAGAAAAAAATACCGTTTTTAAATTTTCCAAATCCATCCTCTGCATGTATATTTTGACATTATCCCCCTTCATGATATTACAAACTAGAGCTTCGCACCTGAGTGCACATGATTTAAGACTTTTCAGTACCATACATAGCGGCTTAGTAACAAAATGTCACTTGCGAATGTACAGTTCAATTAAATAATTTAATATATTGTATTGATTCTTTACGTCCCAGCTAACAATTTAGCTCACGTGAGCCAAAGGCTCAAGGTAAGCTATTGTCATTTGTCTTTGCCTGGCGAGCGTCAGTCTGTCCATAAAACGTTTGCTTTAAATGACAACTCCTCCTGAACGACTGGTCCAAATTCAAACTACGGTAAATGTTCTAAAATTTCGAACACTCTAAAATTACAAACACCTAAAATTATCGCCGGAAATAATTTTTAAAACATTCTAAAAAATCGAACACTGACCTTTTTGGGGAAAGTGAATTTCTAAAATTACGAACACAAGTTATTTTCAGCGGAAAATCGATGTCCGTTTATCTGTTTGTCCCATCTGTGCTCGGTTTACTTTTAACGTACAGCGCGTGAGCGGTAGCGACATTTGGAAGGTTCCATTCCACTTAAATGGGTAATCTGGTACACGACGTTCTTTTTCACGTGCCAAGCACAAGACTATACTTTTTGTCTGCTAATTGTGCGATACATGCTTTCAGATAAGATCAAAGGCAAGAGCGCATTAAAAGCACAGACTTTCCTACATGTAGTACGTGACAAAGTTCACGCATGTTATTGGTATAAGCTGTCCGGAAAACAGTGCAGGCTACCTGCAGCGTGTTCAAATATTTTAAAAACCCTTCATTGGCGAATTTTTTACCTATAAGAAGCATCCGATCAGCAATGGTCATTAACATGGATTTCCTTTGTCAATATATTGTCACAGACATTAAACAGACATGCCTCGGGCAAGGATTAGGAGTTACAATTACCGCGAGAAAACGCACATCTAAGCTTGTGTTCACCATGAAGGACTTAGGTCATACGAGGTCACTGGTCATACGCTGCCTGGTCGTCAGAATTGAACATTTGCAAGAAACAGTAGATGTTGTTACTTTAAAAAAACATGCAAACCACAGCGTTAAACAACTGAGTAAATTTGCTAAGTAAGTTTGCTTATACAAACTTATATACAAAAGGGCCTTTTTTCCAAGTGGTGGTTTCAGTCGTGAGACACAAAATTAATCCATTCAACATAAAAGCGGCGATGCTTGACCATCAATGCTGTATTGAGAATGCACACTTGCGCAGTCTCGTCTGAGTCTTTGTCGCACGTTGTAAGTACCAAAATATCATGAAATTACATGTGCGGATCCAGGTCCGGACCCCCCCCCCCCCCTGAAAAATCACAAAATATAAGGTTTTCTAGCAATACATGTCTGGATCCGCTGAAAAATCGCAGCTGCGAAGCCAGGATTCAATGTTGGGCATTCATTGGCATGCCAGCGAAACGCCATTTAATGGCGTTTCGTCGGCGGGTCGATAGTGGGACTTGGATCCTCCCTCCCCTCATCAACTTTAAAAACAAACGTTGTCAAAGTTGGATCCCCTCTGACAAAACTCTCTGGATCCGCGCATGAATTATGTCCGACGACAGTTTAATTTCAATCGTGCCGGTTCACACGCACTGCATGCATTCGCGGATCCAGAACATTTTGTCAGAGGGGGTAGTGAGAGAAGACCGAAATGCCACTAAAATGGACCACCATCAGCGAAACGCCATTGTCGATAATGGCCCACCATTGAATGCTGGCTTGGTAGCTTTGTGATGTTTAGGGGATCCGGATCAATATTGCTAGGAAACCCCTTTCAGGAGGGTCCGGACCCCCTGTCCCCCCTCTGGATCCGCCCATGGCATGCATCTGAAAGAAGGTACTTGCCTGAAATGTTCCTTTCAGCGTGTGGTGATCACCGGACGCAAAGTCGGACTAGATTGCATGTTTGCCCCTGACCAGACACGTCGGATCCAAACTGTTTGCAAACTTTAATAGCAGGTCGTAAAAGAAGAGGCTGCACGGTGTTTGCACACGAATCTTTTGTTTTGGCTTGGTTTCTTAAAATATCGAAACACAATGTTTGGGTCAGTCAATCAATCTTGTTACAACTGCTTCCGATGAGGACCCAAAACTCAAACTTACCGTGCGCATCGGCTTTTGTACGGCAAAGTCGGACATTCCTCCGTATTAACGCTTTGCGTACTTTCTACCGCATGCACACATTTTTAAATTGACGAAACGTTCTATCCTGAAAACCATTTGGTCTGATCTGGATCCAAACCGTGTTTGCAAATGTAGAGAGAGAGAGAGAGAGAGCGGCTGGTGCAGGCACATCAAAGTATACATTCCATCGGCGGATCGACAAGTAGAGAGAGAGAGGTGTGTGTGTGTGTGTGTGTGTGTGTGTGTGTGTGTGTGTGTGTGTGTGTGTGTGTGTGTGTGTGTGTGTGTGTGTGTGTGTGTGTGTGTGTGTGTGTGTGTGTGTGTGTGTGTGTGTGTGTGTGTGTGTATTTCGTCAGGGGTTTTTTACTCTGGGAACTCGTCTACGTATTTCAATGTTTGTGTAGATCTTTGCAAAAAATCTGATCGTGCGAGATGTCTAGCGTTTTCAATTCTTGAGTACAATATTAACTCGAATTCGAAGTCGGCAGAGCGAGCGAAAGCGTTTTGGTTTTCTGAAGGAAGAACGAAATAGTGTAGTGATTCGGCGAGTGAACATAGGAGACCCGGCTTATCGAATAGTTTAAATCAATGGACTTTTATGACTTGTAAGTAAATTGAGTGACGTAATATGCACGTGCCTGGCTCTCGACTTGGCGAATACCGCACGAGCTGGACATTTTACTGACTCAGTCCTATGAATTTAGCGGCGGTTTTAATAAGATTAAAGAAAAGAAAAACGAGGAGATAGCACAGAATCATATCGCCGTGTTTTCAACACGTTTCTACCACATTTTTAAATGCATATATACCGTTTATTTCTCATGATAAAGTCCACATTCTAAAATTACGAACACTGACATTTTTTCATAAACATAATTTCTAAAATTACGAACAGCGGAATAAATAATTATTTTTTAGTGTTCGTAATTTTAGAACGTTTACCGTAATTTCACAGAATTGTTCCTCAGGATACCTTCTACCAAAATTGCACAAATGGTTCCCCTCATCTGAACAGAAGGACTGCCAGAGCTCTAGATAAGAATTGATTTAAACGACATCTCCTCGTGAACCACTGGGCCAAATACAAATCCTCACACTGCTCTTTACAAAAATTCATAAATGGTTCTGCTCCACTGAACAGGATGGCTGCGAGAGCTCCAGATAAGAACAATAAGACAAAGACCCTCACTAGCAACTAGATATTAATTCATTATAAGAGAATGGTCATTATTTATCAGCAAGGGGTGGGGGTTGGTGGTGGTGTGGTACCCCAGCTGATAAATAATGACCGTTCCCTAAATGAACATTTGGCCCTGTCATGTTAGCATGTTCTTAGTTTTCAGCTGAGCCAATCTTGTATAAGGAAGCGCAGGCTAATCTGAACGTTCCCTAGTCCCATGTGCGATGAGCAACGCATTTTACCAATCATTAAAAGGCTTTTATTACATGTTTACAAACATTACATAAGTAGGTTAACACTACCGTTAATTTTTTCGGCAAACCGTAATGCACCACCATTGTTGATTAATTAAAACTTTGGAGATCACATAACAGACTATTAACCGACTGAGACACCGACCAAGGAGGGTATTTTATATAGGGGAGGGTATTTTATAAAGGGGACGAGTTGACTCAGGTGAGTTGACTCAGGGACTACTTGACCCAGATTCATCTACCTGAATACACAGTTTCAGACAGCCGTTCTATTTTTGAAGCATTCTCGTACTCCTCAACAGTGGATATATTAGATACTGGTAAACAGCAGATCAGAAGGAGATTTTCGATTGACATCTTCCGAATAGATACGTTACTCGTAGTGTTTGACATAGGAAATAATCACAAGGGACACCGTCTTGGGCATGCGTGCGTTTGTGTGTGTGTGTCTGTGTGTGTTGAGGAGTTAAAACCTTCTCTGATTCCAAAAGACTCAGCCAAAGTGCATGCCTAATGCGCTGGTGCCTTAAATGGGTATTTAAGTCCACTATGACTCAACTGAACCCTTAAAATTAAAAAGCTAGCTAAATAATTGCTGATTTCTGGCTAGCAAATGCAAATGGAAATTCATGTGTCTGAAATGTGTTCACATACCAATGCATGTGCTATGTAAGTTATCATTTATGGGTTAAATACATCATATAATAAAGAATAAGAATGCGTGAAGAAATAGAAAGTTTTGTACTTTTATGTTTATTATTTGCGGTGCTCAGGACACCATTTTGTCGCTGTACGCAAAATTTTAAGTAGTCATGGACAACTCTCAATTTTACTTGCTACGTAAGCCTAGACCAAGGATCTAATGTTTACCACCCCCCCCCCCCCCCAAAAAAAAAACAAAAAAAACAAATAGGCAACTCACAAAAAATATCCCTGTTCTATACATTGAACTTAAAAAAGACCTGTAAATGCATAAAAATACACCCAAAAAATAGTCTAGTTTTGTGATGACCCCCCAAAAAGGATCCACAAAATCTGCATTCTCCATAATGATTCAATTTTCTAACCCCCCCCCCCCCCACCCCCCCCAAAAAAAATATAATAATAATAATAATAATAATAATAATAATAATAATAATAATAAATGAATATTGAAATTCAAATTTTAAATCTCCCAAAATGGGTCTAGCCTTCAATATACATATATATGAAAATATTAGAGTACCCCTCCCCACCCCTGGGTACCCATTGTGCATTGAGTTTCAGATGCTTCTTCAAAATTTTATGAACTTGTGATCATGACTTATTTGTGAACCGGGCTAAGTGTCTCACGGTAAACCATGCATCTTTTTAGAGCAATTCAAATCAAGGATTTTTGGATGCTACGTTTTGGGTGGTCATTATTGTTAATTTGAGGATTACCAGGACGAGCAGCATCCTGTTCAAGCGCTTAAATTTAGTCCCTCGCCTGTAAACCGTGGTTAAAGTCACTATAAATATCCCACACCTCTTATGAATATCCCACAACCTACCTTATATAGGCCATAATTTCAAGCACATTTTCAGCCCTTTCCCAGGCATATTGCAGCAGGCTTTTGAACAACGTACACTGTATGGAGGTCAGTGAAGCTATAAACAGGAATTTCGCTATTCCCTGTGTAACTGCTGGTTCTCAGTCTACTATTGGTCAGTAAGGTAAATACAGGTAATCAGAACCACCCCGTCACACACACGCACATTTACAGGTATTGGTGTGAGTGTGTGTGTGTGTGTGTGTGGGTGGGGGGTAATCTGTTTTTTTTTTCTATTTCTGACCACCTGTAAACCGCGAACCAGCAATTAATGTAGATATGATCAATGTTATGTTTATCGACACATGGTGGCTATTTTCCCTGGTTTGTGCACTGGGTGTGAGATAAAAATGAACTTGCAATATTTTTGAACGCCCCTCGTATATCAGGAGAGGGGATAATGTCAAAATATACATGCAGATGATGGATTTGGAATATTTTGAAAAGGTATTTTTTTCTCTAAAAAAATTGAATCCTCCTCATTGTAAGTTTTTACGGAACTGTATTTATCATAAATAGTTAGAAACCACTTTTAACTAATCAGCCCTATGGAGGACGAATCAAAAGAGATAGCTAGTTTGTCTTGAATATGATGGGCAATATCTTGTAAAATTGGCCAAAGTGTGCTGAGGAACCTTAATAATCTGTCCGCCACTATTTGTTATGTTCGCGTGATGGTTACATATCTATCTATACATTCTGCCATACGCTCTCACTAACATTTAAGGCAGTTGGGCGCTGTCGAACAATGTTAGTAGAAAAAGATAAAAGCAAGATAGTGTAGGGGATAAAAGATGATCTGTTTGCCCTTTAAACGCCAATCACAACAAAAGCCGTCTGCTTTTGTCTTCTGCTGAAATGTTTTTGAAGCCTTTTCAACAAACAGTCTAGACCCAGAGCAGATTGCTCCTATAGGAGCAGTCTGATCTGGGTCCAAACTGTTTTTTTTTTCTATACTTAACTTTGTTAAATGTTAGCAATAATTTGCAGCAGGCGAAAAAAGCAGAAGGAATTTTCAGATGAATTTTTTGCTGGCGTTTTTAAGGGTTAAAATTAGTGAAGTGGAGATTAAACTTGGGTTAAAAACAATTGTCGCTTAAATGCGCCAGCAAGGGGAATCACTCTAAAATGGTGCATTCTGGACCATGAGTCTGTCTATGGAGTGCTGAATTTGGTGAATATTTGGAGAACTTTTTGTATGTCAGTAACCTTTCAGGATATCTCCATGCATTTTTTTGAATGTGTCTTAGATAAAGACAATGTGTCACGCACATGAATGATTGTTCCCCCTTACTTAGTTTCCAAGTAATGCCACTATGATTATTTTTTTCCAAAATTTCTTGTGCACACCACAACTATGTAACAATGATGGATATATCATCATAAACTTTATTATGTTTTTTAGGAATGTGTATCAGGTCATGGTTTTCCCCGTGACATAATCATTTGGGGAACTCCCTAGGTTCAGAATTTAGGGGTCATTTCAAATTATAGGGGGACATTGCATTAAGGTCATTGATCATAATGCATGACCCACTAAAAATTCTAAGTTTGAACAGTAAAAAAAATGCAGATGAAACATTTCAGACAATCAACCAATCAATCGTTAAAGAAACTGCATGGAGTGTAGACCTTGGACTTTTGCAGGAGACTCAGAGTCTGAAGCATCAGGACCTGCCAAATCAGTCCCGCCGGATGACTAACTATAATCTATTCTTTTTTTTAATTGAATCATTGAGGACGCACTGTTTAATTTTTAAGGGGCATTTTGACTCAAAATGCGCCAAAACACAGGATATTGTGCATCAGGAGAAACACTGGTCCAAATTTAAAATAATTACATAGGAATGTTCGTCATAATGCTCTTTACCAAAATTGTACAAATGGTTTTGCTCTGCTGAACATGAGGGCCACCAGAGCTCTAGATAAGATATCTTTTAAACATCTCCTGAACCACTGGTCCAAATTCAAAATAATTTCACAGAATTGTTCCTCATGATGCTCTCAACCAAAATTGCACAAGTGATTTTGCTCCCCTGAACAAAAGGTCTGCCAGAGCTCTAGATAAGAATATCTTTAAACAACATCTCCTTAACCACTGGTCCAATTTCAAAATAATTTCACAGAAATGTTCCTCATATTGCCCTCTGAGGTACAGCTGTTGTAAGTCAACAAAAGTGTTGTTTTTTTATTTAAGTGGTTACCCCATATTATTTGTGCCAATTATATGGGTTTAAATGATTATATTTGTTGTAAAACTACCATTGGTGTTAGATTAGTAATGACCCCTCATATAAGGCTTTTTTTTACAGTTACAAAAAGGGAAGTTTATCCAGTTAAGAATGTGTACTGGAATTTGTTTCTTATTTCTCGACCAAAACATATGTTGTGGGTACTCAAAAGAACCGTCTCAGTGAGACGGTTCTTTTGAGGCCAAACCACATGTTTAATTTGATGCGTAAGGAAATAAATGCATTTTTTGGTGCACAAACTATCCTTATCTTGACCTATGTTATCTTGAGTTATGACCTGAACTGTTTTTCAGGTAGATATTCTACTACCAGGATGTGATGAGCTACCATCAGACTTGGAGCGAGTACTCACAGAGCAGCCTGTATTTCTAGCTCAACGGGTGCCCCTGGCAAAACTTGTTACTGAAGAATTCCGCTGTTGTTTTGTAAAAAGAGGTAGGAAAAATTCCACCAGAGATTAATACATAGTTATTGATCTTACATGTTTTATTCATTGATAGAGGAGAGCAATGACTCAGTGGTAGCGTCTTGGGATTGAGGGGTCCCTGGACAGTGGTTCAAGTCTAACATAAGGCATCAGCTCAAACAAGTGACACCAGTGATGTAATTTCATTATAAATATGGATTCATTGTTTTGTTGAAAAAATATGCAGACCCATGATCAGCTGGCATCTGGAACTACAAAGTTTTCAAAAGAAGGTGTAGAATTTTGAAAAAATGATGCGCACACTGGGTTTATAAGGTCAATAATGGTGATTTGTTCATTTGTTTGTTTTGATTTTATTCTTTACATCCTGGTCAACAGTTTTTCACCCATGTCTGGATGGGTCTTCCTGGGTTGAACCAGTACTTAGCAGAGGATTCAATAATGGCAGGCCTTCAAAGTTAAGAGTATGTAAAAAAAAATCTTATAAATTTCTCAACCAAAATATATGTTGATGGTACTCAAAAGAACCATCTCAATGAGATGGTTTCTTTTGAGCACTCAAAATGTATGTTTAAATTGATGGGATACAGAAAATATTTACAATTGTACCCTAAAAAAATGTTTAATAATGGTGACATTCTGCAACTGACATTTTGTAAAATATATTTCAAGTATATTTTTGTTTCAGGGAAGTTGTATGGCTTATCTCAGGGTACAGCAATAGACGGCAATGACTGTGTGGCAATATTACCAAATGGTAGGATATTATTTTGGAAGAACAGAGCCATAGATAGGCCAAGTCATTTGGTTTCAACACCTCAATGGTTAACAGGCCTCATTCCAAATTAGAAAACTACATTGTTTTTTATCCAAATTTAAATGTTTCAAATAACCTGGTTTACGTAATGTCAAAATAACAAATATTATTTTCAGTTTGAGTCAGAACTAAAAAACTCCACCAAAATTGTAGTTGAAAATATTTGCAAATTTTGGTTCTTTCTTTGCTAGCGGCAATATTTTGTCGTCTGCTGATAATTAACCATTGCAAACAGCTTGGAATGTCAGTCCTGATCTGGATCCAATCTGTTTAACACTCTAATAGTGTTCTTGAAAGAGTTTTTTGAAATGGTTTAATTAAAAAAAAAAGTCGGCAGAGGACAACAAAAACATTCAAAATTACCCATCATGCGAAGAGTCCAACACACAGGGCTGTGGAAATACCATGCTCGACTTGTCCGATTGGTCCCATTTCATTCAGGACAGTTGAAAATTTAACTAACTTGTCCTTTGACAAGTGCAAAATTTGTTATAAAGTTAATGAAATTTTGTATGTCATATTTTGATTAATTATCATGAGTTCACATGATGCATTGAAAACAGTGTGGATCCTGATCAGCTGGCTTCTTCAGAAGCCAGCTGATCTAGATCTACACTGTTTACAATGGAGTTGATATATGCATGGTGTCACACTGTTTTCAAAAGTGTAAAATGTTTAATCACAGAAAGGTATAAGCTGATCTGTACTAGCTGACAAGTAAAATTTTCTTTGGACAAGTAAATTATGGCCATTTACTTGTCTCTGGACAAGTAGAAAATTTTACTATTTCCACACCCCTGCATGATATGAATTGTCTCTTTCAGGGACCCTGGTACTCCACTTAACAAAAGACACATACCAAGAACTGGGTTTAGAAGGAAGGTTGTCAATGTTTGAAACTGGCACAAGAAAACATGGTAATACTATACTTAATATTTTGAGCCGTAACATGACATTTCCAATAATGTGGCATTTTTACAGTACAGTCTTTTTATAACATGCCTCAATATATCACAGATTTGTATATAACACGGTCATGTAGCTCTCAAGTTTTTTAACCTTAGAATTTTACAAAGGAGTTATAAGAAAATGGACCCTGAATATAGCAAAGGGGTTGTGAGTTGGATCCTGGTCTGGTCCCATACTTTCATGGAGATTGATCATGAAATAATTTCTATGGTCTTTCTCCTCCTTCTGCTGATTCAAGGAGGGTTGTTGCCAGCTAAAATTGAAAGTATGTGCATAAAGTACTGGGTAACCGTCTATTCATGGTGAACTTACCGTCTCTACATGACCATATCTGTTGACAGGGACATAAAACCTCAAACAAAATAAAAAAAAATATCAGATTCACTACCTTAATACAGATAGCAGCCTCAATCACTAGGATGGGGGAAGGCTTTTATATATTGAACTGTCTAAATCTTTGCCCTAGATTCTGCAGTTGGTAAACATAACATCAGAACACTGACAAATAAAGACATGACATACTGTACATAAAAGCAAGAACACAACTAAAATCTCGACCAGGCCCCATAGTGCAGTCGGTAATGTGTCTGACTGCAAGTCGAGAAGTCACAACTTTGATCCCAGCCTTGTCCCATTCTTGTGTTGAGTTTGATCATGAAATAATTTCTACGTTTATTCTCCTCCTTTCACTGATTCAAGTAGTGTTGTTGTCAGTTACAAGCGAAATTATGTGCACAAAGCACTGGTTAACCGCTTAGGAAAAAGTGTGGTAAGGTGAACTGACCGTCTCGACATGACCATAGCTGTTGACTGAGCTGTAAAGAATCAAACCAAACCAAAAGCAACTAAAGTAAAGCAACCAGCTCTCTCTTCCTCAGCAAGATGACTTCATTGCTAGAAGTGCCGCTTTAGCTCTGGAGAATTATTTTATGAGTTCTTACATCATAGAAGCCAGTTTGGTAATATGACTTGGACCACAAATAATAAATTGATGCTACAAACTATGCATCAGTTATTGGCTATTTTGGGAACTTTAATACTGATTCAAACATTCGGGACTTCTCTTGTTTTTGATCACAGTAATGCCGATTGTAAATTTTTATATCTGAAGCCTTGTGTCCATTAGGCTACTGCTGAAATTTTAATTTTTCAGTTGTTGCAATCAACATGGCTAGTGACAGCTTCAGTCCTGGAAAGAAGTTCTATGAAAGAGTTAAGTGGTGTCTCACAGACCGGCTTAATTTGAAGTTTGATCTTCTCTTTACATGGGAACCAAATTGTAAGTATTTTGTTAAAGAAATATGTTTGTTTTGTTTGTTTGTTTGCTTTACGTCCCAAGTCAACAGCTATGGTCAGTGCGGGACGGTCAGTTCACCTAACCACACTTTTTCCTGGGCAGGCTTGAACAAGCGGTTAACCAGTAATTCGTGCACATATTTTCGCTTGTAACTGACAACAACCCTTCTTGAATAAATCAGCGGAAGGGAGGAGAATGACTGTAGAAATTATTTCATGATCAATCTCCACGAAAGTATGGGACCGGGATCGAACTCGCGACCCCTGGATCTGCAGTCAGATACGCATCTGTAGCCAGACACGTTACCGACTGCGCTACGCGGAGAAAAGAAATATGTGACCATAGTGTAAAACACTTATATAATGCGGGTATTTTTACTTGGCACCATTTGTGGTATAAACAAAAATGGTAAACTATGAGACCGTGAAGCACAGTTATTAATTCATTTAGAGATTTAAGTAGTAAAATGACTTTATTGCAGCTGTCTTACCAACACATAAAGACCCAATGGTTTCAGCTAATGGAGCAGATCTATTCATTACTATCTGTGTTCATGACGCTTTACAATAAATGAGCCACCCAAGATAATTACTGGCTAGGACTGGAGTATTTGTATTGTCTGGAAAAGTATGTTTTTGCTGAGTACAATGAGACCGGCTTCTCATTTCACCCAATTGTTTAGAGTGTATGCGGCCATTGACTACATGATTTTCCGTTTTGATACTCCAATATACTGCTAATTGCATGCTGTGCCTGTGTCTTATAGAAGGCCTTTATTTACTTGAGAGAGGCTGTTACTCATTGTTTCATGCAAGGCAAACATACAAGTATGTAGTGCAAAGGTGGTATTTCTTTTTAGTATATTCAGGGTAGATGTGTTGGGTGAACAAAGAACTCTTTCTGCCTGTTTGGCAGTGGCTTTCTAATCACCATTGTATTGGATGCTGTTATTCTGTGGTGATGGAGGGCTTCCTCTCGCTATTGTAATGAAAATGCTCTTGGTGTTGTCAGGGTGACTGTGTTTTGACAACTGAGAAGCAGCCTGATTCCAGCTGATATGGTAAATAGGAAGGTAAATGACTTCCCTCCGTACTTCCCGATGTTATTAGTATGGTTCTGGGAGTGTAACCAACCATATGCATGATCCCGTCCAATCTGTGGACTCATCAGGGGATTCCTGCCTTGTGGAATGTGCAGATGCAAATCCAACAATGCTGTAAAAACACCAAAAACACAAACACCCATTTCATGTAGTCTTAGGGTCATATGATAAATAGAATCTAACATTCTGCTCCTGTATTATTGAATTTAAAAAATTGTTGCGAAAAAGTGATAAATTCTCATTTTCCAAATTCAATAAACTATGAGCACTCATGTAAGATCCTATTTACAGTTTAACCTGTCTTAAGCAGCCACTCAAGAAGGCAAAACAAAGGTCTTAAAGACAGATGGTAGCTTAATGCAGGTAGAAAGAGAGCATTCTGCAATAATTTTGACCTGCATTAAGCGATAAAAGTTCTTGAAAACCAATCTTTGCTCTACTTTTGAGTGGCTGCTTAAGACACAGTTTACTGTATTTACAAAGATAAATTAAATTAATACCACACAAGTACCTATTTAGAATTTCATGCAATGAAAAATCTCCAGAAATGCTGACAATTACATAAATCTACTGACCGTAATGTGCATGACCTGTGGTGAACGTAGATCTTAGAAACAAAAGGTCCTCCTTATCTGTTATAGTAAGACAGTCTGGCCAACATATATATTTTTATTCTGTTTCAGTAAACACAGTCTGTCCCACATCTATCCAGGGATATTTTCAGGCCAACAACATCATATGTAACAGAATCCAGCTAACAAAGAGTCTCCAGCACATTAAAGATCTCAGTGTACCAAGATTGTGTCACTCTGACCCACAGAACAAGGAAGAGAATAATTGCAGTTATTTAGATGTTTATGAGTGGCTAGGTGCTTGTGCAGTTGGGGCAGACTTGTAAGTTGATTTTGCTTACTTGCCAAATGGAGATTATATGAGCATCTTTGCAAGTACAGTAAAACCTGTCTTAAGTGGCCACTCAAAATTAGAAAAAAAACCATTGATTTTAAAAACAAATGTTTGCTTAATGCAGGTTGAAAGCATTGCAGAATGCTCCATTTGGAGCATTCTGCAATACTTTTGACCTGCATTAAGCCATAATTGGTCTTGAAAACCAATTTGTGGTCTTTTTTGAGAGTGGCTGTTATAGACAGGTTTTACTGTAAACCCATTCGGATGGATTATTCCATACATATTGATGCAATGGAATTGTCCATTTTGTATTTTAAGGAGTGGCCAGTCAACATTTCTAAAGAATGGTGCAATTCTGTCCCTTAAGATAGTTTTATCATAGCAAACAATGAAAACCACAGGTTATGATAGATAACGACAAATTTTCAGCGTAAAATTGAAATTATTTTCTTACTAAAAGCTTTTAGCATATGTTTAGGGTGGTCAAAGAACTGTCTCAATCATATGTTTAGGGTGCTCAAAGAACCCTCTCATTGAGACAGTTCTTTTGAGTACCCACAACATATGTTTTGGTTGAGAAATAGAAAAATATTTTTCTGTTACACACTCTTAACTAAAGTCCTGGAAGACCTTGGTGAAATGTTGCCTGTGAGGCATTTCATCTGGGTCTTCACTGTTTTCCAGAGTACCAGAATAAAAAGGGCTAAGTTATATGCAAACAACAAAGGCCCAGATCAGCCTGTGTGCATCTGTGCAGTTGGGTCAGCATCTTTGCTATTCTATCTTGACAGTATAGTAGTGACTCACTACATGCAATATTTCAGTATCCAAGACAATCTCTTTAGATAAGCTGGTTAATTGTGTCACAGTTCTCCAGCACAGGTTTTCTTGCAACAAGGCAAATGGAGTCGCAATCTAAGGAATCTTGTGTAAGCATGGGTGAAAGTTTTCAGGATTGTTCCTGAGATCAGGATTTTGAGGCTGACTTTCCATAGAAGCGATTATTATAGGTTCTCTGAATCATATTCAGTCTGTCTAAAGACAGTTGACCATTTAACATGAATAAGATTATAACAATTCACCATGAGTGTCCATGTAGGGTAGAGATATCTCACCCAAGGGACGAGGCTTGCCGAGTCCCTGGTTAAATTCTGACACAGAGGGTGAGATTTCTCTATCTTACATGGACAGGCTCATGATGGATTGTTTTTCTCCCACTTTTCCAAGGTCTTTTGTCGGAACATGAAAAGTAAAAAATACGTGAAAAATTGAACTCTTTACTTGTTGGATTTACATTATTTCTGAGTTCACGAGTGTTTTTATCGGGTATTAAAACTGGTGTAAACTTAGTTTGCATATGTTATTAACTGGAAAACACAATTGGAACATTGGCTCCCTGTGCCATTAGGGTCACATTACCATCATGTAGTGCACATTAGGTGGCATCATTAACGTTATATGATGTCAGTAAGAAATGCTTACCCTTGGTTGGTGCCTTTGAGATACTTAGGCGCTATATATTTGTCCTTTGAATATCTTTTTTCGGAAAAAAAAAACATTTTACTCTGCCCATGTAAAAAAGCAGTCACATGGTCATGTAAGATAGAAATTTCTTACATGAGCTGACAACCTATCTTACATGGGCAAAGGTGGGAGAGAAAAAAATTCTATCCCAAGGTAAAATCTCAGATATCCTTATCTGGTATGCAAGAAATGATTTTACTTGATGAATGAAAGTTTTCAATATTCTACATTATTTTACTTTTTAATTCAAGCATGTTTCAGGATTCTTCTGGTTTGTATATTTAGCAACTTGTTCTTTTTGTAAATGGAGCCAAATTCTTTTTGACTGCTTTGTCATGTACTTCATGGGATGCTTTCTAGGTTCTGTAATGGATGCTTGAGTGCTGAATGTGGTGTTGTTTTGAAGGCTTTTCTGGGGTAAGGCATGTCAGATTACATTTTTATGGAGATTTGGTTTGTAAATTCTAGCTGATTGTTCAGGGCTTCAGCCACCCCAGCAGTCTGCACGTCATATTATGTGGTCTGTCATGGTTTGAAGCTGTGGTTTTCTCATTAGTTGCATGATGTTGGATCGCCAGGGTCAGGCCTCAGGCTGGGTAGCAGCCCTGGCTTGGGGCATTCCCTGTTTGGTGACTGCCTGATGCTTGTCTTTGACAAGGCCCATCTGGGCTCAACTAGTGGTTTTCTTTAGCTCTGATTGTCTTTTGAGTTTAGAGCCCTTTCTTTGTTTCATTGCAGTAGATAGAGTGGATTTGATTATCTTCCTGTGATAGTGTGGACTTGATAATTTTGTGTTTAGCAGCAGCGTTGTGTTGAGGGAAGATTTGGCGAGTGAAATATGTTTGGGCCCCTGTATCATTGGCTGCTGTCTGTTCTGGGGGTAATGATTATTGTTGATCTGTTGGTGCTCACATTGTTGCCTTTTGTGATATACCTGTTTTATGGTGTGGTTCACGCTTATCTTTTTGAATTTTGTAATCATCTTGCTGAGGAAGAGAAGGCTGGTTGCTTTGCTTTGATTGTATTATTAATGTCATATGGTTGTCTGTGATGTGCTTCTCTTCCTAACCATGCCACGGGTTGATCTGTAGTGTGATTTTGGCATTTTCTGACCATACACTTGAATTTTGGATTTTGAATTAAAGCCGACTATCCTCAGAACCACTGGTCCAAAAATTAAAAATAATTTCACACAAATGTTTCAGATAATGCCCTCTACACTACCAAAATGCACAAAAAGTTCCACTTGGGTGAAAACAATGACTGTCTCCGCTAAAAGCATTTTAAAAATATCGACCTAAACTAGGACTCCAGCTGGTAACATTTGTTTGGCACTCATTAGAAGTATCTCTGTGCTATTTCCAATGAGTGCCGGGTATTTTGGTACTCATCACTTTGGGAAGGGCAAATGCTCAGGCGAGCCTTTTTTTATCCAGTCAAAAATTTTCAGTCATGTTGAGGCTTTTCCTTGGTTGAACTAGTACTAAGCAAATGATAAAGTATCTTGCTAAAGGACAAAACAGTGCTTCAGCGAGGTTCAAACCAGCAACCCCTCAATCTCAAGTCGTTTCTACCACTGAGACACTGCTCTCATCAGATGAGCCTGCACATCTGCCAACCTCACAAGAGCATTCACTACTGACTACTCACTAAAAAGTATGCAAGTAGATCAAGGCTCACACCATATTGAAGATATCTAGCTCCACTGGATAGGTCAGTGTGGGCCTTTAACTCTTTCCATGCTAGCAACTACTTAATTCAACAACTGATAACTTTTGCAAACAGTTTGAAACCAGATCAGGACAAATAGAACATCTGAATAGAACATCTGTCCTGATCTGGATCCGAACCATTTGACACCCTGAAAGTGTTCCTGAAATAATTTTTTGACAAAGTTCATTTTGAAAAAAGTCCGCAGGCAACAAAAAGCACAAAAATGACCCAGTATGCAAAGAGTAAAGAATGTTTGCATTATGTACCCACATTGCCAGTAGGATTATTTTTGAGAAGTAAGAAGAATTCTACTCTGGAAACAACTGTTAACTTGGGTTATAGTATGTTTCATCTGTCTCTTTAAGTGAGGACTTGAGACTGGACAAATATATCTCTTCATACACATGTCCTGACCCCAGTGAGAAGATAAAAGAGAGTGTCTGTGTAAGCTACCAAGGAATGTTTACACCTACAACCATTAGAAATGCTGTTCAGTGTCTCAGGTATGTAAATAAATATACACTCAGTCTGCATCTGGAATATTTATGTTGTATGTTCAGAAATTTTTAGCAAGATCATTATTTCATAAATTTTGGATTTCTAAATTATTTTTGAGTCCTTGAATTCAGGAGCAAGTATCACATTTTAAAATTTTGATTATCTTCACCAATGCATACATGTGGGCAACAGGGAAAGTCCCGCACAATTCGAGAATCAAATCAAGCCTCAGGTGTATGTAAGGCACATTACGCGTAGTACTATGTACGAAAAAGCTCCACTTTGTAAGCCGGAACTGGCGTAAGGAAAATAAATTCTGTAGCATGTGTGTTCAGCCCTATTAAAATCCATTTTTCTGATTACCCTAAAAGTTTAATCAGCTGAATAAATGAAGTTTAGGTATTTTTCAATAAAATATTGCTATAGTGATATTTTTTTGAAAACCCAAACTTCATTTAATACCGTTTGTTTTGCTGCAATCACACTTTTATTGTGTTAGCATGGTTTCTTTGAGGCTGAGCGTCATATTCTCATAGTAGATCCTCAATATACATCCGAGATCTGATTCCATGGAATTGGCCGAGGCAGTTCCAATTGACATGTGGATACTCATTGGAAGTATCTAATTGTGCACTACAAAAATTGTCTTTTTTGATGAAATAAGAAATACATTTTTCAGTTCAGTCTTATCTAGAACAATGTTTAACCCTATATATGCACTATTGGATTCTTCCTTCTGGTTTGATATGATAAACTTGGGAATGGTCCACTGTAAATATGGAGAGTTCAATAGTTATAATTACCAAATAAGATTGTATTTCTTTCCTTGAAAAATCAGGAGAGCAGTGGCTCAGTAGTAGAGTGCTTAGCTCAAGATCAAGGGGTTGTGGGTTCAAGCCTCACCGGAGTCGCTGTGTTGTGTCCCTGAGCAAGACACTTTATCCTCTGCTTAGCACTGGTTCAACCCAGGAGGACCCATCCCAACATGACTGAAATAAATTGTTGGCTGGGATGTAAAGAACCAAAACAAAATCTTTGAAGAATGTTTTATTGTAGCAAACAGTAAATTCCTTGATGAAATGCCACATTATGCAGCATTTTGTCTGAGTCTTCACTGTTTGCTAATGTACACATTTAGGAGTCACTGGTATATACAGGGTTAAAATCCAGGTAGACCTCTGTGTTATATGGTCGTCTGCTGATAACTTTTGCAAATGGTTTGTACCCAGATCAGGCCTGACAATATGTCAGGCCTGATCAGGATCCAAACTGTTTGACACTGATGCTATTCCTGAAAGAAATTTTTGAAAAAGTTGATTTTGAGAAAAATCAGATGACAAGAAAGCATGAAAAATTACCCAGTGTGCAGTTGTTTGATGCCTTGCCATATTTGTTATTCCAATGATGCCTCATGTGTTATTTTATTTTAGAGCATTCAGAGAAAGGAAAGGCCAGCCATGGTGTAGTGTAACAATTCATGGATTCATGGACAGTCCAGTAACAGACAGTGGCCGAGAACATGGGTTCTTTAACAATGGGGACAATCTATACACATACATCTTATTTCCCAATGGACCCTGGGTATATACTGCTCTTGGAGGAAAGGATGTATATACCTGACATTCCCACCTTTTACAATTAAAGGGTGAATTCAAGAAAAAATACGAAATTTGTATAATTCTTATGTTGTATTAGCAGATAACAAATTTCAGCTAAATAGGCTTGATCAATAAGTGTAAACTAAGATCGATCAGCCTGCTCCAGAGGAAGCAGTCTGATCCAGTGCTCCCGACAGCCTCCGTACAGGCATAATTATGGGTCCATTTTCCCCAAATACGGATCGAGTTGAAAATTAGCTGAGATAGATCATGAAAAAATTTCTACGGTCATTCTCCTCCCTTCCGCTCAATCATTAAAGAAGGGTTGTTGTCAGTTACAAGTGAAAGTATGTGCACGAAGTACTGGTTAACTGCTTGTTCAAGCTTGCCCAGGATAAACTGTGGTTAGGTGAACTGACCATCCCGCCATGACCATAGCTGTTGACTTGGGACGTTAAGCAACAAAACAAACAAAATTATTCTTTCACTCTTTAGAAATGCGCCATATTAGAAATACAGAACAAATTCTTGATACACCTTTTTGGCTAAAACCTGGGCTAAAGTCAAATGCATTTGGCTCAAACTTTTTCCATTTGGCTAAAGTGTTGGCTACAACCAATTCTGAGCCAGGGTTAGCCCTGGAACTGTATCATTGAGACGGTTCTTTTGAGTACCCACAACATGTGTTTTGGTTGATAAGAAAATTGGTTGATAAGAAAATAATTTTATCTGGAGGTATTTCAATGGAGCCTATACTTACCACATACACCAGGCCATAACCTAATGGGACAGCTGGCCATGCAATTTTAAAGAAAAATGTTCCAGTTGATGTTTTATGTCCCAATCCATGCTGGGTCGTTTCATGGGTTAAACCAGTACTAAGCAGCTGATTGGTATTAGGTAAATCAGCTGTTTTTACATATGTTTATAGTCAGATAAGCACATTTGGTTATAAAATAGTGTAGTGGAACATCTAGTGGCTTTTCCAACAGTAAAATTCCTCTAGTCAGTCTGTCTCTTCAACTCTCTTGGTTTCAGACATGCTAGACTTGTGTGATTCATTATTTCGTTTTGTTTCTGTCAACACTCTTTCACCCGTGTTGTGTTGGTGTTTGGATGTGACTGTAGTCAGGTTACCCAGAGACGTTGATGTGATTGTACTAGCACTAGCTGGACAAGTCCTAGCTTATGTTTTTGATATGAATTGGCTAGGATGGAACTGATAGCCTTTTGAACAGGCAACAGACACTCTACTGGGGGCTATTTAGGTCTTTAGACTTCTGCCATAATCATGCCTGGACCTAAAATGAGGGGGGGGGGGCGGACCCCCCACTGCAAAATCACAAATTTATAGGGTTTCCCAGTACTGGTCTGGAACCCCTGAAAATCACAAAGCAACCAAGCCATCATTCAATGTGGGCCATTATCGGCCCGCCAGGGAAATGCCATTTCAATGGCGTTTAGTTGGCAGGCCGATAATTGCCCGCTTTTGGTGGTTTTTGGAGCCTTGCTCCCCTCAAAAATAAAAAAACAAAATAATTATCAGAGTTGGTCTCCCTCTGACAAAACTTTCTTGATAGGCGCATGTTAATATCACAGTGTTTGTACTTATTTTATGGACTTCTGCCATCACAGTGTTTTGTACTTATTTTAGACCTCTCTTAATGATCAGTTCTGTACTTTCTGTTTCTTTGACTTCTTTTCCTTCTTCTCCTTATGTATGACTACATCTGGCACCTTAAGAACAAGAGTGCCTCTGTAGTCTTTCTCAAGTCTGCAGGATTTTATTGCACTGTTATTAATCACTGTTTTATAAAAGTCACATTCCTTAGCTAGTGACAGAGCTGCATCACGATCTAAAGTTTTGAAGTCCTTATATGGTATCGCCATTGAGCCAATACGAACATCGTTACACTGAAAGTAAGAAAAAATCATTATTACAGTTACATGGGTGAAAGTTCAAAAATACCAAAATCCTGAACTTTTGAAATTCTAATCTTAAAACTTGAGGTATGCCCACTAACTATTCACGTTTCAAGTTTAAATGGTCAATTGTCTTTAGACAGACTGACTATAAATCAGAGAACCTTTTGAAATCTACCAAATTCAGCATTTTGAGGCTGACTTTCTGTGGAAAGTCAGCCTCAAAATCCTGAATTCAGGAATAATCCTGAAAACTTTCACCCATGCAGTTAACAAGAGTTAACTCAACCTACTTTGTTAACCCTTTACCTCTTGAGTAGTTTTCATGTATTTTTTTTTCATCTGCCAATTTTGTTCAAAATGAACTTTTGCATTCTGACAAAATGACATTTGATACTATGGACTGGAGTTAAAACTCTTTGCCTCCTTTGCTCTATGCTGATAACCTTTGCGAACAATTTGGACCCAGATCAGGCCCAACTAAATGTTGGGCTTGATCTAGGACCAAACTGATTGACACTCAGATCTGATGATATTCCTTAAAGATTTTTTTAATGTGTCCGAAAACCCCCAAAATATCAGGCATTTCCGAAATGTTAAAAAGTCTATTTTTAGGTAAAAATCATGCAATTTCCGTCTAAATGATTAAGTATAAAAAGAATTATTTTTAATGGGGGGGGGGGGGGGGGGGGGGCAGTGGATCCAAACTGTTTGACACTCTGGTGGCATTCCTGAAATTTTTTTTTGAAAAATTTGATATTGCATAAAATCAGTAAACAACAAAAAAGCAGGCAAAATTACCCAGTAGGCAAAGAGTTATACAAATAACTGAGGTCTCTAAAGATTACTTACTAAAACTGGTACTTCAACTTCATAGTCCTCATCCAGTACCGGCCATTCTTGGTCTCTAACGCCTTCTTCCTGAAAACGATAATAAAAGGAGAAAAAAAACATGATTGGAATCCGCAAATAATTTGAATGCCCTATAATTGAGAATCGAAAATTTCTGTAAAACAATTTTTTTTGGTGGGTATTTAAATTTGACACTATAAGCGATAAAAAAATCAATGAAGTATAATTCAGTTACACACTGTAGTCATACCACTACGGCAATTGTGTCTCGTCACCTACTCCGGTGTTATAGTAAAATTACCTTCAAATAAAGGCTGACAAAAATGAGAACTTTCAAATATGCTTCGAGATTGCATCCTCTAGTTAACAACCTCTGTGTTGCCTTGCCAAAACGGAGATGAAATCAGATTATAAATGTGCCTTTTAACAGTTATATTAAAAAATTGTCAAATACGGTTTAGTCATGATTATACGGTTTTGTCATTGATTAATTATCCACGATGACGAAACCGTAATAAGTTATTTCATGCCTAGACATCAAACGTTAAAGTTTTCATATAATTTTAAAGCTAAAAGATACAATGTGAATTTGAAGAACAAAAATTGATCGGAACCCAAGCATTTTTTATCTGTGATTAAATGAAGAAATTGAACATCATGAGAAAGTTACCTTAACGCCGAAATAAGTGACGAGACCCAAATTGCCGTAGTGGTATGACCACAGTGGGACATACATCCCAAGTATGTTGGTTTCTCTATCTTGAAAAACGTAGAGCATGTTTTAACATAGAGGGACAACTATTAAAGGAAAAATATGCTCTTTAAAGAGGACATATTCATTCTTTCCCAATACTGTAGATTCGGAAATGTTCACAAGAACTTAATTTTCGCTTATATTCGCAAATTTGTTGCCTCGGGAATTCAAAGTCCTCGCTAATATCAACATAAACAGAAGCAAGTAACATTGGGCGTTGAAGATTTTTAAAATGGACGATGGAGCAAGGGATACTGAAAAGAGAAAATGTTGCCTTAATTGTTTTCACTACCTCACTAACTTTATCCACAAACCTATTAATGTGGTGAAACAATATTTTGTGTATTCATTTGTGTTTTAGTAAAAATAAAGCACTGTTTCTTGTGACTTGACCAGTGTTTACAGGTCAATTTAAACTGTTATTGAACATGAAAATATTACGCAAATCATGGTCATTTCAGTGTCTGAGCATTCAACCATTACACAATAGACATTTTAGATACCACACAAAAGTGTTTGATTGATGGCTTGGCGAGCTCAATTACGCTAAAAATACCTGATTAATGATTCAGATATGGACCAGTGATTTTCAGTGTGTGTTCAAAGAGACAATACCATTACTATGTCAGTTAAAGTCCCCAATCCAAAATTGGACTGCTATTCTATCCACAGCAGCTTTTGACCTTTGGGAAACTACTATTTTCATTGACTAGTTTCAACCCAAGAAAATTACTGACCACACAAATGCTTTAAAACTATGCGAATAATTTGGAAATAGAAAATTCGGGTAAATTTCGGAATCTACAGTATAAAACAGCATACAAGTAAAAATTGTATCCTTATATACACCTGTGATCCCAGAATGACAGTATACACAAATTAATATATTGACTAGTCTATGTATATAATTCATGAGCGTATCTTACCAAGTTATGATGTGTTTTCATTCTTGCTCTGACTGACTGAACTCCAGCCCATAGCTCCGAAGCAAAGCTGGGCGCAAATGGTGACACCATAATAATTAAATCTGCTACGGCTCTCTCAAACTCATAACTATGTGGGACATGGTCTGGTACAATTTTCTGTAATACAAACACAATCATGGGTGAATGTTAAAAATTTTAAAAATCCTCAACTTTCAAAACTAAACTCTTTAAACTTGCAATATTCCTTCTAAATATTCACAATTTCATGTTTAAATGATCAAACATCCTTAGAAAGACTGAAAATCAATTAGAGAAGCTTTTATGATCTCTCTAATTCAGCATTTTGAGGCTGACTTTCTGTGGAAAGTCAGCCTCAAAGTCCTGAATTCAGGAAGAATCCTGAAAACTTTCACCCATGCACAATAGATCTTACAGTGCACACTGATGTTCTGTAAATTCAGAAAATTTAGTCAACGTTATGAAGCTTTGCAAAATAAAATCCTCGTGAAATCACTCTGCTGTTTAATGATGTAGGTAAATCCTGATCAATTTGCCAACTTGTTGTGTGGCAAACATAATTGAGCCCCGACATGAGATTTCCAACAACGTGGTATGTGCGATCAGCAAAGGCTCAGACCAGCCTGCCCATACGCGCTGTCTGCTCAGAGCCTTTGCTAGTCGCTTTAATATTCTATGAATGTTAAGCTACTGACGAAACATCATTTGGAGTTTCTAAGCTTTAAACGAGGCTCGGCTTAGCCTACACTTGTCAAAATGCCACATTGTTGGAAATCGCATGTTGTGGCTCAGATTATATTAAGGCTATTCATGAAAATAAAATGTTCACGAGAATGTTCTGAATGGACAGTATTAGCAGTTTGAGTTTACCCCCCCCCCCCCCCCACAGTCAGGACATTTATCCTATGCTTATGCTCTTAGGTAGCCCTTATTTGAAAACAATATAGACTCTGTTTAGACCGCTCCCTTTTGAGCAGTCTGATCAGAGTTCATATTGTTTTCTTCCATGAAAAAAATCTAGTCTCAGGTGCACTTGAATATATGCAGCAGACAAAGTCTCACTGCCGGTTGAGTCACTATGTTGTGTCCTTGAGCAAGACACTTAGTCCGTTGCTGTACTGGTTCAACCCAGGAAGACAGGAAATCATCCCGACATGACTAATAATTGTTGACTGGGATGTAAAGCATCAAACAAACAATAGGCAACAGATGTGAAAAGCAGACAAGATTTTCAGGACAAAGAAATGGTGGTGGGATAAGGGTTAACAGATTCTGTGAAAGATATACAACCAAAATATTATTTTTAGCTCACCTGAGCCAGTGGCTAATGGTGAGCTATTGTGACCGTTGGATGTCCGTTTTTTAATCGTCAACAATTGCTTCAAAGGACATCTCCTAAAATGCTCGCTGGATTTTGACCAAACTTGGCAAGAATGATCCTTATATGGCCCTCTTTAAAAATTGTTGAAATGGTTCCAGTCCATTGCATATCTAGGTCACAAAGGCTAAAAATAGATTTTCAAGATGAAAACTTTAAAAAAATCTTCTTGTCTGAAACCATAAGGCCTAGAGCTTAGATATTTGGTATGTAGCATCACCTAGTGGACCTCTACCAAGTTTGTTCAAATATGCCCCTGGGGCAAAAAATGGCCTTGCCCTGGGGGTCACATGTTTTACATAGGCTTATATAGGGGAAAACATGAAAAATCTTCGTGTCTGAAACCACACGGCCTAGAGCCTTGATATTTGGTATGTAGCATCACCTTGTGGACTTCTACCAAGCTTGTTTAAATTATGCCCCTGGGGCCAAAAATGGCCCTGCCCCAGGGGTCACATATTTTACATGGGCTTATATAGGGAAAAATATGAAAAAATCTTCTTGGCTGAAACCATAAGGCGTAGAGCCTTGATATTTGATATGTAGCATCACCTAGTAGACCTCTACCAAGTTTGTTCAAATTGTGCCCTTAGGACTAAAAATTGCCCCGCCCTGGGGGTCACATGTTTTACATAGGCTTTTATTAGGAAAAACATGAAAAAATCTTCTTGTCTGAAACCATAAGGCCTAGAGCTTTGATATTCGGTATGTAGCATAACCTAGTGAACCTCTACCCAGTTTGATCAAATTATGCCCCTGGGGCCAAAATCGGCCCTACCCCAGGTGTCACCAGGGACATGGTCAGCTTTCAACAGATACCTATATGTAAGCGTTAAACAAAACCCAGGTGAGCGAATTTGGGCCACTTGGCCCTCTTGTTTTATTTACCTATCAAAACGATATGGTTTGATTACTTTAAAGAACCCTCTCAATCTGAAATAGTTCTTTTAATCCTCATCATGCTGAATATTTCTCCCCAATGTTTTATACTGTTAACCACCAGCATTCTAGTAACTGTTGTGCCAACTAAAAGTGACAGTGACATATTACTATGTATACCATTGCTAAGTAAAACATTAACATGTACACTTCACTTGAGCTAACACGAATCCATAGACCACTTGTGTATTGATTAATACACAAGTGATCTATCAATTATAAGTCCCTGATAACTTTGTTAACAAAAATGAAGTCACTGTCACTCTTGGCTGGCAGAACAGTGTATGCATCTATATAGAAGTAGAGTGGAAAACAGTGTAGATCCTGATCAGATGGCTTTACCTTATTTTGGACCAGTGTGACCTTAAAAAAAGAGGTCAAGGTCGTCAAAATCTAATCAACTCTTTCTGCCCTCCCAACAATATATCTATGCAAGTTTGGTCAAAATCCATCCACTGCTTACAGAAAGGAAGCTACGGGGATACCGATGGGGTCCACACCAAAACCAATATGTCCCATTCCCTTCCATTGGGGTGGGGACATAATTTGGGTACATAATTCCCCCCCCTCTTAATTCTCTACCAAACTATATGTTGTGGGTACTCAAAATTGCAGGCTTATTCAAAAGAAAGGTCTCAATGAGACGGTTCTTTTGAGTACCAAAAACATGCATTTAAAGTCATTTATTTGGGAAAATGACACTTTTATGCTAAGAAGTTCATTTATCTGGTACTATGCAACAATGTTAACTTTCAGTCTAGGATCATACATACCTTAAGGTCACTGGTATATTCATGAAGTCTTGCTATTGCAGTATTGATGAGGAATGTCTTGTTCATATGGTGATTAATCTACAAAAGAGAACAGAAAATAGTATAGCAGTTACCCTCTAGGTTTAGGTAACAAAATTTGTGAGCATAAAATTGTAATTATTTTCTTACCCATCAGTTTTAACACATGTTTTGGATGCTCAAATGAACCGTCTCATTGAGACGGTTCTTTTGAGTACCCACAACATATGTTTTGAGTGAGAAATAAGAAAGTTAATTTTTTGGTACTCTCTCTTAACTTTAGTCCTAGTTACTGATATCACCCCACCTCCCTATGGTCCATCTCTATATGACTTTAGCTGTTGAGGGGACATTAAAGCCAAACACCTCTCATTGGTGACATTGATGTTACCCCACCTCTCTATGGTCCATCTCTATATGACCCGAGCTGTTGAGGGGGCACTGAACACCAAGACAACTCATTGTTAAAATTGATGTCATCCAAGCTCTCAAAGAGTATGCCAAAATCTAATTTCCTATCAATCTAAATATCACATGTGCAAATTTGGTTACTATCAGCATGATGGTTCTTGAGGTATTCTATTCAGCCACCCTGACACGAATCCTTATACCCACTGTCCCCCCTCACCCTCTGGATCCACTCACAAACATTTAAGAATAAAAAGAAACAAACCTCACAGATTTTTGTGTTTCTCATTTGCCTGATTTTCTTCTCTGTTTCTAAGAACTCCTCATTTTTGTTGAGATTGGGTACCTCTTTCTGTTTGCCATCAATTAGCGCAGTGACTAGGCTCCACACTCTTAGCTGCCAGTTAGTAACACCAGTGTATACTGTAGGAAAATACAACTTGGACTAATGCTACTGTCGTGCCAACCAGAGTGATAGTGATGTAATACTTTGTTTACAATTGCTAAGTAAAATACTAAAATGTACACTTCACTTGAGCTGACACGAATCGATAGATCTTATGTATTAATCCTATCCTGAGGATAGGACTAATACAGATTAAAACACTAGTGATATATAGATTATAAGTCCCTCATAGGGAGCACAGTGGCTCAGGTAGAGTGTTTGACTCCAGAGCTAGAGGCTGCAGGTTCGAGCCTCACCGGCGTCACTGCGTTGTGGTCCTTGAGCAAGACTCATCCTAGCTTAGTACTGGTTCACCCAGGAAGACCCGTCCCTGTTTAACTGAAAGATCGTTGATGGGACATAAAGAATCAAATCAAACAAAATATGTCCCTGATAACTTTGTAAACAAAACATGGAGTCACTGTCACTCTTGGCTGGCAGGGCAGTATGTAATTAGTGATTAATGCTTTGCCTACTGGGAAATTTTTCATGTTTTTGCCGTCTGCTGATTTTTTTCAAAATCAACATTTTTGAAAAATTCTTTCAGGAATACCATCATCATCACGGGCCGCGTAGCGCAGTCGGTAATGTGTCTGGCTACAGATGTGAGTCTGACTGCAAATCCAGGGGTCGCGAGTTCGATCCTGGCCCGGTCCCATACTTTCGTGGAGATCATGAAATAATTTCTAGTCATTCTCCTCCCTTCCGCTGAATCATTCAAGAAGGGTTGTTGTCAGTTACAAGCCAAAGTATGTGCACGAAGTACTGGTTAACCGCTTGTTCAAGTTTGCCCAGGAAAAAAAAGTGTGGTTAGGTGAACTGACCGTCCCGCCATGACCTTAGCTGTTGACTTAGGACGTAAAGCAACAAAACAAACAAACAAACAAAGGAATACCATCAGAATATCAAACAGTTCCGATCAAGATCAGACCATATATTCTGTTTTACCTGATCTGGGCTGAAACTGTCTGCAAAGGCAACGACACTAGGAGGCAACAAATCACCATTGAGATTTATCTAAGTTTTACCCAGTTTAACCATTTTCTCTCCAATCACAACCTTGTCATCTGCTCTCTACTAAGGTAGCCTACATTACAAACAATTTGTACCTAGATCAGATTGCTCCCTTTAGAGTAACCTGATCAGGGCTCACAGTGTTTGCTTCCATGATAAAATCTAGTCAGAAGTGCACTTGAATATATGTAGCAGACAAAAAAGGCAGATGCCATTTTCAGCATTAAATAATAATGGCCCGATAAGATCCATTGTTTTTGCTTACAATTTTTTGTTAAAAATCACTTATTGGTTATGGAAATATAGATTATTAGACAAAGCTGAACAATATTAATTGGATGGTAACCTTTAAAGCTAGGGCCTAAAATAAAATTTTATTTGTTTCCCCTTACCCGACTGACCCTGGAAAAAGGGCCCTACCCCAAAAATTTTATTTCAATTTTCAGTCTAGAATGTTTTTTCTTTTTTTAAATTCATTGGCAATTTGCTAACTTAAAGAATTGTCCAATGTACACAGCGTTATATTAAAAAAATATTTTTAGTTGCAAATTGTTTGTGTATTTAATGTTATTGCCTAAAGTAGGACTATTTACAATTAAGTTTAATGGGTATCGAGTTTGGGAAGTAAAATAAAATAATTTTCCTACCGACCGACCCATACAGATTATATAGGGTCGGGTAAGGGGAAACAAAAATATTTCTAAGGTTGGCCTAGATCAAGGTGATCAAAATCAATCCACAACTCCTCATTGTCTCCCAATGCTATGATACAATAAGTTTGGTCAGAATCTATCTTTCAGTTCAAGAGATATTACGCCATCCAATACTTTTTTCTTTAAACCACAGCTGTTAACACGCAAATGTGGGTTACTTCCACCTTATGGTTAAAGAGATAGAGTGCAGTCAAGGCTGACTATACACAGGCAAATTTTGTTTCAGGTGGGGTAAACTGGTTTCATGTTATCCATTTGTCTGTCCATTTTGCGTCGGTCTGCAACATTTTTTGTGTTTGTTTTTTTCATATATAATACTTCACACTTCTGTCCACCTCAACAAAAGCATTTCAGAGTGAAGGTTTCTAACATCCAACTTCATGGCCAAGGTCATGGCAGGAAGTCAAAGATCATATGTACAGAAGTTGTGCACACTCCATATCTCATGAGCCCCTGGTCAGATTCTAGAAATATTTCACACTTGCATCATCCACAATGAGAACACATGCAACGAAAAGGTTTCAGACACACTGCTTTAGTTCTCTTTGTAACAGTGGGCAGTCAAAGGTCAAATGAACAAATTATATGTCCACTTCATAGCTCATGGACCACTATTCAGATTCTAATGAAAAAAGTCAATAAGCAATGCTTATTAGATCCCCCCCACCCCCCGTACAGTAAGGGTCAGTGAATAAACTTAGTTTTGGCAAGTGATAGTTCAAACCAGCAGACCCTAGTTTTGAAAAAAAGATTTCAGTAGAATCTGTGAAAACAGGATTTCAGTAGAATCTGTGCAAATGATCTTAAAGCTTGCAATCTGGAACATTTGTTACGATCAAATCACAAAATTATTCACACCTGAAAGCTCGATCTATATATCAAAGCTTATATCAGAAAGATAGTCTAAGTTCTCGTAAATGTCATTTTATCAAAAATTATTTTTTCCAAATAAAGCTTCTTCATGCATATGTTCAGTGTGTCTATTGTATAGGCAACATATCAAATTGCTCCATCAAAAGCTGTGGTAGGAGTTGATCGGCCCATAGAGGCACCATCTATGCATATTCAAAATCCCTTGTTAGGGGAAAAATGTCTAAGTTCTAACAGCTGTCATTTTATCAAAAATTATTTTTTCCGACCCAAATTCTTTCATGCATATGTTCAATATGTCTACATTGTAGCTGCTAAGTATCAAATTGTTCCATCAAAAGCTTTGGTAAGAGATGATCGGCCCATGAAGGCACCATCCATGCATATACAAAAGCCATATAAGTGAAACATTGTCTAAGTTCTCACAGCTGTCATTTTGTCCAAAAAAATTTTTTTGAACCAAATTCCTTCATGCATATGTTCAATGTGTCTACATTGTATAGGCAAAGTATCAACTACAGTGTATAGGCAAAGTATCAATTTGTTCCATCAAAAGCTCTGGTAAGAGTTGATTGGCCCATGAAGGCACTATCTATGCATATACAAAAGCCTTATTAAGGAAAAATTGTCTAAGTTCTCACAGCTGTCATTTTTTCAAAAATTATTTTTTCTGAATCAAAATGTGTCTATATTGTATAGGCGAAGTATCAAATTGTTCCATCAAAAGCTGTGGTAGGAGTTGATTGGCCTGTGTATGGACTATAATAGCATAAGCATAAAACCCTATATAAAAAGCCATTTAGAACTACAAAGGGAAATAACTCTAATAGAATTGGCCCCTAACCCTTACTTTTTTGTTCAAAATATTTGTCTTGCATTTATAAACATGTTTGCAAGGTTTGATGAAAATCCAGCAATGACTCTTCAACATATTAAGGAAACAAAACGTTATGGACGGACGGACGCACACACGGACAACGTGAAAACAGTATACCCACCACAAACAAAGTTTGCGGGGGCTATAAAAATAATCCACACGGGTCCTCCTGTAGAAGGATGGGTCTAGACACCCTGCATTGTGGTCAAAGTCATAGAGGGAGGGAGGGGGGGGGGGTCAAAGGTTGAATGTACCTGGTGGACAGGCAGAGGGTAAACCTATTGACCCTCTGGTGAAACTGGTTGAGGACTAATAACAGAGCTGTAAATATCTGACCATACCTTAGTAGATACCAATCTTTTTTGATCAAAATTGGTGACTTTAAAAGTTTTAAGGTATTTTTTTTGAATAACATGATTTGTACTCATTTAACCAGTAAAACATTTTGGCCAGTACATGCATATCCCTAAAGTCACTTGCACGGCTATCTAGTAACAGAAGAGATTTTACCTTTATTCCACCACTATTTTTGGTCTTGAAAATGTTGTCTACTTTTATGTCTGCTGCATATATTCAAGTGCACTTCAGACTAGATTTTTCCAATGTTACAATCTCTAATAAAAAGTTTTACCAAGTGTTATCTGGTGTTATAATCTCTAAGAAGGAGATTTATACCAATACTCTCGGGGCGCCGCAATTATCACAGTGAAACCTACCTTCAAAACTCCAGTTTCTGTGTGATTTAGGGGCAACATTAGACAGTATACACAGTCTTGTAGAATCTACTCCATAATCTTCAATAACTTCCTGGAATTAAAGAAATATAATACTGAGGAGGATATCAAAAAAAAATCACAAACATATAAAATCAATGTTACAAAAAAATAAATAAAACATATACTCCTCAAAATAATTGAAGGACCAAGATTTTTGAACGCGAGTATAATTAGCTAAAACATTTAAATTCTGTAAAACTTGGGCCAAATCTTTCTACTCTATGCCCATAAATCAATAAACATTGTTACTGATTTCCATGCCTAATTCTGCCATAACTGTGTCTCAAATGCGCATACCCCAAAAACACACTTTCAAAAGGCAATGGGTTGGATAAAAAAATTCTTCTGTGGTCATTCAAGTAGAAAGCTTTTGTTTTGTTTGTTTGTTTGTTTTGTTGCTTTACGTCCCAAGTCAAAAGCTATGGTCATGGCGGGACAGTCAGTTCACCTAACCACACTTTTTCCTGGGCAAGCTTGAACGAGCAGTTAACCAGTACATCATGCACATACTTTCGCTTGTAACTGACAACAACCCTTCTTGAATGATTCAGCGGAAGGGAGGAGAATGACCGTAGAAATTATTTCATGATCATTCTCCACGAAAGTATGGGACCTGGCCGGGATCAAACTTGCGACCCCTGGATCTGCAGTCAGACTCCCATCTGTTGCCAGACATGTTACCGATGCGCTACGCGGCCCGGTACAAGTAGAAAGAAAGTGACATCAAATTAAACTGTGTTTTAAACAGTTCAGCTTCCATGCAAAATATTTCTTCAAATAATTTCATTATTGTGGGAAGGAAACATTTTTATCTCTGACAATGGAGTTTTGACATTGTTTTGTTTTCTGAAAACAATGTGTGTACTTGGCCATCAATAATCAGATTTTTGATCGTCATTCTATGCCATTGATGTCGTGGCAAATTGTACAACGGTTGTCACAGACAAACTCCATAACCAGTTGTCTGAACCCATAGTCTTGTCATTACCCACAGCCAAAAGGGACAAAAGAAGAAGTTGGTGGTATTGATGGATTTAAAACACCATAACATCGCACGAAAACAGAGATTTCAGCATCTAAAAGCATTATTCATTCATTTTATGCAGTTCTGTGGTCCATGGATCACGCACAAAAAATGACATTCCAAAACATTTAGGTCAAGTTTTAAAATGACTCAAAATTCATGTTAGTAACATTTTGTACCATTTACTTTTTGCTGTTTCACTTGGCAATAGGGTGTCAAAGGTGTATTGGTCCTTCAATTATTTTGAGCGGTATATTTACATGTACCTATAATGTTGAGCAAATATAACCAGACTTGACTGTAATGTCAACCCATATAAATGGTTACTTTTGCAAACAGTAATTACCCAGATGAAATGCAACTTTTAATCGGCGTCTGCACTGTTTGCTACTCGGAATTTTGTTTGCTCTGGGGTAAGCGTCGTTTTTACCAACCTTTCAATCATATACAGTAGAACTTTGATGGCTCAAACTAGCCGGGACCGTCAGTGTGAGTTAAACCCGTTGATGGGTTCGAGCGATACCTGGACTGACAACTTTTCAAGGTAGTTCATGTGTACTTTATGTTTACCATGGACACTACGTTTTTATCGATCAAAGCTGCTAAGTGCACGTGACGTCTGTCTTTTACCCCTTTGCAAGCTAGAGATAAAATTATAAGCGACATGTGTTTGCAATCATGCATCTGCGGAAAGTAAATGCATTGATCAGCATGCACATGTGGGTCATGACCATTATATTTACACTTGGACATTTTCTCCCACTGTTCCTGTAATGACTGAAAATATTACCTGTGGATCATAACCATTATATTTAGACTTGGACATTTTCTCCTATTGTTCCTGTAATGGTTGAAAATATAATCTGTGGTTCAAAGCCATTATATTTAGACTTGAACATTTTCTCCCATTATTCCTGTAATTATTAAACATATAACCTGTGGATCATAACCATTATATTTAGACTTGGACATTTTCTCCCACTGTTCCTGTAATGATTGAATATATTACCTGTGGATCATAGCCATTATATTTAGACTTGGACATTTTCTCCCATTACCTGTGGATCATAACCATTATATTTAGACTTGGACATTTTCACCCATTATTCCTGTAATGATTGAAAATATTACCTGTGGATCATAGCCATTATATTTAGACTTGGACATTTTCTCCCATTGTTCTATATTACCTGTGGATCATAGCCATTATATTTAGACTTGGACATTTTCTCCCATTGTTCTATATTACCTGTGGATCATAGCCATTATATTTAGACTTGGACATTTTCTCCCATTGTTCTATATTACCTGTGGATCATAGCCATTATATTTAGACTTGGACATTTTCTCCCATTGTTCTATATTACCTGTGGATCATAACCATTATATTTAGACTTGGACATTTTCACCCATTATTCCTGTAATGATTGAAAATATTACCTGTGGATCATAGCCATTATATTTAGACTTGGACATTTTCTCCCACTGTTCATGTTACAACTAGAAATATTACTGTGAATCATAGCCATTATACGAGGGTCAGTCAAAAATAACTGAGAGTTGGTTAATATCTTTTTACTGGGTTGGCAGTTTTGGCTGACACTTTATACACATATAGAATAGACCTTCGGGCTTCTATACATATAGAAGATGACGTCTTATCATCTACAATGCGCTGTTGCTAGGCAACAGAAGACTGTCTCTCAGTGATGTGCGTTCCCGCTGACGACACTTGACTAAGCAGCCATGAATTTAAAATCATTTTAAATCTAAAACAGTATAATTACGGACCTTTTATCCATCCAATTATATCAAAAAATGTGTTAGCAATGTTTTGAAGAAGTGTAATAGATAGTTAATACAATACATGCAATGTTTGTTGCCTAACAACCAAAATCGATGGAAATTCCATTTTTAACTAAAAGACCAGATTTTGTTGCTATGACAACCGTTTATTCCTAGGAATATTCAAGATATGCATTCAGATGTTAAAACCATTTACTAAATACAATGAAATTGTCATATGATATAATACTTAGTTGATAATATTACTCTAAAATGAACCGTAACTGGTGGGTGGGGTATATTTTTGGGTGAAATTTTCAGAAAATTTAGTTAATTTTCCTCTTATTTATGTAATAAAATTGCAACGCCTCAATCTCAGTTGTTGCTTTTCACAAAATATATTCACATACTGTATTGGCAACAAATGCACAAGTTGGTGTAACTTAAATTTTGTATAGTGTTTCCATAGCAACGCTATATTCCAGCGTGAACGCATGGCGTTATTTCACGTTCTTCGGTTGCTAAGCAACAACGATCTATACTTTGCATGGTCTTGTATATTGCATATTCTGACACATGACAGTTCATCTCATGCGTGTGCCAAAGTTCACTAGTGTATGTTAGCCTAAGTAAGAGGTATGAATCAACTCTCAGTTATTTTTGACTGACCCTCGTATTTAGACTTGGACATTTTCACCCATTATTCCTGTAATAATTGAAAATATTACCTGTGGATCATAGCCATTATATTTAGACTTGGACATTTTCTCCCATTGTTCCTGTAATGATTGAATATATTACCTGTGGATCATAGCCATTATATTTAGACTTGGACATTTTCTCCCACTGTTCCTGTAATGATTGAATATATTACCTGTGGATCATAGCCATTATATTTAGACTTGGACATTTTCTCCCACTGTTCATGTTACAACTAGAAATATTACTGTGAATCATAGCCATTATACGAGGGTCAGTCAAAAATAACTGAGAGTTGGTTAATATCTTTTTACTGGGTTGGCAGTTTTGGCTGACACTTTATACACATATAGAATAGACCTTCGGGCTTCTATACATATAGAAGATGACGTCTTATCATCTACAATGCGCTGTTGCTAGGCAACAGAAGACTGTCTCTCAGTGATGTGCGTTCCCGCTGACGACACTTGACTAAGCAGCCATGAATTTAAAATCATTTTAAATCTAAAACAGTATAATTACGGACCTTTCATCCATCCAATTATATCAAAAAATGTGTTAGCAATGTTTTGAAGAAGTGTAATAGATAGTTAATACAATACATGCAATGTTTGTTGCCTAACAACCAAAATCGATGGAAATTCCATTTTTAACTAAAAGACCAGATTTTGTTGCTATGACAACCGTTTATTCCTAGGAATATTCAAGATATGCATTCAGATGTTAAAACCATTTACTAAATACAATGAAATTGTCATATGATATAATACTTAGTTGATAATATTACTCTAAAATGAACCGTAACTGGTGGGTGGGGTATATTTTTGGGTGAAATTTTCAGAAAATTTAGTTAATTTTCCTCTTATTTATGTAATAAAATTGCAACGCCTCAATCTCAGTTGTTGCTTTTCACAAAATATATTCACATACTGTATTGGCAACAAATGCACAAGTTGGTGTAACTTAAATTTTGTATAGTGTTTCCATAGCAACGCTATATTCCAGCATGAACGCATGGCGTTATTTCACGTTCTTCGGTTGCTAAGCAACAACGATCTATACTTTGCATGGTCTTGTATATTGCATATTCTGACACATGACAGTTCATCTCATGCGTGTGCCAAAGTTCACTAGTGTATGTTAGCCTAAGTAAGAGGTATGAATCAACTCTCAGTTATTTTTGACTGACCCTCGTATTTAGACTTGGACATTTTCACCCATTATTCCTGTAATAATTGAAAATATTACCTGTGGATGATAGCCATTATATTTAGACTTGGACATTTTCTCCCATTATTCCTGTAATGATTGAAAATATTACCTGTGAATCATAGCCATTATATTAAGACTTGGACATTTTCTCCCATTGTTCTATATTACCTGTGGATCATAGCCATTATATTTAGACTTGGACATTTTCTCCCATTGTTCTATATTACCTTTGGATCATAACCATTATATTTAGACTTGGACATTTTCTCCTGTTGTTCCTGTAATGATTGTAAATATTACCTGTGGGTCATAGCCATTATATTTAGACTTGGACATTTTCTCCCACTGTTCCTGTAATGGTTCACCAGTGCCTTTCTCTACTGGTTCTGTGCCTGTAAAGATCAAAGCAAACTTTTATTGCCAGAACAATGAAAATGTTACGCACATCAAAGGGAGACAACTGGATCAAGCGGTGATTCTCTTCAATTACGTCCCTTTTCAAAATGGGAACTTCTCTTAAAGGAAAGAATTCGCTCCCAGAGGGAGCGAATTCTTCCCTTTATGAGCAGTTCTTTACAGTATGGAAAATCACTATTTACACATTAGGTGACCTCCCTTGAATGTTACTATTTTTATTACGCACTGTGTAACTGCATAATGGGAGCTACGCCAATGGTGCATTTGCACACTGAGTACTTTATGGACTATTTACACAGAGGATCTTACATGAGTGCTCCTCTTGTTGCAGATATATAGAATCATAAATGAGTGCTCCTCTTGTTGCAGATATAGAGGATCTTACATGAGTGCTCCTCTTGTTGCAGATAAAGAGGATCCTACATGAGTGCTCCACTTGTTGCAGATATAGAGGATCTTACATGAGTGCTCATGTTTTATTGAATTTACTAAACAAGTTGAGGAAAAGAGATAAAATGGGAGGCTTGCCGAGCATTTTATCTATTTTGCGCAAGGAATTTAATAAATTCAATAATACAAGAGCATGAATGTTAGACTGATTTTATTTATCATAAGACATTAAGAATAATTTGAAATCTCATTTCTGGTGTAAAAATGTTATAATTTTGTCATTATGTATGCAATGTTGTTATGGACGTCATAACGTTTCCCGTAAATATATAAACTTTAATCCACTAGTGGTTTATCAATTTTATTGCATGCCGTTATTTCACTCCCAGATGCAATGTGATATGATAAAATTAATAATTGTCTTGCTTACATTTAAAATTTCTTAAAAATATAGATACACCGTGTGAATGAAAACTGGCAAGACATCAATGGTCCAGGTTCGGACAAAGTGAGACTCAAACCAGTCTCCTCAGCTACTTAGACTAGCTAGAAAATTGAAAGCTTGCTTGTAGCAAGTTTAGATATGATACAGTCCAATAAGTGAATAACAAAGGCACTGATCAGACTAAGTAGGTGCACAGCCTGGTCTACGGCTTTGTTGTTCGCAAACATCGTAGACAGGTTTTCTCGCGTTGAGGCCCCCTTCATGTCCAACATTGATCTCCAGTTTCCCTGACCTAACCTTAATATATGTGTGCAAAAGAGTTTCTGTTCTTGAAGAAAAATTAACAAAATATATTTTAGAAATAAAACCATTGCACCCTTACACTAATGCTTGAGGAGTGTTCAAATGGGTATAGCCCATAATCAACTAGGCTTTATCAATGATATTTGACCGCATTTATAAATGATTTATATGCCTTAGGAGAGATTGAAGGGGCGCTCGTTTGAGACTCATCTGAGGCACTGTGTTGTGTGTCTTTATTCTTTAAGTCACAGCCAACAGTGTTTCAGTCATGTTTGAAAGAGTGTTCCATGGTTAAACCAGTATTAAGGAGCAGCTTAAGTGGCTGGCTCAAGGAACCAACACAGTGACTCCGCTGGCAGTGAGGCTCAAACTAGCAGCCCTTTGATCCCCTGTCTACACTCTACCAACTGAGCCACTGCCCTCTGTAGTTGAATAGTAAATTACATAGTTCCCACAGAAATTCAAAAACACAATTCCATGATTTTCCATGATCAACAATGTATTTTCCATGACTAATTAATGCACAGCCTCCAACCTCCCCTTTTAGCAGCATCTTAATCCCCGCTCAGCATAAATGCGGAATGCAGCAACAGTAATGTATTTAAATAAGCATGCTTGTAGACCATGCATGCATTTTGAAATAATTAAAACTTGACACCATCAGTAGCCAGAAAACTAGCTGTCAGACACACAAGTTTTGTGTGTCTGACAGCTAGTTTTCTGACTACTGATGGTTTCAACAAATTATTTCACAAAATTCCATGATTTTTCCATGGTTATTCATTTTTTTTTTTAATTCCATGATTTTTCATGCATGGAATTTATTTTAGTGATTTTCCAGGTTTTCCATTATTTCCAGAGCTTGTGGGAACCCTGTACCAACTGAACCACTGCCCTCAGTAGTTGAACAGTTGTACATACCAGAAAAATCAACTTGGTCTCTATGGAGGTACTGTCCAGTTTTCTTCACTCTGTAACTTTTTCCTTTCACCATGCCTTGTGTAAGTAGATTAACAAATGGCTCTCTGTGTTTCACAATGCCAATATCACAGAGAAAATGGTTGAAAAATCTGGCGTAGTATAAATGTAACAGAGCTGTAAAGATAAATAGGGTAAATATATTTTGTTTGGCTTGTGGTTTAACCCTTAAAGTGCCACCTATAATTTGCAGCAGACGACAATTTCAAATTATGCCGCTTTTCAAAAATAACAAATAAGGTATGATATTTCATGAGAATCGTCTGCTGGCAGACGATTCTCATGAAATATCATACCTTATTTTTTTCGAAAATTGGGAAAGATGTTGCAAAATTTGACGTCTGCTGCAGTTGTGATTGGCGCTTTAAGGGTTAACATCCAATTCCACAGCTATGGTCATGTCGAGATGGTCAATTAACCTAACCAGACTTTTCCTGCCCAAGGTTACACTAAGTGGTTAACCAGTACTTTGTGCACATACTTTCATCTGTAACTGACAACAGCTTTTGTTTTGTCTGATTTGACTCTTTACCTCCCATCAACAATCTTTCAGTTAAACAGGGACAGGTCTTCCTGGGTTGAACCGGTACTAAGCTAGGATAAATGTGTCTTGCTCAAGGACCACAACGCAGTGACGCCGGTGAGGCTTGAACCCGTGACCCTTTGGTCTCGTCAAGCACTCTACCACTGAGCTACTGCGCTCCCTTGCGCTGACAACAGCCTTTATTTAATCAGCGGGAGATGACAATAGAAAATATTTCATGATCAATCTCCTTGAAAGCATGGGGCGGACCCAGGATGGAACTAACAACCCCCTATTGCTCTATGAGGCCAGGCTATAGGTAAATGATCTTATATTAAAAACAACTACCTGACAAAAATCCTCAGGAAACAATGCAGATCTACATCTGGCCTCACGGTTATAAATATTTTGTATGCTCAATTCACAAGAGCATGAAATTTGAAATCTTCATAAATATTGAACTACAAACAAATGAGTATTTTTCGTGCTTCGAACACACAACAGACAGGTGGCAATCAAAAACTTTAATACTACCGACAAACATAGATCAAAAAAATAGTTAGAAACAGAATATTTGATAGCCATTTTTCGCCATATAATGGCAATTGAAAACACTGTTTCTAGCGTTTTTGATCCATGTTTGTCGATTGTTAAGAGCGTTTTTTATTGCTGCCTGTCCGGTGTGGAACAGCCAACATTTTTTTTGTCCTGGTTAACAAAACTTAAAATGCCAACAATTGTTGCTTTTGTTTGTTTGATTTGATGCATTATGTCACAGTCAGCAATTTTTCATTCATGTTTGGAGGATATCCTCTCTTCATGGGTTGAACCAGTACTAAGCAGTGGATTACGTGCCTTGCTCAACGACAAACCACAGTGACTCTATTGAGTCTCAAACTACCAAACCTTTGATCCCCCAGTCTAACACTCTACCGATTGAGCCACAGCACTCCTCCAACATTGTTGGCATTTTAAACTTATGGTCCAGGACAAATTTCATGCTTTAGTGAGCGGAGCATGAAAAATGATTTAAACCTTGGAGCCAGGCCCTGAGGTTATAAAACTGTTTTCATTCTCAACTCAGCTGAGCACAAAATTTATCATGCTCATAAATGTTAAAATGCCAACAATTGTTGGCATTTTAACATTTAATTACCGTGATAAATTTTTGGCACTTTAACATTATTAGCATGATAAATACAACATCAGAGAGACTTAAAGCAAGGAACTTCTTTATTTGTCAGTATTTACGTATTTATGAGCCGTTGAAATTTCGTGCTCAGTTGAGTTGAGCATGAAAAAAGTTTTATAACCTCAGGGCCAGGCTATAGTTGAAAACAGTAAGAGGCAAGTGTTAAAAAATGTTTGCATTATTATCATAAGTTTAAACATACACACAGGTCCAAATAAATATAAATTTTGAGCATAACATTCAAAATACTTTCTTACCTGTGAGTTTTAAAATAAGTTTTGGGTACTAATAAGAACCATCTCATTTTGAGTACTCACAACAAATGTCTTGTTTTAGCATAAGTTTTGGGTACTCAAAAGAACTGTCTCAATGAGACAGTTCCTGCTAGTACCCACAACATATGTTTTGGTTTATAAATAAGAAAATTATCTTTTAATTACCCACTCTTATCGAGAGGCCCAATTACATACAGACTGAAGTTAACAATGCAGGTCAATAAAAATATATAGTGTGGGTACTCAAAAGAACCGTCTCGATGAGACACTTCTTTTGAGCACCCAAAACACATGTTTAAACTGATGGATAATAATCAAAATTTTACACTCAAAATTTTGCTTAACTGGCCCTATGACAATGGCCACTGAGTAACTGCATAGCACTATTTTTTGTTAAGAGCATTTACAGCACAACATTTGATAGCTTCATAACACCAACTTGATAGGTGGTGTTATGAAGCATACAAACATATCATACAAACAACCAATATTGAGATATCCAATTATCTCAAAATTATTTGTTTGTATGATTTGTCCCAGTCAAAATATTTTCAGTCATATTAGGATGTAACACAACTACCTTTTCAAAATTTTATACCATTTCTTAAAAGATGGTTTTGTGTTTTAACACCAACAGAATCTAGGTGAGGATTTGGCGCTAGTGGAGCGCATTTAAGCCCCCCGGTGGCTTGGGCTGCTGTACGTTCTGGGGCGGTGGTTCTGTTGTTTGTTTGTCTATTTGATTTGATTCTTTACATCCCATCAACAATCTTTCAGTTAAACAGGGATGTGTCTTCCTGGGTTGAACCAGTACTAAGCTATGATAAATGTGTCTTGCTCAAGGACCACAACCCAGTGACGCTGGTGAGGCTCGAACCCGCGGCCCCCCAGTCTCGAGTCAAGCTCTCTACCACTGAGCACCTGGTTCTGTTGTTGTTGATCTGTTGTTTAATGTGCTTCCCATTGTTTGTGGGAGTTCTGTGTTTGTCTTTATTTTGTTAAGCATTACTTTGTGTCCATTCTAGTTTTGCAATCATCTTGAAGAGGAAGTGAAAGCTGGTTGCTTTGCTATTAATGACTTACAGATGTATTGTTACTATAAATGTTCTGTGGCACTTCCCCAGGGTGCTGTGGGTTGGTCTGCATTGTATGATTGTGGTATTTCCTGATCATACTCACTTACTTTTTGACCAAGAAATGATTCACTTATACAACAGTCCATCCCTATGGACCCAAATATAAAGAGACTTCAGTGTATTTTGTATTTACCATGTTCTTTGCCTCCAACATACAGATCCACAGGCATATACTTGTTGGCCTTTTCTGGATCACAGGGCAACGAGGTATTTTTGGAATCCAAGTATCGAAGAAAATACCAGGATGAATCCAGGAAGGTGTCCATAGTGTCAGTCTCTCTTGTAGCGTCTCCACCACATCTAGCCAAAATATAAAATATTTATCCCTTTAGGCACAAGTAGATTATTCCTTCTTGTTTGTAACAATAAACTTGAAATGGTCCATTTTATATATTGAGAGGGGCACAGGTTAAATTTTTCAATTGAAAATTGTATATCTTTCTCTGAAATTTTTGTCTTTAAGTGAGCAATTAGTGTATACCCTGCTGAAATGCCGCATCAGGTGGCATTTCATCTAGGTCTTCACTGTTTGCCAAAGGGCACTAGTATACATTTATATATTTTTAATTTATACACGCAATCAATTGGGTAATACACATGTATCCATCAGGCTTTGATTTTGATTTGATTCTTTATGTCACATCAACAATCTTTCAGTTAAACAGGGACGGGGGTCTTGTTGGGTTGAACCAGTACTAAACTAGGATAAATGTGTCTTGCTCAAGGACCACAACGCAGTGACGCCTTTGAGGCTCGAACCTGCGACCTCTTGGTCTCCAGTCAAGCACTCTACCACTGAGCCACTGCGCTCCATCAGGCTTTGACATTTCAAATATTATGAGGGTAAAATTTAAGAGTCTACATTGATAATATCAAAATATCAGGGGTATTCTAATTACCTCCATATGCAGACTGAATTGAACAGTTCTAATTAGCAATACTTGGATTTGGTTTTTATTATTTCAATTTTAGTGAACAAGCAAATTGATCAACACCTTTAGCAAGTGGGGAAAATAGTCCCTTGCTATTTAAGCAAGTAGTTGAAAGTCTTTACTTTGATCCCTGTGACATCAGAAAGTACCATGTATGAAGATAAATATTGGAAAACATAAAGTGTCTTATTCATATCAAGTCTACGGTGTCGATTTAAAAACACAGACATTCTTTTTCCACTCCGTCTCAGAGACAGACAGGAATATAAGTATCCTTCACGAGTGTGAGGGTAGGATAGAAAAATCTGTCCCGAAGATGGCCATTTGGCATCATGAGGCTTGCGGAGTGATGACAAATGGTGATCCCAAGAGAAGGATTTTTCTATGTTACCCTAACACGAATAATGGATTCATTTTCTTGCTCAACACTGTTTTTATTTATTTATTTATTTTAAAATTAGCTTCCAGAAGTCCCTGAATACACTAAGATGCAATTTCACATGATGACATTACTTGACATCATGGGTAAGATAGCATGGGTAAGATAAGATTTTCTATCCCAGGGTAAAATCTCAGATATCCTTATCAGGTGTGCAAGAAAATAATTTCTGAGTTTGAATACATTACCTTTGGAAAAAAAATGAAAAAAAAATTATTGAATTTTAAAAGATGCTTTCATATAGCCTTACTTTGGGCATTTAACATGTAACCATTCTTTATTCTGTGCCAGTGGTGACGCCCCTTTACCGGTGAACTCAGTGACATGTGGCAGCTTGACAGGTAGATCTTTAAATGGCACAGGTACAGCCTGAAATATCAACCTTTCAAAATTCAATGATCACATATCCATTTCCAAATTTAGCAAATACTGTAGACCCTGATGAATGCCCCATTATGCGGCATTTCATCTGGGTCTTCTGTATTTGCCAAAGAGTACATTTAGGAGTCACCAGTATACATTTATATATTTTAAATATATACAAGGTATCAGTTGTGCCAGGAGCGATTCCCCTTTACCGGTGAACTCAGTAACGTGTGGCAGCTTGACATGTAGATCTTTAAATGGCACAGCAACAGCCTGAAATATCAACCAAAATTCAAGGACTTTACAAGGATCACATATCCATTTCCAATTTTAGCAAACAGTGTAGACCCAGATGAAATGCCGCATAATGCGGCATTTCATCAGAGTCTCCAGTATTTGTCAAAGGGTACATTTAGGAGTCACTAGTATACATTTATATATTTTTAATTAATACAAGGTATCAATTGTGCCAATGGTGATGCCCCTTTACCAGTGAACTAGTTACAAGCTTGACAGATAGATCTGTAAATGGCACAGGAACAGCCTGAAATATCAACCAAAATTCAAGGACTTTTCAAGGATCACATATCAATTTCCAAATTTAGCAAATAGTGTAGACCCTGATGAAATGCGGCATTTCATCAGAGTCTCCAGTGTTTGCCAAAGGGCACGTTTAGGATTTATATATTTTTAATTTATACAAGGTGTAAATTGAGCCAGTGGTGATGCCACTTTATCGGTGAACTCAGTTGCATGTGGCAGCTTGACATGTAGATCTTTAAATGGCACAGGAACAGCCTGAAATATCAACCGAAATTCAATGACTTTTCAAGGATCACATATCCATTTCCAAATTTAGCAAATAGTGTAGACCCTGATAAAATGCCACATTATGCGGGATTTAATCTGGGTCTTCAGTATTCAGAGACTAAGCTGGGAGGCGACTAGGGCAAAATGGTCACCCTAGGGGCCGAAGTTCCACCCTAAATGGGACCCAGGGAGAAGTGGGAGTATCCCTAAAAAAAATGGTTTTTTTTAGGGACTCCTTTCATTGTCACCACACAAATGCAAGCTGTGATGACAATCTACTACCACTGCATGGTATTTCTCCTTCCTATTAATGGCGATAGTATGTGAAATAGCTAATTTGCTTCTAAACTGACAGAAAATGCCATAATTTTACGTTATAACTCCTCCCTATCTGACTTTCACTTCTCCCTAATATTACTGGAGGGAGAAGTCTCTTCTCCCTACTGTCAGGGCCCAGCTTGAACCTTGAGTATTTGCCAAAGGGCACATTTAGGAGTCACTCGTATACATTTATATATTTTTAATTAATACAAGGTATCAATTGTGCCAATGGTGATGCCCCTATACCGGTGAACTAGTTACAAGCTTGACAGGTAGATCTGTAAATGGCACAGGAACAGCCTGACATACCAACCATACAAGCTAAGAAAGTCAAGGACATTTAAAGGATCAAATTGAAATCTCCTACAATTTTCAAGGGCTACCAGTTTATGAAATAAACTATATGCTGTTTTTATTATTCAGTTTCTCAAATGCTATACAACACAGATCAAACTTATAACACAGATCCAGACAAACAATTTTTTACTATTTATAGCACATAAAATGATTTTTCATGGGTTTTCAAGGCTTTTAGAGATATTATTTCTCAAAATATAATTTAATACAAAGTTTTCAATATCAACTCTATATGTAACATAATTAATTCTCAACCCGTGAGTAAACAGGTAGACTTAATAATGACATCATCACCACCTTTTCTGATAAGCTTTCTTATTTTACAAACTTATTCTGCACCAAACAAAGATTGAACACTTTTATATCGATTTAGGGGTCCATTAAGAGGGCTAAATCCAACAGAAAACAATAAAATTCAAGTACTTTGCAAGTATGTGACATTGCTGTATCTACACCTTGAATATAAGCAATATCTTTTCTTCAAATTTTCTTGATATCAAGATTCACCTGCTAAAAGACTTTCCTATGGCTTTCAAGAATGACAGGTTTCACACAGAGGTTCGTATCACAAGAGCTGGACTGAAGCTAGACCAATTACAATTAATTCATAAAAGTCAGATTACAAATCCGACTCAATTCAGCTAAGGGCCCATAATAATGAAAGCTCTGGAAAGTTTAATTAGTTGAACTTGATACGAAGAAAAGTTTTAAGGTTGTTGCAAATCCCAAAGACAGGAATATTTTGCAACAAGGCTCATATCCCCTATCACTTCACTTACCCCACAATCTTTACAGTGGATCATCGGTATAGGTGTGCCCCAGTAGCGTTGTCTAGATATTAACCAATCCTTCAAGAATGGGCTCACAAGATGTCCTCCAAAGCCACCTTGCTGAAAAATATAAAATATTGATCTGCGAAACCAACATAATTATATCCTTCATGTTAATCAAAAAGATGATGATGAGGTCGATGATGATGATGATGATGATGAATTATAGAGTTTAAACAAAAAAATGTGGAAAAAAAATACAGCACAATTTCCTGCTCATAAATTTAAAACGCTAACTCAGCATTTATAAGCAGAATTAATGATTACATCTCAGAGTTTTAAAGCAAGAAAAACATTATTTTTCAGCATATTTTGGTTTTATGATTATTTTCATTATTATTTTTCTTGCTCACCACTATTTTTTATTTATAGATTCATTTATTTTAAAATTAGCTACCAGAAGTCCCTGAATACGCTAAGATGCAATTTCACATGATGATTTACTTGACATCCTGGGTAAGATAGCATGGGTAAGATAAGATTTTCTATCCCTTGGTATAACTCAGATATCCTTATCGAGTGTGCAAGAATAAAAGATTCTTACCCTAACTTGTTTAGTTATTGCTTCAAATGCTTCCTTTCTTGAAGTACCAGATATCTACAAAACATAACAATTGTTATTGTATTGGTCATTTAAGAAATAAATTTGATTTTTGGAATGTTCATGTAATCATGAATACTTTGGGTCTCTTGCAAAGTAAGTGAAGCTCAACTTTGCAAGAGACCCGAAGTATTCATGATTCCTTGAATAGACAAAAAATAGAATTTATTGCTAATATTTACATTTTTTTTTATAATATCTAAAATACAGAAATTATTTATAATTTAGGAAACAAAACTTTTGTATTTAATATGTAATTGTATTAACAGTATGTTGGAGAAGAAAACGGAAAGCAGAACAGCCAGTGCGAACACGGACAGCCATTGGAACAAACAAGAGGATCGTTTTGCATGTGTGACTCAGGTGTGGCTTGCTGTCAATCACAACACCAGTGTCACTTCTGGCCAATGAATTTGATGTTCCAAGCGTTTCGCACGGGCAAGGGAGCTTGGCAGCTGTCGATCAAATTTATGTCTTTCATGAGGCTATGAACGGTTGCAAAAATCTTAAGTTTCAATTAAGGCTTGCTTTGAAAGTGTAAATATAAAGTCTTGAGGAAATTTACAAAATATTAATCATGTCCAAATCAAACCTGATTGCTATCACCATAAAACTTGTATACTGGAATGATGATATACTGCGGTACAGTAAAATCTGTCTTGAGTGGACACATAAAAAGTGACCAAAACTTTTTTCAATACTGATTATCGCTTAATGCAGGTCAAAAATATTGCAGAATGCTCCAAGAGGAGCATTCTGCAATACTTTCGACCTTCATTAATCTACCATTTGTCATTAAGATCTTTGTTTTGTCTACTTTTGAGTGGCTGCTTAAGGCAGGTTTTACTGTATTTGGAATCCAACAGCAGCATCTGAGTTTATGATTGGTCAGACGGATGCACCAGGGCGTTATATTTCCAAGGCTTTGTAACACAATAGCCCATCAACCACTTTCATGAAGAGATAACGATAATATGCTTGTAAATTCCCCAGTATTGTTTAAGCAGTAATAGTAGGGTCCTTAGCACTATTGGCCGTGAGTCCCATTGCTGATCCAGCGGAAGGAGTTCAATCCCAGCTCTGCTCCATACTTTCCTAGAGATTGATCATGGAATATTTTCTACGATATTTCTTGTTTATTCAAGAATGGCTGATGTCAGTTACAAGAGAAAAAATGTATACATAGTAATAGTTAACCGCTTAGTCTAGCTTAGACCCAGGAAAAATTGTTGTAAGGTTAACTGACCATCTCGACATGACCATAGCTGTTGATTGGGATGTTAAACCACAATTCTAACACCAATCGCCTATAAATCCAATGGTAAAATCCAGTGATTTATTGGTTAGCTATAATCACTGCACGGACTAGCATGACTTTATTTGGCCGATAGTTTGATTTTTTTTATGATGTCAACTATCCAATATATTGGAATTAGATGGAATAATGTCATTTTTTCCACTTACTGACATCTAAAATGTAAGTAAAATATTCGTTTCAGCCCAAACAAAATTTATCTGTTTAAGATGGTGAAATCTTGATAGAATATAAAAGAATTGTTCATAGTTTCAATCTTTTGTTGTGTTAAAATCGAAATACATGTATATTCGTGCTGACTTAATATACCCATCTGCTTTAAACAACTTTATTGTCTTTCGGATGTCTTGTTACTGTAAATGTTCTGTGGCTCTTCCTCACGGTGACATGGGTTGGTCTGCAGTGTGCGATAGTGATATCTCATGATCATACTCACTTACTTTTCAATAAACTTACTGACTGTGAATTGAGAATAGTGTTTGAATCTCCATCCAAGACCTGTTGCCATGGTAACTGTAAACTATCAGCTATACTTTTATCTTCATCTTCTAAACATGGTATTCCTGAAAGTTGAATATGTAAATGTTCTAAAATTTCAAACACTAGCTGAATGCTCAAAAGGCCTAGAAAACAGTGCAGACCCAAATCAGACTGCTTCTGAAGAAACAGTCTGATCAAGGTCTCCTCTGTTTGCTATTCTGACAAGCATCTTGCGAATTCCTGCCTAAAAATTAAAATTTTATATAAGAGCAGAATGAGAAAAGTGTTGGACATTTTTAGAAACATTTACCATATTAATGAAATGATCAAAAAGTACAATATTTTACAAATATTTTCGTAGTTCGTCAAAAGAGAAGAGAAACCCTGACGTCAACGTCAAAGAAGCTTCAGTATGGGCTAGTATATATTTTCTATGATTTTAGGAATAGTTTTTATCAATTTTCTGTAAAGATTCTTCAAAGTAAATTTAAGTGATTGTTTGATTTTAAAAGGCAAATTTTAATGAATTAGAGGTTGAAATTATCTGTCAACAAGGATAGAAAAAAGCTTCCAGAAGTTCTAAAATCATTTTTTCCCTAAGCTCCAAGAAACCTCAACCATAAGAATAATTTTTGCCCTAGGCCCCTAGAAACCCCAACCATAAGAATCATATTTGCCCTAGGCCCCTAGAAACCCCAACCATGAGATGACAGTCAAACCATTGATTCCACTGCATAAACAAATGGACATTTTTCACTAATCAATATTTAAACTGATGGGTATTAGGCCTATCACGCTAAATTTCCAGCAATATATCTGCAATAGAATCTAACAATTAAGCACTAATTCTGTTTGTTTGTTTGATTTGATTCATTACGTCCCATCAACAATCTTTCAGTTATAAAGGGACGGGTCTTCCTGGGTTGAACCCGTACTAAGCTAGGATTAATGTGTCTTGCTCAAGGACACAAAGCAGTGAAGCCGGTGAGGCTCAAATCCGTGGCCCCTTGGTCTCGAGTCAAGCACTCTACCACTGAGCCATTGCACTCTCTACAAATACTATTGAGTATAATAATAATAATACCTAGAAGAGAGTCAGTGCCCTCTATAAACTCTCTAGACGAGGAGACCAGAAGTGGTACACTGGCTTTAGTGATGGGATGTTCTGCTTCTAAACACAACAATGTGGTGTTGGCATCAACTTTCTAAAATAAAAACAAACTCACGATGAAAAAGCCAGGCCTCCAGAAATCCTCTCTTTTTTGTCATCTGCTGATGACCTTTGCAAACAGTTTGGACTGACAAAATGTCTCCTGATCTGGATCCAAACCATTTGACACTCTGATGTTTCTGAAATAATTTTTTGAAAAAGTTAACTTCCAAAAAAGTCAGCAGATGACAAAAAAGCATGAAAACTTACCCAGCATGCAAAGAGTTAATCCAGCTGCTCAGCTACAGACTATAGAGAATCTTCAAAATATGTATACGGCATGATTATCTATCATTATTATACACGTGGGCAGAAGTCAATTGCCAATTTAGAAATCTCTCCATTGCAATAGGAAATTATTTTAAACTTCTTTCAGCCTTACATTATGATGTTCAGCAAGTGAAAATATTTGCAGAAGTAAAATTTCATAAATCCTGGAGCACTTTTTGTAGAACTATTGAGATAAGCATAAAAAATAACCTGTTTATTCACCCTAGTTTTAGACCACTTTTGTACATTAAATAAGTATTTTAGCACTAGCGTTGAATGCAAAAGCCTCCAAAAATTGTCTTTATGCTTTTTGATGTCAAGACTATTGTTTTGTGCTGCATAGTTACTGTAAAAAGTTTTTCGTACTTGCATTTAACCTCATAATTTTTACTAGTCAGGATTTAACTAGATTTACTAATGAAAAAACCCCAAAATTGATAATTTTCTTTTACTTTTTCAATGTAAATCATTTGTATATAATGTCATCCATTAACCTGCTTCATATCTGCTATCGTCTCTGCTAAGACAGGGTTGATACAGGCAAGTTTGAGTAAAATTCAAGGACTTTTCAAGGACGTCTAAAGACTATCCTACAGTTTTCAAGGACTCAAAGTTTAGGAAAAATCCTGATTTAAGTGTAAAATTCTACTTCAGAAATGCTAGACCGAGATAATGGAGACATTAGTACTGGAAAATTAGTATAAAATTGTTGTGCCTTTATACTGATTTAAATTCTCTATCAACAGTGTTAATAGACTTCGAGCTAAAAAAGGTCCTGCTCCCCCCCCCCCCCCCTAGGGAATTTTGCAGACATATCCTTTCTTGAAGAAAATTTCAAGCCGCATCTTTTAAGAGATGTTTGCACTCTGTGCCTCGGGGCGTTAGTCTCTGACAGCCTGTTACATATGTTACTGTAACAAACTAAGGAAAAAATCAAAATGAAAGTTTGAGCTACAGAAAGAAGACATTTAACCATCTAATTATTCAAATTTCTTATGTAGTTTGCAAGCTGGATGCCTAAGCTACATAAAAGCAGCATTTTAAACAAAATTACAGCCTTCAATGGTGTTATATGCGTTACATAAATTAAATTTCCCTTTGAAAGTTGAAATCGTGACTAACAACATTCATTTTACAGCCGATTTGTGCATTTTTACAAGTGTTTTTAATCTTAGTTTACTAAAGTACTCATTTGACTAATAGAAAAAACAAAGTTTGCTTTTCTATCTCAAATACATTGTTTTATATGAGCTATTAAACAACCCTACCCCCAATTTTCAGTATCCAATTTTGGTATCTATTATTGAAGAAAAATATATGAAAATATTTGACGCTCATGGATATCTTACATTTTTGGCACTGTCTTGCTAATGCAATAAAGAATCATACATTTGCAAGTTTGACATCAAGACCAGAGCACTTATTAAAGTATGTAACGTATGTTACATGGCATAATGAACGAGTTAGGAAATTTTCTTGGAAGTAAGAGAGGATATTTCAGAAAAATACCGTTTTTCACATGATTTCCTATTAATCTCTAGCCTTTGGTGCCTTAGTCTTAGTAATTACAGTCATTGCTGATAACAAGCCCTTGGAATTGTGTTACCTATGTTATATATAATCTTTGTAATCACATATTTCCTAATGCCTATGATATATAAATATATAGACATATAGATAGAAATTAATAGTTCTCTTCTAAATGACACAATTTAATAAATATTCCTATTAAATAAAATTATTCAAAAACAATCTTTATTCAAGTCACCCTCACAATGTCTTTCATTGTGTCTGCTTCTATTGCAAAATAATCATCCATTTCATCACAAACAGTAGAATCATGGCATTGTATCAGGACTGCAAACTGAGTACAACCCTGTTCCTCTCCACCCCTTTGGGAATTGTGCAGACATATCCTACCTTAAAGAACAATTCAAGCTGCATCAAATAAGAGATGTTTGCACTCTATTAACTAGGGGGTTAGCCTGTAATGGTATGATATGTATGTTACCATATCAATTTAAGAATAAATGAATGCAAAGTCTTAGAAACAGAAAGAAGATATAAAACTATCTATTTATTTGAATTATTCATATAGCTTGCATGCTGAATACCTTTGATACATAAGAAAAGATTTTTTAACAAATATACAGCTTCCTATGGTGTTATATGTGTTACATTAATTAAGATTACTTTTTAAAATTGGTAATTGTGACAAACATCACTTATAAGCGTTTCGTGTGATCCTCCTCTTTAGCCATCAAAAGACTTAATTTTCTTTGTATGTGTGGCCAGTGCCAGCGTCAAACAACTTGACTCAGCCAAACTTTAATCCTTAGCATTCTTCAAAAGCAGAAACAGCATATCAGTGTCATGGGATCAAACACCTGATTAAATATGGGTTTAATGCCATTTCACATATATGCATACAATGGAGTATGACTCTGGTATATTTCTCTTCCTGTGAAGTGGCAAGAGCAATCTAACTGCAGCTGCCTCTGCATCAGTGCTAGTCAAATGATAACTTTGCTCTGATTTTGCAAAATCTGTGTCTCTACCGTGTACCTCTAAGAATACTTTAAGATTTCTGACATTGGTCAAACAGAAATTTGATAGGCTGCTTTTTTGCATCATTTGCCATGGAACCTATCCAGTCTTTTGGTGCTTAAGTCCTCAGGTCTTAGATCAATAGTATTTTGCTGCACCCAAAGAACTTTATAAGTTTTCTTTAGTTACAATGTTGACTCTTGATGGTTTTGGCAGACCGTCTGAAACAATTTCTGTTACACTTTGAAAGTTATCTGGTATAAGAGAAAGAATATGAAGTTGGACATTGCCATCAATAATGTTTGCAGTTGGTTGTTTTTTGATGTCAGTACATTGAAGCATGTCTTAAAATAATGTAAAACCTATGATTTCTTAGTTTTTGCAGCCATATCATTAGCTGTTGCATTCAAAAGAAGGAAAGTGGACTATAGGTAGAATGGGATAACCAGTAGTTCTATATTATGCTCTATGTAAGATTTATACAGAGTAAACAAGTTGATAAGATGCCTTATTTCATGATCCATTGAAAACAGTGAAATTGAAAACACTTGCCTCTGACTGTGTAATCAAAAAGGATGTCACGACAATGCCCTTGCTCATTTATTATGACGAGTTATATATGTTACATCCTTTAATAAGTGCTCTATCTTAGAAACTTAGTGAATCATTGAATTGAAAGGGTCTAATTTGCGCTCTTTTCATCCTGCATTTCATTGCTTTACCTGCTGTGATACATCTTGTTCGTTTATCTGAAGGGAAAGAGTTACCTCGGTTTCAGCACTTCAGAAGTACTAAGACTTCAAATAAGTTTTTGAATGCTTGGGGTAGATAATAAGTGCAGAGACATTATTAGATGAAAATATGTGGGTTGCATGTATGGAAAGGCTACATTTATAAAAGTTAACCAGCTAAGATATGATTCTTTATCACAGAAATATCAAGGTACATCAGTCCAGGTTCTCATTGCTCTTAATGGCATAGTTTTCCTCCTTGTTAAGCTTTAGTCTTTCTCCTACTTGCAGAGTATCACTTGAAACACATACTCAAAGAGCCAACTATTAGGAATTCATATCAGTTTCCGAATGTTCCAAGCCATAAATGACAAAATTGGAAAGTTGATAATGGCTCATCAATTTTGAGTGGACTGGTGGTAAAATTGAATAACAGTAAATTATTGAAATATTATGTGATGATTCTACTAGTTGCAAGGAGGCGTGTGATACCTGGTAATAATGATTACCACGGAAGCAGACAACGACAAACGTTTAACATGAGTGTTAAATCGATGAGAAATAGTTTGGACCATTTCATTTATTGTATTTTCTTGTAAAAATGTAAAACTATCTTTTCTATTTGTGGCTCTATATTAAGCATTATATGCACAGTATTAGGAAATGTGTCCAAAAGGTCATTGATAACATCTGTAACACCAGTCCATGGGCTTGATAATCAGAAATGAATATAATTCCTAGTGTTTTGGCACCAAAGACTGATAAGTACACATTAAGTGTCCTGATCTTTAATTTAATGACATCTTGTAGATATATGAGCAAGACAGACTAAGAAAATGAAAAATATCCACACGCTGTTATCGCTTTCATGTGTTTTACTTAAACGGTAATAACAAAATTCGCTTCTCTGTAAAACTGGGAGTAGGGCTGTGTATTAGCTCCTATAAGACAATATATTCAAGATAGAAAAGCAAACTTGATTTTTCCTATTCATCAATTGAGTATATGTTTGTAAAATCTAATAAAACAGTTTGAAACCAAGTCATAGTAGTTGTTTAACAACATGACGATAGCCACAATTATAGCTTTTAAATTATAATAAGGTTCATGTAACGCACATAACACCACAGTTAGTATATTAATGTTAAACAGCTTCCATATGTAGTAAAGACATTCAGTATAAAGACTATAAGAATGTCAATTTATAGATAATTTTAATGTCTTCTTTTGGTAGCTCAAACATTCAAATTTCTTGTTCTCAAATTGATATAGTAACATATGTAACAAGCTGTTACAGGCTAATGCCCCGACTTACAGAGTGCAAACATTTCTTATTAAATGCACCTTGAATGGTTACATAAGATGTAATTTGTCTGCAGAATTCCAAAGGGGATTAGGATGGAGCAGGCCCTTACTCAGCTTGATGTCAAAATACTGTTTGATGATTTTACTTATCACGCTAACATATGTAACGCTCTCTGATCTTTAAAACTTGATGACAACTAGCAGATCTATAAGTCTTAATCATAGGAGCCAGTTTAAAATCCCTAAACAATGTAAGATATCCAACAGCTGCGAGTTTTTTCACAATTTTAGCTCAAACTTTCAAACTACATTTCCTTTATTTGATATAGTAACGCATGTAACACGCTGTTTCAGACTAACGCCCCAACATAGAGAGTGCAAACATCCCTTATTCGATGCAGCTTGAGTTGTACTATAAGAAGTAATATGTCTGCAGAATTCCTTCGAGGAGATTAAAACAATTTTAGGCATATCTTACGTAAACACAATGAGCTTTCCCATTTATTACATCAGGTAACATATGTTACAGCCTCTGATATTAAAAAATTTGCAACAAACTTGCAGATTTATGAGTCTTTTCATATAAGCAAATAAATCCCAAACAATGAAACACATTCATCAACAGTAAATATTTTTTAACTTTTTTTACTTTAGTTTTAATACCACACATTTCACCTTAAAATTTGGTAGGGGTAGGGTTGTTTAATTGCTTATTTCAGAAAAAAATATTTAAGCTAGGGAAGCAAACTTTAATCTTTCTGTTAGCCTATTGCATAAGCTAGTCAGACACGGTTAAAAACATTTTGCAAAACACACAGAGAGATTGTGAATGTAAATGATGTTAGCCACACTTGCAAATTTTAATGGGTTATCTGATTTTTGTAACGCATATGACACCTTAGGAAGCCGCATTCTTGTTCAAATGGCTGTCATACGTAGTTAAGATATCCAGTATGCAGACTATATGAATGATTTTTAAAAATAAATATTCTAATGTCTTTAATTTGTAGCCCAAACTTTCAATTTACTTTTTCTTAGTTTGATTAAGTAACGTATGTTACAGGTTCTTACAGACTAACGCCCCGGAGCACAGAGTGCAAACATCTCTTAAAAGACTCGGCTTTTAATTCTCTACAAGATAGGATATGTCTGCAAAAATTCCCTAGGGGGGGGGGGGGGGCAAACCCATTCTCAGCCATCCGTCTATAAGTCCTACAGAAAATAGTAGAATAAAGGACTTTGCAAGGCTTTGAGTTATTTTCCAGTACTTTCAAGGCAGCTTTAATTTTCAAGGACTTTTCAAGAAAGCCCTCTAAATTCAAGTACTTTTCAAGCCTGTGCGAACCCTGTAAGACACAATTCTTTGCTGTGCAATCAGAACCAGACATTCCTAATCAGGGACATACAACTTATCTCATGCACATGCTCACCCTACCTCCCTACCTGTTTCTGAAAACGTTGATCATTGAATCTATGAGTATCTGATAAAACAATGTGAGAAACTCCATACAGCAGCTCTGGTGTTGCAGTATAGACCGAAAGTGGATCTTTGAAATACTGCTCTTTATCCTGGAAGAAAACCATATACATGTATAGTAAAACCTCGAAAATTTGAACAATATCTCTAAGTCAAAAAAAATTTGGGCCACACTGGATTCAAAGAATAGGACCTATTCATTATCTATTTTAATAATCATCTATAATCATGTATCTTTTGGTTACATAAAAGAAATGTCTCCTCGCGCCCAAAACTTATGTTTGATAAAAAAAATAGTAAGTGAGTATGATCAGGAAATACCACAATCACAAACTGCAGACTACCCCGTGGCACCGCGAGGAAGAGCTCAACCATCACGAGACACCAGGAAGACAAATTAAGCAAGCCAATCAAAAACTGATAGTAATCTTTTTTATATATATATATTTTTATATCATATATCTGGCATGAATTTCCTATTGTTTTGCAGTGAGATAGTTTTTGTATCTTGAGGAGTGAAATATTTCACTAGTGATAATATCAGTTTTTTTATATCTCACTTGTGGTGATATGATTTTGCTGGGACTTCTTTTTTCATTACACACATGTACGCAAATATTAGTAGAAAATAAGACTCACCATATTGGTTCTTGTCTAGTTCAGGGGAATTTAGGAATTTTCTCCCACGCAAACGTAAACAAACCTTTTCTGAGCTCTCTATTCAAATGATTCCTGTGTCAAATTTATCAGATAAATTAGGTGAGGATTGTCACTTGCAATGTACATAATTCTGAGCGTGTTACATAGAAAGAAGCTCGATGTGGCGCAGCGATGCAAGTCACAACAGGTGCGAGTGACCTGAAGGCGGAACTAAGTCGCATGATTGTCATCATTTGCATTTAATTGTATCACTTCGCACTATTTTACCATTGTTGGTGGTTGAAAATACTCTTTTTTTTTTCATTGAAACCATCACTGGAAGGTATATAATATGTATACAGAATATTAAACTGTGTTTCCTTGATATGAAAATTATGTCATGAAGGAATGGTGGTGATTCAGTAAACAACGAATCTGCAATGTAATTGATGCCTTGCCCAAGTCTTTTATCAAATTGACCTTGACCTTTTATTACCTTGACCTTGAACTCAATTCTACAGCCGGAGCATTCACCAATCCACTGTTTCTGAATAACCATTACATCTCTCCACAGCTTGGAATCTATGGTTTCCAGTCCATCAAGCAGAGACTGAAAGAAACATGTGTGAAACCTGTTAACTCAAAACCTCAGGGATGGGAACCACTTTCCATGGTTTCCAGTCCATCAAGCAGAGACTGAAGAAACATATGTGACCTTGTAAACTCAAAACCTCAAGAATGGGAACCACTTTCTATGGTTTCCAGTCCATCAAGCAGAGACTGAAAGAAACTTATGTGAAACTTGTTAACTTAAAACCTCATTGGCGAAAGTTCAAAATTTCAAAAATCCTGAACTTTAGAAATTCAAATCTCAAAACTTGCATTATGTGCACAAATTATCAACATTTTTCAGTTTAAATAGAGAAACTGAAAGTAAATGAGAGATGCTATTATAATCTGCTTAATTCAGCATTTTGAGGCTGACTTTCTGTGGAAAGTCAGCCTCAAAATCCTGAATTCAGGAATAATCTTGAAAACTTTCACCCATGAAACCTCAAGGATGTCGACTTTTTGTGTAAAAGATGTAACTCCACAAACCCTCCTTGCAAAAACACTAGGCCCAGGTTATATTTTACGTGTTTGTGTTGATTCTTTACGTCCCAGTCGACAATTTTTCAGTTATGTTGGGATGGCTCTTCCTGGGTTGAACCAGTACTGAGCAGAGGAAAAAGTGTCTTCTCAAGGACACAACACAGTTCCTCCCGTGATGCTCAAACTTGCAACCCCTCAATCTTGAGTCAGGCACTCTACTCTGAAAAAATTGTTATAACCTCAAAGCCTGATCTGAACAGATCAGACAAAATGGCTACTGTTTGTGATGTAATTTTTTTTTAACACACGACAACGTGCCTGGGATAAAACACAATGCAATAAAATCGTTAAACCAGACTAATAACTAATTATTAATTAACTACCCAATATATATAGCAATTATACAGCGAAATGCGTCGGTGTCATACTTGTGACGTTTCTACTTTCATATAGTCTATATTTGATTTTACCTTGGACTATATGGACTTCACCTTGGACTATATGGACTTCACCATGGACTATATGGCTTTCACCTCGGACTATACAGAAATCAATGCATCTGATTGGTCAGAAGCTCAGTCAGCTCAGTCACGTGAGAGCGCTCTTCGTCGAAGTTTATAAAAACAGACAAATTTTTGATTTCGGTAAGAAATGCCGAAATAGAAAATTAATACAACAACAACGTTTTTGACGGGGACATTTTGACTTGGGTACGTTTCGACTGTACACGCAGTAAATCAAGTCCGCCCTTGTTGTAAGCGGGAGTAAGCAGACGAGAATGTCGAAGGGAAGAATGTCGGACAAAACTGCCAGAAATGGTGAGGACATGATGCGAATTTTAGCAGATGATTTAAGCAGCTATGAGCTACTGACAGCAGAGGAAACAGTATCCGTTCTCAAGGAAGTAGAGGGACACTCGATGTTTCCAATTCCACTGCCACTAGAGGATGGAAGACCGGATGGAACTGTTTCGGACGACACTAGTAATTCAAGCGATCAGGAATATGAACGATTCGTACCAGTCTCTTCAGAGGACTGTGATCAGTTCTTGTCAGCAAATGTTAACAAAAACACTAAATACAAAACTAACAGCGATGTCAATTTGTTCTATTTATGGGCAAGACAGAACTTAGAGATGAGGAAAATACAAGACATTCCCCCAGTTGAACTTGACAGTTTATTAGCACGGATGTATCTTGGTATGTAGCAAAAATTGCTTGATCTGACTATCTTGCACTCTACTGGGCACAACTGATTTTGAAGGGTTTTTATGGTCTGTTTGCTTCTAAAGTATTTCTTTACAAAGCACAAAGCCTGGCAAAGGTCCCCGATAAAGAGCAAGTATCTTCTTCAATCTACGCCGTTACAGGCTGAAATTTGCACTCTGGTACTCTCCACCAAAGGTAAATTTTAGCTCTTCAGTATTTTTCTAGGGTAGTCTCTGGTTTCTTAACAACTGCAGCAGACACAGAAATACTGACATTTTGTGAGAAGAGTTGGTAGTGGGGGAGATGATTGATATTTCTTGTGAATTATCTGCTGATGCTCAACATGAAATGCTTAACCATAAATTTAGACCAACGTACACCAAAACTGATAATAGCTAGATTAAGGTTAACGCTCAAACTTTAGTATTCCTTTAGCCCCACTAGGTAGCCAGTGGTTCATTTACAATTGTAGGCCTATGGGTTCTGGAACTCGCTGTTTCCAATATCAATGGGTCTAACTGCAAATGTATGAGTCCAGAACACTTTTTTTCATGACAAGTTTGCAATACTGTTGCATTTTGGGACTCGTTTTAGACCCAGCTTCAATTTGAAAGCTTAAACTTGTATAAAATGCTGTTTAAAATGATTTATTTTATAAGAATCATTTGCGTTTTGTATGTAATGCAGTTTTTCTTATTTATGTTTTCCAGGTTTACGAAAGAAGGATGGCAGTGAGTACGAGCCAGACACATTGACCTCTGTCCAGAATTCCATTGACCGACATATCAAGTCACTTAAACTCCAACATTGTATCAAGACTGATGCTGCATTCAGTCATTCCAGGCGGGTCCTTGAATCCAAGCGCAAATCATTCAAGGCCATGGGTAAAGGCAACAAGGCTAAGAAGGCTGACGCTCTAACCGAGGAAGAAATACAGATTCTCTATCAGAAGAATGTACTTGGAACAGGTATAATATAAATCCCTGAGTTTATATCTTGTCTGTCAGGTCTTGAAAATACATAATTTGATTTAACTCTATTACACTCTATAATTGTGCCAGCGGTGTTTACCAATAAAAACATGCGCCCTCAATTGAACTACATTTTTTACTCTTCCGCCATTTTATATTTGCTTACAACTTCCTCATGGACACAACCAAAGGATGTTACTATGTTTCCTTCATAAAAAAATAATGTGATTAAACCTTAAGGCATAACACCATCATTCCGACAGGAATCACATCCCATGAATGCAGGGTACCAGCATGATCAGCTTTTACCGAAAGTGACCAATATTTTGGATCCAGACCACAAGTTCACAACCGACATTTTATCAGGCTCCAAACTATATAGTAGATCAAGGTTATCAACAGCTGTTCCTCTATGTATAAACCTGTTTGAATAGGGTAAAACAGTTTGGATCCAGATCAAACCTGACATTTTGTCTGACCTAATCTGGGTTTACACTGTTCACTGCCTTTTTAGACCCTTAACAACCATCATTGGGTCGTGCTTCCAATAAAAGAATGCATTTTTCATATTTAAGGGGTAAAATTTCTATTTCCACGAACAAAAAAAGTGCCATTTTTTACATTTAAACTGCACTATGCATATATGATCAGGCACATATATTTGTAAAGCAGGTTTCATATTTCTCAGCCAAAACATATATTGTGTGTACTCAAAAGAGCCGTCTCAATGAGACTGTTCTTTAAAGCAAGGAAAACATTTGTTAAAGTGGATGGGTAAGAAAAAAATACAAATGTTGTGACCAAAAAATGTTTCCTTATCTAAACCTATGAAATTGTCATTTTAGCGATCTAAATTTTCTAGATTCACAATATTTCGTGCATAAGTCATTGATTGTCCAAAGACTTAGGACCATTGCAGTGTTTGGATTGTTTACTTCATGAAAATAATGTTTTGTTTGTTACAGGGAGTCCAGAGTCACTTGTACATACAGTTTGGGTGAACAACAGTGTGTACTTTGGCCTCAGAGGACGCCAAGATCATAAAAATCTTCTTTGGGGAGACATAAAGCTGAAGGAGACCTCTGATGCAGTGTTCAAATCTAGGATTGCAGCAAAGGGGGCCGACCGGGCCCATCAAACCTAAAATAGGGGGCCATTTAGAAAAAGAAGGGGCCCTCACATAAATAGGTGATAAAACAGTAAATTACTAATAAGACTGATTATATTTAAAAATACCCAGTGTATAGAATATGGGTGTAAGAAGGAGATTACATTATACCTAGTTAATTGTTGATTTTGAAAATATTTTTGGTGTATACCACCTAGAGTTGGGGTAATCATAATCTGTAATCATGATTACTTGTAATCAATTACTTTTTTAAGTAATCATAAAGTAATCTGTAATCATGGATTTTTATGATTACAAGTAATCGTAATGTAATTGATTACATTGCAAAATAGCCTGTAATCATGATTACTTTATGATTACTTTATGATTACTTTTGCTTTTTTTACACAAAAAATGAGACTGGAGGTTGCAGCAATAGATCAAAGAGAATAATGGATTTTTGAAACAAGGAATGTGAATATATGCTACCAACAATAGACCAAAGATATCAAAGACTGATCTAAAATAACTGTGTTGGGGCAGATCTGAATTCAAACTATTTGATACTGACTGTTTGTATCGTAACAAATATGGCAGACCCTGATGAAATGCCACATTATGTTGCATTAGTTTGCAAAAAAATGTCTGTTCTGTATGCAGCAATGAAAGGGTTAGTATATTAACCTGTTACCTGCTAGTGTTAACTTTTGTCGTCTGCTGATATCCTATTCAAACGGTTTGGACTCAATCAGGGCCAACAAAATTTTGGGCCAGATCTGAATTCAAACTTTTTGATACTGATGAGATCCTGAAAGAATTTGCTTCAAAAGAAAGGTAATTCTGAATAAAATGAACAGATGACAAAAACATGCAAAATTATCTAGCAAGGTGAAAGTTAAGCAAACATATATAACAGGCAGGAAAAAGTCCCTTGTATTGTAAATACAGTTGGATAGTCTTGAGCCAAGCTCAGATTTGACATTATCTCATCAGACACTTATTTACAGTCAAAGCTTTCCCTGTCCAATTTCATCTTTCTGAAAAATTTGTCTTTAATAATTGTGAACATTGAATGAGGTATTGGTCAACTTTTTTATTTACTCTGCTGTCAAATGAAATAAGGACCCTTTTCTTAAGTTTCCATTTAATCCTTATTTTATGACAGTTTAGTTTTAACACCTTTCAGTAAGCGTTTAATCTTGACCATTTTCCTGCTGAATATGATCTCATTTTTAGTTTTTGGTTTGATCTGCAGAAGATCCGATTCTACATAATTTTGTCATTCTTTTTATAGACATACATGAAACATAGTAAGTGTGTTGAACTGTTCCAGTTATCAGGAATAAAAGAATATCCAAAATATTAGGTAATAATGGAAGCTTGACTAATTTACTTCAGGAGGACATATTCTCTGAATATGATAACATAGGGATAAAATCCAAAATTCTTTATAAAGTATATTATCAATTTAATTTTATTTTTTCTCATCATGAACAACTCTGAGCTTCACACAGTTATATGAGAGAGTTTCGTCAGCTAAAAAAAATCCACACAAGTCAGCATGAAGATTGGAAATCTACAAATACTATTACGAAAAGTGCACAGTCATATTAAAACTTCCTTATTTTAAATAGCAGAGTTCTAGGTGCTTTATATTTATTATTGTAAACATCTTAAGTTGTAGCTGATTTCTACATTACTAAAAAAATATTTTAAATAATTTTTATTTTAATTTCTCATTCCACAGAAACACAAACCAGAAGCACAAGGAACTGTGTTATTTATGATGCATATAAAACAATGGTCAAATTTTGAGGTTGACCTTACTAAACTTAAAACAGCCAAATATGGCTATTTGGACTGTACCAGGGATATCTTGCAAATACATGTAAAATAAATGAGATGATCAAATGTGTATTCATGCTTATATTTAGAATAATAAGGGATTTTTAATACTGTTGTTTTATTCTTTGTTTCAAACCTTGTACCTCTGTAAGTAGAATTGAATACCATAGCTAAGTTTCCTTTCTTCGGGATAACTTTCTATTTAGTCTTGAAATATAATAAAGATAATTTATTGCTCAAAAGTAATCATAAGTAATCATAAAGTAATCATGATTACTTTGCAATGTAATCTGTAATTGTAATTGATTACATTTTTAAAAAAGTAATTGTAATTGTAATCGGTAATCATGAAATAGCAAAGTAATTGTAATTGTAATTGATTACATTTGCATGTAATCGACCCCAACTCTGATACCACCTGCAGCAACCATTAAAATGGAGGGGGAAAGCACAAATAAAATGCTTGAATAATGACTTAAGAGGCCAACCCATCATGAACAATTTTGGGCAGGGTCTCCCCCTTTATAGAATTTGCTTGAAAATGACTAAGTCAACAGACTGAAAAAAAAATTGGGCAGGGGTTCCCCTATACATAATGATTTTTTGTTCACCCCCAGCCCTTTTCCCCGGCCAACATAAAGTGGGGGTAAGATAGCAAATCTGAAGAAGGGGGGTGGGGTACTTGGAACTACTGAAACCTACACCAAGTACCAGCTCCTTCAGGTCTGATAGACAAGAAAGATGAAGATAGCCAAAGTAAAATCTTACCTCTTTAATTTTCCATCTCAACTGAGTCCCATTTTATACACCATTACTAAGCTAGCTATTTTATTAGCTGTTTGATAAATTTATCTGGACAAGTTTTAAATGTAACTCTTTCAGGGGAATTATCTGTTCAAATAAAAGAAGCAAACCACGGCTGTTTTGCAGATCTTTAGACGACACAACACCCAGGGGGCCAGATAATGCAACGGAAGGTGTTTTTTTTTTTTTTTTAAAAATCGTAGTTGCACAATCAGTATGCTAACAGTCGTAGTAGATTAAAAGCTCTACTTCCGTGTTAAATGAAAGGGAAACCAAGTAAAAACTGTAAACTTCCGCTTTTCACCACGATGTTTCATGGCGATTTTTACGTTTTTTAGCTGAAATTGTTGCATATTTTCGAACCTCATAGGATTCCTAGCGCGCCATTTCGGCCCCAGTAGACATCGAACTTGCGCCAGTTGCCTTTAAAAGGGGTCAATGGCGCAATGGCGCGCTCTAGATTGAACACTGCTGATGGAAAAGAATATTTAGAGTTCACAGGTCAGTTATTTCAAAGTGAATTTATGAAAAGTTTGTGTACCTAGGGTATAAACATGTTTTTTAAAGCATTATCATTTGCCAGGTCCCGAGGGAGACGTTGAAAACCGAGGCGAATCCCGAGGTTTTAAAACCTCTCCCAAGGGACCTGTCAGACGTAATCTTTTATTTAAATATTAGTTTTAAAATGTAAATTACATTCATTGAACTCAATGTATTCTGGTGTTTTATTATAGGGTTCAAACATGGTTTTTCAAGCATTAACATTTGCAGGTCTCTAGGGAGATATTGAAAACTGAGGCGAAGCCCAAGGTTCAATAACCTCTTCAGCGGGACTTAGCAGATGTAATCTTTTAAATTGATATTAGTTTTAAATATACTTTACATTCATTGAGCAAATGCTAATGCTTGAAATACCATGTTTGAATTGTATAATAAAACACCAGAATACATTGATTCAGGTCCCTAGGGAGATGGCAAACGTCATCTTTTATTTTGATATTAGTTTTAAATATACTTTACATTCATCCAATGTATTCTGGCGTTTTATTATAGGGTTCAAACATGCTCTTTAAAGCATTACTATTTACCAGGTCCCGAGGGAGATGTTAAAAACCGAGGGCAAAGCCCGAGGTTTTTAACCTCTACCGAGGGACCTGGCAAACATTTTTATTTTCTTTTTTTTAAAATCTATGTCTATTAAATCAATGTACTCCTGCTGTTCTTTATAGATTTCAAACATGTTTTCAAGCGTCAAAATTTAGGAATGATAAAGGGCTATGTTTTTGTCACCATTTCACAGTCAACACATTGCTTAACACTTTCAGTCACTATCAATTGTCCAAGGCCAATCAATCATAATATAAGAGCAAGTAATATAGGGATCACACATGACTTTCATGTATTAACATTTGCCGGGTCCCGAGGATGCTGTTTGAACACGAGGCCGATAGGCCAAGTGTTCAACATCATCCGAGGGACCCGGCTAGTGTTAATGCAAAAAAAACAAACGTGTGATCGTTATTCTTGCATATTTTACCTTATTCCAACCCAATTCGCACTGTAAATGCTGCTAAAACATTAAATTGTCCATTTTCTTACATTGGATTTCTTTAAAAAATAAAATGGCGTCGGCTGTGTCCTTTCGAACGTCATAACCGTACGCAACGTTTTCGCGAACAAAAACATCGGCGAAATGATCCGTCTGGTCTGCAATGCTTTCCGTATATAATGCGGGGCTCATTTTAAGTATTTTCAAGTTCACACCCATGTTCAAACAGCATGTGAATCTCCTGATTTGAACATGGATTTTCGTTCATTTGACAATGGGTGTAAACAGCTATACGAAAAGACATCTATGCAAGAATGAATCATCAAGCGTAAAATATGAATTTTGGCATTGTTTAGTAACAAAGACTAGGGCGAGTCTGGGCTTATGCGCAGACTGGCCATATCCCTTGCTGCTCTAATATTTTAGTTCTCATCACAATATTAGGCAGACAATTATCATCATTTTATTATTAAAAACTATAAAATGATTTTCAATTGCATCTGTTTGGAAGGACATTGGCTTTATTTTACAGAGCGGAGTACAAAGACTAGAAGTGGTGCAAAGCAGGGAGATTACAGAAAAGTTTCGCCAAAGATGTTTGCTCAGAAAGACAGTCCTTATTGTCCCATTCGTGTATACAAAGAATATAAGGCACATCGACCTTCAGACTTGAATATTGATGATGCAAGATTTTATTTGAGACCTATCTCTTCTCCTTGCACTGACATATGGTTTTCACATCAACCAATTGGAAAAGAAAAGTTAGGAAAAATAATGAATGAAATTTCCAAAAAGGGGGACCTCAAGGGGAGAAAAGTTAATCATTCAACACGAAAAACTTTTGCCACTACACTTGTTCAGGCTGGACTACCACCAACAGAGGTGGCACACTTAGGTGGCTGGAAGAATATACAAACAATAAATGAGTACTCTGTTCCTTCCATTAAGCAGCAGGAAGCTGCTTCACGAGTTATCTCAAATGTTCTGGTACCTAAAGATATTAACGTTACCCAAAATGATGAAAGCAATCTAACATCTGAGGCATCAGTGTCTTTGCCAGAAAACAACTTGGATATGGTTCTGTTCGAACAAAACTCCAGGTGCATCTCAAAAACAAACACATGTCAACAAAAAGCTTGTATGAGTGATAATCCTATGTCTATTTTGTCAGGTGCTACTATTACAGGAAATGTCACTGTAAATGTAATACCCTCTCGAAAAAGAAAGTATGAAGTTTCTTCTTCCAATACAACTAGTGAAAGCTCACAGGAAAATTGAGTTGCATTATTAGTTCTATTATTTAGACAGGTTCTTCCTGGTACATTCAAAAAAAGTCTAAATTTACAAATTGTTTACTGATAAAGTAAAACATAGGCATCTTGAAATGGGAGAAGCAGGTTTGTTGTAACAAACCTACAGTTCTAAGCATTTTTCTATGTGTGAAATTTTTCAAATTTTCCCCGATTCAGGATTTTGAGGCTGACTTTCAATTGAAATTTAGCCTCAAAATGCTGAGTTAAGCAGATGTAGTCACCGATTCATTTTCATTTTATCTAAATGACAATCAAACATAGAAACTTTGCTCACATCCATGTTTTGTGTGTTTTTTTTCTTAACTGACTGTGTTTGTATACATGACTCAGTCAACAAAGAAAATTTACCTTGATATACCTAGGGGTGTCAGGTTTAATATGATTTTCAAAAAATATTGTTTTGTTTTGTCTGAAGATTGTTTTACTTTAAACAGTTTAGACCCAGATGAAATGCCACATCATGCGACATTTCATCTGGGTCTTCACTGTTTGTAAAAGTACCTGTTTACTTAACCCTTTGTATATGGGAAACCCCTAAACGCCATTTAGGGGTTTTTACATTCTAAAAAGGGTTAAGTGATTTGGTGTAAGATTAGCAACAGCTCCCTGGTCAGCTGTTTTCACGCACTTCTGTCTGATATTCTTTTTCATCGGCATTTTCGTCTGCTTACACTCTTACTGCCAATGAAGGACTTGATTTCACAATATTAATGTACTGTACATATTGTATTGCCTGTTTACTAGTTCTACTATTTGAATTAAATGTTAAATGGTTTCTCAAGATTTTTTATGCCTTTTCAGTAGTTTCAATGATAACTAATAAGAATTTCCTTCTTCAGAATTAATTCGCCTCATATTGACTGTCAATGAAAGTTAATTAATGGAAATTTCGTATTGGCTCAGTTACAGGTCCTTGGTCAGCTGTACGCTGTATAAGTGTTATATATCGGGTAGTTAATTAATAAAAATGTCATTAATCAAGTGATTTCGTATTGGTTCAGTTACAGGTCCTTGGTCATCTGTAATACAGCTGACCTCGGACCTGTAACTGAGCCAATACGATATCACTTGATTAATAACATAATAGTAATGTTAAGATTGATCAGATATAACACTGCATAACAAGATGGAAAAATCTTGATGTTTGCACTCACAGATTGTGATTTTTAATTTATTTTAATACCATGTGTTAATTACATGTAGGAACTGACACTCATGCTCCTGTAAAACAGTATTGTTTTTATTACTCTTCTTGAGAGAGAGATATAATCCTCAGCAAGCCTCGTGTTTTATCTCTTTTCCTTAATTCATTTTATAAATTCAATAAATCATGTGCACTCATGTTAAATACTCTATGAAATTATCAAAAATACCTGAGAGTAAGCTGTAGATTTGATATACCACTGCTGAAGGTATCTTTTCTCGACCTTAGCTCCTGATCGCCATGACAACCCCTGTTCATCAATCTGTTCATCTGCTAGTACTGTCTGGTCCACTGGATCCCAATTTACTTCAGCCTAAACTTACAGGAAGACAGAAGAATAAGCAGTGTGTAACCAAATGAAGTTATATGAGCCAGTATGCCAGATTTGGTACTTATTGTGTCAGGGAGCATCTAAGACACTGAGGATCCTGTGCAACCATGCTGCAAGCCAGACCCTTCACTGCTTGCATACACAAAGTAAGAAAGTAGAGGAAGGCTCCGACCATAAGTTAGACATTTATCACCACTAGATAGTTGGGTATGAATGCCTAAAGAGTGACTATTTGCATAAGAGATAAGTACCAAAATCTTAAATTTAGCACTGAGCCATAATGTATGAACATTGGTTTTCCTTAGTGAGTCTGCTCTTTCACAGAACCTAGACCCATTACTTCTCCAGGGATTTTCCAACTTTTCTGAAGTACGGGCCAGGGGTCCGTCAAATTTGGGAAAAAAAGCATTTGGACCATCTAAATTGGGAATATTTGAGGCAGTCTAAATAAAAAGTTCGGTTGCCATTTGAAATGGGAACTCATACTACTGACAACTGCAATAGAGTAGACTATGATTATTGCATAAAAACCCGTGTGGCATGCTATTAACAGCCATGTTTAACCGGCAAAAATCCATGTATCAATCAGGCAATTCACACATGCTGTCGATGCACTGCTTTTGTATTTTACATATAGGCCGTCACAAAAATTAAGTCTTTGCTCTGGGACAGGCATTTTTAAAACCTAAGAATCCTTCATGCTTTTGCGGGCCATTATAGTTATTATACAAAAATGAACTTTTCGAAGTGTTTTTCCAAAGTTTTCAAGTGATAAAATGACTTCATGCAAGAATAATGATCAAACATGGTTTTCTGATACACTAACATCTGCTAGACCCCTAATGGGTCGCAAAAACCATCACCTTTTAGGCTCGGGTTTCAACACCACCCTTAGGGTCCAGCAGATGTTAATGCATAAGAAAATATGTTTCATCCCTATATGAGCCGTGACATGAGATTTCCAACAATGTGGTATATGCGACCTGCAAAGCCTCAGATCAGCCTGCGTATACGCACAGTCTGATCAGAGCCTTTGTTTGATTATTCTATGAGTGTTAAGCTACTGACTGAACATCATTTGGAGTTTCTTAGCTTAAAAGGAGGCTGCACAGGCTCGTCTGAGTCTACACTTGTCAAAATGCCACATTGCTGGAAATCACATGTCACGGCTCATATTGTATAATGGTGTAAGTAATGCCTCCAGATAAGAGAGCATATTTGAAAATTATTTTTCTTATTCCTCAACCAAAACATATGTTGTGGGTACTCAAAAGAAACATCTCAATGAAACAGTTCTTTTGAGCACCCAAAACACATGTATAAATTGACGGGTAAGAAAAAAATGAATGTTTTACGCTTAAACAATTACTTTACAGGGCTCAAGCTGGGCCCTGACAGTAGGGAGAAGTTTAGAAGCAAATTAGCCAATACACATACTATTGTCGATTAATGCAAGGAGAAGCATAATGCAGTGGTAGTAGATTGTCTGATAATGTCACCACAGCTTGCGGTTTTTGTGGTGACAGAATGGAAATGAGTCTCCCTAAAAAAAAATATCCCGAAAAAAGTACTTTTTTTTAGGGAGACTCCCACTTCTCCCTGGGTCCCATTTACGGCAAAATTTCAGCCCCTAGGACGAAATAGTTGCCCTAGTAGCCCCCTAGCTTGATCCCTGCCTTTATTGGATGTATGTACAAATGTATATTGTACTTACCTGTCTTTGATAGACGAGACCTGCTTCATGCATCTTCAGAAAGATGTACTGGGTCCATTTATAGTAGGATGGGTCACACGTCATTACCTCCTAGCAACAAAAGAAAGTTGGTACATTTATATTACCATATTTATTCAGTTTTAAGTTGTTTTAACCTCCTGAGCCATTTCATTACATTATGTGAGCCATTTCATTATCTTTTACTGACAATATCTGGCGATAACTCCAAACAAGCTTATTTCTGAGTATCCAAGCTATCTTAATCATTAGCATCGTAAATTCGCCAAAAAAATGCTACATATGTTACCCTCTCTAAAATCTCACCTGGGCTTACCCTGGCTCGAAATTTGTTGTAGCCATCACTTTAGCCAACCGGAAAAAGTTAGAACCAAATGAAATTAACTTTAGCCAAAGTTTAAGCCAGAAAGTATGGAATCAACAAGTTGTTTTGTATTTAACTCTTTGCCTACTAGGGGCGACTTTTGTTGTCTGCTGATGACATCTGCAAACAGTTTGGACCCAGATCAGGCCTGACAAAATGTTGTTTGACACCCCGATGGTATTGAAAAAATCCAGCATCCAAAGAGTAAAATATGGCACAATAATAAAATGTGTAGGAATAAGAAAAGTAATATTTGAAAACCCAAAAGCTGATCAAAATACACTTTTTCGCAAATATGTAATTTTTGAACCAACTAGACTGTACTTTTAGCCAATGACTTATATTTCTAGCCACTCTACATTTTTAGTGGCAAATGGCTACAATGGCTAATGGCAGGGTGAGCCCCGATCTTAGTAGTAAGTGGTAACAAACCAAATATTTATTATAAAGCATGGCCTTATCTTCTTTAATCTTTCATGACATAACTATAGTCAGGCCTTTAGTTAAGAGTGTGTAAAAAAAACTATTTTTCTTATTTCTCAACAAAAACATATTTTGTGGGTACTCAAAAGAAGCACCTCAATGAGACGGTTGTTTTGGGCACCCGAAACATGTGTTAAAACTGATGGGTAAGAACATATTTACAATTTTAATATGAGCCTTGACATGATATTTCCAACAATGTGGTATGTGCAACCCGCAATGCCTCTGATCAGCCTGCGCATACGTGCAGTCTGATCAGAGCCTTTGCTAGTCGCTTCAACATTCTATGAATTTTAAGCTACTGACTGAACATAATTTGGAGTGTCTAAGCTTAAAAGGAGGCTGCACTTGTCAAAATGCCACATTGTTTGAAATCACATGCCAGGGCTCATATCACTATGTTGCCATGCTAAAGCAGGATTGACACTCATACATACCCTATCCCAGTCAAAACTACAACATAGATCATCTAGCTGCGATCTCATAGCCTTGATATTACTGAAAGATAAAATTAGAACATATCGCAGTCAAAACTACAACATAGATCATCTAGCTGCAATCTCATAGCCTTGTTATTACTGAAAGATAAAATTAAAATATATCCCAGTCAAAACTACAACATAGGTCATCTAGCTGGGATCTCATAGCCTTGATATTACTGAAAAATAAAATTATAACATATCCCAGTCAAACTACAACATAGATCATCTAGCTGCGATCTCATAGCCTTGATATTACTGAAAGATAAAGTTAAAACATATCCAGTGGTCAAAAATATTTCAATATTGCATTTGTCCTGCAGGAGGAGTGACTTACAATATTCACTCGTCCTGCAAACACATGCACTTGTCCTTTAAAAGTGTATGCAATAGATAACATAAGGGAGTAATATGTAATATGACTTATAAAGTTCCTTAAATATCACTGCTAAAATGATATTTACCCAGTCAGTTTCAGAACTGCATCCCATATACTGACATCAGTCAATACTCAGAAAATGCTAGTTTCACCCTCAGATTTTTCACCCACACCCTCGAGTAATTCTTCCCAAAGCACTCGTCCTACTGGACGAGTGCATTGAGAAGTATTACTCGTCCTTTCTAGATTTCACTCGTAATTACGAGCGGACGAGTGGAATGTTTGTCCCCTGATATCCCAGTCAGAATTCCGGCAAAAGTCAAAATAGGAAACAACACATTCTACATTACCACACAAACTTACCAGAACTGGGGAGCTTACAGTAAAGTTTAGGAGCAATGTCCCTTGCAACCAGTCATTAAATAAACTGTGTACAACATACAAATGCAAAAATTGTATTTTTGATATGCGCTTTAGATATTAACACTATTAGTCATGGTGACAACCATTGTTTATATTGAAAACAGCATACATATAGTCTACATAGCTACAGTGTAAATATGACAGATACAACCATGCAACTACCAGCTTAGCAAAAGCATAGTTCACTAAATCAAATTTGATGATATAGCTGTCATGTAAATATAAACAGTTTGCTATTTAGTGACAGGTATTTTAATACTGATAGGCAGATTTAGATGTTTATAAGAGAGGCAAAGCTAATGGACATGATTCTTGATAAGCATATATTTCAAAATAGGTTTCTTTGTTTTCAGTAAGATATGTTGTAGGTACACATTGGAATTGCCTCTATGAGGCAATTCCAATGTGCACCTACAACATATGTCCATTAAATAAATGGGTGTTTTTTTACCATAAATGTTTTTTTCGCAAATTTTTCAACTACTTTTTTATGTTTTAGTGTAATGAGCATGTAGAAATGAACAAGTTGTGTGTATTTTGGCGTGTACCTGGATGACATAATAGACAGCCAATTTACGTTATTGACAGCTAATCTTTAGATGTTTCATTGGAATAAAATGCTAAATTGGTGGTTGCCTGGTTGTAAATAAGTAAACTGAATAGTAGATACCTTATTAAAATGGTGGGTGGGGAAAAAGTGGTAGGGAAATGCTGAAATAGGAAACTATGCTGAAAGGATCTGAACAGTCATATTGCAGGTTGCTGTTAGTTGCCCACAAATACCCCGCAATATTGACATTCATATGCACTTTCATAAGAATTGCTCTAGAAATGCTCTCTCATTTGGAATTTTTGAATTAAGATTAAATATGCAATCCATATAATTATTGTACATGGTCAAATACATTACAACTCTAGAACACACACAATTAATCTGAGATTTACCTGACAGGTAGTGTGTAATGCTGGGTAATCTTTGTGTTTTTTGTTGTCTGCCTTAATTTTTCAAAATCATATTTTTTGAGAAAAAAAATCCTTCATTTAAATAATCAGTCTCACACAGTTTCGATCCAGAGCAGACCCGACATTTTGTCGGGCCTGATCTGGGCCCAAACTGTACAGTTTATGAAGGTTATCAGCAGATGCCAATAGCAGACAATATTTAATTTAAAGTAGGCGTGGTTTTCGGAAAGGTGAATTACAATGGCCTTTTACCTATGGGTCCAGTTCTGTGGTAATTCTTTCCTCTCAATGGCAGCATTCTCTGCTGGAAGACCAAATGCATCCCAGCCCATTGGGTGTATCACCTATAATAAATCATTAAAATATTGACATGAGTTGACTAAGGTGAAACCAACATTCTAAGCTGCAGGTTGTATCTTTTTATTTAAAAATTGGAACAAATCTAAATTTAGAATCTAACATCAAAAACTCTCTGTGTTCATTAATATCAATGCTTCAACAATAGCTTTAAAATGGACCCCATCAAGATATTATTCATTCCAGAGAGCAAATAATTAAAGGCAATTTCAGGTAATTCCCATGTGCACCATTCCTGTGTCGAGAAACAGGAAAAATTGGCTAGGTCCCCGTCTTTCGACCATTTACAATTTCGAATCAATACAGTTTTCAGATACTCTTATGTCAGATGGATATTTCCACAATTTCTTGACAGACGAAAGTAAGTGAAATATGCCTGAAATATCTATTGACCCTTCTTCAGAACTGATCCTCTCAGTACCAAATACAGATAAATAAAACAGGTGACACTTACAATGTAAAAACATTTGAAGTTTTTATACTGTATGCGAATACGAATATGACTGATACTCGGATTGTCTGTCCAATATGTAATGCTATTTTGAGCCGTGCATGACTTGACATCTTGGCCTAGTGGTTAGCATGTCAGACTTTTGAACCAGTGAACCAGGGTCGATTTACAGGTGGGCGCTTATTACCATTTTTTTTTTCTTTTTTTGCCTTGTAATGCAAAATTACTTCATAGAAGTAATATGGAATTATATAAATGACAAAAATTACACTCCTTAACGTTTCATATTGAATTTTCCTCAAAATTTGTGGGCGTGGGGTTAAATTTGGCCCTCCTGAAAGATAATTAGTCTACTGACCCAGATTTGTTTTCTTTTTTTTTCTAAAATGTCCAATGGAAGTGCAGTGGCTCAGTGGTAGAGTGCTTGACTCGAGACCAAGGGGCAGCGGGTTCGAGTCTCACCAGCTTCATTGTGTTGTGGTCCTTGAGCAAGACACATTTATTCTAGCTTAGTACTGGTTCCACCCAGGAAGACCCCTCCCTGTTTAAATGAAAGATTGTTGATGGGACGTAAAGAATCAAATCAAACAAACAAACAATAAAATGTCAAATGATAATTCATGAAATAAAAACAAAAAATTAAGATTTTTAATGTCAGATTTCTTAATATATAGTTTACTTTAAAAATCAAAATCCTTTTTTGGGGGGGGGGGGGATTACCAAAATATATCATGCAGTATCTTGACATGGCTCGGAAAAACAAATAAATTTACACATTTTCTAGAAAGCTTGAGGTCATGAGCAACAATTAAAACTAGAGGACCTGAAGGTCCTGAGGCGCTCACCTGATCTCCTTAATAATGTTAAAATAGGTCAAGGTCAACTACAGCTTATAATGAAACAAATTTTGCAGCCATTTTGGTCAAGTGCCCTAAACAATCCAATGAATACTCCATCAAGCAGCCCAGTGATTTCTGAGGAAAGATGTTTAGATAGGTATGTCACAGTCCAAATGAGTGGCTTGGATAAAAGGTCACTGGTCAGTTGACATTTAGACCTTATATAAAACCAATGTCTCATTAGGTTAAACATTTCTTGCAAGTATTATGATTTCGGCCTCAACAGTTATAGAAAAATGAACATTTCAAGATTTTTCCCATATAAATGCATTTAAGGAATCAAATTTGACATTGCTATAAAGTAGGTCAAGGTCAACCTAGATTCATCATTTGTGCAAATTGGATAGGGCCTACATCCGCAATGCTATATACCAAGTCCCAAGACCATTGGCCTTTTGGTTCCAGAGAAGAAGATATTTAAAGGGGTTTTACAATATATATGGGCATGGTGGCCATCTTGGTCATGTGACCAGTGCAATTGTTATAAATTTTGGCTAACCTATCATAAGGAGTCTTCATATGAAATTTGAGTTCAATTGGCCTAGTGGCTTCTGAGGAAACTATGTTTTAATGTGTTGATGGGACTCCACTATGAGCGACCTTGGCTGAAAAGTAAAAGGTCAACCTTGACCTTTGAAACTTACTTATAGCCATTGTCTCATTAAGTTTAACATATCAAGTGAAAATAATGACTTTGGCTTCAACAGTATTCAAAAAATCAACTTTTCAAAAGATATCCCATTTAAATGCATTAGGAAGCAAATTTGACCTTGACGTAAAGTAGGTCAAGTTAAACCTAGGCTCATCATTTGAACAAACTTGATAGGCCCTACATCCCCAATGCTACATACCAAGTCCCAAGGTCGCCGGTCTTCTGGTTCTGGAGAAAAAGATTTTTAAAGGGTTTTTACCATATATGGGCATGGTGGCCATCTTGGTCATGTGACCAAAATATTTTGGATAAATTTTGGCTAACTTAGCATAAGGAGTCTTCACATGAAATTTGAGTTCAATTGGGCCAATGGTTTGTGAGAAAACTATGATTTAATATATAGATGAGACTCCAATATGAGCGACTTAGCTGAAAGGTCGAAGGTCAACCTTGACCTTTGAAACTTATCTATAGCCATTGTCTCATTAGGTTTAACATATCAATTGAGAATAATGACTTCGGCTTCAACAGTATTCAAAAAATCAACTTTTCAAAAAAATCCCATTTAAATGCATTAGGAAGCAAATTTGACCTTGATGTTAAGTAGGTCAAGGTCAACCTAGGATCATTATTTGAACAAACTTGGTAGGCCCCACATCCCCAATGCTACATACCAAGTCCCAAGGTCATCAGCCTTCTGGTTCTGGAGAAGAAGATTTTTAAAGGGTTTTTACCATATATGGGCGTGGCGGCCATCTTGGTCATGTGACCAGGACCATTTGAACAAACTTTCGTTCCCGCGTCCTAAGGAGTCTCCATATGAAATTTGAGTTCAATTGGCCCGGTGGTTTCAGAGGAGAAGATGTTTGAAAATGTTGACGGACGGACGGACGGACGGACGACGGACGGACGACGGAGTGACTGGTATACTATTAGCTCACCCATGAGCCTTCAGCTCAGGTGAGCTAATAAAGAAGCTGGATGGCCATTACAAATATTTTAGCTTAAATTTAAGGACTTGTTTGGGGGGGTTTTTCAGAAAATTTGTAAAGTGCTGAACCTACCTTATGTCCAAGCAACCTATAATATCTGGCCATGGCCTCACTGATAGTGTAGACTCTAACATGTCCCATATGAAGCTTAGTTAAAGATATAAGCTTAAACTTACCTTATGTCCCAACAACCTATGATATCTGGCCATGGCGTCACTGATAGTGTAGACTCTAACATGTCCCATATGAAGCTTAGTTAAAGATATCAGCTTAAACCTACCTTATGTCCCAGTAACCTATGGTATCTGGCCATGGCATCGCTGATAGTGTAGACTCTAACATGTCCCATATGAAGCTTGCCACTCGGGTAGGGAAACATTGACAATACATAGTACTTGTCCTTCTTGTCTGGCTAAAAAAAAAAGAAAGTTACATGATACGAGCTTCCAATAGTATGGACTTTCACGGCGTGCATTTGGGTACATATTTCTACACAGGTTTAGATAAACAAAAATTTTCAGCGTAAAATTGCAAATATTTTCTTACCCATAATTTTCAGCAAATGTTTTGGGTGCTCAAAAGAACTGTCTCAATGAGACGGTTCTTTTGAGTACCCACAACATATATTTTGGTTGAGAAATAAAAGAATTATTTTTCTGTTACACACTCTAACTAAAGGCCTGATTTATTTGTCAAATGTCAAGTGAATACATCTAAACTACTTGTGCAAAACATTGAGTCAGGCAATGCAAGGATTGCCCTGACGTAGGATATCGGGTCCCTGCCTACAAAATCCTGTCTTCTTGTTGTTTATTCATTGTTAATTGTTGCTCCTATTGTGTGTGATTTGTGTTTGGTCCTTCATAGGGCAAGTTAAGCAAAAAAATTTACCGTAACATAAAATTGCAATTATTTTCTTATCCATCAGTTTTAACATGTGTTTTGGGTGCTAAAAAGTACCGGCTCATCCAGACGGTTGTTGTGAGCACCCACAACATATGTTTTGGTTGAGAAATAAGAAAAATAATTTTCTGTTATGCACTCTTATCTGGGGGCATGTCCTTGTTCTGTAATGTAGTACTAAGTGTCCTTTCTAGTTTTGCAATCATTTCGCGGAGGAAGAGAGAAAGAGAGAGTCGTTTGTTTTGCATTTTTGCATATTCTTGCTGCCAATGTCAGTGATCTGTGTCTCTTCCTCCTGGTGCCAGGCTTGGATTGATCCGTAATTGTGGCATTTCTTGGTCATACTCAACTTGTTGTTTTTTGGAGGATACCATGTTGAAAATCAGGGCTCCAAAATAAAGCCAATAAAAAAATACCTAAATTAGAAATTTCGAATTCTGGGTCAGTTTAGTATGCAGAGCAGTTTAAGCTGCATTCACTTGGGGAAGTTTTTTGAATTTCATCTATACTTAAAATATGCATCCACAGGTTGAGAGTAACAAAAATTTTCAGCGTAAAATTGTAAATATTTTCTTACCCATAAATTTAGCATATGTTTGGGTGCTCAAAAGAACCGTCTCATTGAGACGGTTCTTTTGAGCACCCACAACATATGTTTTGGTTGAGAAATAAGAAAATTATTTTTCTGTTACACACTCTTAACTAAAGTCCTGTGTATCTCAAATGAGGATGTATGCCATATAAAGAGCTAGTTTCTTTCCCAATTTCAAGGAGAAAATTCCCGAATCAAGGAAGAAAAAAAAATGAAAAAAAAGTACATGTACATGTATCACCATTTTTTACATCTTAAAGCTGCATAGTCTGTAACTTTTGATCTTTTAATTTTAGAATTAATGTTTCTATTTTTCAAGAACACAAAAAAAACTAAAATTCAGGTATACATTTTACCAATTTCGTAAAGCTTAACAACTTATCAGTATCAAAACAACGGTATTTATGTTAAAATTAGCTGTCTATAATTATTGGAGGGACGCAAATAATTACCAACAAGGGAAAAACACACCTGTTTTTATAAGATAATTCTCTTTTCCGTGCAGTTTTAAGCTATAGTGAACAGATTTATTGTAAAAACATAACTTAATTCTACTTTTACAAATGATTTAAAAAGAAAATAAAAAATTTCGAAAAATGTTCATAGTTGCATACCTAGTCTCTTTAACTGCACCGTGCCATTCCAAATTTTATAAATGTGCTTATGAGCAAAATGGTGCTTATGAGCAAAATGTAAAGGGAGTTGAATGAGCCAGATATTTGTTTTATTTGTTGTGTGAGTTTCCCCAATTTTGTACTAATAAACAATGCAAACAATTCTCAATTCTAGAGGTTGGGTTATGTTCCTAAAATGCTGAGAAAAAACACTGAATTAACATTATCAGAGTCTGCAGTCTGCCACAAGTAAAAGGAGGAGCATTCTTTATACTATTGAATCCTCAACACATGGAAGTTAAAAGTCAAAGGGACACTTAAAGCTCATTGAGGGAAAGGCCTACTGAAAAGTATTTTCCAAAGGTATGCTAACCTCAGCCACACTCATCTTAGCTGCATCTTCAGCTTGTAACCGAGGCTTCCAGTACTCTTCCACTGCCAGCCGGATATCCCTTGATAGCCTTCTTTCCTGAAAGCACAGGTTTAGACAACAATTTTTTTAGTGTGAAATTGTAAATATTTTCTTATCCATCAGTTTTAACATTTGTTTTGGGATGCTCAAAAGAACCGTCTCATTGAGACGGTTCTTTTGAGTACCCACAACATACATTTTGGTTGAGAAAAAAGAAAAGTTTTTTTTTAGGTACACACTCTTAACTAAAGGTCTGTGAAATTTATTGAAGGTACAAAAATATATTTATACAACTGTATGACAAATACAGGGACAATTCTGACCCAAAAGTTTAAGAGAAAACAGAAGTTGATTCGTATCAAAACGCATTAACCCTTTCCTTCATGAATATTCATGCTAAGCTCCACCCACTTTGAATAATTGTACGTATAAATTAACTTAATCTAATCATATTTCAATGAGCAAACAGAGTAGACGTTGATCTGGGTCTGCTTGTAACAGCTGCCTGATCAGGGTCTACTCTGTTTGCAAACATTTTAAAAGGCGTCTCTATGAGGTTAAGGGTTGAACTGAGCAAATCTTTAAAAAAAGTTTGATCAGACAATCATTTTTCTGACTTAACTCAAACAGATTATGGTTACACTTTTGAAGAATGTCAACCAGTGGGAGCTAAAGCCCTAAGGGGTATGTGCATTAACGGGGCTAATTTGCTTTTCACCAATTTCTTCTGATTGGTTTATTAGAAGAATAACTCAATTGTAAAATTCTGGCATTTATTAAAATCTAAAGGTTGCTATAATGGTAACAAATATAACAAATATGGCCGACAAAATAGGCTTAAAAAAGAAAAGGAGTATAAAATTGTGATGTCTTTATTTGGTGCAGCATATGCTGCACCAAATAAAGGCACCACAATTTTATACTTATTTAGGTCACCAAAGACAGTGTTGAAACCTCCTGTAAATGGTAAAATTCAAGGACTTTTCAAAGCTTATCAGTGTTTTCAAGTACTTTTCAAGGCAAATTTAATTTTCAGGGACTTTTCAAGACAAACATGTATATTCAAGTACTTTTCAAGCCTGTGGGAACCCTGTAGATGCACCGTCTATACTTACCCATTTTCCAGTTACACTGTTACTGTGAAACCACTGTGTAATTGCCCTCAAACATTTCTGCCTAGTGTACTCCATATTTAATAACCTAAGATACCATCAATACTCACCCATTTTCCAGTTACACTGTATATAGCTCTGTTACTGTAATACCACTGTGTAATTGCCCTCAAACATTTATGTCTACTCCATGTTAAACCTTGCATTTGGAACATCTTCTTCCTGGAGTATCATTCAGGCATTCAAATGCATATCTGAAAAAAGGACAAAGTCATATAGTAAATGTTTACTGGGATAATCCAATTTCACCAATGTAAGCACTAAGCAGTTATGGCTCTGCAGATAGAAAAATAAAAATAATTTGACCAAAAAAATGAGTTTATGATAAAATTTCAATCTTTTGCAATGGTATCCATCAAATATGTTAGTTTATTTTCCAAAAATTTGATCTTTTTGTACACCCGTTTTTCTGCCATCTTGGAAACAGAAAGCAAAGTTTGACAACTCTGGTTGACTTGAAAAGAGAGGCCTCTTAAAGAGTAAAATCAATAGATGTTATGAGACAAAACATTTTTTCATTCAATGAACATAAAATTATGGTGATTGAACTATAATTGAATATATTGTAACCAAAAGTATTTCAGTCTATATTCAATTCAGTCATATTGATGTAGGTTCATTCACCATATCTACATTAATTGCTGGTTCCCTGTCTACAGGTGGTCAGTAATGTAAATACAGGTAACCAGAACCCCCCCCATTTCCAGGTATTGGGGGGGGTACTGGTTACCTGTTTTCCCATTACTGACCACCTGTAAAGCGGGAACCAGCAATTAATGTAGATATGGTGAATAGGGGCCATTAGGGGGTGCTATCACACAGGCAGTAAATGAGAAAGAAGACAAAAGCTTTCTTTTTTTTCTCAGTAGAGGGTCCATGAAAAACCCCAATTCTTATCTGTCCACTTTTAAGTTTTAACGAAGCCTTTCAAATTGTTCTGTGGATAAAATTTTGTAGAAGCTAGGGTTTCAGATCTGTTTTTCCAGACGGACACTTTTTTGGTCCAGAATCCCCAGTTTTACTATATATAGGACAAAAATTCCACTTGTAATTACAAGTGTTTTGGGAAGAATTACTCGAGGAAGTCATATTACAATTACTCCCTTGCGTTCTTTATTGCATGCGCTTTTAAAGGACAAGTGCATGTGTTTGCAGACGAGTGCAATATTGAAATATTTTTGTCCCCTGTATTTATTGGCGAAAATCGCTTACTCGACTACACTGTTTGTGTACCAACTATTGGAATGTGTTAAAAATTCACAAAACAAAAGGTATTTGCCAAAATTCCTGATTGTAGCATTCTTAGAAACAGGCTCACAGATTCCAGGGAAAAATAGGTGACCAGTACTGCCCCCTCCAATACCTGGTATTGGGGGGGGGGGGGGGAACTGGTTACATGTACAGTATTTTCCTTTACTGATGGTGACCACTTGTCGACTTGTTGGAACCAGCAATTTATGGTATTGTGGTGGTGGTGGGGGGGGGTACTGGTTACCAGTCTTTCTATTACTGACCTCCTATAAATTGGGAAACAGCTTTTAATATAGGTATGGCGAATCTTTCCCCACCCTTTAAAAGTGGTCACGAAAATATGTGACAATGACACGTCCGCTGTTAAAACACTTAAGAATGCGACTGGTTGATTTCCAACTATGTATATATTTCATTCCCATTAATATTTTACCATAGGACTGCGTGTATCGTGATAGAAATCGGCAAAAGTAGACAAATAATTCATTCAGAACGAAAAGTGGTTGTTAACACGGCAGCTGTGTGACCAACTTCGATAAACTATCACTCCGACGGTCGTGTTGTTACCTACCTACCTACTCCAATAGGGCCCAGACCTGTAAATGTTTTTCCATAGACCTCCATTATAGCTTTTGAGTAAGCTGTGGTCCACACAACTCTTCAAGCACAATGAGGCTGCCATAGAATTACAGATTGGACCTAGTTCAACCAATAAACAAATATGAGATACCATGGTGACCACCATGTTTTACCACTTTTTGGCCCCTGAAGGTGGGCACCCTACATGAGAGGAAATTTTCATTGAAAAAAATACCAAAATGCAAGGTCCTTTTTTCTAAGCCACACCAGTAAACTTAATCAACAAAAGCAGTGAGAAGTTGTTTCAAAAAGTACGGCAAAGATATACCCGTCTAATAGATACAATATATTTCCTAGTTTTATTATTGACCAATCATGAAACACCTTACAACTTAAAAATATTGTGCTGAGCTTCCACCCACCTTTTGAGCCAATCAGTGCCTTTTTTACATTTACAGGTCTGTTGCCAATAGGGTCGAGATCTATAAATGCTTTTTCTAAAGACATCCAAACAGTTTAATCAACAAACAAGAATGAGATATCTTGGTGACCACCATATTTTACCACGATTTGGCCCCTGAAGGCTTGGACCTAGTCATCGCTGTGCCAAAACTGAAGGTGGGCACCATAGGGAAGAAAATTTCCTATTTTCTATTCCACCACTACACACTAAATCAACCAGTGAGATTTTGTTTCAAAGATTGCAGCAAATATACTCCCGCTTAATACATATGATTTCGTTTCCGTTTTATCGTTATTGATCAATCACGTTACACTGTACTCTTAAATTATAGCCATTACACTGCAGCTTAAACCCCACCCACATTTTGATCTTACATGTCTATGGCCAATGTATTCGGCTGATATACTGAAAACAGATTATTCAAAAAATGATAGATATATACCTGTGCAGTTAGTATTAAAAGTATAAATTATGTCAGTGCGGAAATAAACAAAAATTCAGAGAAGTTATGTCCAGGGCCCGCCCCTAGATTATTGTCTTGAGTAGCCTGGTCTTTCTACACAAAGGCTATCATGAGATGAGTCTTACAACAAGTTCTTCTTCCAATATGAGGTCAAGTGTCATGCATCAATGACTGTAGTGTTGAAATTACTTGGTGGTGAGGCAACCATTCCCTTCTGGCTTATTAAAAGTATCGTAGTCACATGTTAAAACTATGTACCCATTTGGAGCCCTCACTCGAAACTTCAGATTAATCAGATTGAGAAAGTTCAGAGGACAGCAGCCAGCTGGACCTGCAGGAGATGGCGAAACACAAGAAGTGTCGGCGAAATGCTTGATGAGCTTGAATGGCCTTCTCTCGAGGCCCGGAGGGACCAGTCCTCCTTGCTTCTCTTTCACAAGATTCATTGTGGAGCAGTGTCTATTGAAAAAGACAAGTATATGACCCCTGCTCACAGTTTGAAAACTACCAGATCATCACATAGTGCTCAATACCGCAGACACCAGTCATACAGTGATGCCCTGAAGAATTCCCTTTCCCCCCGAACTATTCCACATTGGAATAGTCTGCCTCCTTCTGTGGCAAATGCCCAGTCCACAGAGGAGTTTAGGGCACTCGTTATTTAAACAAAAAATCAGCCAAAAGTTTTTGTGTTTTTTGTGTTGTTTTGTTTTTTTGTGTTGTTTTTGTTTTTTATATTATCAAAATTTCCAAATTCGCACTCCCTGGTGTAATGCTCATGTATGAGCGAACCAGTAAAGATAGAAAAAAAGAAATACATGTACATGGTGGCTGGAGGATCGTTGTTGGGAGAAGGCTGCTGGAATACTGTCCAGTCCAAGGCAATCTTCAATGTCGGTGCTGTTGTTAGACCATTCCAGTCATGAAACTTAAGTGTTGTAGATTGTTGGTACAATCGGAGACCTTTCGTTTTCCTGTCATTTGTGCGCAGTATTTGAGCTGGAACAACTATCCATGTCGAAACGAAGAACATTGTCAGCCTATGTCTTTCTTTCTTTATATACTGCACCCCTCAAGAGGATTACGTGCAGGTGAATTGCCTTTTATGTCTACATCTTGTTTCTTCTAATTAAAGTCCGCCACCTAAGATCATGTGCCATCCTAGACACACAGCCTGGTGTCTTTTCCCAGTAGTTGTTCATATTGAACATAGTGACTCTTTTCTGCACCTGTTCAAAACTGTTGAATTTGCACTGGTATATGGGTCCCACAAGTTTCAGCCTGATCTAATATCCACATTTTGGAAGAATTCGAATCGGCCGCCATAGCCACACTGGGTATCAGAATGAATCCTGAATCCCCAGCTCAATTTGGCTTACTATTTGGGAATATATATAGGTTATTTTCTGGATGGGAACCATAGCAGCAATCTTGAATAGCGGAAATAATGCCTCTGGTATCTCCCTCGATTCACTCGGACTTATTATTTATGAGCAGATGTGGTTTAAAGATAAAGACCACCATGCCCATCAAGTTACAGATGGTAGACAAATCGTTTCATGAATTTCAAGAGGGGTTGAAAAATGCCGTGTATTTTTTAGTTTAAACATATTTTATTTGAAAGAACGCACAAATTATTACAGTATACATACATACAACTGGAAACAGTATAAAGGAATAGAACGAAAGCAAATCTTATATAGTTCTTCTTCCTATCATAACCCTTAAAGTGCCACCTATAATTTACAGCAGATGGCAATTGCAAATTTTGCCTCTTTTTTCAAAAGTAACAAATAAGGCATGATATTTCATGAGAATCGTCTGCTGGCAGACGATTCTCATGTAATATCATACCTTATTTTGTCGAAAATTTGGAAAGATGTCGCAAAATTTGTCGTCTGCTGCAGTTTTGATTGGCGCTTTAAGGGTTAATATATTTGTTATTTTTTATTTGAAGTTGAATATTAGTTTAGCATGTCGAGCGGTGGATATTCATTTGAAAACAAAAAGAGTACAAATACAGAAAATAAAAAAAAACCCCATAAAACAAACAGCCTTGTGAAAACATAATAGATAAATACAATAGTAAATAACATCATCATAGAGGCTATAGGCCAATTTTGAACTCAGACGGATCAAAGATCAGACTATTCGAATTTACAGCACGTGAAAGGGGAAACAGGTAGAAACCGTTACAAAGCGGTATCATGGGCGTTTACATGTATAATACATAATACAGTATGAAGTAAACTTTCAACCATTTAGTCAACGTTCTCTGTAGCTCAGTAGGTAAAGACCACTATATTATATTTTGTTTTATAAGGCGAAAGAAATCAATGCGAGTTCGAGTCTCGGTCAGGCATATTTTTTTTTACTTTTAATGCGCGTGCGTGCGCGCGCGCGTGTGTGTGTGTGCTTTTTTAAATTATATGTTTTCACCATGGTATGTATTTTATTTCGGATTAACTTTAAGATTCATTTAATTTCACATGCCCTCCGTCTCGCTGGCAGTGTCAGCATCGGAGCTGTAGTCGGTTTCCGACACAAAATCGATCACCACTTGCTCATGTTCTTCCTTTATCGCGATCAACTTTAACCAGTATACACGCTCTACTAACAAAAACATGCTCAAAGTACTTCAAAGTCGTGCAGTTGGACCCTCTTTCGTTCTAGACCGTTCAGGTTCCTTCTCTTTTGTCTGGTCTCGCTTCATCAGCCGCTAAATGATACATTTGCCTCGGTTGAAGTCCTTTCCTTTGCCTGGTCCAGTGATACTATTAGCCCAACTTCCTTCTCCTGTTTACAAATGTTATGGATCTTCTGCATCTGCACTGCATCGGCATGGTGTTTGCTTTGGATTCGTTTGCAAATGAATTGAGCACACGCCAAATAGAAAAAAAGCCTTCACGTAAAACATGAGAAATTCAAGTTTTCTCGAAGAACAAAAAGATATGCTAAAAAGAAAAAAAACTTTGGGATTCGATCTCAGGGATTCTAAATCTGAAACTTTCCATGGAATATTTGCAATTTAAGACGTAGACCGCTCGACTAAGCCTGTAGATGTTGTATTGGTCATGTCGTTACATATTTATTGGAAAGTTTGTTACTTCGATGGCATGAGCAGTAAGTATTTGGTGAGAAAACAACCGTTACAATCTTATTTACCTTTCTCGTGCTCCTAAGTAAACTCGTCTGACCTTTGATCCGTCTGAGGTCAAAATTGGCCTATAGGAATATTACTCGGGTTAGGACAGGGTCGGGGATAAGAGCAGACACCACAGACATATCGTAAGGCTGAAAACCTGTAGTATATATCGCCTTAAAGTAGCATGATGATTGATTAGGTGAAACGTTTGGTGTCAAGTATATACTTGTGAATTTGTTCCAGAATTACAATATTTGCTTCAAGTGATAGTGTTGAGCTGCCAAAGAGATAGAGACTTAGGGAAGGAATCTGACAGGTTTGTTTTGCATTCAAAAAATATAGCCAGGCCACTGGTAGAATCTACAGTGAAAGAAATAGTGCTGTGTATCTTCGATGCTTCCACATCGACATAGTGGGGATTCAGTAATATTTCTTTGAAAGAGGTCCAGAACTGCATCCTGTACCTAATCATGCATGAAGGATTTGGGCCTTCCTGGCGCCTTAGTAATAATAAGTTGGGACAGATTGAAAATTTTCTTAAGGAAAATTTTAAGAGATGAGAGCGTATTAAGCTGCTTTAGTTCAACTGGTAGACTGTACCATTGCCTAAAAGTCGATGCAAGAAAGGAATTATGATAGAAGCTAGTGTTAGACCTGATGGTATGAATGTCATTAGAATTCCTAAGATTGTGATGAGAAATAGCGTTAACTTGCTGTGGAATTAAGGAAGGCAGGTATACATGTGTGAGTTGATTAAACATCTTATAAAAGAGGGTAATTTTAGGATCTTGCCGTCGTTTGTGCAGTGTCTGCCACCTGACCTATTTATTTAATTTGTCCAATGACACAAGTTTTGTTGTACAAGTTGAGATTCTCACTGCTTCGTTTTGGATCTTGTCAAGTTCATTCATTTCATACTGGGTGCAGTTATCCCATATTACAACCCTGTATTCAAGTAGTGGCGTGATAAATGCTATATAAATAGTTTCAAGAGACTTGCGATCCAGCTTGAATTTAAGTTTATGCATAATATGAATTCTGAACCAAGCTTTCTGTTTAATATAATCAATATGTTGATGCCAACTCCAATCGTTATAGAAGTATAAGCCTAAGTGTTTACGAGAGGAAACTTCTTGAATTTGTACATTTTTCAAATATAAAGGTGGATGGATTAGCTTATTGATTTTGCGACAAATCAAGAGATTTGTTTTTGGAAGGATTGAAAGTGACTAACCAGATAGCAACCCAACGAGAGTTTTCAAGATCAGAATTAAGATAAAGAGTAGCTGTTGTAGGCTTATCTACTTTGATGAAGAGACTAGTATCATCAGCAAATAAACGGATATCAGATCAAATATTTTTTTACAACATCATTAAAATACAATTAAAACAAAATAGGTCCAAGTTTAGAGCCTTGTGGCACTCTAGCTTTAGTGTAAACCCATTCGAAGCAGTACACGCTGACGGCGTCCTGAGAGGTAGCTTTAAAACCATCTGAGAACGTCTCCTGAAACACCAGCAGCTAAAGTTTGAATATAAGTCCTTGGTGCCATACACGATCAAAAGCTTTGCTGATGTCACAGAAGAGTCCGTACCTCGTTACCAGCATCAAGTGCTTCAGTGAATATATGGTATAAATATGCACGTTGGTTAACAGTCGAGTCACCCGGGATTATGCCTGACTGCAAAGGTGATAAGGTGTTGTCTCAGCGTTGATTATAGAGATATTTAAAGACAAGTTTTTCAAAAATTTTGCCACATAATTCAGCAGGGATATATGCCTATAGTTGGTAACAAGAGACAGGACCGTCACCTTTCTTATGTGCATGGGTCACATTCGCATCTTTGTATGGCAATGGGAAATTCCCTAAGGATAAGGACTTGCTAAAGAGAGATCACAGGGGTGATGATATTTCATGTGATAATTCCTTCTCATTAATTAACAAAATAAAAACTGAAACAAGAGAGCACAATTAGAACGCATTGAAATAACCACAATTTGTTTATACTACACTTTAAGTCTGATTGAGCCGAAACAATAGAGATCTATACAGAAACGTGTTTTTTTGTTCCTGGTGTTTGTTTTTGGTTCGGCCCACTGTGGCTCAACTAGCAGTTGTCTATAGCTCTGAATGACTCTGAGTTGAGAGCCATTTTGTTTCATCACAGTATGCTAATTAGTTGGACTGTTTTCGTGTCAGTGATTAGTGTCCTTTCTAGATGATTTGCAATCATCGCGCTGAGGAAAAGAAAGATGGTTGCTCTACTTAGATTGTCTTCTTGATAGTGTTATGTGTCTCTTCCCATGATTATGCTACGGCAGGTTCGTTTTTTATTTGATCCTTTGTTATGTGTCTCTTCCCATGATTATGCTACGGCAGGTCCTTTTTTTTATTTGATCCTTTACGTCCAATCAACAATCTTTCAGTTAAACAGGGACAGGTCTTCCTGGGTTGAACCAGTACTAAGCTAGGATTAATGTTCTTGCTCAAGGACACAACACAGTGGCGCTGGTTAGGCTCGAACCCGCAGCCCCTCAGTCTCGAAATCCGGCAAGTTCGTGCTTGAAGATTTTCAAGATGGCCAGCAAAGTTACCTTGGACATTGGAACAGAACATTTTTAGTAAAGAAATGCAACCTTTACAGACCACAGCACAGAACTTTCATATCTACCATCAAATATCAACCAACCAAAAGGTTATATTGTTATTATGGCTTGCCGTCTCAAAATAAAGCTTATTCTGTCTCAACAACTTTCTACTCAGATTGACTTAACTTTATGGGCAGACGTGGGTTGAAGACTTTCAAGATGGGAGCAATATTGGGAAACATGGATATAGGAATGCAAATTGTGATCATTTTGGATATTCACGCCTACTATATGAGGAGGGTTTAAATATGAATGCATCTAGCTTTGTAACTTTCTTCAAATATACGCAACGACAAAATGCTAAACATTTCTAGAAAAAACTATTTGCTGCCTTTAAGCTGGCACTAGGCATAAAGAAACACACAACATATTTCTCCAGTTACAGCCAGCTCCTGTATACTATGGTATTTCTGAAGCAAATTTCAGATGCTAGTGAGTACGAGAGATGTTTCCTTATCTCTCATAAACGTGTTAACCAAATGGTGTCTGCCATCTCTCCAATTTTTCAAATTATTATAAAGAGGATCTTACATTAGTGCTAGTGTATTATTATACAATTCTTGACTTATGTTGAGGTGGACATGGAGTGTTATTGAACAGTAAACGTCATATTGATCTACTTACACCAAGCGGAGGTCAATATGATTAAGTTTACTGTTCAATAACACTCCATGTCTACCGAAAAGTAAGTCAACAATTGTTTTATTATATAATAGATATATGCTATGCATTTCCTGCCATTTTAGACCATTAAGAGAAATCTCTTTTCTGTGTTTTAGCAAGCCATAGAACATTGCAATTTGTGTATTTTAAATGTATATTTTATGTGCTTGTTTAACATCACTTTGTGCTGTTTTATTTAATTGCTAATCTGTGATACTGAAATAAATAAATCAATAAAACCATTGACGTTACGGATGGATCTGGCTGAATTACTTGACGTTCTGACGTCACTTCCGGTAAGCCATTTAATATTACCTCATGCCGTGTGCTTTGCAACATCACATCCAGCAAACCATGCAATATGTAGTTATATTGACTCAAGTGGATATGCATCTTGGCCAATCAGAAGATGTTTATTTATAGATTATAAAATAATGAATTTTATTTATTGAATTAGTAAAGGAAGGGAGATAAAATATGATGCTTTGCCAAGCTTTTTATCCCCTTTTCGCTACATGGTTAATAAATTCAATACAACAGGAGTATAAATATTAAGAGTTTACTCATCATACTTTGAAATCAGGTTATTAGCATAAAATGTCAAGATTATATGTGATGTTGTTTGGATCGTCATAACATGAAATTACTCAATAAGTATACCATCACTGGTTTATCAATTTTAATACTCAGTGTTATATCAATCCCAGATGTGATAAGATAAGTACATATACAGTGAAACCTGTCTTACCCATCCACTCAAAAATAGGCAAAACATAGGCTTTAAAGACAAATGGTAGCTTAATGAAGGTTGAAAGTATTGCAATACTTTTGACCTGCATTAAGCGATAATAGGTCTTGAAAACCAACTTTGATCTCATCTTTGAGTGGTCCCTTAAGACAGGTTTTACTGTATGTCTTTCAGACTTAGATACAAAATGATAAAAGATGGTGAAAACTGTTTTGAATTTTTATTTTAAATCATTATATATCAATAGTGTGAAGAATGAAAACATTACATATCTGTTAAAGAAATTTACTACCAAGGACAGCACCACTGACAATACTTTTAGCACTACAAGTTTGTAAAGAAATATAGTAGTTAAACCCAATAATATGACTGAACTGAAAAAAAATATGCATATTAAAACTAAACAAAATCATATCAAATTCAGCTGAATGTAGCCCAAAAATTTCTTGTTCTAATAATCTTAGATTGCTGCTTTCTAAAATATTCTAAACTTTTCAATGACACCATATATAGAGAATACTAGGTGAGTGTCTTTTGATGTCAAGTTTACCAGGCAAGGCTTTAAGAATGCATGTTGACATCGTGAAGCTTGCCGAGCGCTTCAACATGCATTCTCAAAGCCAAGCCTGGTAAACTTTATATCAAAAGATGCGAACCTGGTATTCTATTTATCAGTTAACCAATTGTTTTAATCTTCAATCTAGCGCATATGACGTAACTTTCGATTTTTGTGATGATTCAGCGTCATTAGCAACGTCATTAAAAAAGTGCAACATCATCATGACCTGATAAAGGCACATGCCCTGAGATGTACTGAGACTATGTTTATCAGGCAACGTGCAACAATGCAGTTAATATAAGAGGTAACTGATAAATTGTAATACCTTTTCAAATTAATAAGCCAAGTGCACTATGGTATTTCATTCTAACAACAAAATTTATACATTGAACTTGGCTTGATCCTGAGTTTATTTAATTGCCGGTGGCAGGTCGCTAGAGTTTCCAGACTTCTCATGCCTTGAACATTGATTCCAATAAGCAGGTACATTTCTGTAGGCCTATCAGAGCTTTAATATGTTAGTTGCTTTATACTGACATGCCTTCTTTATATGGGCCTCGATGCGAGAAAACCTGTCTTAGATGTTTGAGAACAACAAAGGTGCTTTGAGCAGTCTGCACAGAAGTGCAGACTGCTCAAAGCCTTTGTTATTTGCTTACTGGTAAGTATCATCTAGACTTGCCGGCACATATGTGCAGTCTGACCAGCGCATTTGTTATTCACTTATTGGAAAATAATGAAAAAAGTCAATAAGCAATGCTTATTAGATACCCCCCGCACGGTAAGAGTCAGAGAAAAAACTTGTCAAGTTATAGTTCAAACCAGCAGACTTTAGTTTTGAAAAGAAGATTTCAGTATAATCTGTGCAAACAAAAATCATAACACTCCTTCATGCATATGTTCAATGTGTCTACATTGTATCAGCAAAGTATCAAATTGCTCCATTAAAAGCTGTGGTAGGAGTTGATTGGCCCATTAAGGCACAACCTATGCATATACAAAAGCCATATTAGGGAAAAATTGTCTAAGTTCTCACAGCTGTCATTTTGTCAAAAATTATTTTTTGTGAACCAAACTCCTACATGCATATGCTCAATGTGTCTACATTGTATAGGAAAAGTATCAAATTGTTCCATCAAAAGCTGTGGTAGGAGTTGATCGGCCCATGAAGGCACCATCTATGCATATACTAACACATTAGTAGGGAAAAATTGTCTAAGTTCTCACAGCTGTCATTTTGTCAAAAATTATTTTTTCTGAACCAAACTCCTTCATGCATATGTTCAATGTGTCTACATTGTATAGGAAAAGTATCAAATTGTTCCATCAAAAGCTGTGGTAGGAGTTGATCGGCCCATATATGGCCTATAATAGCATAAGCATAAAACCCTATATTAAAAGCCATTTAGAACTACAAAGGGAAATAACTCTGATAGAATTGGCCCCTAGCCCTTACTTTTTTGTCTAAAAAATTTGTCTTGCATATATGAACATGTTTGCAAGGTTTAATGAAAATCCAGCAATGACTCTTCAAGATATTAAAGAAACAAAGCGTTACGGACGGACGGACGGACGCACGGACGGACAACGTGAAAACAGTATACCCCCTACAAACAAAGTTTGCGGGGGGGTATAATAATGCTCCTTAAAGACCAGGTGCAAACAGAATGGACACAGATATATAGGATTTGAACACTGCATTTAACTCATCCAGAATACAGTGTTCCAGCTCTACAGGGGTGTGGTCATTCTGTTTGCGCTAGTCTTTGATGAACATGATATACAGCCATTCTGGTATTGTTTTATTTCTGTAATGAGAACAAATTTAATGTGTATACACACAACAGTTGAAATAAAGAATACAGCACCTTTCATACTTAATTCAAATATTCATAATGCTTATAGAGATATTGAACTGTTGCGCAAATTGTGCTGTTTGATATTTTTTCTGGTTGAATGTTAATTTTGTTTGTTTTGTAGCTTTACATCCCAAGTCAACAGCTATGGTCATGGCAAGACCGTCAGCTCACCTAACCACACTTTTTCCTAGGCAAGCTTGAACAAGCTGTTAACCCATACTTCAAGCACATACTTTCACTTGTAACTGACAACAACCCTTCTTGAAAGACTCAGTGGAAGGGAGGAGAATGACCGTAGTAATTATTTCATAATCAATCTCCACAAATGTAAGGGACCGGGCCTGGATCAAACTTGCAACCCCTGGATCTGCAGTCAGACACGCATCTGTAGCCAAACACGTTATCGACTGTGCTAAGCCGCCCGCTATGTTGAATGTTAAGATATGGCTTATATAATCAAAATAGTGCTTGATATAAAAGGGTTAAACAAATGGAAATTAGTTATTTATAGTGATAAAATACTATAAAAGAATGTACCTGTACTCATTGTTTAATATGTAATGAAGAAAATAATAATATGAAAACTACATAGTCCTAGGTAAGAGTGTTATACAGGGTTCCCACAGAAATTCAAAAACACAATGCCATGATTTTTCCATGATTTTCCACGATCAACAATGTAATTTCCATGACTATTTAATGAACAGCCTCCAACCTTCCCTTTTAGCAGCATCTTCATCACCCTGAGCATAAATGTGGAATGCAGCAACAAGAGCATGCTTTTAGACCATGCATGCATTTTGAAATAAAAAACTTGAAATCACCAGTAGACAGAAAACTAGCTGTCAGACACACAAGTGTCCAACAGCTTGTTTTCTGGCTATTGGTGGTTTCGTCAAATTATTTCACCAAATTCCATGATTTTTCCATGATTATTTAGGTTTTTTCATATTCCATGACTTTTCCATGCATGGAATTTTTTTAGTGATTTTCCAGGGTTTCCATGATTTCCAGAGCTTGTGGGCACCCTGATTATACAGCCTGCATCGTTTCTTTCATATATGCATGGGAAAACAAGGGCTTGAGAGGTTTATAGTCAGGTAAAACTTAAGCCAATCTGTTGGAATTTTGCATGGATCATGCTTGACTACCATACTTTCCAAAAAGTAAATTCATTAATAAAGGTGCTGATCAGTCTAATCAGATACTCAGACTGGTCTTCACCTTGTTTGTTCCCATACAAAAAGTCTGTTTTTTTATCAATGAGGCTCATATTATGCCAGCTCATGAGATTTGGGTTATTATCTCATATCTGACTAGGGGAGGCATATTCTTGCTAAATGTCCATTACTCGCATACACAAAGTTCACAAAGTTTCGAAGTAGATTAAGAAATCTAGCTTCTCTGGATAATCTTGCATTAACTTACACATAGGTGATAAGTACATTTGCTCATGAACTGGCAAACCTCTTGTGTATACTCATTGGCAAACAAATATTTAGATATTTTATGGATGAATAAAGCATCTTGTCTAGGACTATGCTAAACATAAGACAAATTGACATATTAAGCTTCTGCTAAACAATGACAAAGAATTGAATATTGGAATGGCCACAAGCATATGACAGCAAGACTTAGAAAACAATCACTTATATTATGAAAAGCAAAATTGAAATGGTAGAAAGTTCAAATTAAAAAAATCCTGAAGTTTAGAAATTAAAATCTTAAAGCCTGCAGTATCAGGCAGGCCTCTAAATAAGAGTTTATAATTAAAAATATTTTTCTTACTTCTGAAAGAAGACGCATGTTGTGGGTAATCAAAAGAGCCATCTCAATGAGACAGTTATTTTGAAAACCCAAAACAAAAGGTTAAAAAAAACAGTTTTACACCAAAAATTTCGTTTTTCAGACTAAGTGCATTTGTACAGCATATCAAAAATTTCAAGTTTAACCTGGAAAGACAAAATGAAAATGAATAAAAGAAGCTATCATTATCTGCCTACTTCAGTATTTTGGGGATGACTTTCGATTGAAAGTCAGCCTCAAAATTCTGAATTCAGGAATAATCCTTAAAACCTAGACCCCAGATTGACCATTTAAACTTTGAATATAGCCGGTTGCAGCCTTAGATAAATAAAAGTGTCTAGATTGCCAGACAACAATAATCAACAATGCATCTCAACTGACAGACTTTTCAAAGGAGCATTATGACATAAGTTCTATTAAACTCAGACAATACAAATTTCTTCTCCATGTAAACACACATAATTTCTATATTTAATATGGAAACATTAGAAGAAAGGAAGCCCTAGGCCAGCAGCGATTTTAAAATGTTTTTGAGACTTTGTGTTAATCATGACACAGCTTGAATTAAAATAAACATACTATTTTATAACCTAACGCACTTGCTTTTGTGACATCTGCTTGGAGAAATTAAAAAATTTGCAACAGTATATCCTGCAATATATTAATTATTAATCATGTCACATTTTATTGGATGACATGCACCTTTATGTGGCTTGCATCACTCCCACTTGAGACAAAACTGCTAAAGTGCAATAAAATGGGTATAATAGAATTTTTTTTTTAACATTACTCCCAACCCCCCTCTAATTTTCCATTTTCTAAACCAAAACATATGTTGTAGGTACTCAAAAGCACCCAAAACTTATGCTTAAATTGATGGCTAAGAAAATATTCACAATCTTATGCTCAAAAATTCAGTTTATCTTGACATATGGCAATCATTTAAAATACATGGAAATGTGTTCATTTCTGTTGTTGATTTCACAGGAATATTAAAATTAAACTCCGTTCATAAATTGTGTGGCACCGGTTTTTCGCGGTTCATGCTTTTATACGGCATTTAAGGTCCTACATCGCTGCGAGAAAGTTACTCGTATAGACCTCCCCTAATTTCTCCAGCAGGTTCTGTGCCTGTACGAGCTTCTGGCAAAGCCCTAATATCTTGGGAAAAATCAAGAAATTGAGAAATACGCCAGCAGACTAAGACAATTTGACACATTTGAAACGCCCTTTATGAACGTATATGGAAATGACAATGTTTTCATTATAATATTTGGGAGTGGTTATTCCAATTGGCGAGAAATTCATGGGAAATTATAAAGCGTGACTACACACCGTATATCTGGAAAATTTAAACACTGATCTGGCGCTTAACGCGCCCACATTAGTAAAATACTATTACAACTGAAGGCAAATATTTCTCCAGCATAAATATTAATATTTCTACCTGTTATTCTTGTAGTTATTCTGCGGAACAAATGCATTTGACAGAACATAGCTTTTAAACAGTCAAAAGGCACGCAAAGATCAGTGGCAGCTCAGCTGTTATTAAATTTATTGTAAAACTCAAACTAAATTTTACGGTGTACTTATTCGAAAAATTGCTCGTTGTCTGATATCGTTAGAAAAAGACTGGATTCACATTTTTTAAACGGGTATGGAATCATAAAGCACAAATCAAGTTGTATTGTTGATAAAACCAAGCGATATAATGCCCCATTTAAACTATGATTTAATAATAACATTCTGATAATGTCTTGTTACCAAGGTCCTACCTTTATTGTGTCTTTTTGTGAGCATAGCCATTTTACTAATATGTAATGGGGCATTCCTGTCGAAATAGCATTACATCGTGCTTGTCACATCCATGCGCTATTGAAAATATTGCGCGTCAAAACGTGAGTTTATCACATGAACTTGCTTGACCATTGCATTGGAAGGACGCTCCTAGAACTAATAACTAATTGCCACCATTGCAGATCCTCGAGTCCCCTTACCAACCCCTGCCAATCCTTACTTTCACGTGTACTAGGGCTGGTAAAACTTGAGGATACTTTTTTGTAGAATAAAGATTCGTTTTTATTCTAACTTGTTATCAAACCATTTGATATTCGAGTAAAGGGTGTGTTGCATTTCAGCAATTTTAAAATAGACTCAAGAGACGTGAAGCATATCGATGAATATTGATGTATTTTATGTGGCAATCTTCGTCAACTGGACTTAGACTGTGGGCGCATTTCTGAATTTTCTAAATTATCTCAAGATATCAGGGCTTTGCCAGAAGCACGCACTGCCACAGAACCTGCTGGAGAAATTAGGGGAGGTCTTCAAGAATAACTTTCTCACAGCGATGTATGGCCTTAAATGACGTATAAAAGCAGGAACCGCGAAAAACCGGTGCCACACAATTTATGAACGGAGTTTAGTTTAGAATTACTTATACATGTACAAAACCCAGTGAAGATAACCTATTACCTATGGAAAGTGACACCTCTTGAGTACAAATTAACAAAACTATATAGAATGTCTGGTTTGCAAAATTTCCATACAATGCCTTAAGTGAAACATATACTATATATGAGCCGTGACATGTGATTTCCAACAATATGGCATTTTGACAAGTGTAACCTCAGACGAGCTTGTGCAGCCTCCTTTTAAGCTAAGAAACTGCAAATGATGTTCCACTTATAGAATATTCAAGTGACTAGCAAAGGCTCTGATCAGACTGCGCATATATGCAGGCTGATGTTGCACACACCACATTGTTGGAAATCTCAAGTCATGGCTCATATATAAGCCAGCTCACAAGATTTTGGTACTCATAACATATGGGCACAGCAAAGGCTCAGACCAGCCTGCACTAATGTGCAGTCTGGCAAGAGCCTTCACTGCTTGCACACTAGAAGTAGGGATCTAGATGATCAGGTCAGAGATGCCAACACTAAATGTCGCTCTTCAGGAATATGTAAGGAATTTTTCAGGAGTCTGGGGACATTTTCTGGAATGCTGCATATTTCGTCATAAAAGTACAACATGCATTCACACAAGTTTCTTGTAAGACGAGCTTCAATATCGCCTAATACAGTACCCTCTTCTTCCCTCCCAAATGCATGGCTGAGAGCTTTTCTTCAATTTCAAGCATAATATTTTCCAACCCTCAATTGGCTTCAGTAAGGGCCAAAGATTTGTATAATCTGATGAATTTTGGCATACAGACCGCGTTTTTTGCCAAGTTATCCATTTTGTTATGTATCGAAGGCAGGTTGTCAGACTTGCAACTTTTTCACCCGCTGAAGTTTCATTTTTCCAATAAATTATGCCCAAACCAGTCTGTATTTTATTTTACTATCGGTGATCAGGTATCATCGGTGTAGAGGTAGGAGTAACCCCCATTATTTTATCTGGTACCATTTTAAAATCTTTATTTGCCATATTTTGACTTTCAAAATCATAATGCTGAAATTGGCCTTGAAATCGGTAAGATTCCGCAAAATCTGAATGGTTGGCATCTCTGTCAGGCCATAATTTAGTCAAAAATACACAAAAGATAGCTGCACATGCATGTAGAATGACTTTACTATTACTATTACTAAGCCTCCGGATAAAAGAACAGATTTTTTTTTCTTAACTAAAACATATGTTGCGGGTACTAAAAAGAGACGGTTCTTGTGAGCACCCAAACATATGTTTAAACTGATGAAACAGCATAAAAACACAATTTTACATGCAAATTTTTTGCTTAACTGGACAATTCTTTTAAGCACAGGGGCCAGTCCAGTGTTTACAGTATGCCACAAAGAAATTAGTTTAGTTTATAGTCTATTTCAGTATGGCTGTGCTTTTAAGTACCCAAAACATCTTTAAACTGATGGATAAGCATAGAAATACAATTTTACTCAAAATTTTTGATTTACTGGTAGTATGCTTTACGCATTAATATGATATAAGTACCAAAATATTGACTCAGACCAGCAGAAAAATTGCTTAAATGGACCTACATTTGTATGAACATGTTAGTTTAAAGAATGAATTTACGTATATGAGTTAAGAACCAAAATCTTGAAAGCAGCCCCATATAATTTGGGACTGATAAGGCCACCCACTATGCCACATTTAGCTTTTCTTCTTTGGTTTCTATAAGTTGAGCAATTTCAACTTTTAAGGCTGAAGACAAGTGATAAGAACTGCTCGTAGGCTATGGTTACCCATCCGTCTTGGTCTGTGTCATGTTGTCTGAAAGCTGATGTCAGAGTCTGGAAAATAACAAAGAGAATACTTGGCATATGTTTAGATAAACAAATATTTTCAGCGTAAAATTGTAAATATTTTCTTACCCTAAATTTTTAGCATATGTTTTGGGGACTCAAAAGAACCGTCTCATTGAGACGGTTCTTTTGAGTACCCACAACATATGTTTTGGTTGAGAAATTAGAAAATTAAATTTTTGTAACACTCTCTTAACTAAAGTCCTGGTATATAGAGAACACTTGGTCAGTGTCTTTTGATATCAAGTTTACAAGGTGGGGCTTCGAGAGAGCTTGTTGAATTGCAAGGCTCTGCTGAGCGATTCAACATGCATTCTCAAAGCCTAGCCCGATAAACTTTATATCAAAGGTGTAAACATGGTATTCTATTCTGAAAAATTCAGTTTACCCATTGGTCCACTCTTAAAACTGGCTTTTACCATCTAATTATCAATTTTCAAGTTGATTCAATGTCATCCAATTTATTCAAAAAGTGCAACATTATGTTGATTGGTAAAGATAGCAGTGCAATTGGATAGACAACATTTATCAGGTCAACTTGTAACAATGCAGATATGAGAGGTAACTGATAAAGAAAATTACAATATAGGGCATTGATATTAACCCTCTTCACTCTGATAGATTATCCCATACATATTGAAACTGTAAGTGTGGAATTGTCCATTTTGTATTTTAAGGGGTTGCCTGTCAAAATTTCTAATAAATATTGTGTTTCTGTCCCTGAAGATTGTTTTTATCTTAGAAAACAATGAAGACCCTTTGTGTCCTTTCATCTGGGTCTTAGCTGAGGAAATAGGGACATACATACCTGCATAACTACACAGCATTGGATAAAATCATCAAAAGCCACATTCCCCCTTCCAGACCTGTCAAACTTCTTGATCAAAATATCGTAGAATCTTTCTGACAGTCTGTAACCTGTAAAATCAGATTCAACAGTTACGTGTACAGCTACCTACCACAGGAGCATTAGTATGGTAGTCCAATCTCATTTTTCAGACATGGGAGGCCGGTATGTTAATGGATGCAGACAATGTTATTCTGCTTGCCCAATGTCTTACATAGCCAGGCAGATAGATTTTCTAAAATCTTGAACTTAAAAATTAAAATCTTAAAACTTGAGGTATGCCTACCAAACATTAACAATTTTTTATTTAAATGGTCAACTGTCTTTAGATAATCTCAAAATAAGTCAGAGAAGCTATTATATGAAAAGTCAGCCTCAAAATACTGAACGCAGGAATAATCCTGAAAACTTTCACCCATGAAGCTTTTACATTCATACTACCTATTCTGGCAGTGTTTAGCCAATGTGTACCCCTTCTAAACTAATCTTTGCTGTTGTTTTTAAAGTGAAAAAAAAGTTTGTTTGTTTGTTTGATTTGATTCGTTACATCCCATCAACAATCTTTCAGTTAAACAGGGACAGGTCTTCCTGGGTTGAACCAGTACTAAGCTAGGATAAATGTGTCTTGCTCAAGGACCACAAAGCAGTGACGCCGGTGAGGCTCAAACCCGCGGCCCTTCGGTCTCGAGTCAAGCACTCTACCACTGAGCCACTGCGCTCCCTAAAAAAAAAAGTAACAAAAAATGTCCAATGCCAAATTAGGCAACAGTTATGTATTTGTTCATGTGGTAGGGTTTGAAAAACTAAAATGGACACAAGTAATGCACAACAAAACATAGAACATTTTACAGAATCCCCTAATGGGAGTAACAGTCAATAACAAATCAACAAAACAGAACCACCGCCTTAGAACGGACAGCAGCCTAAGCCACTGGTGGGCTTTAAATGCATTTTTCCTGATACCAAATCTTCTCCCTAGACTCTGCTGTTGTTGAAGTAAAGAAAATGTTGAGCTCACATATAGGCTTCCTAACTAATGCAATGTATTGAAGACTAAAAAAATTGTTGACTTGGATATAAAGAATCAAAACAAACAAATTTTTCAAATGGATCTTGAGGTAAATTTTGTTGCACCTACCAAACGATGTTAGAGCTGTTTTCAACTCATTTTTATCAATGGAACCAGAGTTGTCCCTATCATAGCTTCTAAAGCAGTTCTGCCAATCTGTCACATACTTCCACAAGGAACTGAACTCTTGGAAATTAATGGTGCCAGAGTGGTCTTTGTCAAACATTCCTGCAGAACAAAAACATATTAGTATGAGTGTACATTATGATAAAAACACTTGTGACCAACATTTTGTCTACTTGGATATCTAATAATCTTCCATATGTTATGCCCAAAAGATGGATGAAAACAGAAATGAGCTGCGACATGTGATTTCCAACAATGCGGTATTTTGATAAGTGTAGACTCAGATGAGCCTGTGCAGCCCCCATTTCAGCTTAGAAACTCCAAATTATGTTCAGTCAGTAGCTTAACACTCATAGAATATGTAAGCGACTAGCAAAGGCTCTGATCAGACTGTGCGTATGCGCAGGCTGATCTGAGGCCTTGCTGGTCGCACATACCACTTTGTTGGAAATCTCATGTTGCGGCTCATACATGTATGTCATCATCATTTGTTCCAACACACATAAAGTTCAAATCTGATCATTAAAAGTACAGTAAAACCTGTCTAAAACGGCCAGTCTCATAAAGACCAAATTTTGTTTTTCAATACTAATTATTGTTTAATGCAGGTAAAAAGTATTGCAGAATGCTCTAAGGGGAGCATTCTGCCATACGTACTTTTGACCTTCATTAAGCTACCATTTGTCATTAAGGTCTTTGTTTTGTCTACCTTTGAGTGGCCGTTTTAGACAAGTTTTACTGTAATTGCTGTTTGCTGTAGATTTTCTGATAGTTTACTTTAAAAATATTTCAATTCTACATTGAACACAGGAAATTAATTTCAGTCTGCACTATGATCTTTTCTGGCTTGATTTTACGCCAACCTGATGTGTGTTTTTGTGTTTAATGTCCCACAACAGCTAAGGTCATATG